>OY759261.1:41670055-41687555 GCA_963662155.1 Lamellibrachia columna | reverse complement strand
CGCATTTATTGGCGTCTTTGTCCTGTATTTCGTACAAAGATCTGTAAAATGGTATATCATTATGCCGATAGGTCAAGGTTGGTACCATTAGCAAAACAATCTGTATAATTTAATAGAATATTCTATATTTTTTTTGTAGACACATCTGTATAGAATTCAAATAATTTTCTACAGAATTTCTATATATTATTCTATGGAATTGTTTTTAGAAAATTCTATAGCATGTTTTTTATAATCTTCTATATTTTTTTGTGGACATTGGTGTAGAATTAATTATTTCTATAGTTTTTCATACCATAGTCGGATATAATCTGTATAATTCTATAACATTCTATATATTTCTATATTTGTTTACATTTCTATGGGTTTATGAGTAATATGTAAGATGTTATAAATACATGCATGAAATGTTGGTTTTGTACGAGACCACATTCGGAACACATGGTGTACCCGCGTAACAAGCGATTGTGATGTGCGAAACGGCATAGAAAAAAAAACGCCACCTCTCTTTTACGTCGATTCGTCATCACAATATTTATGTCCCGAGCTGTATCGTCTCCGTTCGCCACACACCCTCTATCGCACATGATGGGAATCTCATCTGTGTCAATGTCTGCTACACAGGGTCTAGCCCATGATCGACCTGTATGGCATCGTTTGTTCAATACAGCAATTCCAAGGAGAGAAGTCGAGTCGTCTTCTGAGGGTTTGTAACATCCTCGCTTGTCAGGGGTGACTTGCTAGAGTACCCGTGGCAGATCGACCTGATGAAACGTGGATTTGTCAGTTTATCCCACGCAAAGTGTGGACGCTGAACAATCTGTACTTAGGCCCACTTCCTCTCTTGGTCGTCCTGTTTCTATGAACTAGAGGCGCCCGCGGCCAAACTTCAAAGAGCGTTTCCAAGAAATGCTTATCCTTACCCGTCCGACCTACAACGGCGGGTCCACTACCAATTAATGTTAATTTCCCTTATGCGAGCCTTGCAAACAAGATTATTGGTTGCCATCAAACTGATGGTTCCATGTTTCAATAGGTTCTTCTGCCAGGGGTACTAAGTCAGAAGCCCCCTGGTGGCGAAGATGGTTATTACAACGACATAATTATGTGGTTTCCCAATATTTCAAATCGGGGCGATTTGGAATGATTGCGGTTATCGATGTTTTCTCGGATTGTTTTTCTTCATAGTTGTTATACTATATTCCTACATCTTGAATCTTGTCAGACAATATAGGAAAGATTACAAAAATGCCACGTGTATATTTAGTGATGGGCTGGGTATTATGTCAGGACTGTTTATTGCAATCTTCACGTACATCACCAGACTCGTTACAGTCTACCATGTAGGTAAATGTGACGAATGTTGGAAAACGTCTGCTTTGCCTGGACACTGGCTATGATGTGTGATTGAATAATCATACATTGTGCTTGACTTTTCCCAATTCACGACGCTCATGCCCACATTCCAGTTTAACACCTGAATATTAGTTATAAAACTCTTGTATAATTGCACCAAGAAAACAATACTGGATTGCAATTTTTATTCATAGAAAATATGACGAAGTTACTAATGTATGCACGAATTTATATATAGCTATTAAAAATGCTTCCTGGCCCTGGCAGCAACACCACATTCTTGCAAGCAAGGACATATAATGTCATTGTTGATGCCCGGTGGCGTTAAACTTAGTACATTACTAGTACACCGTCCTTGATCACTCACCCACAGATCTCTTGCAAAAATAACGTGTCAGACGTCTGTAAAAAATACTCTTTTAAAACTAAATTAAAGTTCCCCTCAAATGAATCCAGTTCTTATTGTAAATGTCTTTCCTTAGTAAATATGATTCGATACACCATATGCTTTGCGTGCAATGACGTGCAATGAACACATAGGGTGTAAACCCTACCCCTAAAACGTGGAATTTGCCTCGACTATAGCATTCATACTGGCAATATATTGAGTGGCCTCCAAGTGAAGGAAGTGGAAGTGGGAGGTGGGAGGTGGTAGGTGGGAAATGGGAGGTGGGAGGTAGCTCCTAAGAAATGGTGGGAGGTCGACAAATCAAGATTATGTGGGAGATGTGTGGGGAACTCTTACAAATGGTGGGGAGTTGGAAATTGGTCCCACTTACAGTTGGGAGATGGAAGGTTGGCCGCCCGAAACATGTGGGAAACGGGAGGTTGATACCCGTGTCATACCACAAGCGTTGATGTCTCGGTACCGTTCAGCTACACATAATGTGGACATTTGTTTTCAGCTTGAACACATCAACTGAGCAGGAATCTCCAAATGTAGGCGATCACCGCCGTCATAGTTCGACGGATATCGGTAATGCAGAAAGCGAGACCCAGGAGGAGCGAGTTTCGCCTGCTGTTCCCCAAGAACCGCCACCGTCATATTCCGATACTTGCGAAAGCCAAGGATTGGTTTTGTCCAGTGGTGGCTTTGATACCACAACGTGCTGACCAGCGTCGACTAACGTGGGATTGAATTTTGCACGACTCAACCAATGAGATGCAATTCAGACCTTTCTTCCAGCAAACGCAAAACGTTCACGTTGTGGGAACGTTAATGTATTTTTTTATGTTGAATATAATACATAAAAAATTAAATTCATAATAAAAAATTATAAATAATTTGCATATAAAAGAAACCCTGTTGATTTTATTAGTACTTGGCATTAAATATAAAAGTAAATTGTTTGATGTTCTGAGAATGTTCTCTGCCAGTTTGTGGATAGATATGTATGTCATAATGTTTGCAGGAACTTCCCTGAAAGTTCCCCGTCGGTTATAAAAATCAATGAATACATACATTTGTTTTACTTATTTGATGTTATAGCATAGCGACACAATAACCTACCGTTGCTCAATGTGTAGTCTTGTCTAAAGAAAAAAATAGAGACAACTTGGCGATACATCAATAATTAAGGTGACTATTTCAGTATGCCTTTGATAGTTAATTAAAGGAACAAGTAATCGAAAGGTTCCAAACTACATCAATTCATTCAAAAGGGTCTACTATATCACATTCATCATTGTGCTACATTATTAGATCATATCAAGTAATTATCTAGGCAAAATTACTTCGGGTATACAGCCTGATTAAGCGCCGGCATTTTGAGAATTCTGAATCCGCGTGCGTGACGTCATTCCTTGGTTGCTTGTTTCTTTAATGGTATTGTAATAGTATAAGGACACACCGAAGTCGTAGTAGCTGGTTATATTGACTGACGCACGCTGCTTCGTATACTCGAGTTTCACACATTCCCTTCCAGTCTGTGTTCTCCCCCGAGTCCACAGTATCATTGTCCAAAATAATACGTTGTAATCCAGAACGTTACAGTTATAGACATATATATTAACTTTTGCTACAATACAAAAGGTAGCATAATATATTACAACAAATCTACCGATAAAATAGTTCACCAGCAATAATTTTTAATTTTTATAGCATTAATGTTGAACATTAACGGGAAGACGCGCACCACAAATTTAACAGGCAGTGCCGATATATCACATTATGTTGCATATGAATCTTTTACTCATATACAGATGGAATTCAGAATACCAAAAAGAGGAATTCTTCGAACAAATTGCGGACACCATCAACGAGATGCCAGACACAGAAAAACTTATCAACCTGGGAGAATTCAATGGTATAGTGAGCCAAAAAATCGCCCTTGGGAGACGTACATGAGCCCACACAATGACATCACTACACATTGAAACTACAACGGGGAACAGCTACTTGGAATCTGTGCAGAGTATGGATTGTGGATCACAAACACTTTTTTGTGTACACAGAACCAGTCAAACACATACATGGTACAAATGGAATGATCTAAACACACCATCCCATATAGTCTTCATCTTGACAAGGATGGAACACAGAAGAAACGTCACAGATACAAATGCCAAGAGGACAGTTTCTAAATAACAGATAAACCTGAGGAAACATGGTCTTTCTTCAGAAACACTCTAGTTGAAGCACTCACAGAAGCATGCGGCACCAAGAAGACAGGAAGAGGGCAGACACAACAGACAGTCGGAACGACACAGTGAAAGGAGCCGTCAGAGAAAAGATTAAATTGTACAAGGTGTGAGTGAAAACAAAGCTGGATGAGGACTGCATCAGGTACAGAGTTGGAAGACGACACAAAAAGATATTAGTGAAGGCTTCCAAAGAATCATCACCGATGGCGTACGGTGAGGAACTGAACAGACAAAGAATTGCAAGACGACATAGCAAGAGATTAGTGAAGGCTTCCAAAGAATCATCACCGAAGGCGTACGGTGAGGAACTGAACAGATACAGAATTGCAAGACGACATAGAAGAGAGTAGTGAATGCTTCCAAACAATCATCATGGAAGGCGTACAGTGAGGAACTGAACAGATACAGAATTGCAAGACGACATAGAAGAGAGTAGTGAATGCTTCCAAAGAATCATCATGGAAGGCGTACGGTGAGGAACTGAACAGATACAGAATTGCAAGACGACATAGAAGAGAGTAGTGAATGCTTCCAAACAATCATCATGGAAGGCGTACAGTGAGGAACTGAACAGACACAGAATTGCAAGTCGACATAGCAAGAGAGTAGTGAATGCTTCCAAAGAATCATCATGGAAGGCGTATGATGAGGAACTGAACAGATACAGAATTGCAAGACGACATAGCAAGAGAGTAGTGACGGCTTCCAAAGAATCAAAATGGAAGACGTACGGTGAGGAAATGAGCGAACTATGCATACACTCACCCAGATAATGTTATAAGAGTGTCAAAGCCACGAGACAGAGAAAAGTGATATACAACCCAACAACAATGATAGACAGCAAAGATGGAAATACCCAAATGAAGAAAACAGCATCAAGCACACAGAGTATTTAAAAAGACTCCAAAATCCAGCCGGCCCAAGAAACACCAAGTATTAATTCACTCCAAGATACGCAGATCACGAAGAGCCTACACTCCTGAAATCTGAAGTTAGGAAGCCAGTGAAGACAAGCCCAAGAAACAAAGCAGCCGGGGTGGATGAAATAATAACTGAGGCCATATTAGCATGTGGAGGAACCGGGACCACATGGCTTACCACAATATTCCAGAAGGCCTTGAAAGAGAGAAAAATCCCTGAAGACTGGTAACGGGCAGTACTTGTACCAATCTGAAAAAATCTCGGCCAAAATCCTCGAGCAGCGCAATAGGTACAATATGGGACCACTGCTGAGGGACGCGTATATGGGTTTCAGAAAAGTAAGAGGGTGCACAGATGCCATCTTTGTTTTACGACAACAAAGCGAGAAGGCAATCGAGTACAAACTGAACTGAACCTTGTCTTCGTAGACCAAGAGAAGGCTTTCGACAGGGTTAATAGAGACACACTTTGTAGAGTGTTAGAAACGTACAACGTGAAAGGACAATTCCTGGACAACTTCAGAGCCATCTACGCCAACAGCATGAACTCAGTCCGCACCCCAAACGGACTCACATGGTGGTTCAAAGTTACATCTGGAGTGAGACAAGGGTGTGTCCTATTACCATGAAATGCTGTTTCCCGACGATCAAATCCTTGCAAATGAAGATGAGAAGAAGTTACAAAACCATACAAACAGCCTGACCGCTGTCACAAAGTAGTTTATGAGAATGAGCCTGGATTTATCTTCTGCCCCCTTTGTTCAGTGATGTACGGTAGTCTACGCAATAGTGCTGCCATGTAACGTTTGGTAGGAAGTGATATTTGCACAGTGCTACCTTTAACAAGATTTAACAAGATTGCCGTCCCAAACAATAAGTTCCCTATGGTAAGTGGACAAGGAAGCCATTGGCTTATCGAGAGTCCAACAATGTTATCATCTATCTGTCAATTATATTTTTTAACATATTCACACTACTAGCATTAACACAATCATTTGGCAGTTCGTTCCATTCATTTATCATCCTCTGCGAGAAAGAGTATTGTCTCATGTCCAACCTACACTGTTCCTTAACTTAACATCCTCATAACCGTTCACTATTGTAAACACTTCTATTTGGTCTCCTCTTAGTCTCCTGGTCTCTAGTGTTGTCAAACCACATTGTAATAAGCGACTTTCGTAACTAAGTTCTCTCAATTCTGGACTCATTTTAGCTGATCTTCTTTTTATTCTTTCTAGCTTTTCTATGTCCTTCTTACGATACTTATATGTGATATTTCTCCTAATTAGCCCTATAATTTTATTTCCTTTCGAAGAGGAAATCCCACATTGCACTTAAACTGTCATGTCAGCACTAAATGTTACACCTAAATCCTTTTCTTGTGTGGTTCTACTTAATACAGCATCCCCCATTTTATATTCTTCGTCCTTGTTTCCATGTCCTATGTCTATGCATTTACACTTCCAAAAAATTAATATAATTTGCCATTTTTCTGATCATTTAACTAATTTATCTAGATCATCCTGTAAACTTTGTTTATCTGTATCATTAGTAGCCTTTCTGAATACGTTTGTGTCATCTGCAAATTTCAGTACTTTGCTAGATAAGTCATCTTCCAAATCATTTATATATATCAAAAACTGTATAGGGCCTAATACTGATACCTGTGGTATGCCACTCAGAACAGATTTGCAGTTTGAAATCTCACCATCTATTACTCTCTGTCTTCTGTGTGTAAGCCACTTTTCTATCCAGTTGATTACATCATTGCCTATACCATGGGCTTTTAGTTTAAGTAACAATCTTTGATGTGGCACTTTATCAAAAGCTTTCTGAAAATCTAAATATACAACATCTACTGGTGACCCGTCATCTACCCACTTTGTAATTTCTTCCAAAAAACATAAGAGATTTGTTAGACATGACCTTGCTTTTAGGAACCCATGTTGATATGTATTTATTAATTTATGTTTTACAAGGAATTCCACCATGTGGTCTATAATTAATGTTTCGAGTAATTTACATACAACTGATGTTAAAGTCACTGGTCGGTAATTTTCTGGTTTGTTCCTCGATCCTTTCTAAAATAGCGGTGTAATGTTTGCTTCTTTCCATTCTGAAGGAACTATTCCTTCTTCTAGTGACAAGTTAAACACTTTTGCTAGTGGTGTACTAATTTGCTCAACAATTTCCTTAAGCAGTTTTGGTGATATCCCATCAACTCCAGGTGATTTATTATCTTTCGTCTTCTTAATTTTCTTTGCTATCATTTCAGGAGTTACAAATAACTGCCCCAAATGTTCTGATTTATTGCCCTCAAATTTAGTAAATGGAACTGGAAGTGAGCTGATTTCTTCTGTGGTAAAAACTGAGCTGAAATACTCATTCAGGACCTCTGCCATTTGAAACCCGTCTGACATTATGTTGTTACTGTTGTTTTCCAGTGGTCCGACCTTATCTCGAACTTTCTGTTTACTCATTACATAAGCATAGAAACTTTTGCTGTAATTATTTATATTACCTGCCAATTTTTTTTCAAAGGTTCTTTTAGATTTTCTAATTTCAGTTGTAGCTAGGTTAATTGCCTCGTTGTAATTTGTATAGTCTTCTACATTTCCAGTGTGTTTATATTCCCTCTATAGCATCTGTTTGTGAGCAATTTTTCTAATAGCCTCTTTTGACAGGTGTTTCTTCCTGGACCGTTTTCCTTGTTTTCTTAATGGAAAACAATTCTCAGTAATGCCCTCAATCTCACATTTCAAACAAGTCCAGCATTCTTTTGCTGTCTTGTTCTTCAGCAAGTTATTCCAATCTATATTTGCTAGATATGTTCTCATCTCTTTATATTTGCCTTTTTTGAAGTTCCTTCTCCATTGTTTTTTAATATGTATTCCCTGTTTTTACTTTTATATTAAAATGGATTTGGTTATGATCACTTGAACCCAAAGTTTCGTGTACTTTAACATTGTCAAAATTAAATCTAACACATTTCCACCTCTGGTTGGTTCCAAGACATGTTGAGTAAGGAAGCAGTCCTGTGTTGTAAGTAGAAACGGATGGTCGTTACCTACAGCACTCTCTAATGATTCCTATAGAATATGGCCATGGTTAAAATCACCCATTATAACACACTCCCCCTTACTCACCTCCCTTATCGCCTTTTGTAATTTTACATATTCCTCTTGTCCTATGTTGGGACTACGATAAACTACTCCTATTGTTAATGTTGAGTTCCTGGTTACTATGCTACACCAAATTGCTTCCTCACAATCTGCTTCACTTTTCAGTGTTATTTCATATGCTTGGATAGATTCCTTAAAATATAAAAATATTCAACCTCTCCTTCTTTCTCGTCTATCCTTCCTAAACATTGCATAGCCTGTCAGTGCTAACTCAGCATCTACTATATCTTTATTTGCCCATGATACTGTGATGCCTATTACACGAGGATCAATATCTGCTACCATAATGTCTAACTCACTTTTTTATTTACTATGCTCCTGACATTTAAGCATACACATTTAAGTGCATTGTTTGAAATTATTGGTGAACATTTCTTTGGATGTGCATTTGTAGTGGTACTCCTTTAAGTTGTCTCTGTCAGTTCCCCCTGCGCATCTAGTTTAAATAATTTATGGTACCTGTGCCCTCGTCGACAAATCTGACAAACTCACACCCAATAACTGCAGCACCCTTCCCTGTCAGATGAAGTCCATCTCTCATGAAAAAGTCATCTCTTCCCGCAAAGTTTAACCACATGTCTACGAAGCCTACTCCCTCCTCCATACATACCTTCTGTACTTCTGTGTTGATCGCCATCCTCCTACAGTTCCTATATTCCTCTCCCCTGCGTCCCATTATTGGTAATATCCCCGACAATACAATCTGTGACTAAGGTATAACTACTTGAGTGAATTCATACCGTTACATTTGAGCGTAATTCTTTCGGTTAAGTTGGTCAAATTTGGCATGTATAGAACCGATAGTATGTGACGGGTACAATGGTATCATTGTGAATCGACTTTAATGAAAGTATAAGAATGTTAATACATTAACTAGCGAGTTGTTCGGTAAGCAAACAAGGTGCGACAAACGAATTCACGCCTCTGACAGGCGCCAGACAGCTCGGAATATTCGTTTTATTAAAATAGTTCGCAACCCCTATCATGTGTTCCATCTCCCGACTGTTTCGTTAAGTGTTCGCAAACATTGTACATTAGTTCCGTGGTACGATATAGACCATTCTAGTTGTCATACTATTTTTGTGCGTTCAACTTCGATAGAGTAAAATAAGTAAATGGCCAACCTTTCGAATTGGTTGCCCATGATACAAATATGTCATCAATAAACAATAACTGGAGTCTGGAACTTTGAAAGTGCATTGTAAACACCGTTTGCTATTTTTAGATATCTGCTACGTCGTTATCTTAACATAATTATGACATTATTAAGATACTATTTTCAAGTACAGGTACGACACACAAAACCTTCACTGATAGGCAAAATAACAAAAGGAAAAAGTGAGTGTCAAACTTTTGGGTAAGTTTAGCCATTTGTATTAATTCATGTCGATGGATTTACCCCGAATAAAGAATTCACACAGATTATAGATTGCCATAAAACGGGTCCTGTGTCTGTGTTCCTAGCGATTCTTCAGCTGTAGTGATATCTTGGCAAGGTCAACGATGGACGGCGAGACACCAATATAAGTACATTTATAATAAATCTCCTGGAGTGGATGGAATGTGCGTACATACGTACATAGGTACACGCACGAACGCGGACACGCATGCACGCACTCAAGCAAACACAGACGTACATACACACACGCACGCATGCACGCACGCACGAACGTACACACGCACACGTAGTTTGTTTTCGGGTGACTTTTCGAGCATACGTCGTCAGCGCCACATGTACGCCATATGTACGCCACATGTACGCCACATGTACGTCATATGTACGCCACATGTACGCCAAGATGATCTTGGAGTCAGCCATCGCTCCAGTCATTGTAAACAAACTAACTCTGAGTTGAAGTACATGCCTGAAAGATTCGCATAAAATATCGCCATTACTGTCGAGTACCGCTTGAAGGGAACTAAACATGCCAAATGTAATGCATAGATTCATTTATTGTTGCAGTAGTAACGGAGTTCACGTCATAATGAGTGGTCATCTTGATACAATCTTGTTGACTACAGAATGAACAATGCCGAAAAGAAGATTCCAAAAAGTGTTGAAACCCGAAGACACTCCTGCGTTACTCCATTTTTATAAGACATGGTTTTGGATCTGATGTCCGATGTTTTGGTCAGATCGACAAATTCTATAAGTAATGGTTATCGGGTCTTCTCGGTAATTTGACGCGCATTGAAGAACACGTCCATTGTTAATTGGTCAGGTTGAAAACGATATTGTATTTCAGGGTATATTCTCACGAGATATACGAATAGACAAATCCCAAAGAATAACTGTCAATACATATACATAAGAGTTATTTTCGAAGTAAAATTTTATCAGATACATCTCTATTAATTTTATCAGATACATATCTACTTTTATCAGATATTTCTACTTCGGCAACATAAGCAGCCAATCATGTTGGAACATTTGTCGGACACATTGCCCCTTGCCTTTTTGTGTGCCCCTAAATATGTTGTAGTAGTAGTAGTAGTAGCAGTAGTAGTAGTAGTAGTAGTAGTAGTAGTAGCAGTAGTAGTAGTAGTAGCAGTAGTAGTAATACTACTACTACTACTACTAGTAGTAGTAGTAGTAGTAGTTCTATCGTTGGCTGTTGTAGTTTTTATTGATGGTGACGTTATCGTTGTCGTTGATGTTACTTCTGGAGGTAAAACGAACCACTACGTTGATTTAGTCGATAAAGTTCCCATACTAGTAACAAAACATGCATATATCATCAATGTTTCGATATATTCAATAGAGTATATGATACTAATTATATCAAATGAATAAAAACATGTCAGCGCCGGTTGTACTTAAGCGATTGTGCCGGTCCGGCAAGACCAAACACATGGTCTGCAGCTCAAAACCCATAGGCTGTGTTGATTACAGTGGGTCTAATGCGCATTAGATTTGCACATTAGAGTTCCAGCGACGACTTATAATAGATCACGAACAGTGGTGGGGTTTATGTGACAGGAACGTACATTGAACAACATTTCTAGTTGAGGAACAGATTGAATACGATTCACATACACATGGCATAGGCAAAACATGCAAACTTCATATATACAACTCGATAATGTTCTTTAATATTATATTATCTTCATTTATTTACCAACACTATAATTTTATTTATTATCAAAGCGTTAATTATGTTGATAACACATATAACGACGCCATTAAAACAGACACATGTAACGACATGTTCACCTACCACCGCTGCAGTTGGGACAGTTCCTTGTGCGAGAGTCCATCAAGAACAACAACGGCGGATCAAAACACACAGCCTTAAAACACCAACCTTTTTACGAGCAGTGTTCCGCATTTCCATGAGCAGATGTGTGACCATCAAATGTATAATCGTAGCATTATCATACGCAATTTATATGTGTTCATTGTGTGCATTTTGGCATTTTGACTAATATTTGCAAACAGGACGGTCTATCAACTGTTCAGATCAAGTTATCATTAAAAATATAATAGAAACACCCTTGGTCATATATCAAAGTTAAATATAGTTAGTACACATGTTAACCGGTTAGATTGTTTGAGGTTATTCTCGCCTTGATATAATTCTTGTTTTATTTCCACAAATGATTAACAACGTCATTCGTAGATAACACTGTATAGTCAAACCGTTATTCACAACAGCCCTTATTGAAAATGCATACAGATTGTATGATGTATTGAATACTTGTAATATGACGATGCAAACGTTCGATTCGCATTTTGTAAGCAACGGTATCATGGTCAAATAGTAATACAAACAGATTCAGCGTATATGTTGTAATATGATTTGTTACTAACAATAGGCGCACATTATGCCTATACGCATAAATATGCAAACCTGAGGCAATTGTTACGTGGCGATTTTACCAGTTAAACAGTTGTTTTTATTCATATTCAATCGTGTCATGAAAAAGGTCCGTGTGAATTTGAAGCAGCCAAATACTGGTCTGGGGATTAATTTTATTCAAGGTAAGCCAATTATGGCACCCAAAGTCGGTCTGAGCTTACCGCTTTTATTTGCCATAATGTAGCTGTATTTGGCTAGGTGCATGGCATTACCAAGGGGAACCATGTATTAAGTTAGTTAGATTGTTCACATAATTTTACTATGCACCTCACGAAGATATTGACTGTGACTGGTGTGCGTTAGATAACGTCACGACCTGATACGCATAATTAGGCACTGTCCTATTTTTAATACACTTACACGTAATTAACATTGTGTTTGCTTGATGCGTCGTTCGCAAATTATACATGTGTCTAGTAACAGGTGAGTGACCACTATTTGCTGACTATAACGTTGCTGCAAGATGTATCGACTCGGTGTATTACTGCTTGTTCTGGCGACCTGCAAGTAAGTCTGTAGCATTGTACACACGACCATCATTGTATCTGTTTGTGCTATTATGATCTTTTTCTTTTCAAGTTGATGTTTGGCGTTCCAGGTTGTTCGATGCCAAGTTTGTGTTATCCTACTACAATCGAGCTAGCGTATGCATGTTAGACTACTTCTCTTAGACGCTTTGCAACCCGGGCGTCACATTTTATAGGGTTTCACCTACGACAATCGGAAGGAGACGTAACAATGTGTTTTTTTTCTCGAAATTCTCCCCACTATTACTCTTTCTACGAACAATCGAATTATCCTTTATAGTTGTTGCGTAAAATTGTTCGCCACACAAAGCGAACACTTATGTTTAATTGTTCGCAGCGTAAACTTTCGTAGATAATTGGGACAGTTGAATTAATTATGTATTTTGAAGAACCTATATTCGTCTACAGCAACAACTAATTTGGTACAAACAAGACAGTGTTAAATTGGAGTGTGATTGTTCATAATCATGATGGAAAGGATAACACCGTATATTTAGAACATTGCCATTATGCATACTCAACTGCCATTGGCCCAACCTTTGTGGTGACGGCATTTAAAGTACTACGTCCGCTCGTTGTTATTGTAAACTCGTGTTATGTAGTTTAAGCTGTACACGTTCTATCAACTTCGGAGGAGCCTTGTAGCTATAATTGTTACATACATATAAACAATTATGCAATTATATTTGTCGTGTGTCAGTTTATATAAATGCATTTGCTCAACTATATTGGATAATTTTATTTGTTTGTTGACCTGACATAAACAATCATCGAATAGAGCAGCGCCCCTCGTGGTTTATGTATGTTTAATCAACTACCTCCAAGGCTACGTGATGTCGCCACACTTCAATTAAGGTTTCGGATTGTTTTCATAAGTTGTTGAAAGTAAAACTATACCTGATAGGAGCCCATATGAGCCACATTCGACGGCATGAAGGGCAACCTAATAGGTAGACCAGAGGGGACAGGTTGACCAGGTTATATAGATAACACATGGAGGAGCCTTGTAGCTACAATCGTTAAATAAATTCCTACAATTAAGCAATTATATATGTCGTGTGTCAGTGTGCATTTGCAAATGGTAGGTAGTTATTGTCACAGTGTGAACATATTAATATGTTGCATCTGTGCCATCTGTTTTATCAACTGAAAGTAAAGAGTAGTTGGACAATAAACATTTGTTTTCCAGTAGATATTTTCTGTCATAGACCGCAAGTAGCATCAAGTCCATATGGGCAAGACATGGGGTTATTGCCACAGGGGTATCAAGTAACGCTGACTTCCTGCAATGTTTGCTCTGTTACCAAAATGTTATCCTAATCAGGAATATAATCAATCACCAGGGTATGAAACATTGGGTTGCTGAATTGGAGTGTCCCTCCTCATGTTTTGTTTAGAACCACTACTAACTGGACCCTAGAATAGTCATCACTGTAGCAATACAGCTATTGTTTTCCATATATTTTGTAAACTGGACTGTTTTCATTGCTTGGCATCAATAAACGACTGGGATGCTGAAAGGTCACCAAACGTGACGCTAATCAAGAACACAATCGCTAGGGATCAACAGAATGGGATGCTAAATAGGAGTGTCCGTCATATTAGTTTTCGTTGTAGAAGTATGTCCAACTGCTGCGTGTTTTCCTTATAACGTGTCAACTGGGTGTCTTCAAATCCTTGTTCATGAACACATATATGCACACGTCTATAGGTGAACAAATCCTTGTTCATGAACACATATATGCACACGTCTATAGGTGAACAAATCCTTGTTCATGAACACATTTATGCACACGTTTATAAATGAACAAATCCTTGTTCATGAACACATATATGCACACGTATATAGGTGAACAAATCCTTGTCCATGAACACATATATGCACACACACTTCTATAGGTGAACAAATCCTGACTAAGGGACATTTGCGGAAACGTGTCAAGTAAATAAGCCACTAGAGGTACATTGAAATATCGATGCACTGCAATATTCGATATGAAGATGCAATACTATCGATAGTAAATTGAACTATCGATATTTATCGTAGATAGTACACTGAACAATAGATAGTAACGATAGTTAGCAAAATAAATTAGCAGCGCTACTTGTACCACTGTAGTAATAAAAATAAACATGCTTTATCAACTATATTGGATAATTTAATTTATTTATTTACCTGACATAAACAATCGTCGAATAGAGCAGCGTTATTCGTGGATTCAGCATGTTTAATCAACTACCCCAAGGCTACGAAACAGAGCCACTTATCAATTACGGTTTGGGACTGTTTTCCTAAGTAGTAAAAAGTAAAACTATACCTGATAGTCGCCCGTATAAGCCGCACTCGACGACACGAAGGCGGTGAATGAGTCGTCTGTTGAACGGGATATGTGATCGGCCTATCGTATTACTGCCCGAATGTTGACACATTGCAAAACGAACTGGAAAGTACGTGTTCTTGGATGTCATTTGCTATTTCGCAACTATTGGCACAGCCAACAGTGTCCGGGTTTTGTTGGCCCCTTGCACATGCAGCTTGTTTCCCAATAGCAGTGAGCATGCACACATACCTACACGCAAAGTGTTCTTGCACACATCACCTCTCAGTCGTGCACCAAACACGTTGAGGGCGATATTCCAAAATATCAAAATACAGCACAGGGAACAGGACAGTAACCCATTTTGTCCAAAGTAACAAGGTTCATGGGTAAATGATCTCAATCAATTGGCTCAGAGTTCTTCTATTTTGCAGCACTACCACTCTAATGGGGCTGCAGTTGGATATATTTATTTAATTAATTGCTGTATTTCTGAAGTCATCCCCAGAGTAAACTTCGGAGACTGGATAATGTCTATCTGCCCCTCTGTAATCTGCCCTCGTATAACTTTATTGGAGGTGCCCTAGCTTTGAGCCATATGAGTAAAAAGACATTTTATAGAACATGTTAAGTGTACTTCTGTCATTCCGTGTTCGGGACCCAGCTCCACAATGAAGTTTACTAAAACCACCATGACAAAAGGAATATATATTATATATATATATATATATATATATATACAAAAATGTAATGTAGACTTATAAGGCATGATTGGTGGTGGATAAGTAGGCCTAATATTGTTGTCTGGTCAGAGGATTTAGGCACTATAGAATTTTTTTTGCGCCAGGCAATTCGGAACACCCCGGCGAGGGATTGCCGGACCTACTACTGGGTACTGAAACAGACAAATACTAAAATGAAAACTAAGTGAGTGTCTATATGCGATGGGTATGGGTGAGTTGAGATAACCTGGACCCAACCAGATGCATCATCACTGGCGGGGCGAGTAACCTTGTGTACAAGGTCGTGTGGTTACCAATGTATTTAGGCAGCTGTCGGCGCACAAATGAAACAGATCCGGCTTCACCAGTAAGTGACCCACCGTGGTAACTAACGCTATATAAGACACGGCGCTGTATCGACCAAACAGAGCAACAACGTCGGCACATCACACACACGAAGATACCTACAAAGTCGATAATGAAAAGCCATACGTCATGTAAGTACGCACTGACTGCCGTCTTAGATATAATAATGTAATTATGACCGACTTTTGCCGAAGTTTGCTTTACAAAATATATATTAGATATAAATCTATCTGAAACTCAACTGTTATGAAGCGTCTTCAATCATTCGTTCTTTACATGTTATATTTAGCATTCAACATCTCGAACATTTCTCAGACAACTTATAGCGAGTAGTTTATGTTTCAGAGAAAATAATTTTACTTTGTGCCACACCTGTCTTCGTGTCCCAGTTAAACGCATAGTTTCTTGTATACCCTTATCGTTGCCTGGTGGCAATTATAACGTATCGCGCCCCTGTTAAACGTATAGTTTCTTGCATACCCGTGGCTTTGCCTGATGCAAGTGTAATGTATATTGACACTGTTAAACGTATAGTGTCTTGCATACGCGCAGCGTGATGGCAAGTGTAACGTATCGTGACAAGACACATTATTTGAAATGTGGTAAAACGATATTTATTGCCGCAAGTCGTGACAATAGCGTGTATTGACGACATATCAACTGTGCGGTGTATTGACGACATATCATACATATTCATTTCCCTTTCAAAGAAGGAATGGCTGTTGAAACAGGACTTACAGCATTCAGAAATCATTCATAATAAAATAGTATCTACAATCCTTGTAAGATACCGTTACTAGGCTATGAAGTTATTTGTTGACTGCATTTCTTTCAACGGGTTTATGCATAAGGAAGTAATTATAAAACTCGATGTCTGTCTCCATTGCTTGTTGGTCCGGTGCGCTGGCAACATACTTCTGGTGCTGTTGATGGTATATGTGTTGGTAATCGAAAGGGTTTCTTGTTCCGCCGAAATTTCTTCCCAATTATATACTATGAACAAGTTGTTTGGAACCGTAGAATGGTGACATTCTAACTGGATCTTCTGACAGAAACAAGGGGGCATCTACTGTTGATTCCTGGTCATGGTCGTGACGCTGGTTCTCCTTATCATGGTCCAGATTTGTCTCATTTTGGTTACGCATATTGCAGCATACTTGTATTTATTGACTTGAATCTTTGGCAACATAAAACTACCAGGATTATAATCGTTGTTATTATGTCCATGTTTCAGGGGTTGACTTATGAAAGCTACATTCTTGCTGCTGGTGATTGTCGCTAGTGTGGCATTGACGGACGCACCAAGGTCTGTTTGCGGTCATCGGACCCATCATTTTATATGTGCTGTGGTGGAAACGTTGTCAGCAAACCGTTCAACCGAGCATGCTGCGTCACCAGTGCTTACGACACCCAATGGAAGATCTGCTGCGGTGGACGAATTCTGAGCAAACCTTTCAATCCTGCGTGTTGCAGAACCCAAGCTTTCGACAGCCACTGGAAGATTTGCTGCGGTGGGCGAATTCAGAGCACACCTTTCAATCCTGCGTGTTGCGGAACCCAAGCCTACGATAGCCGTTGGAAAAGCTGTTGCAATGGCAGACTTTGT
>OY759261.1:41645055-41660055 GCA_963662155.1 Lamellibrachia columna | reverse complement strand
ACGGTGTCCCATTTATAAGATGCTAGGCACGACAGGGCACATGAACAAATGCATAGTTATACGATATGTATGAAGCTGAACGCACATGTATCACCATCGTTTCTACCCTTATCAGCCTAAGACTGGTGAAATGAAACAAGCTGGATGCAGACCATGGTTACATTTGTTACACCTTCCCGCTATATTTATTCACGTTTTTGTCCAGTCAATCCATTTCTCCAATGCATTGTCGAACACTTTGATTGCGTTTCGATACTTAATCTGGATACGTCTATGTTTTCTAGACCACCGCACTGCCTGACTGACGGGATGGACATGACCATGACCACGATGCTGCAATGGCAGTGCTTAACAACAGCCCGCTGTGTATGTCCTGTTGGTAAATGATGACCTCTCTTTCCTTCTTTTTGATCAGCTGGTAGGACTGGACCGCTACCGATACAGTTGTTTGTAACATGACTGTCTTGTTCGCCGTCGGTATCGATTGTACAGGTAGAACTTTCGCTGGCTATCCTTGATTCCAGGTAGTTACATTACAGTGGCCTCAGCAACAGCCAGAAGTTGTCTACCAGACAGGTTGTCTACAGAGAGGTTGTCTACAGACAGGTTGCCTACAAACAGGTTGTCTACAGACAGGTTGCCTACAGACAGGTTGTCCACATACAGGTTGCCTACAGACAGGTTGCCTACAGACAGGTTGTCTACCAGAAGTTGTCTACCAGACAGGTTGTCTACAGACAGGTTGTCTACAGACAGGTTGCCTACAAACAGGTTGTCTACAGACAAGTTATCTACAGACAGGTTGTCTACAGACAAGTTGTCTACAGACAGGTTGTCTACAGACAGGTTGTCTACAGACAGGTTGTCTACATATAGGTTGCCTACAGACAGATTGCCTACAGACAGGTTGTCTACAGACAGGTTGCCTACAGACAGGTTGTCCACAGACAGGTTGCCTACAGACAGGTTGCCTACAGACAGGTTGTCTACCAGAAGTTGTCTACCAGACAGGTTGTCTACCAGAAGTTGTCTACCAGGCAGGTTGTCTACAGACAGGTTGCCTACAGACAGGTTGCCTACAGACAGGTTGTCTACAGACAAGTTGTCTACAGACTGGTTGCCTACAGACAGGTTGTCTACAGACAGGTTGTCTACATACAGGTTGTCTACAGACAGGTTGTCTACAGACAGGTTGTCTACAGACAGGTTGTCTACAGACAGGTTGTCTACAGACAGGTTGTCTACAGACAGGTTGTCTACAGACAGGTTGTCTACAGACAGGTTGTCTACATACAGGTTGTCTACAGACAGGTTGTCTACAGACAGGTTGTCTACAGACAGGTTGTCTACAGAGCCGTCAAAACCGTCACCTCCGCTGTCCTTATCTGTCCGTGTACTCAAGGATTATGTTTTTAATGTCCGCTGAATGACAGTGTCACTTCCATTACTACCAGAACATCACTGACAGTGTAACTCCTTAAATAGAACAAAGTCGAACCAGCCGAATTAACGTATGTTCAGATTTGCCATATCATATGGATTTTCCGGATGCAATACGGATTATGGGGATTTGGGGAGGTGTACGGACATTTCCCATTTATATACGGATTTGCTTCAAATGGAATGAATGTGATGAAATACACATTGTCTTGTTTTTATCACACAAGTATAATATGGAATGACATACGTATTTTATCACATAAATATAATATGGAATGACTGCCTGACTCATGGGGTGGCCTCCATGTCTGGCATACGTCTGATAGTCTGATAGTCTGATAGACAAATTCAACACAACAATATATAATTCATTGGCAACCAAATGTAGCCAAAAGAAGAATCCCAGATTTCAATGTCTAGGCATTTATAATGCACAACCGTAATTAACGTTTTTACAGTTAGATTAATAAAATAATTGAGCAATATATTGTATTGAAAACTGGCTAGGTTTTCCTGTGTACATATCACTGGTGAACCATGAATCTGAAGATTGCGCCTCTCTGATGCAACAACGAATTAAATAGTGGCACACAATCGGTTTTCATAAAGAAAACATATACAAAAACGTCAGCGACGCAGTTGGGAAATGGAAACGGGGCTATGCGTTATAACAATTATGATGATTTGCTGCCAACCCAATAGTTAATGGTGAAGACATTACATTCTTTAATCTGCTTTATTTTTAACACATTATTGCCACTTCAATCATGTCCCTTTTAACTGTACTATACAACAGTCTTCTCTTATCCTTGCCCATCGCGAAATTGTTTTTATTAGGGTCGTTATATGTCCATGTTCTATACCTTCGTGTTTTCACGTTCACTTTGAACAAACTGAATGCATAAAGGAAACAATTATTCAGTATATGTAAAATAATTCACCTGTTTTTTTCGACAAATATCAAAAGCAGCATAAACAATATTTGGCCAACTAGCCCACTCTTTTAAGGGAATCGTCAATAATGGCGTTGACATGAGTAGTTATACTAGTTGGTATGTTTTGCTTATATGACGTCCACATCGACCGCCCTGTTAGTATCCATCCACACTGCCAATACCACAACTTGACATAATTTCATCACGTCACTGTTCTAATTAGCTGTGCAAAGATAAACATTGTCAATTACATGCATTATCAACATGTAAACAAACTATCGAAAGTAGCCAGACAACAAATCTTATCGTACTTGGAGCAGGATTCTCCCACCATCTGAGCCTGGATCGTCCCCAAAAGGATCATGGGCAGGGTAAGAAGTAGCACGAACATCGTCTCCTCGCAGATGGTTCTGTCTGAAAGGAAAACAGGTCATACCACGTGAACGGGGCGCAGTGGCGTAGCGGTTAGAACATCGGACTCTCTATCGAAGGAACCCGGTTTCGAGTCCTCTTGCTGTCCTTTGGAAACAATTTCGTTTACTCCGTAGATCAATTCAGCTCTAAATGTGTACCTGGCGGCATACAGTGGTGGATATGTGAACGAATATTCTTCACACACAGTGTGGCTGAGAGCTTCCCAGAGAAGTCGAGTTGGCATTGGATTGAACTAGTCTGCCAGGGTGTGAATTGTAACACGTTTTGATCAGTCCAACGGACTGGGTTCCGCGCTATGTAAGAACCTATTTAAGGTTTGTTCAATATATTGTTAGATTATCTAAGGAATGAAACTGAACGTTCTTTGAAAGGTAAAATAGCAATTTGTACACTAGTGCTTCTGGTTGGTATGTTTTGTCACATATTTGGCGTTTAAACGCAGAACCGGTAGCAAACGTGATGCAAATTAGCGTGCAAATTATTATTTGACATTATTATTATTATTTTTATTTGCATCATGCTCCAAATACCGAATAGCAGAGGAAAGAGAACAAACCAATCGACAGCAAGAAAAGGTAACACAAGCTCGTAATTTGATGATGTAATCATGGAAATCACGTTACCGCCTCTCGCCCATCATTCGATTATATATCCGGGATTCAAGAAAAAGCTCAGTATATATTATTTGAAATGACATATTCTATCAATAATAGATAACATATTGCTGTGCCCATCGAAATATGTAGAAAAACAGAATTGGCCTAAGATTACATGAACACACAAATCCGCAATCTAACCACACTGCTAAATACAGAAGAAGACCGCATCTTTGAACTTGAACTAAAGGTGAGAAATATGGAAAATGCAATTGACCAACAAGAACAATAGTAAATTCGCCCCAACCTGAGAGTCCACTTTGAACTTGAACTAAAGGTGAGAAATATGGAAAATGCAATTGACCAACAAGAACAATAGTCAATTCGCCCCAACCTGAGAGTCCACGGCCTCCCTGAGACTGGCGACGTGGAACAAGAACAATAGTCAAGTAGTCCCAACCTGAGAGTCCACGGCCTCCCTGAAACTGACGACGTGGAACAAGAACAGTAGTCAAGTCGCCCCAACCTGAGAGTCCACGGCCTCCCTGAAACTGACGACGTGGAACAAGAACAATAGTCAAGTCGCCCCAACCTGAGAGTCCACGGCATCCCTGAGACTGGCGACGTGGAACAAGAACAGTAGTCAAGTCGCCCCAACCGGAGAGTCCACGGCCTCCCTGAGACTGGCGACGTGGAACAAGAACAATAGTCAAGTCGTCCGAACTTGAGAGTCCACGGCCTCCCTGAAAATGACGACGTGGAACAAGAACAGTAGTCAAGTCGCCCCAACCTGAGAGTCCACGGCCTCCCTGAGACTGGCGACGTGGAACAAGAACAGTAGTCAAGTCGCCCCAACCTGAGAGTCCACGGCATCCATGAGACTGGCGACGTGGAACAAGAACAGTAGTCAAGTCGCCCCAACCTGAGAGTCCACGGCCTCCCTGAGACTGGCGACGTGGAACAAGAACAGTAGTCAAGTCGCCCCAACCTGAGAGTCCACGGCCTCCCTGAGACTGGCGACGTGGAACAAGAACAGTAGTCAAGTCGCCCCAACCTGAGAGTCCACGGCCTCCCTGAGACTGGCGACGTGGAATAAGAACAGTAGTCAAGTCGCCCCAACCTGAGAGTCCACGGCCTCCCTGAGACTGGCGACGTGGAACAAGAACAGTAGTCAAGTCGCCCCAACCTGAGAGTCCACGGCATCCATGAGACTGGCGACGTGGAACAAGAACAATAGTCAAGTAGTCCCAACCTGAGAGTCCACGGCCTCCCTGAAACTGACGACGTGGAACAAGAACAGTAGTCAAGTCGCCCCAACCTGAGAGTCCACGGCCTCCCTGAGACTGGCGACGTGGAACAAGAACAGTAGTCAAGTCGCCCCAACCTGAGAGTCCACGGCCTCCCTGAGACTGGCGACGTGGAACAAGAACAGTAGTCAAGTCGCCCCAACCTGAGAGTCCACGGCCTCCCTGAGACTGGCGACGTGGAATAAGAACAGTAGTCAAGTCGCCCCAACCTGAGAGTCCACGGCCTCCCTGAGACTGGCGACGTGGAACAAGAACAGTAGTCAAGTCGCCCCAACCTGAGAGTCCACGGCATCCATGAGACTGGCGACGTGGAACAAGAACAATAGTCAAGTAGTCCCAACCTGAGAGTCCACGGCCTCCCTGAAACTGACGACGTGGAACAAGAACAGTAGTCAAGTCGCCCCAACCTGAGAGTCCACGGCCTCCCTGAGACTGGCGACGTGGAACAAGAACAGTAGTCAAGTCGCCCCAACCTGAGAGTCCACGGCCTCCCTGAGACTGGCGACGTGGAACAAGAACAGTAGTCAAGTCGCCCCAACCTGAGAGTCCACGGCCTCCCTGAGACTGGCGACGTGGAACAAGAACAGTAGTCAAGTCGCCACAACCTGAGAGTCCACGGCCTCCCTGAGACTGGCGACGTGGAACATGCTACTGTCGTTGTAGTGGCAGTAGTAAACAACACAATGTCGCTCAAACCTACCATTGACCGACACCAGATTCAACGTAGCCATCGCCTTGGGCCGAAGACTGACAAACAGGGCGCACTTCGCACTCGCCCATTGTCCGGTTTGAAGCGAAGCAACTGGAGACAAGGTACTGGGAGCGCGGTTCCAGTTGAAATGCCATAATGAACAACATCCAGACGAAAGAATCTTCTTGAACGAAGACCTCACCGCGATCTCCGCTAAATTAGCACGTGACATAAGAGTGTTAAAGAAAGCAGGAAAGGTGCCCAATACGTGGACAGCTGATCTATGTTTGCAGTTACGTAAGTCAATCAAGCTTCTTGTAATATTATTTTGATTTTATTTGTTCGCAACACTCTGGCATATCTCTCTGATTTCTCAGAGCATTGTCGTCTGCTTTTATGCGAATCATTGGGTACCAACGCATTACACAGGGCAAACCCTGTAGCAGCAAAGTGGGATAGTCATAATATTAAGCCACAAAGTAAGTAACTGGTGGTGGACTCTCTAAAGATTCAATAATCGGTCATATTTACCGACCTACATTAAAAGAAAACTAAATGAAAACTATCAAAAACATTTTTTTTTATTCACACCAATAATCTCATCAATTGACAGAACAAACTCCGATGTCATTATTGCGGGGGACTGTAATATAAACCTTCGTAAAATAAATGAAAAATATACTGTTGATAAATTATTTGATATCTTAATATCGTATAGCTATTATCCCCATATAACATTTCCGACAGGCAAAATTGAACACTAATAGATAATTTATTTTGTAGCTTAACTGACTGTACAATAAAACCTGAATCGGGCATTCTGACGAAAAAGTTATCGGATCATCAGCCATATTTATTTTTTATAAACATAGTTCAGTACAAAGAACCGACACCTAAATATATCAAAATTAGCATTAAAAACCAATAAGCAATGACATCTTCTCATCAGATATTTATAAGATATATATAACAAACTTAATAAGTCGCCTTTTGTTGATCCAAACCAGAATTACAACATACTACATGAAGTAATCAAACTCACAAAAAAGACATGCCTTATAAAATAGTCAAGTTCAAAAACAACAAGCACAAGAAGTCAACATTGGTGACTTCTAGGTTTGCTCAAATCCATTCGTTACAGAGACAAGTTATACAAGAAACTTAAAATGACGCAGCCTGACTCATTTGAATTCTTTACAATTCGAACTGACTTAACAACTTATAATGCCATCCTTTAAAACATAACCGATAAGACACAAACATGACTAATCATTGTTTTACCAATATTGGTTCAAATATAGTCACACAAATGCACATAATAAAATGTTCTTGGATTAACTTTTATACAAGAAATTAAACTGGAAATGTTGTATTAAAAAAGTCAAATATATATATTCCAAGACTTTATGCATTCTCAATAGACTCTAACGATCATTACCTTTTAGCAAAAAGGTTATGTTGTGTAACTCACTGATATTGTCATATTTGAACTATGGCTTAAAGGCCTGGGGCTGCAAATGTGACAGAATAAAAAGGCAAAAGAAAGTCGTCCGAATTATAACTTTAAGCAAATATAATGCTCAATCTGAACCATTGTTTAAAAGTCTTAAATAAAAAAATATATTTAATCAAATTAAAAATATAACATGTATTAAAATTACAAGAACTAAAAATATATCATAAAGTCACACATAATAAACTACCTGTCTACCTTCAACACTTATCACTTGATCAAAACAATAGCATTCACAACTTCAACGTGTGCAATAAAACATGCACACAGTCAACGTACAACACAAATTTGCCAGACAGTTTTATATATACTTTGCTATACACGATAAATAATGCATCTGGTGTACTGAAAGGCATAATATACATGGTTTGCAACTTATAGCAACAAATATTATTCGGAAACTTATATATCGCTATGTAATATCAGAAACTGTTATATATGCCAACAAGCATGATTATGTAATAATAACCTTGAACAGTGCACCAGCCATACCAACTAATTTATTATGTCTTGTATTTCTGCTATATAGCCTATTATTATTTGTATAATATATAAGTTGTACTTAATTGTGCATAGTGTGGTTCCTCTGAGAGCGGCTTGTCCTTGCAATTAATGGCAGTCTCCTGGCCCCTTATTTCATATTTGTGTTATATTAATACTTTAATTACTTATGCTTATATGGACATACTAACTTATTAATTATATGTATTTCATTAAAAACATATTTCTTTATGTATGGCTGCTAAAGGCAAAATTACAACACCTTAGTTCAATCGAATCATATTGTCACTGATTAACTAATTGCAAAAACGGTAACTGGTATGTTAACGTGTAATGATAGATAATGACAAAAAAAGTTCCGACAAAAGTATATAGTGTTGTGTATGTACCCACAACACAATATACATTTCATCTACATGGGGGTTTTCAATGTTCGGGTGAACACGACCGTTGTTAAACGTGGAATGTATTCGGTTGTGCATTTTCACATTCGAAGCATCGATCACGTAATCTTTAGGACATGCTCTACTGCAAGACACTTTACGGCACTATCAGAACGACAATATTACTGAACCCAACTGAACACGAGGAAGACTCCGCTGCACCTGGAGAAAGTCTGTGGAGACTGAAAGGCGGATGTTGGGACACTCCTGGGTCAGCTGGAAGTTTTGTCCCGAGACAGGGCCAAGTGGAGGAAGCTTGTGGTCGACCAATGCTTCACACGGAGTACAAGGGTATAACTCAAGTAGGACAACTACAGACGGCTGATGCAGCCATAACAACGTGTTTACGCGATGTGCCAGCCATCAATTATATTTTGTACCATAGAGTGGCGTGTTGCTGTGAGGATGTTTTTACGACAGGCATTCGGGGTGACATCTACACAGAGCTGTAGGGTCACAGAGCAGGCTGTCGTCGAATGTACATATATCACGCCTTCGCAGATTCACACGCACATGGCAGCTGTGTATGTGCGTGTACTTGCTCAGTGTGTGCATGCGTGCGTGCGTGCGTGCGTGCGTGCGTGCGTTCGTGTGCGTGTTACACTAAATGTGTTTAACATTATATATAAAACATTTAGTTATCGTCAAATCATATTGTGATATTTTGTAAGAAGCATTTCCTCTACATATTTTGACAAAGATCATAAACTTGTGTTCCCAGCAGCGGGAGGCATTGCCGTCACTATGTTGCTCCCATGTTCACGAGGTATATAGCGTCTCTTCATTCATCGTCAACAATCAAAGTATGTACAGTGTATGAATGAATGATTGAATGAATTTATGTGTATGTGCGTGTGTTACACTAAATGTATTTAACAATATATATAAAAAGTTTAGTTCCAATGCTGCAATATTGTGATATTTTGTAAGAAGCCGTTCCTCTATATATTTTGAGTTCACATAGCGAGAGGTATTGCCGTGTACGACATAACAAAGCAGATCTATGTATTTTAAATTTGTAATTTTCACGCTACTAAGCAGTAAACTTTTCCTGACGTTATATTATGTTCGAAAATGTCACCACTTGAGAAAGAAATGTTGCTTGCAACGCCTTCAACCATTGTACTACACATTGGACCATACGAGTGAAAAAGTGTGAAGCAAAGGGTCTTGCCCTACTGTTTAATATAAGAGCTTAATAATATATAGTGGACTTACCTGAAAATTACGCCGCGCCAACACAACCGTGTTGCAGTTACCGTTGACGGTCGTGCACTAAGGATAACGCTCCGGTATATGCCAAAAATAAGAAAACGAGGCTACAGCAGAAATCTATCACCGATGACCAAATATGGTAAGACATCAATTACACCTAGCTGTCTTGCATAGCCGTATGAGAACCTATTGGACAATGTAAATTGGGAAAGGTCACTAGTTTTCTTCCGGGTGTGTAGTGGACGAGTATGGTAGTAAGTTGATGAAATAATGAATATATCAATACAGTTGAGTTTCAGACGATTTAAAATGCACATTAGAAAACAGCATTAATCTTAATGTTGTCATCAATGGTAGATATCAATATTGGTCCGTCCTCAATTATCATAGTATGGTATTTAGTGTCGCCTATCTCAATGCATTTAACAACATTCGGACAACAACTTACTGGAGTTAAGTAACTTTTGTTAAGTTAGAATTAGTCGGGTATAATAAAAACAATCCGTAGCCTATACATCGGCGGGGTGCAGACTTACGCACAGGCCGCGCATGAGTGACAATTGTGTTCGCCGTAGAAACACACCTGTTATTGTACCTGGCCGACTGTAGGCGCGTTCGTTCTAGGTGCGGTTGTGTGGCGGGTCAACAACACAATAAATGATGAGGTAAACCACCAAGGGGTTGTCCACAAAGTATATCAAGCTATTCGTTGACTTGTTGATACCTCCCACTCTTTGTAATGCATTATGACGGTGGCACGGACACTCCCGAAAACGACGTTGGTTTCTAGAAAGAAGACCCAGCCCAAATAACATGTATTCATCTACTTGCTTGTATTGACTCTTAGTTCACAGGTAGAATATAAATACGTGTAACTAATAAGCAGCAACATCTCATGTCCATGTTTGTGTGCGTTTAGTAGGTGCAATGATGTATATAACGATTCCCTTGTAGGTTCTTTTCTGCATTGACACAAGCCGGGCTCTAACAGACACACACCGGCATATCAATTATTTTTATCAGTATGTTAGTGATTGCTGGACGTTTTCCTTGTAATCGATAAAGGTCACAAAGACAGCCACAGCATATAATGCATCGTGAAGATTTCATATGCATCCCCTACCCATATCACTGAGGGGCGGATGTGGCGAGAATGGAATGTGACTTCGCGTTTCGCACAAACAAGGCTTTCCATCATACACTCCAACAAACATCACGATAAAGTACAAACAGGTAGGTGTGTAGCGACTGACGTTACAACTAGACGGCACCGCACACGGTAGTTGTTAATGACAGCGTCGTGTGGCAATCCATGTGGGACGGCGGGATGGAGAGAGACAAAGGGAGGGACGGGTGGGGGTTGAGAGGGACAGAGGAAGGGAAAGGGAGGGGTGGAGATGGACAGAGGGAGGGATAGGGAGAGGTGGAGAGGGACAGAGGGAGGGATAAGGAGGGGTGGAGATGGACAGAGGGAGGGACAGGGAGAGGTGGAGAGGGACAGAGGGAGGGATAAGGAGGGGTGGAGATGGACAGAGGGAGGGATAGGGAGGGGTGGAGATGGACAGAGGGAGGGATAGGGAGGGGTGGAGATGGACAGAGGGTGGGATAGGGAGGGTGGAGATGGACAGAGGGAGGGATAGGGAGGGTGGAGATGGACAGAGGGAGGGATAGGGAGAGGTGGAGATGGACAGAGGGAGGGATAGGGAGGGGTGGATATGGACAGAGGGAGGGATAGGGAGGGGTGGAGATGGACAGAGGGCGGGATAGGGAGAGGTGGAGAGGGACAGAGGGAGGGATAGGGAGGGGTGGAGATGGACAGAGGGAGGGATAGGGAGGGGTGGAGATGAACAGAGGGAGGGATAGGGAGGGGTGGATATTGACAGAGGGTGGGATAGGGAGGGGTGCAGATGGACAGAGGGAGGGATAGGGAGGGGTGCAGATGGACAGAGGGAGGGATAGGGAGAGGTGGAGAGGGACAGCGGGAGGTAGTATAGTGATTATTACGAAATTATTACGAACAGTTGCGGACATTTTTTCGTCCGATAGGGTGAAATATGGAGTACTTATAAAATGCACCGATGTATCGTACCAGTAAGGCCATCTGGCGATTAATGCCTAACTAGATATACAAAAATAAGTCTCAAAAACCTTCGATAAAGTTAACTTTGTAAGAAATGTATTCTCCCAATGACCGATATCAGATTTTATATCATATCAGTTCCGTGTTTAATGTGAGATTCAGAGAGATCACAAAATGAGGCAAAATCTGACGTGAAGCTAACACTATACCGGTGACTATATTTGTTAGTGTTGTCGCCTTAAACACTGGCCTTTCTTAACACAGGTTTGATTTGTTAGCAAAATGACATTGTGTAGAATGTTGTGCAGAACTGTTATTATTTCATATAGAAAGGTTAACGTTTAATTAAAATGTAGGTACATTATTGCTCATTGTGCGACATAATCAATGACCCAATACAATGTATTTCGTGTTTGCAGATTGTACACTCGCCAATCCCAACCCGCCAATTTCCATTGGCGATCGTCACCTGTTACGTTGTACATCAATCACGTCAAATAGGGAATTTCTGACTAAATAATCTCCAATTATACTATGCAAACAACAGCTATGTAACAAACACTTTGCAGATGACTTCTGTTCTGACTAACTTGTAGTGCACCGGTGCTACGTAGGTACATAATTATCAGTTGTCTCTGTGAAACGACAAACGGATTGTCGACATTGAACAATGCTGGGTTTTACGCACGATTAGCTTATTATTATTATTGTTATTGTACCTGGCCGACTGTAGGCGCGTTCGTGCTAGGTGCGGTTGGGTGGTGGGTCAACAACACAATAAATGATGAGGTGCACCACCAAGGGGTTGTCCACAAAGTATATCAAGCTATTTGTAATGCATTATGACGGTGGCATGGACACTCCCGAAAACGACGTTGGTTTCGAGAAAGAAGGCCCAGCCCAAATACCATGTATTCATCTACTTGCCTATATTGATTCTTAGTTCACAGATAGAATATAAATATGTGTAACTAATAAGCAACAACATCCCATGTCCATGCTTGTGTGCGTTTAGTAGGTGCAATGATGTATGTAATGATTCCCTTGCGGGTTCTTTTCTGCATTTATACATTAACAACACTAACAGACACACATAGCTGGTCGGGCCAAAAATTTTCTTTGTAATCGATAAAGGTCACAAAGACACCCACAGCATATAACGCATTGTGAAGATTTCATATGCATCCCCTACCCATATCACTGAGGGGCGGAGGTGGCGAGAATGGAATGTGACTTCGTGTTTCGCACAAACAAGGCTTTCCATCGTACACCCCGAAAAAAATCACGATAAAGTACAAACAGGTAGGTGTGCAACGACTGACTGAACGGCACCGCACACGGTAGTTGTTAATGACAGCGTCGTGTGGCAATCCATGTGGGAGCGCGGGGGTGATATATATATATATATATAGACACACGTAGACACACTTTGTTCAGACCCCCACCACGTAGACACACTTTGTTCAGACCCCCCACCCCGTAGACACACTTTGTTCAGACCCCCCACCCCGTAGAAACACTTTGTTCAGACCCCCCACCACGTAGACACACTTTGTTCAGACCCCCCACCCCGTAGAAACACTTTGTTCAGACCCCCCACCCCGTAGACACACTTTGTTCAGACCCCCCACCCCGTAGAAACACTTTGTTCAGACCCCCCACCCCGTAGACACACTTTGTTCAGACCCCCCACCCCGTAGACACAATTTGTTCAGACCCGCCACCCCGTAGACACACTTTGTTCAGACCCCCCACCCCGTAGACACACTTTGTTCAGACCCCCCACCCCGTAGACACACTTTGTTCAGACCCCCCACCCCGTAGACACACTTTGTTCAGACCCCCCACCCCGTAGACACACTTTGTTCAGACCCCCCACCCCGTAGACACACTTTGTTCAGACCCCCCACCACGTAGACACACTTTGTTCAGACCCCCCACCCCGTAGACACACTTTGTTCAGACCCCCCACCCCGTAGACACACTTTGTAGCGCTAGTCGTGTCACCTTTATGTTTATAGTGCTACACGCATCTAGCATGAACGCGCTAACAGTGGGTCACGTCTCACAATCAGGTGCCTTTCTGTGGGGAGAACAACTTAACAGGGGTCAGTGACGTGGTGGTTAGAATATCGGACTCTCAATCGAGAGAAATCGGATTTGGAGTATTATGATGGAAGCGTGTCAATGTACATCTACATATTTATTTTGGTTCCTGCTTACTGTTCCGCGATACAACCTTGAAAGCTACGGACGCCGTTCTATGTAGCTAGTCCGACGTCGTGGAACATCATCACTTATTGTTTCTCCTTTTCTTTTACAGTAGTACCGAGAACAGTATCACCCATTTTATTGTTTATATCCAAATTCCCGTGTGTAGGCATTTACATTTCCCATGAACTACATCTGCCATTTCTCAGACCATTTAACTAATTTGTCTTGATCGTTTTGTATATGCTGTTTATTTACCATTAGTATTAGTATTATACAAACTTCACGTCCGTATTTTCTAACGTTTTTTTTCACCCTGTTCGCTCAACATCACTGAGGCGGTTCACTACAGCACAGCAGTTGAACAGAGGTCGGAACCCGATTCAAGGGAAGCGGGGGTGTGTGGTGGAGGCTTTCTGTGAGATGTGGGGTTGGGGCTTTCTTTGGGGGCTGGTGTGGGGGGCTTTCTGTGGAGGTGGGGGGTCGGGAGGGGAGGGTTGGCATGAGTGTGCCACCTGTACCATGGTTAACCCCGGCGAATTCCTAAATCACGTGTCCACAGCTCCATACACTTTTCCCCGCATAAACGTTGTGAATCAAATGTTTAAAGCCAACTTCCACATGCGTCATTTGCATTAACTTTTCCGACGTGTCTTTACATTAGAACTTGGAACCCAACCCGCCAGTTCTAGAGCCAACTGCTTATTGCGTGGGAGCGGTGGTATAATGATTAGAGCACCCGCCTGCCAATAGAGAGGAAGGTGGTTCGATTCAACCTCCCCATTCCGAAACTTTGACAATTTCGGTCACCTCAATTTGCATGTGCCTTTCGGAACAGACACTAAAAGCCGTTGGTCGAAACTTCTGCGTTAGCCCAATATTGGGCTGTATAGAGTATAATTACTTGAGGCTTGGGGCTAGCATGACGTCAATATCGAGAGCAGTTGGACTGCAATGGACCCGTCTTCATACTACTACTATATTTTTTTCGTTTATGATGCTATTTTTACCCTGTAGTTTGTGCATAGTTTTCCATAACATTCTTTGTGTTGTTTATATGAAGGATGTGTTGTAACGTTTGACACACTTCCTACGTCCCAAATCTTGTAGCAGATAAATAGTTCTACACGCGTTATTATAAAACAACACAGCACATAATTAACACGAGGTATCCATTTAATATAAATATAAAATGCAATAGTAATGATACTATTTAGTAATGATGATCTCTAATGGAGTTACAACTAATAATAATAATGCAATGATAATCTTTAGTAGTGAGCTAGAGTACGTTTGTATGTTATGCTACTCCTAATAACGCTTAGAACCCGGGGCGTGAAACTTGCAAGGAAAACTTGTCGACCACAGGAAGAAATAATTGAACCCTTGAGTTAATGCCACTCCCACGGGCACCCTAATTAAACACGGTTCTGCTACCTAAGTAAGTACCGCCCCCTGGCAATTACCATTGAACTAAGGGTACGAATGGTTGGTGGCGGCCTCTGTTGTTGTTGAATTTTATCTCGGGATGTTTATGGATGGAGCGGAGGGAGAGTGAGGGAAAGAGATGGAGGGGCCGAGAGGAAGAGGGAGGGAGGGAAGAAGAGGGAGAGACCAAGAGTGAGATGGAAGG
>OY759261.1:41562555-41640055 GCA_963662155.1 Lamellibrachia columna | reverse complement strand
TGACGATTCTAATGTATTTATATCTAGTGAACATTTGGATGAAATAACGACCAAATGACTATTGAACTAAACAAAACTTGTGATTTGGTTAAATGCTAAACAGTTATCTTTGAACATTGATTTGATAAGATTCACATGAATTTTAGAACATCAAACAGAAGATATATTAAACCACCGAAACTATATTAATAACAATGCTTTCTGCAACATTTATCGGTGTCATTATTAATAGCATACTTTATTGGGTTCAAAATATTAAGCAAGTTAAATGTAAAATCTCAAAGGGTATTGGCATTATCAAGAAATCCAATAGAGCATTAACTACATCATGCTTGGTCACTTTATACTACTCGTTTCTAATCCCATACCTTGCTTTTGCTGATGTGGGAATTGCATTTGATTCGTATTTCACCAGTAGTGGAAAGTTTCAGAAAAACAGTAAGAATGCTCGTCTCAGCTAACAAATCAGCTAATTCTGAACATATTTAAAAATGTATAAATATCTTAGCTTAGACAACTCTCTCTCTCTCACTATATATATATATATATATACTCTCTTTCTATGTCTCTCTCTACACATACACATATATATATATATATATATATATATATATATATATATATATATATATATATATATATGTAGAGAGAGAGACAGAGAAAGAGAGTATATATATATATATATATATATATATATATATATACATACATATTAATGTTTAGTTTTCTTTTCCAAATACTTTTTTAATTGCTCGTTTTTAAAGGTAATATTTTAATGCATACTCACTTATATGTAAATCCTGCGACATAGAATCAAATAATTATAAGTGTGCGAAACATGTGTAATTTGATATGGTTACGTTTTGTATAAAAGGTGGCTAGAGAATGCATCAAATGAAACATTTCCATACTTTGGGTTTTCTCTTTCCCCACCTTCCCCAGGTTATTCGTCCGTTATGCCATCTCCAAGAGGAGAATCTCATTCCTCCAAATTATATAATTTTGGCATAGCTGCAGTATTGTTGTATGCCTACTTACCGACGGTGCAAGTGGGACCAGACCATCCGAAAGTACACTGACATTCGTAACCTCGATATCGATTGATGCACAAAGCGTTGTTCTTACAAGGATTATCCCTGCAGGTTAAGTGACCTGAAACATTAATAAAGATTGTTAAGTGATTTCATTGTTTTCTTTCTTTGCAAAAATCAAGTGAAAACTGCATAATGTGCTAAGTGAAACACGCGTGTATGTACATTAAAGGATAATATAAGCGCTATATAACAAACATCTCACTCCCCGAACGTGTCGTCAATCATCATATCATGATTAACGCGAATTAAACGTTTGAGATATAATGTAAAACATCATTTTGGGCGACAGTATTAAAAATTAATCCCTGAGTGATATACAAACAATTAAATATGTAGCACAGTACAGAGACGATGCCCCATGGTCGTTTCATCTGTAGTACTGTACATATACGATGCCCCGTGGTCCTTTCATCTGCAGCACAGTACAGAGACGATGCCCCGTGGTCCTTTCATCTGTAGCACAGTACAGAGACGATGCCCCGTGGTCCTTTCATCTGCTGCTCTGGAGCTTTCATGTCGTTACAAGGAACTAATTAAGACGTTTGACGAACATTTCGTAGCTCGGAACAATTGCAGACAACACAAAGAGCGTTACGAACAATTGTACGTAGCTCGAACAACGAATATATTGTGAACTGAGAACCTTCGTATGGAGGTTGGCACTGCACTAACGCTTCGTGGAACAGGCTCAAACTCTGTTTTACCCACATTCCTTACATGTTCCTCAATGTGTACTGTTTTTTTAATGAGGGTCTTGCCATGGCGTATACACAACGATGTATTTTGTATAAATTTCATTTTATACATAATATATATATATATATATATATATATATATATATATATATATATATATATATATATATATATATATATATATATATATATTACCGTTGTAGATGTAATACATTGTGTCACCTAATCCTGCAGTTTCAACAGCGTTGCTGGTAGTAGTAAAGAGTAACTGTTACTTCTTCAAACAAAACCGGCTTTGACTTGGGCAATACGTTTCAACAGTATAATGCCAACAATACATGCATTTAACATAATCCACGTATTCAAACGATGATGTGATGTCATTCCCCACATTCCCCACCAGGTGCACCACTCACCAGTTCAACACTGCCACAACTTACATTTGATGTGCACTTTCTGCACATCTTTACTTCATTATGTAAACTCCTAGTTGCAGAGCCAACCATTCGTTTATACGTCTACACAACTGTCCATTTAAAATATATAATCAATTTGTGGCAGTAGTAATGTAAACGCCACTGTTGGGGAGTGTTCTTTCACTACAACTGATATGATGAGTTAAGTAATAATCACTAGGTGGCGTTGGTGGTATTACTAAACTAGTTATTGCTGGTATAAGCACAACTATTTAAATATTGTCGGCGACCTTTCCTTTGCATTTTTAATGTCTACATTTCATCGATAAGGTATGAGGCACCCATGTGAATCGTACATAGATTATGTGTGCGTGCGCGTGCTAGCGTGCGTTCTTGTTTACAGTAAACTAATGTTTAATTTTTACTTTCCAAATATGGGACGTTGCTAGTTTTTTAAGGTAATATTTTAGTGAATGATATATTAATAAAAAATAAAATAACAGAAATAAACCACGACTACCACCGACAAAACAAACAGGAAATATTGATCGCCAAAGCATATTATCATGGGGAGATATCCCACTGTTTCCAATGTTGTCATTTATTCTGCTTCGTTTTCACATAAAAGCCTTCGTTTTGCACCAATTCCTGCACAACTGTGAACATAATAAAATAATTACATGTGTGTGACACATGTGTCGTTTGATATGGTTACGTTTTCTGTAAAAGTTGGCTAGAGAACGCATAAAATGGAACATTTCCGTACTTTTGGTTCTCTCCTTCCCCACCCTCCTCATATTATTCGTCCTTTATGTCATGTCCAAGATAAGGATCAGTCTACGTACCAACGGTGCAATTGGGACCAGACCATCCGGACGTACACTGACAGTTGTAACCTCGATCTATGTTGAAGCACACAGCGTTGTTCTTACAAGGACGATCGCTGCACGTTACGTGACCTGAAACATTAATAAAGGTGGTTTAGTTATTTCATTGGTTTGTGAGTCCTCAGTCTTCTGGATTTGCTATTGCAATTCATTGCTAATATCCCATGATAAAGGGGTCGTGGGATAAGTGAGACTCGCTTGTATGTATCCTAAAGGATAAGCTAAGCGCTATCCACAACTGTCCATTTTGAATTGATAATCAAGTAGTGGCATTGGTTATTATGATGAGTGGCGCCACTGTTGTGGCGTGTGGGTTCGTTCACTACAATTGATATGATGAGTTAAGTAATAATCACTACGTGGCGTTGGTGGTATACAAAACTAGTTTAACCAGATTTAACAAGATTTGCCATCCAAGCCAAAGGCCCAGATGGCAAGTGGACAAGGAAGCCATTGGCTTATCGAGAGTCCAACACTGTTCATCTACTTATAACCCGCCCTCATGAGATATGTGTCAAACTTGTTTTAAACATATTCACGCTGCAAGCAGTTACACAATCAGTAAATAATTTGTTCCATTCATTTATTGTCCTCAGTGAGAACGAGTGCTTCCTGATGTCCAATCTACATTGATCCTTTACTAATTTTACCTCATGTCCTCTAGTTCTGCTATCCTTCTTGAGTGAGAAAAACATATTTCTATCAATATTTTCATACCCATTCAATCTTAAAAAACTTCAATCTGATCTCCTCTTAACCTCCTTGTCTCTAGAGTTGTTAAACCACATTCTTTCAGGCGTTTTTCATAACTAGTTCTGGCTGGTAGAAGCACAAATATTAAAATATTATCGGCGACGTTTCCTTTCCACGGTTTTTGTCATAATTTCATCCATAAGGTATCACCCATGTGAAACTTATATAGATTGTGTATGGGTGCGCGTGTATACATTCTTGATTACAGTAAATTAATGTTTAGTTTTACCTTTCCAATATGGGACGTTGCTAGTTTTTGAGGTAACGTTTCAGCGCATGATATATTATTGAAAATAACCACGACTTCCACCGACAAAACAAACACGAAATGTTGACTGCCAAGCACATTATCAGATGTTCCCACTCTCCTGAATTTTGGAGGAGATGTCTGAATATTTTGCCAATTTTGTCATTTATCCTGCTTCGTTTTCAAATAATCGCCTTGTGTGATATATGTTTTCAAATAATCGCCTTGTGTGATATATGTTTTCATTTTACATGGTTACGTTTTCTATAAAAGGTGGCTAAAGAATGCATAAAATGGAACATTTCCGTACTGAGGATTATCTTCTTCCTCACCTTCCTCATACTAGTCGTACGTTATGTCATCTCCAACAGGAGGATCTCCTCCTAATGATCTAACACAACACACCTACATTAATGCCACATGCTAACCTACCGACGGTGCAACTGGGACCAGACCATCCGGACGTACACTGACATTCGTAACGTCGATCTCGGTTGACACACGTAGCGTTGTTCTTACACGGGTTGTCGCTGCACGTTAATGTACCTGAAACAGTAATAACGGTTGTTCAGTTATTTTATTGGTTTCTTCTGTTTTCTGGATTTACTAGTGCGCTTCATTGCAAATATCACACGAAACCGATGTGTTTGTGTGTGTGTGTGTGTGTGTGTGTGTGTGTGTGTGTGTGTGTGTGTGTGTGTGTGTGTGTGTGTGTGTGTGTGTGTGTGTGTGTGTGTGTGAGAGAGAGAGAGAGAGAGTGTGTGTGTATTCCTAGGGTTTGATGTGTTGCCTAACAGGTAAAGAATGCAGATCCACCAGAACTGGAGTGATATGTGCAGAGATAAGTGTAAGAACAATCAGGTGAACTGCCCTGGTGTGTGTCTTCTTGAGGCGTGTCAGGTGATATTCGGTTAGGTCCATCAGTAGTGTGTTGCAATAATACAGATTTGACACAACTAGGGCAATGACTAATAAGTGACAGACACGATTCGTGATGTAGTGCTTGATAGATTTGACACGTCTCAGATGGACGTTATACTTCTTGCAAACAGCATCAACATGATGCCGCATTCGTGGGTATCAAAATAAGCTCCCAAGTTTCTGACAGAAACAACAGGCTTGGTGGTAACATATCAAACCAGTGTTTGAGTGTCTTTTCATCATTTAGCCTGAGTGTATGCGGAACCATCCAACATTTCATCTCATTGATGCAGTCACAAAATCTTTGAATTGCGCGCTCAAGTCGTCATGTACGTAAGGGTAGTAGGATGTGTATATACGAACGTTAGTGAGCTAACGTTTTATACTTACTGAATTGGCAACATCGGCCATAACCATGATCTTCGCAACGGCATTGTCCACCTGAGAAGAAGCCAAAGACGCAGTTCAGGCTACACGCGGCTGTCTCAATGACGTCCGACACCGTGACATGACATCTTTGTGCACATGTGGTTCCATTCCAGTCCTTCTTGCAGCATACGTGCCGCTCTCTCGAGCGTGTGCCGCCACAAGTTGAGTCGCAGGGGCCCCATGCTAGCCATGGTTGAAGTTGGCAGATCCTGAAGAAAATGTATCTTTTTTTATGATATTATTATGTATAGTGCATCACACATCAAGGGCTATTTTATTGAAAGAAACTGTAATTGTTCGTAGCAAAATATCATGTTTGTTATTTATTAGGATAGCTATTTGCATATATGCATTTTTACTTTCAACTTGGTCGGCAGTATTTGTACAAACGTAACACACGTTGACATGTCATCATTCTTCCAAGCCGTGATACGTAGTTTTACTCCTGGTTTGGTAATTATTGTTTAAATGTACACTGCATTTCATTGGGTGGTTTATTGTTCTTTGACTAATGACCATAAAGCGGTTTCCACATACATTCATACATACATACATGCATGCATGCGTGCGTGCGTGCGTGCGAGCGTGCGTGCGTGCGTACGTACGTACTTACATGCGTAGGTAGGTACGTACGTACGTATGTATGTATGAATGTGTATATACATATATATATATATATTATATATATATATATATATATATATATATATATATATATATATATATATATACATATATATATATATGTATATATATATATGTATATATATATATATATATATATATATATATATATATATATATATATTTGTATATATATATATATATATATATATGTATATATATATATATATATATATATATATATATATATATATATATATATATATATATATACAATATAATGTATATCTTAATATTTGCTTATTTAATTATTAATGTGTTTATTTCAAGATATATATTTCCGTATCAAAGTCGAAAGAACATGTGGTAACATGTTTTGAGTGTGTGCGTGCGTACGTGTGTGTGCATGTATGTGTGCGTGCGTGCGTACGTGTGCGTGCATGTATGTGTAGATAGATGCCATATCAAGTACCGAATGATGTCGTAAAGTATGTCATACTTAGCACAATCTTCTCCGACATTCTGCGCCTGGATCGTCCCTAATAACGTCACGGACACAGTAAGAACGACCAACAACATCGTGTCCTCGCAGACGGTTCAAGCGAATGTCCTCTCTGAAAAGACGACGCACGCCAGCTTATTCATCGTCTACGAACAGACCAATGAGTCTAACTCACATTTCTAATTTGTAAAGATCTGGATGTTTTCTAGGTGTTCTAAAAATTAAAACAACAAATTGAACATGATTGTTTGTGATGAGCACGTTGTGGCCCCCATTCGGTGTTCCAACGAGTACTCGCTGCAAAGAGGAAACCAACCAGTGTGCCAGTCCAAGAGAAGTGTGCAAGATTGGGCAAAGATTGCATGACAGTTGGCGCAATGATACATCAAGGGATTCTGAATATTTTTGAAGATGCAGGCAATTTTAGCAAGCACCTGTATATCCAGCAACAAAACGCGGAAACTAAACATACACCAAATAAAACTAAAACTAAATAAAATATGCAAGCTTCGTTGCGGGTTCCTTCTATCTATGAGCATAACTGGTGGATATATATTTGCATAACTGGTGGATATATGAAATAACTGACGCATAAAATATCGATCTCGTGCACGCAGTTAAAAAAATATGTCCAACTGGGACAGCGCTTTATGCACTGGAAAGCATTTTTAAACTGCCACATAATTCATTGTGTTTTTATCATACTGTAGCGGTTTTTAAAAGGGAAACACAATGCATGGGGGGCTATGCATCTGAAAGAGTTAATTCAAACTAAACATTTCCAACTACAATCAACATTTTTACGCTAGTGGTTTACTCAGAATTTGTTCTGAAAGTGGGCGATTCTGGTCATTCATATTTCCCGGCAGCAGAAATGTTGCCTTGACGCGGGTTTTGCCTTGACGCGGAGTTTTCTGACAGCCGAACTGCAGTCACGTCATAGGTTCTATGGGTTCTAACTTCCTGAAAGAAATGGTGCACCCGGTGTACCGGTCCATCGAATTGTAAACGCTGGACTTTGCAACTTGCCATACTGCACGAATGCACCAATTATACAGCGAGGGATAAGGATGAGCTGCGGTCGGGCCGCGATATGATAGACTTTGTTCGAATAATTTCGATGAAATATGCTTCGAATTGGATTTCCCCATAAACTGATGGCGAAAGACCCATCATAACGTCGGCGGCGGCGATGTGTAAAACCCAGAGCAGGGCCGACAATATTTCAACACGTTCATCCACCCAAGCAATGTCAACGCAAACGAAAGCAGTCGATCGAGCGCACAGCAAAGTAGGAACTTGAGAAGCTTAGTACTAATTTCCTTTAATTATATATATATATATATATATATATATATATATATATATATATATATATATATATATATATATATATATATATATATATATATTATACATATATACCGTATATCGTTGGATCTGCACTGGCCTGTCGTCGGATCAAATTACCCTTTTGATCATTGTTCTCATGCCTCCACCTCTACTACCAACACAGCTGTTAAAGCCTGCTATTGTGTCAATGTTTGCGCAAGCTGACAAGACATGTCTGCTGTCTGTGGACTCAGGGCAAGGTCTGGTTCCAGATGGCATCACCAGCTATGCATAAAATATCTTCCACAATTGCATCCCAAAACAATTTGTTTACTGTGCACTGAAAAAGACAGTATTTTACGTCAGGCCCAAAAATCGAGCCCCTCCCCAGGAAACATGGAAGTGAATGTGCTTCATATTCTCTTATGACTTACCTGGCGAACAAAGAGTAATGCAATTGTTTCCCTCACTAATAACATACAAACTAGTCTCTATGCTATATCGACATACTATATAGTGTAGTGCTTTCAAAAGACAGCAGCGTTTGATGTATTTTCACTTCATCCCATCTGCTGTGATGCTGAAGATACTGTTGAACCTCACGGAATCAATATATTTTTGAAACACAATTTATAAACTATTAACATAATTGTCTTCACGTAATATTTCTTATGTTGTAGGAGGAATGCCCAAGCGGCCAACCTACGTTTCTGTCAAAAAGATTTTAAACAGTGAGTGCACCATTAATAAAAGTACTATACATTACATGGTATTATAAATACCATACCAGATCAATTTGATATTGGTTGTGATGATTGTCCTGGTGACGCTGTTTATACTTTATTATTACGAAGCCTGGAGTAAATGATTTGGCAGCAGACAAACTCTTTCCGCTGTACCAAAAGCAGACTAAAAGGTTCGACCAGACACTTCGCACAGAGTCAGCGACACCAGTCAACATCTTCGCTTGCCTGTTGTCTTTGCAGTTCAAGGTCCCACGGATCTTCGTTTTTATTGGCACGATCTGATATTTCGAGCACCTGCACTGCCAATGGTCCCTGCTTTTGGTACTTTTCTATAATCCGGGCCCACCTCAATTTCGACATCATTGGCATGCAATATGTACACTAACAATGCACAGTGCATACTGAACTACGGAACATGTAAATTGTTAAACAATTTTAAGTTATGCGTAAAAACACATTTAGTCACCTTTTTCGAAGCTCGAATTCGTATATTTAAATTGCACTGAGCGCCACATTGCCCCTTTATTCGGTAGATGGCGACACTGTATTGGTCTTAGGCCAAAGCAAATACCTCCTACCTGTTTGTATTAAGGGAGAATAGGTGGTAAGAGATGATGCTTATAATTACCTGGGTATTGTGATTGATTCAAAGCTAAATTGGAACTATTTTGAGGCAGCCTGTTGGGGGGGGAATGTTTCAAATCAAGGTCAACGGAGGTTGGATAAAGTCATACATATAGCCAGTCATATTCTTGGTAGACAGACAACGTCCAGTCTTTGTATCGAAGGGAAATGTTACTGAAAGCTTGTCATATACTCCAAGACCCCTCACACCCCCTACATGTCGAATTGTATTCAAGGCTCAGCCACAGAAGCAGCAGTTTTTTACTCCCTAACATCAAGACAAACCGCTACAAGTATTATTTTTTACCCTCTGCCATTTATATTCTTAACGCTAAATTAGACACAAATCTATGATTAAATATCCTGTATATATGTGATGTGCCAACTCTAGACCTACTGCTCAAGGTTTGTTTCCATATTGTTGTAAGTGTCCATCGGCATTGTAATCTCGTGGTCGAACGAATCAAGTATTATTGTAGTGTATTATGTTGTATTGTATTAATAAAACAACGGTACATGTACATTTATTTCTTCCGTATTGTGTATTCTGTCGATGTATTTTACATATGGTCAATGCACCTGGCGGTGGAACTGGGCACACTCTACTCGCTCCGCCGTAATGCTTTGCCTAGCTGTGTTTCTTACTCGTGTTATTTTTATTGTTTCTGTTCCGGCAATGCCACTTGCGGCCGACGTGCCTGCCCAGTGTTGGGCCTACGGTACACAGTGTAGGGTTTACGGTACGCAGTGTAGGGCATACAGTACGCAGTGGAGGACCTACGGTAGGCAGTGTAGGGCCTACGGTACGCAGCAGCACAGAGATCATGTACGAACACCATGCACAAATCACTGTTACTGCTTGATTACGTAATTTGTGTATGACCTCCTTATCCTTATGACTCACTTATGTAAAGTAGTGACTTTGACGTGTCCCTAATACAGGTGTTGGCTTCTGAGTCTACCTCACACACAAGCACGCACGCAAGCACGCACGCACGCACGCAAGGGCAAACACAATCGCAATCACCCATGGCGCTGTGGGTGTGTGAGAAAGTAGAAACGCATGGTTGACTACAGCCCGCACTGTGACCCTTCTGCTACGTGTAAATTTGATTTCGGCTCGGCCTATCTATGACAACCACGCCAGCACAGCAACATGTTGATGCAAGAGACAACGAATGGGTGCGGCATGTGACCTACATTCCCCTCTTTGAACCATGATGACTCACGCTTCTAGTTCGGGTGTGGCACAACATTACCTGCGCACTATTTATATATTTCTCAGTACCGTATAATGTAGGCCAACCTTGCAGTAAATGACACGACACCGTAGCTTCGAATAAATGCTCTTCTCTTGTTTATGTCATTCCTTGCATAGTACATGTGGGTAACATTATTGTTATGGTTTTATGGGGATACATATACAAACATAACTAGTACTGGCGTTAATCCTGTTCATGCGATTTTGTAATTGTAAGTTTGATGTATTACTTTCTTGGTTATGCATTATTTTAATAGAAATTACGTATATGCAGTGTTAAAAGGTACGTTCTTATATAGCGCAGTATCCAGCCCGTAGGACCGCTCAAAGCGCTTTACACTTCATGTTCATTCCAAGGCCATCTCAACTTTTCTGGGAAGCATTCAGCCACGCTGCAATTGCGCGAAGACTATTCGTTCACATTTCCACCACTGTCAGTATTGCCAGGTACTCATTTATACAGCTTGGCAAATATCCGAAGCGACCGCATTGGGATTTGAAACCGTGTTCTCTCGATTGAGAATCCGTCCTTCTAACCGGTATGCCATCGCACCCGTGTTATTGGTATTATGTGGAATTCAAATGTGCTTCCACATAGGATTGTCAGTTACGAGCTAAATATGGTGTATTTAGAGTATTTGCACGAACACGAATACATTCATGAAAATATTCGTTTACTGTTAGAAGGTACTGTTCGAATACGAATTATTGAAGTCTGGTTCTACATTTAACGTATAATTTATGTTCTTGTCAATGCTGCTTACATCGTATTGCTTAGCTTGCAATTTGACATTCGGGCAAACGCTTGACATGCTGTGACAGTGCAAATCTCCAGAGGTTGTCATGTTTATAATTATGTCAACGAATGCATTTACGTAGACCAACATGGAGGCTAAAGGCATACATAATAAAATATGCCACCCCTGACTACTGGCGAGTCCCTCTTATGGTTTATGTACCGTCTTCAATGTACACTCCAAGCCTGTATTTTAAATGAGCGTTAATTGACTTTATTCGTTTGATCTGGCAATGCTCAAAATACTGGATATCCTAAACGGTAAACACTTTGCTGGTCAATACCAATCATTGACGTGACTTCCATCCTCGCACCGAGCACACGACAAAGTTACGAAATTTCACCTTTGGTGAGTTTACAGCGTCACCCTTTTCACCAAACATTATGTAATTTCATAGTGTGAGTGTTGGTGTCACGCACAAAAACTACATACAGTTGCAGAAATGAGCTAGCATGCTGTAGTAGATGTCAGATAAGTTTGTTATGTCGTAAAATAAATCTGAAATGAGACTAGCAACTCAGTTGAATTGTGGGGGACTAATATACATGTTATATACCTCTCACGAACCTTGGTCGTATTCTGCTCGTATTTCTGTCGACATCCTCGGCCCTCATTCGCTCTGAAGGCAGAGGGAGTCGCCCGAAATATTCGCAGAATACTACCACGTTTCATGTCTACCGAAACCATCAAAGAAACAGGAAACACATCCATTCAAGGAAGCTTAGCCAGAGCTACCAAGTCTCACGCAATTGGCGTGATACTCATACTTCCATTTCAGACACTCACGCAGCTATCATCATCATCATCATCATCATCATCATCACCATCATCATTATCATCATCGGTGCGTCACGCAATAAACGACACTTGTGGCTTCACATATAATAATAGACAGACATACAGCAGTGATTGGTCTTCCTGTATTTTGTATTTTGGAAGAAATCACTAAATGGATTGGTAACAATAAGTTTTGATATGACAGTTTCAGAGAAGTGTTGTATTGCTGCTTCAAATGGTAATCAGGATATATATATATATATATATATATATATATATATATATATATATATATATATATATATATATATATATATATATATATATATATATATATATATATATATATATATATATATATATATATATATATATATATATGGGCGCTTCAAAATATATAGGTTGAGCGTGGACTACCTGAAAACTACGATACCCCAGCATACACGTGTGACGTTGACGTTCTTGCAGCTAAGATAACGCCCAGGTCGAAAAGTACCGAAGCCAGCAATACGAAAACGAAGCTACACCGGAAATCTATCGCTAATGACCAAATATTGTAAGACATCAATTACACCTAAATGGCACAGCAATACGAGAGCCTATTGGACAAAGTAAACGGGAAAACAATCACTACTTTACATCCGTGTCCATGGTAGACGAATATGTGCACCTACTGTCGTCTCCAGTGACGTGTCTAGGATCTCGCAAAGGGGGAAGCCAAACTGGAAGGCCAAAGGGGGAGTTCAAAGGGGGAGGCCAAACGGGGAGGCCGAAGCGGGAGGCCAAAGGGGGAGGCCGAAGCGGGAGGCCAAAGCGGGAGGCCAAAGGGGTGCCACGTTTAGTCACCCATTAGTTTAAAATGGAGAGGCGCAAATGGTGCCTGGTTCTCAAAAAACCGCCAACATTGAAGGGGAAATGAGTGATATAATCGTAGCCTGAAGACGTTTGGTCGTGCCGTGGATGAGAGCATGTGAGTCGAACATCGCTACTTATTCGGGATAAGGCCGACGCGTGTTGCCTGAGTGCAGAATACAAACTGTGAATACCGGTGGTATGCTATGAATTAGGCATGCTGTGAATTGTGCATTCGTTGTTTATGGAGGTCATTCCCATGATCAGAATTGACCCACACGTACAGTGTTTACCATTTTTGGATATCCACTATTTTGACCCTTACCAGATCTAACGACTAAAGTCAATTATTTCGATGATTTGAAAAAAAAATAGGACTTTTTTTTATTAAATCGACTGCTGATGTTACAAAAACTATTCACATACTACATATTTGGCACCAATGAGCCGGATTTGCGATAGGCTAAATTAGTTGAGGAAGCAGTTTTAAAATACGCAATACGCTTTACCATTGTTCAACTTGATAAACCACCCACCGTCTCAACCGCATTCACACTGACTTTTCCCATTAGTTTCCTTGCCCAGTTTTCCAATTAAGGTTTTGGAGTTGTGCCAGTCCGAGGTCAGAGCAATTTAGCAAATGTCTGGATTAAAGGGCTGCACCCGTCTTCCATTAATGGAGGACTGAAGTTACTAAATACTTCCATCAATCTTTGGCACCATATGGATTATGTCAATATCCACTTGGGTGGGTTAACTATAAACTTTTCGAAACCTGCTTTTCTGTTGCTAATCTAGGCTTAATACATCGATTAAACACCACCTTAAACATCTAATGACTTAATAACATTAGCTATTAAACACTAATTAAATCAAACTGTCATATACTTTACAAAATACTTAGCAAAGCTAGATTGGAATAACATGCTGAGGAATAAGACCGCATTTGAATGTTAAAAATATGTAATTGAGAGTGTCATTGATCAATTGGTTCCCTTGAAAAAAATAAGGAAAACGGTCTAGAAAGAAACACTTGTCAAAAGAAGCTATTATAAAAAATAGCGCACATCCAACCTATGTGGAGGGTTTATAGGCGAACCAGAAAGAATGAAGACTACACAAATTACAAAGAGGCACTTAATGCAGCTACGAATGAAACTAGAAAATCTAAAAGAAGCTATGAGCAAAAATAGGATGTAACATGAAAAAAATGACAACAAGAGCTTTTATGTATATACACGTCACAGCTCATTTGCATAAATTAGCATAAATTACACCGTTTTGTAGTGAAACCGTCACCAGGGGGCGACACGGGGGTAATTGTATCGATGGATCTGATTGGTCGATAGCCATCACGTGACCTATGACGTCACAGCTCATTTGCATAAATTTGCATAAATTACCAAAAATCGCACTCCTTTGCAGTCATACCGTCACCAGGGGGCGCAACGTGTCATCCCCTATTATCACCCCCGAGACATTGTTTTGCGGTAATATTGTCACCAAGGGGCGCTACAGGTCAATTGTGTCGACTGTTTGTGACCTAGTTTCGGCTGTTCTGATTGGTCGACAGCCGTCACGTGACTTATGACGTCACAGTTCCTCATTTGTATATCACGTGACTTCTCTATACATGCCGCCATCTTGTTTTACTGCCATGTTGTTTTGCGATGATACGGTCACCAGGAGGCGCTGCTACAACGTCACAGTTCCTCGTTTGCATATCACGTGACCTCTCTATGGAGGCTGCAATCTTGTTTTGGGGCATTGTTTTGCGCTGATACGATTACCAGACGGCGCTGCGGGGCAAGATCGAAGGTCAAAGGTCACCGATTTTTGTGCTGATACGATTGCCAGTTAGGGTTAGGGTTAGTAACCCTAATTCTGACGTCTGTAGTGAACCCTAATACGGACCCTGTAGGGTTATTAACCCTAATGAAAGGTCAAAGATCGCCGATCTGTTGTACTTATGCAATTGCCAGTTAGGGTTAGTAACCCTAATTCTGTCGTCTTCGGTTTAATACTGACGATTATGACGTGTCTGGGTAAGAACCGGTATGAACCGGTTTTCATGTAGTTTTTTTTCTTCTTTTCTGGAACGTTCGAACGACGTCATGGAATTGTCCACGCTCACGAAAGGAAACACCATCCCGCATTTTCACCCTGCTAGCAGACTGAAACCTAGCGGACGAAAGTTCGTGCATGCAGCGGGAAAAACGTAACCGTGCATGTAAGCTATGCGATGCATATTGCCTCGTTGCATTATATCGAGAACCTTTCGACGTATTTCGTTTCGCGCCGACATCTACGTACCGCCTATTTCACAACGAGTCTGCAAAAAACACCGCGAGGTCAAAAGGTCAAGGTCAACAAAACAAACACCACCGCTTTCTGGAACGTTCGAACGAAGTCACGCCTTTTCACCCAGCTAGCAGACTGAAATCTAGCGGACGAAAGTTCGTGCATGCAGCGGGAAAAACACGGGAAAAACCCAGAAAAAGTACATCGTCATCAAACTTTCAGGGTAAACTGTAGGAGGTATGGGTAAATTGTAGGAATTATGGGTAAACTGTAGGAGTTATGGGTAACCTGTAGGAATTATGGGTAAACTGTAGGAGTTATGGGTAACCTGCAGGAATTATGGGTAAACTGTAGGAGTTATGGGTAACCTGGAGGAATTATGGGTAAACTGTAGGAGTTATGGGTAAACTGTAGGAGGTATGGGTAAACTGTAGAAAGGCTTGTGCGCTCCCACTCGTCTTGTCTTTTTTCACACTGGTCAGTCGCAAAACTGTAGGAGTTATGGGTAACCTGTAGGAATTATGGGTAAACTGTAGGAGTTATGGGTAAACTGTAGGAGGTATGGGTAAACTGTAGGAAGGCTTGTGCGCTCCCACTCGTCTTGTCTTTTTTGACACTGGTCAGTCGCTGTTGGTGGACTTTGGCTTGTGCGCTCTCACTCGTCTTGTCTTTTTTGACACTGGTCAGTCGCTGATGGAGACATTGACCACAATGTGAAATACACGGAGACACTGACTGTTATGTGACATGTATGGAGACATTTACCGCTGTGTGATATGTATGGAGACGTTCACCACCATGTGATATGTGTAGAGACATTTACCCCTGTGTGATATGTATGGAGACATTTGACACCATGTGGTATGCATGAAGACATTGACTATCAAGTGACATGCATGGAGACATTGACTGCTATGTGACATGTATGTAGACATTTACCACTATGTGGTATGTATGGAGACGTTTACCACCATGTGATATGTGTGGATACATTTACCCCTGTGTGATATGTATGGAGACATTTGACACCATGTGATATGCGTGTAGACATTGACCCTCATGTGACATGCATGGAGACATTTACCACTGTGTGATATGTATGGAGACATTTTACACCATGTGATATGCATGGAAACATTGACCGCCATGTGACATGCATGGTGATATTGACCACCATATGATATGCATGGAGACATTTGATATCATTTGATATGCATGGAGACATTGACTACCATATGACATGCATGGAGACATTGACCACCATGTGTGATATGTATGGAGACATTCACCAGCATGTGATATGTGTGGAGACATTTACGCCTGTGTGATATGTATGGAGACATTTGAAATAATGTGATATGCGTGGATACATTGACCGTCATGTGACATGCATGGAGACATTTACCACAAATGTGCTCTTTGCCAACCCTATCATCACATAGTTGTTTGCTCGTAGATAGCCTGCATTGAAACGTTGTGTATGACAATGTCTTGTTTTCTTCAAGTTATGTGTGACAATGTCTTGTTTTCTTCAAGTTGTGTGTGACAGTGTCTTGTTTTCTTCAAGTTGCGTATGACAGTGTCTTGTTTTCTTCAAGTTGTGTTCAACGTCTCCACGCATATCACACAGTGGTAAATGTCTACACACATATCACATGGTGGTGAATGTCTCCATGCATGTCACATGGCAGTCGATGTCTCCATGCATGTCACATGGCGGTCAATGTCTCCATGCATACCATATGGCGGTTAATGTCTGCATACATATCACACAGTGGTAAATTTCTCCATGCATGTCACATGGCAGTCAATGTCTCCATGCATACCACATGGTGTGAAATGTCTCCATATATATCACACAGGGGTAAATGTCTCCATACATATCACATGGTGGTGAACGTCTCCATACATATCACACAGCGGTAAATGTCTCCATACATGTCAGATAGCAGTCAATGTCTCCGTGTATTTCACATTGTGGTCAATGTCTCCATCAGCGACTGACCAGTGTCAAAAAAGACAAGACGAGTGAGAGCGCACAAGCCAAAGTCCACCAACAGCGACTGACCAGTGTCAAAAAAGACAAGACGGGTGGAAGTACACAAGCCAAATTCCACCAACAGCGACTGACCAGTGTGAAAAAGACAAGACGAATGGAAGCGTACAAGCCAAAGTCCACCAACAGCGACTGACCAGTGTGAAAAAAGACAAGACGAGTGGGAGCGCACAAGCCTTCCTACAGTTTACCCATACCTCCTACAGTTTACCCATAACTCCTACAGTTTACCCATAATTCCTACAGGTTACCCATAACTCCTACAGTTTTGCGACTGACCAGTGTGAAAAAAGACAAGACGAGTGGGAGCGCACAAGCCTTCCTACAGTTTACCCATACCTCCTACAGTTTACCCATAACTCCTACAGTTTACCCATAATTCCTACAGGTTACCCATAACTCCTATAGTTTACCCATAATTCCTACAGGTTACCCATAACTCCTACAGTTTACCCATAATTCCTACAGGTTACCCATAACTCCTACAGTTTACCCATAATTCCTACAATTTACCCATACCTCCTACAGTTTACCCTGAAAGTTTGCTGAAGATGTACTTTTTCTGGGTTTTTCCCGTGTTTTTCCCGCTGCATGCACGAACTTTCGTCCGCTAGATTTCAGTCTGCTAGCTGGGTGAAACGGCGTGACTTCGTTCGAACGTTCCAGAAAGCGACGATGTTTGTTTTGTTGACCTTGACCTTTTGACCTTTTGACCTCGCGGTGTTTTTTGCAGACTCGTTGTGAAATAGGCGGTACGTAGATGTCAACGCGAAACGAAATACGTCGAAAGGTTCTCGATATAATGCAACGAGGCAATATGCATCGCATAGCTTACATGCACGGTTACGTTTTTCCCGCTGCATGCACGAACTTTCGTCCGCTAGGTTTCAGTCTGCTAGTAGGGTGAAAATGCGGGATGGTGTTTCTTTTCGTGAGCGTGGAAAATTCCATGACGTCGTTCGAATGTTCCAGAAAAGAAGAAAAAAAACTACATGAAACCGGTTTGAACCGGTTCATACCGGTTCTGTACCCAGACACGTCTCGGAAAGCGCGTCATAATCGTCAGTATTAAACCGAAGACGACAGAATTAGGGTTACTAACCCTAACCCTAACTGGCAATTGCATATAAGTACAACAGATCGGCGATCTTTGACCTTTCATTAGGGTTAATAACCCAGCAGGGTCCGTATTAGGGTTCAATACACACGTCAGAATTAGGGTTACTAACCCTAACCCTAATTGGCAATCGTATCAGCACTAAAATCGATGACCTTTGACCTTCGATCTTGCCCCGCAGCGCCGTCTGGTAATCGTATCAGCGCAAAACAATGCCCCAAAACAAGATGGCAGCATCCATAGAGAGGTCACGTGATATGCAAACGAGGAACTGTGACGTTGTAGCAGCGCCTCCTGGTGACCGTATCATCGCAAAACAACATGGCAGTAAAACAAGATGGCGGCATGTATAGAGAAGTCACGTGATATACAAATGAGGAACTGTGACGTCATAAGTCACGTGACGGCTGTCGACCAATCAGAACAGCCGAAACTAGGTCACAAACCGTCGGCACAATTGACCTGTAGCGCCCCATGGTGACAATATTACCGCAAAATAATGTCTCGTGGGTAATAATAGGGGATGACACGTTGCGCCCCTGGTGACGGTATGACCGCAAAGGAGTGCGATTTTTGGTAATTCATGCTAATATATGCAAATGAGCTGTGACGTCATAGGTCACGTGATGGCTCTCGACCAATCAGATCCATCGATTCAATTACCGCCGTGTCGCCCCCTGGTGACTGTTTCACTACAAAACGGTGTAATTTATGCTAGTTTATGCAAATGAGCTGTAACGTCATAAGTCACGTGATGGTTCTCGACCAATCAGATCCGTCGACACAATCACCCCCGTGGCGCCCCCTGGTGGTGAACCTGCTCTCGACCAATCAGATGCTTACCCAAATTTTGCCATTTGAGCGATAATAGGGGATTATACGGTGGCGCCCCTAGCGGCAATAAGCGCACGACCAATCAGAACGCTCCATTTCAAATTTCAACCAATCAGAAGCTTACCCAAATCTTGCCATTTTGGAGGATTCAAAAGCCCCCACATACTACTGGTGTCATAATAATTACAAGACTTCTGGGGAGGGCGTGATGCACCGAGTATCCTGAAGCAATATGAGGTAAAGTTACTGAGGAACAATAAATATAACAGCAACTGTATTATCGCCCAGACAGTGACAACTGATGCGTAAAGGCTACTGCCCAATTGTCAAGACTAGTCGCTCGTCCAAAGTCCAGCTCCACACACCCAAATAACAAACAACAATCGATGGGGCCGAAGTCGCGCAAACATAGTTCTACGAGCGACGACTCTACCATGGCCAAACTAATGGAAATTCTGAAAGACGAGACTTCGCTGAACAAATCGCCGATGTTGTTGCACAGAAATAAAAATTGCGATTCGAAAACATGGAGAGAGTGACTGCTACCCTTACCTAAAAAATGTGTACATTGGAGGAGAGGGTGGAAACCTTGGGGGCGGAGGCGGACAGACGCGAGCAGTACACGCGTCGTCCGAACCTCCGCATCTCCGGCATTCCAGAAAATACAAACGAGGTCACGAATGATCTAGTGATTGCAATAATAAAGAAGTTTGGATTTGATAACATAGGTGTCTCTGATCTGGAAAGAAGCCATCGTCCTGGCCAGAAGATTGATGATCGTGGCCGCCCCCGCAGACGCACGATCATAGTGCGCTTTCGCAGCGAGGCTGTAAGAGATGACGTGTATCGCTCACGAACCAAACTCATGAACCACAGTCAACACCACCGAGACGAACAAGTGTATATCAACGAAGATATAACGTCGAAGAGGGCATCACTAGCATACAAAGACAGATCCCTCAAAAAGGAAAACAAAATCAATGATTGCTGGACATATACAGGGAGAGTTCTCGTAAAGACAAACGCCGGAATGATCAAATAAATCCAATCTGCAAAAGACTTGGCGATATATTAAATTGAGCTGAACATTCCTTGTTCACTGTCCACTGAACACCTACACCTATCCCTGTTCACTGTCCACTGAACACCTACACATATCTCTGTTCACTGTCCACTGAACACCTACACCTATCTCTGTTCACTGTCCACTGAACACCTACACCTATCTCTGTTCACTGTCCACTGAATACCTACACCTATCTCTGTTCACTGTCCACTGAACACCTACACCTATCTCTGTTCATTGTCCACTGAACACTTACACCTATCTCTGTTCACTGTCCACTGAACACCTACACCTATCTCTGTTCACTGTCCACTGAACACCTACACCTATCTCTGTTCACTGTCCACTGAACACCTACACCTATGTTCACTGTCCACTGAACACCTACACCTATCTATATTCACTGTCCACTGAACACTTACACCTATCTCTGTTCACTGTCCACTGAACATTCTTCGAGCATTCCTTGAACAATCATGCAAGAGTGACGAAAATATAGACCTGCACAAACTGCTACATATCATGTTACATATCATGTTACATATCATGCTACAAACTATGAACACTACATGACATGTGGCGAATTATTTCGACAGTATTTGGGCGGCTTACAGAACAACTTAAAAAATATCCTAGATGATAATACAAATCAGCCTAAAGAATAAAATAAAATAAATCATAATTAAGTTAATAACAAAGCCAACTGCCAACAAAGTTTCCAGGCATAAAAGTACTAACTTTGTAGGATAATATTAATATAATAATAGTAATTTTCATGAATGCACCATTGCAACCGTCTGAACATTACCTAAGAAACAGTAAAACAGAAACAAAAATACATACATGTAGTTAGATGAGTAAACTGGGCGACATAGGTTCATAATAACGGAACTAGCAGAGGACTGGCAGAAGACAGAGTTATGGCACGAGGAAAACCTCTTCGTTCAGTGTCTCACAGCCTGCGAGTAAAAGCTGTTCTTAAGCCTTGTGGTTCTAGTCTTGGTGGTTCTGTAGCGTTTACCAGAGGGAAGAAGCTCAAAGAGATGGTTTGCTGGGTGGGTTGTATCCCGTGCAATGCTCCTGGGTTTACGCGCGCATCGAGCATGGTAAATAGACCCTATGGATGTCAACTCGCTCCCAATGATTCTGGATGCGCCCTTCACAAAGGTTTCTAGTTGCTGTTTCTCCACCTGACCGGCGCGGCCAAACCACACTACGATCGAAAAAGTGAGGATGCTTTCAATGTTTGCGCAGTAGAAACGTATTATGATCTCCTGTGCAATGCCGAATCTCCTGAGCTGCCTCAGGAAGTACATGGGTACTTATAAACACGGGGGTCCCACAAGGCTCAATACTAGGTCCTCGGTTATTCATTATATATATATATATATATATATATATATATATATATATATATTTATATATATATATATATATATATATATATATTTATATATATATATATATATATATATATATATATATATATATATATATATATAAATAATTTCTCACAAGTTAGTACTTTCTTTAAACTCATTACATATGCCGATGATACTTCTCTAGTAAGTACGCTCGGGTCATTTGCAAATGGTACAAACAATCCAGATATTGAATATATGATATATACAGAACTACACAACATAGCAGAATGGCTAAAATTGTAATTGGCATAACCATATTGAGAAAATAGTAAATAGATGTTCTAGGACAATCGGAATTATAAACAATTTGAAAGCATGTCTTACAAAAAAGTATCAGAATTATAATATATAATTAATTAGTATTACCCCACATAAATTACTGCCTAATGATATGGGGCTACCAGTGTAATAGGATAAAACAAATTACAGAAGAAAGCAATTATCTATAACCAAATACAAATCACACACGCAACCATTATTTAAAAGTTTCTGTGTTCTAAAGGTTGAAGAGTTACTTAATATACAGATACTACGATTTTATTATAAATTCATGCACAAACAATTACCAGCATACTTACAAAACCAGAATACGTACATACGCAATCATCTCACGCGTAAACACAACAAAATACACATATTTAGAACACAACACGAATTTACAAAAAAATTCTTAAATATAATTTACCACATATCATCAACAATATTCTAAACATTTTAAAAGATAAGGTGACCACACACAGCTTACAGGGATATATACATTATGCTAACAAGTATATTATAAAAAGCTATAGATGCGTATGCACCATACTAACTGCTACACTTGCATACATGGTCAATCATAAATAACTAATCCAGCTATAGGCGTTAACATTAATTTATACTAGCTGAAATATACAATAGATTCATTCAAAACGTACGCATGCATGCATACATACATACGTACATACAAACATACATGCATACATACATACATACATACATACATACATACATATATACATAATACATACATACATACATACATACATACATACATACATACATACATACATACATACATACATACATACATACATACATACATACATACATATTCAAGTTTAGCTGGATGTTACCGTAAGCGTTAAGAAAATGACTGAAGTTTTTTTTACACGTTCCAAAATGAGTATGTCAAAACATATTTTAGTCCTATGCACCCATACACGAAACAACGATCCTGATAAATATATACAATTACAAGCATGCATCAACACATATGCATATTCTTTCTATCCTAGAGTCATAAGAGCCTGGAATCTACTCCCCACTGAAATAATAAGACTCCCTTCAATTCACCCCTTCACCGGTGAGCACTGTTTATCTTGCCCCCCCCCCCAGCTCACCTCATTCGTCTGTAAGGAGGATATCTGAATTTAATCCACTTTTTAATTGCTCAATTTTTTTTCAAAAAGTATTATTTCATACATTTATATGCACTTTTTCATGCGCACCAAGAACCACACTCCTACGTTAGCCCCAGAAGGAGCTGTTTGGAGTAAGCAAATCAAAGACCAAAGATAATAATAAGTTCCACATTCATAACGTTTAAATTCATTAACAAGTTAAATGTATAAGATAAGTCACAATAAATTGAGAATAAATTAAGATAAGTTAAAACCAATTAAATAAGTTACGCTAAACTAAGATGATGACCGCAACAACTGTGTTAGCATCTCTCACTGCAGTAGACAGGGCATTCCACAACGTCGGACCAGCTACGGAGAACGGCGTCCTTAGCCTTCAAGGTTGTATGGCGGAACAGTAAGCCGGAGCCAACATAAACACGTAGATGTACAATGACACACTTCCATCATAATACTACGTATCTGACCAAATCAATGGTGAAGTGCGACACGAAGGGTTTGCCGCACTATTTATGATCTTTGTTTTCTATAACAAAGGTTGAACGGAAACTTACCTGAACAGTGTCGTCAGACAACACGTGTTCTCCTTAGAGTCCTGGGAGTAATAATAACGCCCACGGAAAAAAAAACACCGTAACCAATACTTTGAAAACGAGGCTACAGCGGAAAGTCTTCACGACTCTCCAAATATGGTAATACGTCAGTTACCCCGAGATGTCCTGCATAGCAGTACGACAATACAAACACACGCAGTACTGACCTCATTGACGCCCATCTCAATCTACCTGTTAATAGTGCACTGCGGTAGAGTTAGCTCAGCTATAGGTAAAGGTACTTTCCTATATAGCGAGGTATCCAGTTCTTAGGACTGTTCACAGCGTTGTACACTTTACCCACTGAAAAACCTGTTCATTACAGCGCCACCTCGACTCATCTGGTAAACATACAACCTAGATGCTATTACTGCGCGAAGAATATTCGTTCACATATCCACCACTGTATATTTCCAGGCACTGTTTTATACAACTGAGTTAACTGGGGCAACGTGGAGTGAACGAAAGTGCTCAATACTAGAAACAGTAGATTCAAACCTGGATTCACTCGATTGAGAGTCCGATGTTCTAACCACTACGTCACCGCGCCCCGCTTAGTTGGAATGCCACAAGAACTGGATATAAATCATCTGGCTGAATACACGACACAAACATTTATTTCCCCATCAGAAATACACCTGATTGTGAGACGTATCCCACTGATAGCGCATTCGTGCTAGATGCGTGTTGACGGTGTATTAAATGCATAATAAACATTAATAAAAGAAGGGCGCATCACAAAGGTGCACTAAATTATTATATCAATCAGTGGCGGAGGTGACGCGATTTGACTGCAACATTGTGCAGTGTCCAAACAAAGATGGTCATCCGTCAACTTAGATAGTCATCGACCCGAAACGTGTCACGCTAACATGGTACAAATGGTTACATCAGGCAATTTTAGAATGGGCGGACACGGCACCTTTTAGTAGGCTTATGCATTGACAGTGCCGTGTGGCACGTTCGTGGTTTGATGTTATAGTACGCCTGTATCTGTGCATCTGTCATAACACATGATATCGCGTAATAACGAATATTAAGTCGGCAAAAATAATAACATTACAGTCGTTGTCGCATGCAGTTTCAAAAGGGGCCATCCATAAAGTACGTCACGCTCAGGGGTTTGTGATATCCGGGTAAGCGATACGGAGCGTTACATGTGGTTGGGGTGTCTTGACGATCGTTACGTTCGTGTGTGTTTTGCTCGTCTCACTGTTGATATCAGACTGATAGCATTGATTGCTACGATAGTCTAGACGTATATTTCAACTGAACTCGAAGGTAAAAGGAACAATGGCTCTACAACGCATCAGTGACGTATGTAATGGTGCTCAAATAATCTACAAACTTGGTGAAAAATAAATGTATGCGTAATAGGTGTGGGGGGTGTATTTCTCCAAACGAACGTAGTCTGAAGGATGTGTAGGGCCCATAGGCCAGAGCCACGAAAGCGTGAATACGGGGTGGTTTGTCTGACAAATACGGGGTGGGGGATCTGAAAAATACGGGGTGGGAGATCTGAAAAATACGGGGTGGGGGATCTGAAAAATACGGGGTGGGAGATCTGAAAAATACGGGGTGGGGGATCTGAAAAATACGGGGTGGGGGATCTGAAAAATACGGGGTGGGAGATCTGAAAAATACAGGGTGGGGGATCTGAAAAATACGGGGTGGGAGATCTGAAAAATACGGGGTGGGGATCTGAAAAAAAGTTAGCAAATAGCGTGACGTACTTTATGGATAGCCCCTAACCAGTGAAACGGCAGTGTTTCTTACAAAAGTTGTTAAGGCGATCTGTATAAATTATTATCTTAGAACTTAGAAATTGAGCGAACACTTGTTCCAGTCCCAAACTGGACTGCTTACACATAGTCTTACAAGTCAATAGAGACGTTTTCCTTCTTATGATGTCAGGGCCCACAACCCATATATAAGTGATGAGTAATATGATTTGATGTGATGTTTAATTTTGTAATTGATAGTAGGTATCACAGTACGTCCCGTTATTGTAACAGTGACAGGGGTGATGAGGGTTCAGGTGATTGGCGTGAGGGTGATTATAATAAATTTGTGTAAACCTGATTTTTTCCTGATATATTGTCACTAATGCACTTAAAAGTGTGAATTTATGAGGAAAGGAATATGTGCACTACTGTGCCTTGGGATAATAACTCGTATCTATACAACTATAGTGCAAATGTATTTCTAATCTGGTTTATAGTGAGGCAGATGTTGTGTGCATCAGTGAATACGACTGCATCGCGTCTATGCCTGTATTCCTTAAGTGTTGCTTCACTACATCTTTGAGTCTAAGCTCAGGGCGACCTCTGCTTCGAGGAGGCTTGTTAATAAATGTAAATGCACTTGAATGCGCATTTGAATGTTGATCTTTTGAATGCGCATAAAATGCCTCCGTAAAATTGTAAATACATTTGTATTTCAATGCGTACCTTATACATTTGCATTTTAATGCGACCCACAAACATTTGATATGTCAATTGCACAACCAAATTCATAAGCCAGGCGTTTCTTTCACATCCCGCGGGAATGAACCGCCCGCGGCTTTGTGTTCACTCAGTTTATGTAGATAGACAAAGCTAGGCCTATATATGTTGTGGAATATGTGTATTGTTATAATGGCCCCAAATAAGGCACGTTTGTGTGTCGTGGATCAAAGATACACTGCTAAACGACACGTCGGACTCGCAAGCAAGCGTTTCACGAATTTGTTTAAAGCAAAAAGTACCCTAAATAAGGCATGATTTTATTGCCTGTAAAAATTGCAAACTTGTATGACTTGCCGGCCAGGCGTTTCGTTCACGCCACGCGGGAATGACCCGCCCGCGGCTTTGTGTGTACTCAACTTGTGTACTAGACAAGGATTTAATAAAATATAAGCCATGGAATTATGTTTAATGCAAAAATTACCCTAAATAAAGCATGGTTTATTTCCTGTAACAACTATTCACTCGTATGACTGGCAGTCCAGGCGTTTCGTTCGCAGCTACGGCCACGACACAGGCCAGGAGTTTCGTTCGCAGATACGGCCACGACACAGGCCAGGAGTTTCGTTCGCAGCCACGGCCCACGACACAGGCCAGGCGTTTCGTTCACAGCCACGGCCCACGACACAGGCCAGGCGTTTCGTTCGCAGCCACGGCCCACGACACAGGCGAGGCGTTTCGTTCGCAGCCACGGCCCACGACACAGGCCAGGCGTTTCGTTCACAGCCACGGCCCACGACACAGGCCAGGCGTTTCGTTCACAGCCACGGCCCACGACACAGGCCAGGCGTTTCGTTCACAGCCACGGTGTTTCGTGCACGCGATACGGGAAAGAACCGCACGGCTGAATAACATTATCATTTGTGGCGTGCCTAACGCAGGATGTTATTAGTAAGTAGTTCATTAGTTTATTAAAGTTGCGACACCCACATAATTTTTTTTAATTGTATGACTAGTTAGGTGGCGCCTCACTGTGCAACGCGTTTGCTAAATATAGAATTACAATGTGCGCAGTTTGTAGGTGACGTCATGTGCATGCAACATCTGGCTTTTAGACACACGTCATAGGGTCATGAGTCATTGATTGACCGGCCTTGACATCTGGGCGTTGCTGTCCTAGCGAACAGAGGGCGGTGCATTACGGCGCCTGTGCGGTCTGGGATTGAGGAGAGCAAAGTGTCAGCCAGTCTGACCCTGTCTCTGTGTACCCGGTTATCTTTCCTGTTTGTTGTCGATGTAACCACAATTAACGTTGTCCCGCGTATGCGCGTGACGATCTATAGTGGGTCCCAACGTGATGTGAGTATGGCGCGCTCCTCGGCAGAGACAACAACACAATCACCTTTCTTGATGTCTTGATACCTTCATATCGATATCGATTGTCCACGGTGTTCTGTTGCAGAACCCGAGCCAAATAATTCAACCATAGACGTATACTATATATAAGTATTACTATGTATCTAAGATCAGCTGATTGTGAAGTATTCGTCACTGACACGCAGCGTGTTTGTTAAAGGCACACGACTAAATCGTCCATAAAAATAGGGACTGAACCAGTGGCTTAATTAACGTTAATGCAAATGGAATTAATCCAGTGACCGAATAAACGCTAATTCGATAAACAGCAAAGACATCACCCGATCTATCCTGCCACGTACAGGTCTCGTTGTTAACGAATGTCAGTTGATCTGATTTTTTTATGAGGAAAACTGTAAAAAATATCTTTATTTCATCAACATTAACATTCACTTCAAGTAAAACAAAGCAGCCAATATGAGGATTTGCTACCTGACAACACACTGGTTACATTTCTTTGTTTAGCATTTCTCTTATCTCTGCTCCCTCAGTCCCTGCTCTTTCAGACCCAGTCTAGCATGTCTCTTGGCTTCATGAGACCTGATGCATGTATAAGACTCAGTCTGTCATGTCTTTACAGTGGATATGGTCTAATCAATTAATTTATAAGGATCATCTTACATTAATCACTGTCACATACTTCGTTGCATATTTTCTTTTAGGAAAATATTTCCAATAGTTGTACAGGCTTTGTACGGTAGGGAAGTTCTCCATAGATCAATACAATATAACTATGGTTTACCACAATATATATAATATATTATTTATACTTGAAGTGTGGCAATTTGAATAAAGTCTATTTGTCCTTGTTTTGAATAAAGACCACATGAGACCATTTTACATGCTTATGCATCAGTTCAGTTTGTCTATTTTTGGTGCACAAAGTCAGTCAGTGTTGCAATTTCCAATGTTTTTATATTAGAAGTGTTCAACTTATGTTTTCTGATCTTAGACTACTGGTTATTGAGAGGGTTAGCACATACCAATACAACAACTCAAAATCCCCATTGCACTTTTTAGCCAGACTGCTGGCAATATATTATTCTGGTGTAGAAGGTAGTTTGACTTGAATCACCTTAGTTCTACTGAGGAAGACTCAGTTGGCAGTCATTAGCAGTTAGCACTGTCAGCTAGTGGCAAGTGGCATGGACTCCTGACTGCATCAAAGGCATTTCATGGCTAACTGGTGGGTTAACTTATGAATGGCCCTTCATTGACATCCTGCTGGCTTAATTAAATAAATGGATAATGGCCTGAATTGGTAGCCTACAATTGTTTGGTTAACAAGGTGTTTCTGATTGGGAAAAGATGCTGCCTGTTGCCTTTTTGGGGTATCATAGTCATGATTATTGGAGAATGGGGGCGTACTGAGTGTAGGGATAATAAAGTATTAACATTAATAGTTGAACATTCAAATACTTCAGGAAAGTTTAACTTTGTTAACTACAAATAAATATTTTTTCACAGTATATATTGAGAAAGTACTCAGATTAAAGTACTCGTAATGTACTCGTAAAATCTGAGTACATTGTGTATGAGTACGATAGAACCAAATATTTAACGAAAGCATAAAAAAGTACTTGGGAAAGTCTAAGTCCAAGTACTTTGGCAGTCAAGTACAAGTCCAAGTACAAGTCTCAGCAAAATGACAAGTACAATTACAAGTACAATTACAGTACTTGCTGTTCTTAAGTACACAAATACTCAAGTACTTGAACCCATCCCTGGGTAGTATTATGTTCAATATTGCTTATATGTTGGATATTGTATAGCTGTGTTATTGTGCGTACAGCATGAATATATCTAGCTGTGTTAATTTGATTATACAAGCTAGATATATTAGATATATTTTGTTGTTCGTCACTTGCTATAATAATATATTATTATACTGTGCGTTTATTTATGCGGTACTGGATAGTTGATAGTTATTGTATAATTGTTATTGTAAGTTATTATTGCAAGTTGTGACACGGCCTTGATGTTTTTAATTGTACTATTTTATAAGTGAAGACAATTTCTTCATTGGTGAGGTAGGTCAACATAACTGTTTGAAGAACAAAGGCCAGTCAGGTCACGTTCTTGATTCCTCGGTACATACATATGAAGGTGTATGTTACCGTAAACGTTAAGAAAATCATTGATTCTTTTACACGCTCCAAAATAATTGTATATTAAGTTCGACATTCATGACGCGCGGTATATCCTAATAAAACATGCATAAAGGCATTAAGAAGTACAATATGTAAGGTAAGTAAGAATTTTTTTTTAAATTAAGATTAATTAAACCAATTAAATAAGCTAAGCTAAATTAAGATGAGTTGAGACCAGGTAATACGGTAAATAAGTAAAAGGTCTTGGTCATTAAATGGCATTGCTGGTATAAAGTAATGCCTACAAGGCCGCACGAAATAGATGTGTCTTTAACACTCCCATGAACGCAACAACTGTGTTCGCGTATCACACTGCAGTAGACAGGACATTTGTTAAGGTTGTATGGCGGAACAGTAAGCCGGAGCAACATAAAGATGTAGATGTACAATGACACGCTTCCATCATAATACTACATATCTGACCAAATCAATGGTAAAGTGCGACACGAAGGGTTTGCGCACTGTTTATTTGTATTCTATAATAGGTTGAAGGGAAACTTACCTGAAACGTTTCGTCAGACAACACGTGTTCTCCTTAGAGTCCTGGGAGTAGTAATAACGCCAACGGAAAAAACCTGCAATTCTTTGAAAACGAGGCAACAGTGGAAAGTCTTCCGAGTTCCCAAATATGGTAATACGTAAATTGCCTCGAGATGTCCTGCATAGCAGTACGACAATACAAATACTCGCAGTACTGACGTCATTGACGCCAGTCTCAATCTACATATTAATACACGATCACTAGTGCACTGGGGTAGAGTTACCTTAGCTACAGGCGCGGTATCCAGTTCTTGGGACTGTTCAAAGCGCTTTACAATTCACTCACGACATACCTGTTCATTACAACGCCACCTCGACTCATCTGGTGAACATACATCCTAGCTGCTATTACTGCGCGAAGAATATTCGTTCACATATCCACCACTGTATATTTCCAGGCAATATTTTATACAACTGAGTTAACTGGGGCAACGTGGAGTGAACGAAATTGCAAAAGCTTCGAAACGGCACATTCAAAGATGGATCATTTCAATTGAAAGTCCGATGTTCTAACCACTACGCCACCGCGCCCCTGCTAAGTGGGAATGCCACAAGAACTGGATATAAATCATCGGGCTGAATACACGACACATAAATTGTTCTCCCCTCAGAAACGCACCTGACAGTGAGACGTGACCCAATGCTAGCGCAATCATGCTAGATGCTTGTTGAAGGTGTGTTAAATGCACAATAATAATTAAGATGACACGACTAGACCGTAGCACTGCAAAGGGTTCATTCATCATCCACAAGCGCTGAACTAAAAACAGGAACATCGGCCAATTTTAGAATGAGCGGACACCGCGCCTGTTTACAGGCCTATATAATGACAGTATCGTGTGGCAAGTTCGTTGTTTGATGTTAGAGTACGCCTGTGTCTGTGCTGCTGCTATGACACATGGCAAAGCGTAATAACGATTATAAGGTCGGTAAAAACAATAATATTACTTTCGTTATAGCATGAAGTTACACAAGGGCCATCCATAAAGTACGTCACACTCAGGGGGTTGTGGTGTCCGGTTAAGCGTTCCGGAGCGTTACGAGGGGTAGGGGTTTCTTGAAGATAGCTGCTTAGTTATTTAAAAAGTGTTTTTGCTCGTCTTGATATCAGATTGATAACATTGATTGCTACTGTTGTTTTGGGGTATATTTAAACTGTTAATATCAGAATGATAGCATTGATTGCTACGGTTGTTTAGGGGTATGTTTAAACTGTTAATATCATATTGATAACATTGATTGCTACGGGTGTTTAGGGGTATATTTCAACTGCTAATATCAGAACGATAGCATTTATTGCTACGGTTGTTTAGGGGCATATTTCAACTGTTGATATCAGACTGATAGCATTGATTGCTACGGTTGTTTAGGGGTATGTTTCAACTGTTGTTATTAGACTGATAGCATTGATTGCTAAGGTTGTTTAGGGGTATATTTCAACTGTTGTTATTAGACTGATAGCATTGATTGCTACGGTTGTTTAGGGGTATGTTTCAACTGTTGTTATTAGACTGATAGCATTGATTGCTAAGGTTGTTTAGGGGTATATTTCAACTGTTGTTATTAGACTGATAGCACTGATTGCTAAGGTTGTTTAGGGCTATATTTCAACTGTTGTTATTTGACTGATAGCATTGATTGCTACAGTTGTTTAGGGGTATATTTCAACTGTTGTTATTAGACTGATAGCATTGATTGCTAAGGTTGTTTAGGGGTATATTTCAACTGTTGTTATTAGACTGATAGCATTGATTGCTAAGGTTGTTTAGGGGTATATTTCAACTGTTGTTATTAGACTGATAGCATTGATTGCTAAGGTTGTTTAGGGGTATATTTCAACTGTTGTTATTAGACTGATAGCATTGATTGCTACGGTTTTTTAGGGGTATATTTCAACTGTTGTTATTATACTGATAGCATTGATTGCTAAGGTTGTTTAGGGGTATATTTCAACTGTTGTTATTAGACTGATAGCATTGATTCCTACGGTTGTTTAGGGGGTATATTTCAACTGTTGTTATTAGATTGATAGCATTGATTGCTAAGGTTGTTTAGGGGTATATTTCAACTGTTGATATCAGACTGATAGCATTGATTGCTAAGGTTCTATAGGGGTATATTTCAACTGTTGATATCAGACTGATAGCATTTATTTCTAAGGTTGTTTAGGGGTATATTTCAACTGTTGTTATTAGACTAATAGCATTGATTGCTAAGGTTGTTTAGGGGGTATATTTCAACTGTTGTTATTAGACTGATAGCATTGATTGCTAAGGTTGTTTAGGGGTATATTTCAACTGTTGTTATTAGACTGATAGCATTGATTGCTACGGTTTTTTAGGGGTATATTTCAACTGTTGTTATTAGACTGATAGCATTGATTGTTAAGGTTGTTTAGGGGTATATTTCAACTGTTGTTATTAGACTGATAGCATTGATTGCTAAGGTTGTTTAGGGGTATATTTCAACTGTTGTTATTATACTAATAGCATTGATTGCTAAGGTTGTTTAGGGGGTATATTTCAACTGTTGTTATTATACTGATAGCATTGATTGCTAAGGTTGTTTAGGGGTATATTTCAACTGTTGATATCAGACTGATAGCATTGATTGCTAAGGTTGTTTAGGGGTATATTTCAACTGTTGTTATTAGACTAATAGCATTGATTGCTAAGGTTGTTTAGGGGGTATATTTCAACTGTTTTTTTTAGACTGATAGCATTGATTGCTAAGGTTGTTTAGGGGTATATTTCAACTGTTGTTATTAGATTGATAGCATTGATTGCTAAGGTTGTTTAGGGGTATATTTCAACTGTTGTTATTAGACTGATAGCATTGATTGCTAAGGCTGTCTAGGGGTATATTTCAACTGTTGTTATTAGACTAATAGCATTGGTTGCTAATGTTGTTTAGGGGGTATATTTCAACTGTTGTTATTAGACTGATAGCTTTGATTGCTAAGGTTGTTTAGGGGTATATTTCAACTGTTGATATCAGTCTGATAGCATTGATTGCTAAGGTTGTTTAGGGGTATATTTCAACTGTTGTTATTAGACTAATAGCATTGATTGCTAAGGTTGTTTAGGGGGTATATTTCAACTGTTGTTTTTAGACTGATAGCATTGATTGCTAAGGTTGTTTAGGGGTATATTTCAACTGTTGTTATTAGACTAATAGCATTGATTGCTACGGTTGTTTAGGGGTATATTTCAACTGTTGATATCAGACTGATAGCATTGATTGCTACGGTTGTTTAGGGGTATATTTCAACTGTTGATATCAGACTGATAGCATTGATTGCTACGGTTGTTTAGGGGTATATTTCAACTGAAATCGAACGCAAAAGGAATAAGGGATATATAACACATCAGTGAAGTATGTTATGGCGCTCAAAAAGTATGCAAACTTGGTTAAAAATAAATGCATTCATAATTGCTGTGAGTCTTTCTCTCTTAGGGGTGTGTACAGACCAGCGCCATGAAGCGTGACTACTGGGGGTCTCAAGAAGTCTGGTGGTTTCAATAAGTCTGGGTGTCTTAAGGGGCTATCCATACGTAGGCATTCGGACGTGCACCACTAAGGGGCTATCCATACGTAGGCATTCGGACGTGCACCACTAAGGGGCTATCCATACGTAGGCATTCGGATGTGCTCCACTAAGGGGCTATCCATACGTAGTCATTCGGATGTGCACCACTAAGGGGCTATCCATACGTAGGCATTCGGATGTGCACCACTAAGGGGCTATCCATACGTAGGCATTCGGATGTGCACCACTAAAGGGCTATCCATAAAGGATGTCACGCTACTCGCGGACTTTTTGAGACGTCCACTCTCTGTAATGCTCTATGACGCTGGCCTATTCACTCCAGAAAGCGACGTTGGTTTCGACAGGGAAGACCCAACATAAATATCATGTATACATCTACTTGTATTGATTCTTAGTTCACAGGTAGAATATAAATATGTGTAGCTAATAAGAAACAACATCCCACGTCCATGTTGGTGTACATTTAATATGTGTAATGATACATGTAATGATTCCCTTGGGGGTTCTTTTCTGTATTGATACATGCATGATGCTAATGACACACACTGGCATAGCAATTACATTTATCAGTCTGGCATTGACAGCTAGATGTGCCAAAGCGTTTCTGTAATCGTTACGTCACCCCACCACGTATTGCGCATGAGGCAGAGGAAGGGAGACATTAATCCATGCTATGAATTGACCAATATGAAAAGTACCTACCTTTAACCATATACGAACTACCAGGTTACCCATGGAGCGTTATTTTTAATAGTACTAATAATCATAAACAGAACAGTCACGACAAGTGGTTAGACATGAGTAGCTAAACGTTAAACAGTTTATTATTTGGCTAACGTGTTTAGTAAATGTTGTAGTCTTAATGAAAAAACACTAAACCAATGTAACTGTGATATAAGAAGTGTGCGCAATTTCACAAGATGAACAGTAAACGTACGGAAGCTGTTTCATGTATCAACACGAAACAAATAAAACGAACAAATGTGTAAGTAAACACGATCAAGTAATAATCGTAATCAGTATTGATTTAATTATGGTTCAACGTTCATTTAAGTATATCACTGTTAGTAAGCCGTGTTACAGGAATCGCAAAAGTTTTACTTGTGCTGCATCTAAGCCTTTGTTTTAATTAATGTCCTGTAGTAGCGGAATATTGGACGGGGTGATTTGTCAGTATATCATTTGTTTCAATACTGCAAATGTGGTCGGCAGAGGGCGCCACATTTGATTTACTATACGTTGCGTACTATTAAACACTGCGAATTAATGTTTGCATATCAATGAAAACTAAATTATTTCCGAATACACAAATCCCGCGATGTCACTATTGACATTATATCTGGTTAAATAATTTACATTTATATTATATATTCGACAGGTGATATCTGATTAAATAATCTCCAATACTATACTAGCTATAGCTATGTTATAGTCACTTGGCAGATGACTTCTGTTATGACTAAGTTGTAGTGCGCCGGTGCTACGTCAGTACAGCATTTTCAGCGATCTCTGTGAAACGACGAATGGACTAATTCCAGGTCACTCGTGACCAGAAGGTTCGTGGACGTCAGTTCCTGAAAGATATCAAACAAACAAACAAATATATTATACACTTATTGAACAATACTGGGTTGTATGCACGAGTTTTTTTTTTCAAAATGTTGTAGCTTGCGAGCCCAATGGAACATTCTGAAGCAACGAGTGAGAATTTATTATATGGGCTCATAACTTCATAACTACCATTAACAATTGTTGCTGGGCCGGTTTCACGAAACATTCCTACCGTTCGAAGGAACTGATGCGGACGTTTGACGCAGATTACGTAAATCACAACAATCACGCAAAACACGCAAAGCGTTCAAACAATAGCGTGTCTATGCTAACGCGCGTACCCGGTCGCGTTCGAAATTATTCAAACGTCAGGTGGTTTCTTAGAACGAGGCTACCATGTGTTATTATGGTTGATATATCACTGTGAACTTTCTCTAGACGAATCAAGAAATCTTATTTCCGTGATATATCCATCCAGATAATGCACGGCAGCCTCGTTCTGAGAATCCCATGTTAAACATATGTTGGTGAACGTCAAGTGGGTGTCAGCACGGCTAGCCGTTGTATAACAGAACACTGGATGTCACACAAAGTAGGACAGCGTGTATCGCTGTAGACAGCGCGTTATCAGTAGCATCTACCACGCACACGCACACACGCACACACACACACACACACACACACACACACACACACACACACACACACACACACACACACACACACACACACACACACACACACACACACACACACAATACTGCGAGCAAAATGATGACTGCGATGCCCGCTGCCACTATTAATAAAAGTAGATTATAAGTGTCAAAATATACATTGAATGGTTACGATTTACGCGAATTAAACCTTTGATATGTAATATAAAATAACATTTTGTTTAACACTAATAACAATTAATCTCTGAAAGACATACAAACAAATAAATATGTAACGTAGTACAGATGCGATGCCCCATAACTATTTCGTATGCTACTCACTGGCTGCTTTCGGGACGTGTTCGTGTTGTATGGAACTGATTCGAAAGTATGACTATTATTACATAGCTCAGAGCAATTGCAGACAACGCGAAGAACAAACAATTGTACGAAAGTTCGAGCTAAGAATGTATCATAAACTGAGAACCTTCGCATGAAGGTTGGCACTGTACTAACGCGGAACTATCGTGGAACAGGCCCCAGTTATGTTTTCCCACCTGCCTCGCATGCTCCTCAATATGCATTGTTTAAAAGGAAAAAGTCATGGTTTTGGGCCTTTGCATCTATAATAGTTACCAAAACATAACCATTTACAATTACAATTAAGAATATCAAAGTTCTAGATGTAATAAATTGAGTCACGTGATGCTGCAGTCACAACAGCGTTACCGGATGTGGCCCTTGGTACTTCTGAAAATAAAACCTGCCTTGAATTGGGCGATACATTTCCATAGTATGAAACCAACAATACATGTATTTAACATAACCCAGTTTCGACGTGTCCAAATGATGATATGATGTGAATGATATGCTCTGGATCAGCTCACTTGAATGCATGTCTTATTCCAAATTCCCCACCAGTGGCACCACTCACCATTTCAACACTGCCACAACTTGTCGCAAGAAATCTCTTCATTTCAGTTGCATACAATTGTGGATAGTGTATGTATTGAAAATGTGTCAACTGACCATTGTGAATTGATAATCAATTTCGTTCGTTCGTTCACTGCAATTGGTCGTATTCACATCAGATAAGTAATAATCACTAGGTGGCGTTGGTGGTACGATAAACGAGTTAAGGGTAGTAGAAGCGCAAATATTAAAATATTGTTGGCGACTTTTGCGCGGCTTTTGCAACGATCTTAACCATAACACATGTGGCACGCATTTGAATTGTATATAGATTATGTGTGTATGCGTACGTGCATGCGTGTGTACATGCGTGCGTGCTTGATTACAGTAAATTACTGGTTTGTTTTTATTTTCCGAACACGGAACGTTGTTTTTTTTCATGGTAATGTCTTATTGCATGGTATACTAATGAAAATAACATAACCTATCCACGACTTCAACTGACAAAACAAACAGGAGATGTTGACTGCTAAACACAGTATGAGAGGTCCCCAGTCTCCTGGTCTTGAGAGGAGATGTCCACAGTCTCCTGGTCTTGAGAGGAGATGTCCGCAGTCTCCTGGTCTTGGGAGGAGATGTCCCACTATGTTGCAAGTTTTGTCATTTATCCCGCTTTTCCTTCGTTTTCAAATAATCGCCTTCTTTATGCGTACACCAATTCATGCAAAACTGTGAAAGGCGAACATTATAAAGTAATTAGATATATGTGATACATTTGTCATTTTACGTGGTTACGTTTTAGATAAAAGTTTGGTAGAGAATGCATAAATTGGAATATTTCCGTACTGTGCGTTTTCTCCCTCCCCACTTTCCTCGTGCAATTCATCGGGTATATCATCTCCTACAGGAGGATCTCCTCCTAATGATCTAACTCGGTACACCTGCATTAATGCCACATACTAACTTACCGACGGTGCAGTTGGGACCAGACCATCCGGACGTACACTGACATTCGTAACCACGATCTCGGCTGATGCACACAGCGTTGTTCTTACACAGATTGTCGCTGCACGTTAAGTGGCCTGAAACATTAATAACGGTTGTTATTAATGTTTAATTTCATTGTTTTGTGATTCCTTTGTTTTGTGATTACTTTCTTTGCAAACATCAAGTGATAACTGCATCATGGGCTAAGTGAAATACGGTTGTGTGTGTTTTAAAAGATGGGATAAGCGCTATATAACAAACATCACACCCCCCCCCACAACAGTGTCGTAAATTTTCATCATAGTGCATATAAAATGGTTAAGGCGAATTAAACATTTGAGGTAAAATGTAAAACAGCATTTTGTGTGACAGTAATGACAATTGATCTCTCAGCGATATACAAACAATTAAATGTGTAGCATAGTACAGAGACGATGCCCCGTAGTCCTTTCATCTGCTGCTCTGGGGCCAGTTCCTCGAAGCGTTCGTATCGTTACAAGGAACTGATTCAGACGTTTGACGAAGATTGCGTAGCTCAGAAAAATTGTAGACAACACGAAGAGCGTTACGAACAATTGTACGTAGCTACGAACTGTAAATACATTGCGTCATCTGGTCCTGCATTATCAACAGCGTTACTGGTAGTAGTAAATGTTACTTCTTAAAACAAAACCGGCTTTGACTTGGGCAATAAGTTTCCACAGTATGATGCCAACAATACATGCATTTAACATAATCCATTTTCGACAAGTTCAAAAGATGATATGATTTCATTCTAAATTCCCTACCAGGGGCGCCACTCACCAGTTTAATACTGCTACAACTTATATTTGATGTGCACTTTCTGCACATCTTTATTTCATTAGATGAACTCCTAATTTATATCACGAAATCTCTCAATTTCAATTGCATACAATTGTGGATAGTGTTTGCATTGAACATGTGTCTAGAAACAAATCATAAACAACAGAGTCAACCAATTGTTTATACGACTCCACAACTGTCCAGTTTTAAGTTATAATCAAGTTGTGGCAATGGTAATATGACGAGTAGCGCCTCTCTTTGGGAGTGTGGCTTCGTTCACTACAAATGATATGATGAGTTAAGTAATAGTCACTAGGTGGCGTTGGTGGTACGCTAAACTAGTTTTAGCTAGTAGAAGCACACATCTCTTAATATTGTCGGCGACGTTTCCTTTGCACGGTTTATGTCGTAATGTCATCTATAAGATATAAAGCACCCATGTGAATCGAACATAGATTATGTGTGTGTGCGTGCGTGCGTTCTTGATTACAGTAAATTAATGTATAGTTTTTACTTTCCAAATATGGGACGTTGCTAGATCTTTAAGGTAATTTCCATGATATATTAATGAAAATAAAATAACATAAACCAAACACGCCTTCCACCAACAAAGCAAACAGGAAATGTTGACTGCCAAACACATTATCAGAGGTTCCCAGTCTCCTGATTGGGAGGAGAGATCCTGCTATGTTGCCAATTTTGACATCTATCTTGCTTCGGTTTTAAATAAACGTCTTCTTTTTGCACAAATTCCTGCACAACTGTAAACTGTGAACATAATAAAATAATGATAAGTGTGTGATACATATGTCATTTTGCATGGTTACGTTTTTATAAAGGTTGGCTAGAAAATGCATAAAATGAAACATGTCCGTACTTTTGGTTCTCTCCTCCCACCTGCCTCATAGTATTAGTCCTTTATGTCATCTCCAAATAAGGATCTCCTTTCTCCTAATTAAATAAATTGGCAGACCTGTATTATTACCACATGTTTACGTACCGACGGTGCAATTGGGACCAGACCATCCGGACGTACACCGACATTCGTAACCTCGATCTCGGCTGATGCACACAGCGTTGTTCTTACACGGATTGTCGCTGCACGTTAAGTGATCTGAAACATTAATAACGGTTGCTAAGTAATATCATTGTTTTGTGATTCCTCTGTTTTCTGGATTTGCTAGTGCACTTCTTTGCAGATATCAAGTGATACCTGCATCATGGGTTAAGTGAGACACACGTGTATGTATCCTAAAGGATACAATAAGCGCTATATAATATCACACTCCCCAACAGTGTCGTCAATCATCATATCATGGTGCATATAAAATGGTTAACGCGAATTAAAAGTTTGAGATCAAACGTAAAACAGCATTTTGTGTGACAAACACAAATATTATATTTGTTTGACAGTAACAACAATTTATATCTCAGCGATATACAAACAATTAAATATGTAGCATACTTTCCAAATATGGAACGTTGCTAGTTTTTTAAGGTAATTTGCATGATATATTAAAAAAATAATTTAAACCAAGCACGCCTTCCACCAACAAACAAAGAGGAAATGTTGACTGCCAAACACATTATCAGAGGTTCTCAGTCTCCTGATGTCGATAGGAGAGATCCCACTCTATTGCCAATGTTGCTATTTATTCTGCTTCTTTTTCAACTATTCATCTACGTTTTCTATAAAAGATGGCTGTAGAGTGAATAAAATGGAACATTTCCATACTGTGGGTTTTCTTCTTCGCCACCTTTCTCATATTAGTCATCGGATATGTCATCTCCAACAGGAGGATCTCCTCCTAATGATCTAACTCGGTACACATACATTAATGCCACATGGTAACCTACCGACGCCACAATTGGGACCAAACCATCCGGACGTACACTGACATTCGTAACGTCGATCTCGGTTGACACACGTAGCGTTGTTCTTACACGGATTGTCGTTGCACGTTAAGTTACCTGAAACATTAAGAGCGGATTATACATTCACAATAGTAAGCTGCTATGTAGTATAAACGACTGGTTGCCCGGGCAACGCGATTGTTGTTTACGACTTGCAGCATTGCAACTGTACACTCACGCATGCGTAAAATAGTTTCAAGCAAAATATAATTGTGTTGTGTTTCTATACACATTTTCAGTGCAAACTTCTTTAAATTGAGTGATTGTTTGACAACCATCAGGACTTGCTAACTTCCTCAGCAACATGCACTCCAACGACAACGTCATAGTTATGGGAGACTTCAATGCCAGTGTTGGTTCAGATTACTCAGCATGGCCAAATTGTGGGGCGCGATAGAATACCGGTTAGAATGCCGGACTCTCAATCGAGAGAACCCGGTTTCAAACCCACTTTGGCAAGTTTGATCACCCCGCGTGGCCACAGTTCACTCAGCTGTATAAATGAGTACCTGGCAATATAGACAGTGGTGGATATGTGAACGAATAGTCTTCGCGCAGTAATTGCAGCGTAGCTGAATGCTTCCCGGGGAAGTTGAACTGACCTTGGAATGAACATGTCTTCCAGGGGGTGCAGTGTAAAGCGCTTTACCTTTACCTTTTCTTACCTTTACCAAACTCAGATACAGACATTTACTGTAAATATGTACTGAAGGCAAACTTACTATTTCATGCAATTTGTTCAAACAGTTTGATATTGTAAAAACACCGTGGACTCATCCACGATCAAAACAGGGACACTTGGTTTATATCATCGCTTAGTAAAGAATCATACGGACATTACGTGCATAAGAGTCACGAGGGGAGCCAACTTTTCGATATGTCACCAACAGGCAAGATGCAAACTGAAATTAAACCTGAGGAAACCACACTGTAAGCAAGCGCATTAATCTCCGTTTAGAATAGCATTCGAAAGACTACCTTTGACAATATGAAAGAGCAAATGGGAAACGAACTCAACAGTGTCCTACGTAGTGCTTCAATCGCAGAGTAGACATAGATAGACAATCAACGGAAGAAATATATTGAGTGTTTCTTATAGACAACTGGCTTTTGTACTTGGCAATTCAGCTGCAAAAACTTCTAATTTGGCGCAAATGACATTTTGCTTTTAGAGCTGAGTGATGAAAATAAAAAACGTATGACAGAATTATGAACACAAGTTGTACAAGAGCGAACATTATTACCTATTGTGGCATGCAAAACAGGTGCCGGTTCAACCGAGAGCACTATAGAACAATTGATGGAACGGCAATGCTCAATATCTCCACCAATGTGCCACCACAAACAACAGAGATCTGTCTATAGATGTATTAAAGAGGCATGCTTGCACACTTGCTGTCTCCAAGCTGAAGTCAGAGAATGGTCCTACCACACTAAAGGATGAAGGTGCAAAATTGAAAATATGAACTGATGACTTCCAACACATACTCGCTATGCCATAGGTATAGACTCCATGCAGTTGTACTTACTTCTTCAATATATGAATACACGGAGAGGACTCTAGCCATCTGAATCAAGCAAACAGTAGTAATCCCAAATCGCTACGTTCAACCAGAGAAAAGATAAAAGAAACATATATGTTATTTGTAGTACTTTATAAATGCTATTCCACCTGCAGACTGGAACAACGAAGTATACAAATATTCTACATTCAGCAATCGAATTGTTGTTATATAACGTATTATTGTTGTTGATATAACGTATTATTGTTGTTGATATAACGTATTATTGTTGTTGATATAACGTATTATTCTTACTGAATTGACAACATCGGCCATAACCATGATCTTCACATCGGCATTGGCTACCCAAGGAGACACCAAAGACACAGTTCAGGCGACACGCGGCTGTCTCGATGACGTCCGATAACGTGAGATGACACTTTATTCCACATGTGGTTGGACTCCAGTCCTGCTCGCAGCAGACCTTCCGCTCCCTCCAGCATGTGCCGCCACAGGTTGTTGGACTCCAGTCCTGCTCGCAGCAGACCTTCCGCTCCCTCCAGCGTGTGCCGCCACAGGTTGTTGGATTCCAGTCCTGCTTGCAGCAGACCTTCCGCTCCCTCCAGCGTGTGCCGCCACAGGTTGTTGGACTCCAGTCCTGCTCGCAGCAGACCTTCCGCTCCCTCCAGCGTGTGCCGCCACACGTTGAGTCGCACGGGCCCCATGCTAGCCATGGTAGAAGTTCGCAGGTCCTGAAGAATATGCCTTTTAATTACGGGATTAAAATATAGCGCCACTCATATGAAGGGATATTTGATTGAAAGAAACTGTAATTGTTGGTACAAAAATATCGTGTTTTATATTTATTTGTACAGTCATATGCAGACTTTAAATATATTTATATTTTCGCTTTCAACTTGGTCGGCGGCATTTATACAAACTTAATACACGTTGACATGTTATCATCCCCCCAAGCCTTGATACATTGTTTTACTCTTGGTTTACATACAAACATATACATACACACCCAGACACACTCATACACACACACACACATATATATATATATATATATATATATATATATATATATATATATATATATATATATATATATATATATATATATATATATATATATAATTTGCTTATTTTATTTTATTTATTTCAAAGTAAATGTCAAGGATGAAAACAGTATAAACGTAAATATACCTAAAGCATAATTCTCCGATATGCTGGGCCTGGATCGTCCCTAACAGCATCACGGACACGGTAAGAAAGACCAACAACATCGTGTCCTCGCAGACGGTTCAAGCCAATGTCCTATCTGAAAAGATGATGCACGTCAGCTTATTCCACTTCTACGAACAATGTAATGAATAAGCTAACTCCCAATTCTAATTTGTAGAGACCTGGATGTATTTAAATGTGTCTAGGTGTTCTATAAAAATATTAAAACAACGAAGTTGTTTTCTTAAATTGACTGAATTAAACTGACGGTATTCTAAAAATTAAAACAACAATTTTAACATGATTGTTTATGTTGAGGGTGATGGCGCCCATTCGGTGTTCTAACGGCCACTCGCTGCAAAGAGGAAACCAACCAGTGTGCAAGTATTGTTCAGTTTGTGATACGTGCATGACAATTGGTACAATGACTCATCACGGGATACAGAAAATCTATTTTTTGAGACCTGGATGTTTGTTTTCCTAGGTGTTCTGAAATTAAAACAACTATTTCGTATATTTAAATTATATTACTATCACAGCAAAGAGGAAACCAACCAGTGTGCAAGATCAAGAGAAATGTGCAAGATTCGGCTAAGATTGCTACGTTTGTGATACATGCATGACAGTTAGCACAATGCTACATCAAGATTGTTCAGTTCGTGATATATGATAGTTGGCACAATTATACATCAAGATTGTTCAGTTCGTGATATATGATAGTTGGCACAATGATACATCAAGATTGTTCAGTTCGTGATATATGTTAGTTGGCACAATGATACATCAAGATTGCTCAGTTCGTGATATATGATAGTTGGCACAATGATACATCAAGATTGTTCAGTTCGTGATATATGATAGTTGGCACAATGATACATCAAGATTGTTCAGTTCGTGATATATGTTAGTTGGCACAATGATACATCAAGATTGTTCAGTTCGTGATATATGATAGTTGGCACAATGATACATCAAGATTGTTCAGTTCGTGATATATGATAGTTGGCACAATGATACATCAAGCGGTACTGAACATTTTCAAATTTGCAGGCATTTTCAGCAAGCACCTGCATAGGCACCAATAAAATGCGGAAACTATATATATATAAACTAAGTAACATTAATTAATAATCATCGCTAACCACACTAGCTATAACATCTCGAGCTGACTCCTGACATCGTAAGAAACATACAGCCAGGATGTAACCTCTCGAGGTGACTCCTGACATCCTATGAAACATACAGCCAGGATATAACCTCTCGAGCTGCCTCCTGACATCGTATGAGCCATACAGCCAGGATATAACCTCTCGAGCTGCCTCCTGACATCGTATGAAACATACAGCCAGGATATAACCTCTTGAGCTGCCTCCTGACATCGTATGAAACATACATCCAGGATGTAACCTCTCGAGCTGACTCCTGACATCCATTGAAACATACAGCCAGGATGCACGTGTGGTAAATACCACACGTATGTACAACAGTGTTTTTACTGTTGCTTCATTTAGGCAATGTATTTACCGTTAGCCATCAGTCAGTGGAGATACATAGAAAGCACATTTCCTCCCTGTCAGCGAAGTTCCTTTGTAAAATAATATATTTCTTCATATGTGCGCGAATGTAGGTCCTACACTATCATTAATGTAGATCCGAACCAGCGATACACTATATGTTACTTCGCACCAGTACACACAGCGATACACCACCTGCTACTACGCACCAGTACACCAGCTCGAAATTACTCTAGTCATGTCCCGTGTGACTAATACAGAGTCAAGAGCTGCATTACAAAAAGAATAACGAACAACCAAAACTTCAACGCAATGTTCACGTACCAGTTGAACACTGCCGTGTCAGGCAAAGCACGAAACACATTTTTGACAATTTCCCTGAACTACAATCCATTTCCCATAACAATGTAACTAATTCTGGTGCCCAAGGCATCGCATGCATGGAAAAGCCGAACTTCATATGTCAAATAGCACATATAATTCAAACTTGACACATCATATTAGATGATATATGATTTATAATTGGTGAGGTTTTCAGTTTTTCATAAAAGTGAAGCATTGAGGCTTGAAAGGAAACCATTTAGGGTAACTTAGGATAAAATGTAAAGTATAAAAAGGGTAAATTAGGATAAAATGTAAAGAATAAAGAGGGTAAGTTAGGATAAAATGTAAAGTATAAGGAGAAACAAATAGTATGCATATTTACTTGTACTGGTTAAGCAGAGCAGCCAAGTTGTGTCGAGAGATATGCCTGAGATCATTGGCGGAGGCAAACGCTGAACAGATTTGTCTAGTTTCTCAAACGTACACCAGGTGGCAGCACTTTTAGTCATTACAATGTCTAAAGGGGACAGAACTTCATACATTGGAAAGCATTAACAAATTGACACATCTTTCATTGTGTCATCATATAACAGCGATATGTGTGTGTGTGTGTGTGTGTGTGTGTGTGTGTGTGTGTGTGTGTGTGTGTGTGTGTGTGTGTGTGTGTGTGTGTGTGTGTGTGTGTGTGTGTGTGTGTGTTGTGTGTGTGTGTTTTCGTGCGTGCGTGCATGCGTGCGTGCGTGCGTGCGTGCTTACGTGTTTGTGTGTGTCTTTCTACGTTCCTTCGCCTCCTTGCACCAGCGGTCTCTGACCTACCAATTGGCGGTGTATTAAAATATCACAAAAGCAGTTATTGTGAGTATTTACTATAACGCTGGTGGACAAAGAAGGAAACAATAGCCGAATTGTGGCAGCAACTCGATCCCCAAATAGCATAACCGTCACACCACCGTCTCTGTCTCTATTTTATACGCTAACGTTGGGGTCAGTCTGGCAGCATCTCCTCCCAGGCGCCGACACCCACTCGCCTCATTCTATGTTAAATCGTCTCATTGGACTAGTCGCCTCTGATCTACCCATTGGCGATGATAAACATGCACTGATACATTCACTCACAACGCACAATCGTCTCGTTGGACTAGTCGCCTCTGATCTACCCATTGGCGATGATAAACATGCACTGATAAATTCACTCACAACGCACAATCGTCTCATTGGACTAGTCGCCTCTGATCTACCCATTGGCGATGATAAACATGCACTGATAAATTCACTCACAACGCACAATCGTCTCATTGGTCTAGTCGCCTCTGATCTACCCATTGGCGATGATAAACATGCACTGATAAATTCACTCACAACGCACAATCGTCTCATTGGTCTAGTCGCCTCTGATCTACCCATTGGCGATGATAAACATGCACTGATAAATTCACTCACAACGCACAATCGTCTCATTGGACTAGTCGCCTCTGATCTACCCATTGGCGATGATAAACATGCACTGATAAATTCACTCACAACGCACAATCGTCTCATTGGTCTAGTCGCCTCTGATCTACCCATTGGCGATGATAAACATGCACTGATAAATTCACTCACAACGCACAATCGTCTCATTGGACTAGTCGCCTCTGATCTACCCATTGGCGATGATAAACATGCACTGATAAATTCACTCACAACGCACAATCGTCTCATTGGTCTAGTCGCCTCTGATCTACCCATTGGCGATGATAAACATGCACTGATAAATTCACTCACAACGCACAATCGTCTCATTGGACTAGTCGCCTCTGATCTACCCATTGGCGATGATAAACATGCACTGATAAATTCACTCACAACGCACAATCGTCTCATTGGACTAGTCGCCTCTGATCTACCCATTGGCGATGATAAACATGCACTGATACATTCACTCACAACGCACAATCGTCGCTATCACCGGGACTTGTTATGTGGGTAATGGCGGATGGAGCGTAAATGTAGTATCTTGTCAATAATAAATTCGCCCACTGTGTCCGTCTATGTCCGACCGGTATAAAATAACTCTAAATAATTACCTTTGTGGTCATTCGATGAGTGAATTTTTTTCCGAGTATTCACACATCGGGTGAGTTGTTAAAGTTAATGTTTCTTTACTACATCATTAGACTGAAACAGTGGGCGAACTGACAGCTGCGCAAACGAAGAGTGTATCATGTCAATTAATATAAGATTATACTTAGGTTATGACACATTAAAACACTGAGTCAATTATACTAGAATACATGTTAAGCGAGGAACCTAATAGTAACACTTAGGTGAAGAGAACATATTGTGTCCGAACTGAGTGTTTGCCACTCTCTAGATGGCGTAACCGTGACCCCACCATCTATATATTAGTACACTAACTTTGGAGCCAGTCTGACAGTATTTCCTCCCAAGCGCCGACATTCACTCGACTCTTTCTATGCCCCTTCGCCTCCTTACACCAGTTGTGAGTTTGTGTTGAATAACACACATCATGTGTGTTAATGTAGCACCAATGTGCTGTAAAATGTTGAAGAAAATCAAATCGTGGGACACATTTTACATAAATACTAAGAAACGTTACAATGGCAGCCTACTTGAAACTCAAATGTGGTAAAACCACTTTTGCTACATGAACTGGTATAAGCTAGTATGATTAATATTAGGCTAACTAGAAGGATGTTTGTTTATTGTCAGTAGCTAATCAGACATAATCCGTTAATTATTGATTGAATGACATCTCCCACAGGTTGATAACTTTTCTTAACGGATTTGACACACCAAGTCACCATACAACTTTGTTTTGACTTTTAAATGCCTCCCACAAGTATTACATTTTATAAAACTAGCACCAGTTTGAACTCTTGTGTCAACATTTACAACAATCACAATGGTGTCTTTCTAATGACGTAACGATGCCTGTCGTGTGGTGTCGTTCACGGCCGAATGGATCTGTCGTCTCTAAATTGTTCTCGTGTAGTTGAAACACACATGTGCCAGTCATATATCACACTAGTAGCACCGGATTCCAACGATCATAACCGCATAATTAGTAAATTAACTACCGAGTAACTACACAGTTAAACATAGTCACGGGGACAACATTATATTTAACAAGATTGAACAACATTGCCATTCAAAACTACACGCTACACGACTACGAAGCCATTGGTTTATCGAGAGTCCTACAATTTTCTCATTTATGTATAGGCTGCCCTTATCAATCAATATGTCTCAATATCATTCATATTGGCACTAGTTTGACAGTTTGTTCCATTATTTTATGTGAGAACAAGTACTTTCCTATAAATATCCTTATAACCATACACTATTTTAAGCACTTCTATTTGATCTCCTCTTAGTCTCCTTGTCTCTAGTGTTTTCAAACCACATTCTAATCAGCGGCTTTTACAACAAAGGTCTCTCAGCTCTGGAATAATTTTAGTTGTATTAAAAACATGTTGGCCATAGAATCGTAACCTCACGAAATGTTCTCCATATCTCAGATGGGCAATTGTGAGAGAATCCACGGCCCCTTTCACAAAATTAAAACCATTAATACAGGGTGCGCTTGACTCAGTGTGTGTATTGACAGAACCAATATCACTGGGGCATATGTTAACACATATATGGAGATTCTAGTATGTAACACTATACAAATCAACATCATTAAACAAGATTGCGAATAGCATTACTCAGCTAAGCTGTATTTTTATAGCTATAAATATATGCCATTTTACATGATGATAATAGACAACAAATTCCATTCATGCGCATCTCTAGTGGAAAACAATATTGTTGTTTGATCTGGATCACCGACTGACTGAGATATGTCAAGGACTGGCAAATGTGCATTGATCAACGATTCACAACTTCATGATTGGCCAAATATTGGTCAGGCACAGGCTTCTCTGACCTTACCTCTTCCCGCGGTCTTAAAATTGGACAGAATGCCTAAAAAAATCATACAAAATAGGAAATTTCCCCAAACCCCCTTTCCTAAACCCTGAGGCCGGTCTGTCATGTTAACGTTTTGTCTGACTATAAGAAAACTAGACCGTCAAAAATTCTGAAATAAAATCACAGCAACCGACATCAAATCGTTGATATTTTGTACAAGTTACTTCAAAATCACCTACGTGCAGCTTTCTTAATCATTTCGGAAACGCGCCTACCTTCAAAATTGGCAGTTTTTGCTAAATATTAACACACCCGCTTGCTTACTGCAACATTTCACAGCCGAAGGTGCAACATTTCGAACTGTTCTACCTTGTTGGCTGGAAGCAGTTACCTCATGCCAAATCAAATCACTGAAATCTGCCAAAGCGCGCATTTTTAGGCACTACATACGTAATTCTAATGTGGCCTGAAAGTAGTTATAGTGCTGATCTCAATCATCAAGGACGGCCTCCATGTACGATGAGATAATGAAACCGGTGTGAGGGTGTGGGGAAAGAGGCATAATATCGCTCAGAGACCAGGAGCGCCCCCTGCCGATTGTGTTCTACACGAGGGGCATCATCAGCATCCCTAGCGACTAAAGGACTGGTCAATGAGTTATAAAGTTATACAAGACCACCAAACTGAGAAGAGCCATCATCTTTATGCACTGGCCGAGTGTGCTATTTGTATACAGCCAGACATCACACATCATTTGCTAACAGGGATCAACAGATACGGTATTGTACGAGTGAACACGTATTTTATTACCAGAACTTCCCATCATTTTTACTGCCATTAAAACTATTTTAAAAAGCCATGGAATGGTAGTCGACGTACAGACAGCGACTGATAGGAGGCGGTTTTTTAACAGAAGACGTACTTTTTATGACTAGGCCATGCGTTCATTCCAGACCGCTTGTCAGATTGACCAAGCGACCTGCAGCAAGCAAGTGGTGCAGTTTTTATCGGTACGCTATATGTTAAAGTTGGTCACAAGACGTATATGTAAGCGGTGTAGTCACCATGTATTTATTAGTATAACGTTACAAAGCAACCTATCAATGACGCTAAATTTAAAATGTAAGTGAATATATACTAAAATAAAGTGAAAATACTGATAACATTGCTCATTTTAAATGATAAGGCGATGACGGCACTATTAAAAATAACTGGAGGTTAGGAGTCAACCGTTCTACGCGGACATGTCGAGACACGTTCGAATGGAGACAGCGTCGATAGGCAGCCCTGTTAGTGATGGAAGGCAACAATGTGACTGATGCACAGAGCGGGTATAAATAGGAGTGGTTTACTGTGAACTTTAATTATTGTAATTATCATCATACACCTAACTATACACTTACCATTAATTCTCGCCATATCTATAAATGTAATTCTCAACATTCCCTTAACTGTAATTACCACCATACCTCTAACAGTTCCTTTAACTGTAAGTCTCACCACACCCCTAATGTACCCTTAACTTTAATTCTCACCATACCTACAACTGCATGTTTAGCTGTATTGCTAAGTACACAGCTAGATTATATATTCACTGCACCCCATTACATAGTTTTAATACATATTTATTACACCATCAGTACACGTTTCTCACTGTCTCAGCATACATTTGTATAATTTATGACACTGTCTCCAGCCTTCCTTGCTATTTCTCACTGTATCAGAAAATATCCATGTACTGTATGACTCTGCCTCCAGCTGCCTTGCTGTTTCTCGTCATCTAAGCATACATTTGTGTATTTTATGACACCGTCTCCAGCCTGCCTTCCAATTCCCCCATCTCAACATACATTTATTTATTTTAAGACATTTTATCCACCCTGCCTTGCTGTTTTTCACCATCTCAGCATATATTTCTCTACTTAATGATGACAGTGTATCTAGCCTGCTTTGTTGTTTCTCATCATCTCAGCATACATTTTTGTACTTTATTACTCTGCCTCCAGCCTGCCTTTTTGTTTATATTCGTCTCAGCATTAATTTCTATACTTTATGACTCAGCCTCCAGCTTGTCTTCCTATTCCCCCATCTCAGCATACATATATTTATTTTCTGACACTGTCTACAACCTGTATTGCTATTTCTCACCATCTCAGCATGCATTCCTTTACTTTATGACACTGTCTCTACCTTACCTTGCAGTTTCTCACCGTGGTCACCATACATTTCTGTACTTTATGACTCTGCCTCCAGCCTGCCTTGTTGTTTCTCACCATCTAAACATGCATTTGTATACTTTATGACACTGTGTCCAGCCTACCTTCCAATTCCCCCATCTCAGCCCAGTGCGTAGATATAATGCATAGTCACTACAACTCTAATACATTTAGAATACATAGTTACTGCTAGAATGCATGGCAACTACACCCTCAGTACACATTTAGAATACATATTCACTACACTCTGAGTACACTACACTCTCAGTAAACGTATCAGTACACAGTTAGAATACAAAATAGTCAGAGCATCTCCAGTACGCAGCTGCAATACATAGTCACTACAAATACAGTACACAGTTAGAATATGTAGTTACTGCTAGAATACATGGTCACTATACCCTCAGTACACATCTAGAATATATAGTCACTACACTCTCAGTACAGAGCTCAGTACACACCTAGAATACTTTGTCACTACACCTTCAATACACAATTAGAATATACAGTCACAGTATCCACAGCATACAGCTAGAATACATAGTCACTGTACCCATGGTACACTGCTGGAATACATAGTAACTGTACCCCCTCTTAATTGTATATCTCACTGTAACCTTAAATGTAACCCGAACAGTAATTCTCACAATACTCCTAACTGTAATTCTCAAAATATTCCTAACTGTACCCATCATCTAGCAGTGGTCACCTAGCAGTGGTCAAGGTTCTTTTTAAGGTGTGGTCATCTAGTCAGAGGGGCCACTACCACCACCATCACCACCACCACCATAGTTACTACACTCCCGGTACACAGTCAGAATACATGGTCACTACACCCTCAGTACACATCTAGAATACATAGTCATTACATCCTGAATACATAGTTAGAAAACAAAACAGTCAATGTATAATATAATACAGAGTGTCATAAAGTACAGAAATATATGCTGGGACGGAGAGAACCAGCAAGGCTGGCTGGAGACAAAGTCATAAAGTATAGAAACGTGTGCTGAGACGGTGAGAAATAGAAAGACAGGTTGGAGACAGTGTCATAAAGTACATAAATGTATACTGAGACGATGAGAAACAGCAAGGCAGACTGCAGACAGTGTCATAAATTAAATAAATGTATGCTGAGATTGTCAAAAACGCAAGGCAGGCTGGAGACAGTGTAATAAAGTACATAAATATTTGCTGATACAGAGAGAAATAGCAAAGAAGGCTGGAGACAGTGTCATAAATTAGTCATAAATCAGTCACGTTGTTGCCCTCCATCACTAACAGGGATGCTTACCGACGCTGTCTCCACTCGTCGGGTGTTATTTTACCACTACGTCGTCGGGTGTTATTTAATCACCACGTCGTCGGGTGTTATTTAATCACCACGTCGTCGGGTGTTATTTAATCACCACGTCGTCGGGTGTTATTTAATCACCACGTCGTCGGGTGTTATTTAACCACCACGTCGTCGGGAACATACCACGCTACATACTCTGCTGTAATGTCAAGTTAACATTAACATGTTATAGTGTACACTCCGGAGTCCAGAAGTCCCCAGACGATTCCTCTACTGTTGATGGACATACCCTTGGTAGCTGTAATACCTAATTAAACATCATGTTATAGTGCTGATCAGTTGGTGCCCTAACATGTCTTAAATTACATGTAAGTAGTGCAATAAAGTTGCACCACACGTAGCAAACATTTACTACCACACATAATCTGCTGATTACGGTCATTATGTAGTAGTGAACACAGTCAATTAACAACAATGTCCCAACACAAATTGGTGTCTAACAAAGTGTCCTTCTTTTGTGTAACTACGTATATGGCCGTACAACCATCACGTAGGCTGATGTCTCGTTATTGTGTACGATCACACCATTCCGTACAACCATCAGGTAGGCTGATGTCTCGTTATTGTGTACGATCACACCATTCCGTACAATCATCACGTAGGCTGATGTCTCGTTATTGTGTACGATCACACCATTCCATACAACCATCACGTAGGCTGATGTCTCGTTATTGTGTACGATCACACCAGTCCGCCGCAATAGGTGCGAGACGCCTACATTTAAGCCATGTATAAGTTGGTCTCCCTTGTCATATCGTGACAATATTCATCCCAAACATGTGACAGACAAAGATAATTACATGCTTGATTTGTGGGGCGGTAGCTCGGCAGTTAATGACTTAATTACAAATGATTAACATTCTAAGAAATGTGTTATAAAAAACTAATTATTTCATCCAAATTAACTGTAATATCCACAACTAAGCTAACGAAAACGACCAAAACATAAGCATATAAAAATGTTATAACCGTGCTGTGACCACGGCTTCCGTTTAATTGGGTTCAGCCTACAGTTACATTTCCCGTTGGTGGTCATGTTAACATTTTGCATGATTATAACAAAGTGTCCATAAAAAATTATAACAGTTTTTACCAGCCGCTGTCTTTATCCCACTGACATGCTGGTGGGGTTTTTAAAAAATTATACATTTCTAGCTCTTGTAATATGCCTGTATGTGCGATACGCAATGTTTACGAATATTGGCACGAATTATGGCGTACGCGTGTCTAGTTTGTTTAAACTTCCTATATCCAAACTTGTTATGCCCCACATTGAAACCACACACACCACGAAGTATAACTGATGCGTGGCCCCTTAATATTCAAGGAGTAATAACGCCAAGGGAAAAACCCACCGTAAGCAATACTTGAAAACGAGGCTACAGCGGAAAGCCTTCGCGAGTTACCAAATATGGTAACACGTTAATTACCTCGAGATGTCCTGCATGAACGGAAACTTACCTGAAAGGTTTCGCCAACAAAACGCGTGTTCTCCTTAACGTTGTGGCAATAGTAATAACGCACAGGGAAAAACCCACCGTAAGCAATACCTTGAAAACGAGGCTACAGCGGAAAGCCTTCACGAGTTACTTCAATGAGCAAGGCTGTACACAGAGCACACCTGCATTGAGCATGTTTTGCCACTTCCGGCGTTTCAAAGATTCGTGTCCATTGAAGTGATGCGTCGCGACAACGCTCGAGTCTCATGCTAAGGAAAATAATAGTAAAACCTCGCATTTCTGACAAGGTAACATGATATGTCGTTTTTTCATTAGAATATGTATCTAAATGCATTGTTCTGTTACGATGCCTTATATTATGTCGGATTCATACAAACTGATACATTTGCAACGATATATAAGTGTAATTTGTCGACGGTTTGGACCGAAATCACCAACATTTCAGGTATTACTTCTGTCCTTGGGGTGGGGAGTTGTTAATTTAATACGTGTTGTTTATCTAATGAATATGACAAATGTTTCTTTCCTATAACGTTTTCTTTGTTTTCTCAAGGGAAACTGGTCAATGATACTCTCAATTTCATATTGTAGAAAGTTCCAACATTCAATTGAGGTCTTATCCCTCAGCATGTTGTTCCAATCTAGTATTTTCTCACATCTTTATGTTTACCTTTGTGGAAGTTTATCCTGTATTTTTAATTTGCACTTTCTGATTTTACTTTGATGTCAAAATGTATTTGATTAGTATCACTCCCCAATGGCTCGTGTATTTTGACATTTTCCAGTAATCTAATTCATGTTGTGAAGACATAACTAAATCTAATACATTCTCTCCCCTGGTTAGTTCTAGTGCGTAGTAAGTAAGGAAGTGGTGGTCCTCACCCCATATTCTCTCCGGAGATTTCCAATGCATGTGTCAGTGGTTAAAATGTCTCATCGTGATACATTCCTCTTAACTTACTTCCTCTATAGCGTTTTGTATTTTTGTGTTATCCGCTTCGTTTATGTTTGGCCTTCGATAAACTAATCCAATAGTTAATGTTGAATTTGCTCTAAATATATTGCACCAAACAGCTTCATCGCAATCTGCTTCCCTTTCTAATTATATTTTGTAAGCCTGACTAGATTCTTAAATATATAAAATAACTCCCCCTCCCCTTCTTCCTATTCGATCTCTCCTAAACATTACGTATACTGTCAGTCCTATTTCAACATCTGATATGGCTTTGTTGACCCATGATTCGGTTATACCAATTATGTTAGTGTCAATATGTGCTACCATAATGTTAAATTCCTTTTTCTTATTTACTATGCTCCTCGCAATGCCACTGTCGACTGCGGCAGGTAGTTCATTAGCAATCACTGCTGCACCCTTTCCACGAAGATGAAGTCCATCCCTCCTTTACATATCAGCCCTCCCAACAAAACATCCACACAAATCCAACTTTCTCTTCCCTACGGGAATAACTAACTTGTTAATTGCCAACCTCCGACAATTTCGAAATCCCTGACCCCTGCTTCCCATTACTGATAGAATCCCTGACAGAATTATCTGCTTAACCCGTGCTCACGATTTGTTCCACCCTCTCTGTGACAGCCTGTATTTGTTGCCCCTGGAAAGCAAACAACCACGTTATCCCCATTGTTTAGCGCTCTGTATTCCTCTGTATGCCTAACTATGGAAATCCCCCACAAACTCCCTCGCACTCCTCCTCACCCCCTAACATCACTACCTTAGAGTAGCTCTTCCGTCGTATTATGTCCAGCAGACGTGACACCGGGCAGCATTTTGTCCACTTCCTCTCGCCCATCAACATGTCACCTTTTCCTCCCGTCTCCTGGCTATCATGCGCGCCTGGTGCCTGCGCTCACGTAGGCTTCCCTCCCTTCGCCTAGCGTCCCGTCTCTTTCCTTCCAGTCTCCTTCGCTCCCGCCTCCTTCGCTTCCATCATGTTCCCTCCCGTTTCCTTCCGCCCCGTTTCCTTTCGTCCTGTATCATCCCGTCCTGTCTCCTTCAGTCCTACAACTATGTCAGATATTACCTTATCGCTGTAATTTATGTAAATGTATCACTTTACATCATATATATATATATATATATATATATATATATATATATATATATATATATATATATATATATATATATATATATATATATATATATATATATATATATATATATATAATGAACAATGTAACCGATAGATTGACACAACAATTTAATTCCCGAACTGTAAACAAACCCTTTTATCACTCATTGGAATGGCTACCTCAGAAATTCTGCCTCTGACTAAATGTTGACAAAAACGGATTCTTAAAAGGTGTCTGTATCAAGTTTATGTATAATATATGTGCAATAATAATCCTTATCCTAATCAATATTCCACTCTTTCTGACAATTCACTGTGCTACCTTAATTCTCGATCTGTAAACAAACCCTATTTTCACTATCTGACTTCCCTACCGGAATCCGGGACTAACTTATGCTGAAATACTTCCTCTAACTAAATGTTAACAAACACTATTTCCTGTCAGATTAACTAACAATATTATGAGAGTTCAGAAAATAGGCTTACATACGGGCACATAAGCTATACTTGGGTGGTGACTGGCCAGCGCTGCATAAAACGGTAATAACACGCATTTCATGGAATAGCTCTCTCATGTTAGGCCTGCTTCCCAGAATCAAGACCGACCGATTAAGTCAGTACCGTTGTATGAACCAAAGGTACACGTACATTTGCATGTACCTGTGTTTGATAACCATGTATGTAACTATGTATGTACCGTGTACGTCTACACGAATATCTAAACGTGCCTCTAAACTTGCCTCTTAACGTGCCTCAACACGTGCCTCAACACGTGCTTCAACTCTCTCTCTCTCTCTCTCTCTCTCTCTCTCGCCCTCTCCTCTCATAGCCCCCTCTCGACACAAATCGCCCCCTCTCTGTTTTCTCTCTCTCTCTCGCCCCCCTTCTCTCTCGCTCTCGCCCTCCCTCCCTCTCTCACACTCACTCGACTACTACTACTACGTTACTACCGACACTACTACGTTACTAACCACTACACACGACTCCTTAGCATTGTGAGGTGAATCCAGTTTGTCGGAATCAAAGCCACCAGATTCGTAGGTGTCTGATCCCATTTATGTTTATGCACACTCCACAACAGTGGCGCCACCCAGCGTGACTGCCACAACTTGATTATGAATTCAAAATGGACAGTTACGGAGTGATATGAAGGAATGGTTGGCTGGGCAAAGACAATGTTATTTACGACTTGTTACGTCCTGGCAGTAGTAGTAACGCCCAGGAAAAAAACTCAATGAAAGCAATACCATGAAAAACGAGTCTACAGCGGAAAGCCTTGACGTGTTACCATATTGTTGTCTGAATAAAACAGTGCATGCATGCAATGCATATTAATACATTAATTCTGGTATACACAATCCTACCCATATTGAGTTATTATACTCCTAAGACAGGGTCGTACTTCACTGAGCAACACGGCATACAGAGCACAAGTGCGTTGAGCATGTTTCGCCACATTCGGCGTTTCAAAGAGTCGTCTAAAAGTAAGAGCTAAAGAATAAAGGTGAATAATTGTTCCATAACGCAAAACCAAAATACCTGTTAGCTGAGGGGGTCTTACGTTATTCAGCTTAGGATCGTATTCGTCTGTGTACGTCTGTGTACGTATGTGTACGTATGTTTACGTATACCACTTTATGCAAAGAGTAGACATGAGTAGACGTGAGTATAATGGACAGCGAAGATCACAGTTATAATTTAGTTCGTGCTTCCTGTTTTGCTCCATTGAAGCGATGCGTCGCGACAACGCTCGAGTCACAAGCTAAGAAAAATAATAGTGAAACATTGCATTTCTGACAAGATAACACGACCTGTCGTTTTTTCATTAGAGAATGTATCTATATATGCATTTTTCTGGTACGAAGCATTTTTCTATTAGGACGCCTCATATTAGGTCCGATTCATACAAACTGGCACATTTGCAACGATATAGCGTAAAGTTTCAACGTCTTCCACCGAAACCACCAAAGATGTTATTTGTGTACGGATCGACTTGTCTTACACCCACAAAGGCAAATGTTACTTGGGGTGGTATAATATGTCACTGGCGTTACACACACTGGTGTTACTTGGGGTGGTATAATATGTCACTGGCGTTACACACACTGGTGTTACTTGGGGTGGTATAATATGTCCCCGGTGTTACAAACACTGGTGTTACTTGAGGTGATATAATATGTCCCTGGTGTTATAAACACTGGTGTTACTTGGGGTGGTATAATGTGTCACTGGTGTTCCAAACACTGGTGTTACTTGGGGTGGTATAATATGTCACAGGTGTTACATACACCAGTGACGGAGGGACGCGGGGTCGGAGGGAGGGGACGGAGGGTCGGAGAGAGGGACGGAGGAACGGAGGTAAGGGGGTACGGAGGGGCGGAGGTATGGAGGGACGGGGGGACGGAGGACGGGGGACGGGGACGGAGGATGGAGGGATGTAGGGACATAGGGAGTGCCGGAAGGAGCGACAGACGAAGGGACGGAAGGAGGGAGGGGGACGTAGGGAGGGAGGAAATGGACGGACAAACAAACATACATTTTGTTGTATAGATTACATTGAGAGTTTTTTCTAGTTGTACAGAGCACAAATGTGTACATGGGTGTTTACTGTGAGCATGTTTGCTACACAGAGTCGATGTTTCAACGCACAACCACAAGTCAGTTAGTGTGCATATCTAGTCGTCCAAAAAAAAAAATTTTCAAGATTTAATGTAAATAATTTCTCAATGACGCAATACCAATTAGCAACGGGGGAGATTTTGGATCGGAAGCGTCCTAATGACGTATTCGTGCGTGATAACAATCGTAGACTAAATCACCAGTGGACGTCTCGCTAAGTTCACTTGTTCACTAACGATAGGTGGCGGTAAACAACTGTAGTAAACGTCGTATGTGATAACAATCGTACACTAAATCACCACTGTACGTTTCGCTAAGTTCACTTGTTCACTAACGATAGGCGGCGGTAAACAACTGTAGTAAACGTCGTATGTGATAACAATCGTACACTAAATCACCACTGTACGTTTCGCTAAGTTCACTTGTTCACTAACGATAGGCGGCGGTAAACAACTGTAGTAAACGTCGTATGTGATAACAATCGTACACTAAATCACCAGTGGACGTCTCGCTAAGTTCACTTGTTCACTAACGATAGGCGGCGGTAAACAACTGTAGTAAACGTCGTATGTGATAACAATCGTAGACTAAATCACCAGTGGACGTTTCGCTAAGTTCACTTGTTCACTAACGATAGGCGGCGGTAAACAACTGTAGTAAAAGTCGTATGTGAAAACAATCGTACACTAAATCACCACTGGCCGTCTCGCTAAGTTCACTTGTTCACTAACGATAGGTGGCGGTAAACAACTGTAGTAAACGTCGTATGTGATAACAATCGTAGACTAAATCACCAGTGGACGTTTCGCTAAGTTCACTTGTTCACTAACGATAGGCGGCGGTAAACAACTGTAGTAAACGTCGTATGTGATAACAATCGTACACTAAATCACCAGTGGACGTCTCGCTAAGTTCACTTGTTCACTAACGATAGGCGGCGGTAAACAACTGTAGTAAACGTCGTATGTGATAACAATCGTAGACTAAATCACCAGTGGACGTTTCGCTAAGTTCACTTGTTCACTAACGATAGGCGGCGGTAAACAACTGTAGTAAAAGTCGTATGTGAAAACAATCGTACACTAAATCACCACTGGCCGTCTCGCTAAGTTCACTTGTTCACTAACGATAGGTGGCGGTAAACAACTGTAGTAAACGTCGTATGTGATAACAATCGTAGACTAAATCACCAGTGGACGTTTCGCTAAGTTCACTTGTTCACTAACGATAGGCGGCGGTAAACAACTGTAGTAAACGTCGTATGTGATAACAATCGTAGACTAAATCACCAGTGGACGTCTCGCTAAGTTCACTTGTTCACTAACGATAGGCGGCGGTAAACAACTGTAGTAAAAGTCGTATGTGAAAACAATCGTACACTAAATCACCACTGGCCGTCTCGCTAAGTTCACTTGTTCACTAACGATAGGTGGCGGTAAACAACTGTAGTAAACGTCGTATGTGATAACAATCGTACACTAAATCACCAGTGGATGTCTCGCTAAGTTCACTTGTTCGCTAACGATAAACGGTAAACAACTGTAGTAAACGTCGCGACAAACTTTATGCTTAAAGACGTATATTAACGTCAACTGTATCACTTTATGCAAAGAGTAGATATGTACAGACTTCTATTGTAATGGACAACAAAGATCGTAGTTATGAATTAAGCGTGAGCTTCCTGTTTTGCTCATTTGAAGCGATGCATCGCGACAACGCTCGGGTCACGCGCTGGCAAAAATAATATTGAAACATTGCATTTCTGACATTTTAAAATAATATATTGTTTTTTTATCTTATTTATTTGATGAATATATGTATATGGGTCAATCTCCAAGTAGCGTAAATGTTATGACTTTGTCGTTTTTTTTTCATTAGAGCCTGTCTCCTTGGAATGCAATTTTGGTGCGATGCCTAACATTAGGTCAGATTCATACAAGTTGACACATGTTTTACGATAAATAAATGTTTTGTTATGTATTTGGGACTAATAAATATTTTCTGTTCCTGTTCTTGTTTCAATCTACCTATCTCTGCGAGCAACGATTCTAGTCAAAGTCCTGCATGTGCTCGACTGTACATTAAGTGTGACTCGACTGTACATGAAGGATGACTCGACTGTACATGAAGGGTGACTCGACTGTACATGAAGTGTGACTCGACTGTACATGAAGGATGACTAGACTGTACATGAAGGATGACTCGACTGTACATGAAGGATGACTCGACTGTACATTGAGGATGACTTGACTGTACACGAAGGATGACTCGACTGTACATGAAGGATGACTCGACTGTACATGAAGGATGACTCGACTGTATATGAAGGATGACTCGACTGTACATGAAGGATGACTCGACTGTACATGAAGGATAACTCGAATGTACATGAAGGATGACTCGACTGTACACAAATGATGACTCGACTCTACATGAAGGATGACTCGACTGTACATGAAGGATGACTCGACAGTACACGAAGGATGACTCGACTGTACATGAAGGATGACTCGACTGTACATGAAGGATGACTCGACTGTACATGAAGGATGACTCGACTGTACACAAAGGATGACTCAACTGTACACGAAGGATGACTCGACTGTACATGAAGGATGACTCAACTGTACACGAAGGATGACTCGACTGTACACAAAGGATGACTCGACTGTACCTGAAGGATGACTCGACTGTACGTGAAGGATGACTCGACTGTACGTGAAGGATGACTCGACTGTACGTGAAGGATGACTCGACTGTACATGAAGGATGACTCGATTGTACGTAAAGGATGACTCGACTGTACATGAAGGAAGACTCGACTGTACGTGAAGGATGACTCGACTGTACAAGAAGGATGATTCAACTGTACGTGAAGGATGACTCGACTGTACGTGAAGGATGACTCGACTGTACATGAAGGATGACTCGATTGTACGTAAAGGATGACTCGACTGTACATGAAGGAAGACTCGACTGTACGTGAAGGATGACTCGACTGTACATGAAGGATGATTCGACTGTACGTGAAGGATGACTCGACTGTGCGTGAAGGATGACTTGACTGTACATGAAGGATGACTCGACTGTACATGAAGGATGACTCAACTGTACACAAAGGATGACTCGACTGTACATGAAGGATGACTCGACTGTACATGAAGGATGACTCGACTGTACACGAAGGATGACTCATCTGTACGTGAAGGATGACTCGACTGTACACGAAGGATGACTCGACTATACACGAAGGATGACTCGACTGTACATGAAGGATGACTCGACTGTACATGAAGGATGACTCGACTGTACATGAAGGATGACTCGACTGTACACAAAGGATGACTCGACTGTACATGAAGGATGACTCGACTGTACATGAAGGATGACTCGACTGTACGTGAAGGATGACTCGACTGTACACGAAGGATGACTCGACTGTACATGAAGGATGACTCGACTGTACATGAAGGATGACTCGACTGTACACGAAGGATGACTCGACAGTACATGAAGGATGACTCGACTGTACATGAAGGATGACTCGACTGTACGTGAAGGATGACTCGACTGTACATTAAGGATGACTCGACTGTACGTGAAGGATGACTCGACTGTACATGAAGGATGACTCGACTGTACGTGCAGGATGACTCGACTGTACATGAAGGATGACTCGACTGTACGTGAAGGATGACTCGACTGTACGTGAAGGATGACTCGACTGTACATGAAGGATGACTCGACTGTACATGAAGGATGACTCGACTGTACATGAAGGATGACTCGATTGTACATGAAGGATGACTGGACTGTACATGAAGGATGACTCGACTGTACGTGAAGGATGACTCGACTGTACATGAAGGATGACTCGACTGTACATGAAGGATGACCCGACTGTACGTGAATTATGACTCGACTGTACATGAAGGATGACTCGACTGTACATGAAGGATGACTCGACTGTACGTGAAGGATGACTTGACTGTACATGAAGGATGACTCGACTGTACATGAAGGATGGCTCGACTGTACATGAAGGATGACTCGACTGTACGTGAAGGATGACTCAACGTCTTACATTAAATGAGCGTCTTACATTGTCATGCTCAACTTCACAGCTTCAAAGTCATTAGAAGTCGTAAATAACAAACGCGTTGTCCAGCCACCCAGTGGTATATACCACTCCACAACGGTATATACCACTCCACAACGGTATATACCACTCCACAACGGTATATACCACTCCACAACGGTATATACCACTCCGCAACGGTATATACCACTCCGCAACGGTATATACCACTCCGCAACGGTATATACCACTCCGCAACGGTATATACCACTCCGCAACGGTATATACCACTCCACAACGGTATATACCACTCCGCAACGGTATATACCACTCCGCAACGGTATATACCACTCCGCAACGGTATATACCACTCCGCAACAGTATATTTTGAATTTATTACCATGTTGTGGCTGTGGTGATGATATGACGTTTGGCGCCATTGTTGGGGAGTGTGATATTTGTTGTATGGCGCCCAGCTTATCCTTTAAAATACGAACAAGCCTATTTCACTTAAGTCGGTTTCATATGATATTTGCAGTGAAGTTCACCAGCAAATCCAGAAAACAGAAGAAACCAAACGAAATAACTGAACAACCGTTATTACTGTTTCAGTTCACTTAACGTGCAGCTACAATCCGTGTAAGAACAACGCTACGTGTGTCAACCAAGATAGACGTTACAAATGTCAGTGTACGTCCGCATGCTCTGGACGCGTAATAATGTAGGTGTACCGAGTGAGATTATTAGGAGGAAGGAAATCCTCCTGTTGGAGATGACATAACGGATCAATAGTACGAGGGAGGTTGGAAAGTGGGGATCCATAATACGGAAATGTTCCATTTTATGCATTCTCCAGCCACCTTTTACAGAAAACATAACCATGTAAAATGACAAATGTATCACACATTTCTAAGTATATTATTATGTTCATTGTTCATTGGTGTGCAGGAATATTTTAAGGCAATAAAAGAAACCGATTATTTGAAGACGAAAGAAATGCAGGATAAATGAAACAATTAGCAACAGAGCGGGATATCTCCTCCAAACAACACGAGACTGGGGACTTCTCATAATGTGTTTAGCAGTCCATATTTCCTGTTTGTTTTGTCGGTGGAATTCGAGGTAGTGGGGCGGTATAGCAAACCTGTGCATTTTGTGATAAAAACACCAAATTTGCCTCACATGTAGACTGATATATATAACAAACAGATGTAAATATTGAGCCATCGCAAATTTTGTCCAAAACAACGAAGGCGGCCATTTTACACAATGGCGGTCAGACAATTTAATCGGAATTAATCGGTGTTGAGAGCTACCAACTCCAGATGACCTAGATGACTTAAAGTGAGGATTGTTTGCGTTCTTAGCTTCTATTAAATTGTGTAAAGTGATTGACAAGGAGGTATTGCACGAATTGTGCTGTTTTAATAATCAATTGATGAAAAGGCAGTATTTATGTGCAGAACGAACCTTGTTTTTATTGATACATGTTAAGCTTTCTAAGATTACAAGCCAGACAGTTGAAGAGTTGAACACAAAGTACAAAATATTCACGAACACGGTTCAAGTAGAATAGGTCAATCAACAACATAGCCATAATCAACACCAAGATCTGTTGAAATATGTCTATCGAGTCGAACAGTTCTTATCAGATGCCACATTCTGTTCTCTTTTGTTCATATGTCACCATGGTTACTGTTACAGTTCCCTTCAGTGGCATACTCCTCCAGAGCTGCCTTGATTGGCGGGATCAGATGCACACTGTTCTTCTTTGCGAAGATTTTATTTTGTATGCCATTTCCTTTGGGTCACGGACAACCAGATCCACACTCTCTTCCTCGGAGGGGTTGCCAAGACAGTAGCGGTCATAGGCACAGTGTTGCAGGATGTACAGTGCAGCCGCAGTGATTTTGTCGTCCTTGTGCGGGCGACGTGGGCTGCTCGCAAGAAGGAGTCGGCTGTCCCTGGCGTCGTAATATCGGCTTGCAGCAGTGCATGCACCAGCCATTCCCTTGCAGCTAGCGTCCTTTGGGCTGCCATCTCGATGTGCAGCCCATCAACCATCACCACCAACACGTCTTCGTCGAAGCTCTCCTGCCACTTCCAGTGAATTTGCTTGGCCAAAGCAAACAGTGGCTGACCGAAGGTGACCACTGGCGTCTGCCCAGGATTCATATGCCCCACGGCATTCTTCACGGTATCCAGTGAGTGCCGGATCATGGCCACTGTGTGGGCACTGTCCAGGAACAGCGGAAACAGGGCGATGGGGCAGATGATTCGAGCTTCTGGTGGGTAGCAGCTGGCTTGAAATGCGGCCCAAGATGTGATATCTTCAGTCCCAGTGTTGTCTTCCAGGAACTGCTTTCCATGGTCTAGCCACAGGTATTCTTCCTCAGCCTGCTGTTTGAAATCGTGTCTGACGGTCACGGGTGCCACTCTTGCAGCTGGAACAGACGGCTTCTTGATGTTGCTGGTGACGGGGGCACACCAGTGTAGTAGTGTGGCAAGTAGCCGACGGTCTTGGAGCTGGCATCACCAGATCCTCCAAAGATGACAATGCTTCGATCCATTCCTTCACCAGCGAAAGAGAGATGCTGAAGAAGAGAGATAGCAGTACCATGGAAGGACGCCTTCGCTGTTGTTGCACTGGGGCTGTGATCTATGTTATTTACGGCGGCCGTTATGAACACTTTGTCACGCATCTTCGGAGGGCAGACCACTTGTTCTGTGTGAAACTGTTGGTAGACTATCAGAACTCAGAGCCGGAGAATGCGGTCATAGGAGATGCTCATGCCCAGGTGTGATACTTGTCTAACAATTCCTTCTTGCGTTTGTGAGCGTGCAATATCATCCCTGTGTATGTGGGAACTGGCATCTCCTATGCAGCGGTGTGCCTGACAGTGACGGATGCTGTGGTGCACGCGTATCTTGCTTGAAGCTGTTGAACTTCTGCTTTTGGACGATGGCAAGTGCTGCAGGGGTTGAGTCTGTCATGTGGTCCTGGAAGCTGGGACCCTCCATGACCATGCTCACCAGGGCAAGCAGCAGTGATGGCATAGGTTCTTCTTGGCATCTTTCAAGGAAACCATTGAAGGGTTTGACTTCTCCAAACATATGGCAGCGCACGATTTGTGCAGCACATGCAAGATGGACCGCATCGTTGGCACTGTCCAGCTCACTACTATTACCACTACAACAATAACAACAACAACAATAATAACAACAACAACAACAACAACTACTACTACTACTACTACTACTACTACTACTACTACTACTACTACTACTACTACTACTACTACTACTACTACTACTACTACTACTACTACTACTACTACTACTACTACTACTACTACTACTACTACTACTACTACTACCAGGTGCCAAACCAGTCAGTGTTATTTACATTCACCATTGGCTTCCATTCGGAACCGCACTGCCTAATTAGAGTAATTAGTCCAATTAGACTGATTTTTTTTCCTGTAGAAATCAAATAATTTGCTCTTCCCTAAACACATTTGGACCTTCATAAGGGAATCAACTTGCAGACCTCCCCAGTTGAGCAAGTATGTAAAATAACAGTAACAGCATGCAGCCATTTTGTAAAATGGCTGCCACAGCCACCAGGGGTCAAAACCTGCGATGGCTCAATATCCAGATTTGTTCAGAATATAAGTGTCTACATGCCAAATTTGGTGCTTTTATCACAAAATACACAATGTAATGGATATGTTGGGTTATGCCGCCCCACTATGGTTGGTTTCTGTTATTATTGCAGTTATTTTATGTTTATTAATATATCATGCACTAAAACATTACCTTGAAAAAAAAACGAGCAACGTAACATATTCGAAAATAAAAACTAAACATTAATGTACTGTAATTAAGCACGCACGCACGTATACACACACGCATGCACGCATGCACATAATCTATATAGGATTCATGAGCCACGTGTGTTATGGTTAAAACTGTGACAAAACCGCGCAACGCAAACGTTGCCGACAATATTTTAATAGCCTTAACTCGTTTGTCATACCAACAACACCACCTAGTGATTATTACTTACCTGATGCGAATACGACCAATTGTAGTGAACAAAGCCACACCCCCAACGATGTGCAACACATGCATATCAAATGTAAGTTGTGTCAGTGTTCAAATGGTGAGTGGCGCCACTGGTGGGGAAATTGGAATAAGACATTCATTCAAGTGTGCTGATCCACAGCATATCATTCACATCATGTCGTTGTTTGAATACATCCAAACTGGATTAAGTTAAATACATGTATTTTTGTATCATACTGTGGAAATGTATCGCCCAAGTCAAAGCCGCTTTTATTTTCAGAAGTACCAACTACCACTGCAGAATCAGATGACTAAATGTATTACATCTGGAACTTTGATATATACAAAATATGCATCGCTATCTACACGCCATAACATGACCATTATTAATGTCATAAAACAAAAGACATGGTTTTGGGGCGGTGCTCTTAAAAGATATAATAAAAACTAACCATGTGCAACTAAAATCAAGAATATCATGCCACTGGTTTACTCAGGATGTGTTCTAAAAGCAGAAGAACCATGTCATTTCTCCAGTCGACTGAGCGCTGGCATGTTAGCCACCGAGGCCGCTAAGCAGACGCGCAGTTCTAAGAAAATCGTGTAACCTAGAGTCTTGTGACGTATTACGGAAGGCCGGCATATACATAACCAACGCAATGTCTCAAACAATTAATTATTTTGCCCGAAAAAGACTAGTTTCATAAGTTAAGTTGGGAGGCAAAAAGCATAGACAAATCGTATTGGTAAATATAGGAATAGATGTACACAAATATATTTTCATTTGGCGAGCGAATTGCGCTACACTTTGATACCCGTGACGTAGGGTTGTCAAACAGTATGGCGCGGCCCATGAAATTAAGATGATATGTGTTCAACAAGGTTTTCCTAGAAAAAACTGGCGTGACATTTTAAATTGTAGTGGCAAATGGTTATGCTTTTATAACTTTTATACATGCATAGGCCCAAACCCATGACTTGTGTTCCCCTTTAAAAAACATGTATATTACTCTATTATGTTACATAATATTTATTTGTCTGTATGTTGCTCAGATATGAATTGTTATTACTGTTACACAAAATACTGTTTCACATTAAATATCAAACGTTTACTTCGCGTTACCCGTCACCATTCAATGTGTATTTTGAGACATATAAATTACTTTTATTTACAGTGGCAGCGTTCATTGCAGTCAACATTCAAAGTACGTAACGTGTGTGTTTGTGTGTGTGGGGGGTGTGGGTGTGTGTGCGTGCGTGTGTGCGTGTGTGTGTGCGTGCGTGCGTGGGTGCGTGCGTGTGTGGCATTCTAAATATATATGTATATATGTTTCTATGCTGCAATAGTGTTCGCCAGATGGCGCCACATCCGTCGTTTAATATGATTGCTGTACACGCTAACAAAGGCCAGGGCCGATTTGGCTTACCGACCTAATCGGTGAAAAAGAATATCGCATGACGTGTGACTAATCTAAGCAGAACGCGAATTAGTCAACGCTGGTTGTTTCACAGTGGCAGCAAGCATGACATGCAACGTATGACATACAGTTCCTAACGTCCCTAAATGTAATATCAAAAACACTAGTATGTTGGTTGGTCGGTGTGACTTAATTTTGACCAAACCATGTCAAACAGAATACGTTCGACTTACGTTTGTCGCGACTACAGTGACCACTGGTCGGTGTTAGCCGCTAAGTCGAACTCGGTCCTTGTGACAAGTGCACTAGAGAACCATTAACTTATCGAGAGTCGAACAGTTGTGGTGTTTCTGTCAATTCTGTGTTGACACGTAGGGCCACGGCTGCTCTTGTAGGTCAGCTTGACGACGTCAAACGTACACCGATAACGCTATCGATGAAAGGATTCGTCATGCGCTTGAATGTTTCGATTATCATAAAGTGATGTTTCGTGTGATAACATGTGAACCGTTTTGTGAAAGCGGGATACTGAGTCGTGACGAGTGATGGGAGAGTGAAGTGGATATCGGGAGTCTCCTACCAAAGGTGGGATAGTTTTGTGAAAGCGGGAGACTTAAGAGTCGTGGCGAGTGATGGGAGAGTGCGGTGGATATATGGAGTCTCCTACCAAAGGTGGGATATTTTTGTGAAAGCGGGAGACTTAAGAGTCGTGGCGAGTGATGGGAGAGTGAGGTGGATATCGGGAGTCTCCTACCAAAGGTGGGATAGTTGACAAATATTAACACAAAAACGAATTAGCTAAAACAGAGTAAACAAACATGAAGGAAAATGTTTTCTTTTTTCTTTTCTGGGAAGGCACACATTTAAAACAAAGTTAACGAATGTCATTTACTTGTCAAACTTCAATTATTTCAGGTATATTTCAAAGGTGTATACTCTGAAACTAGACATCTACTTCATTATCGTTACTAAGTTTGATTACTCATGAATACAAACAAGAATATTACACAGTCATAAGGTCATAAAACATACCTCCGTTTTTTGCATAAGTGTTCAACCGCAGCTAAATATCCGTTCGATTCTCGTATATGCCACGACCTAATTGAAGCCAGGCACAAACCTCCATATATGAGGCTGATTATTCGACTGGCCTCCACTCCATGTAGTAAACATTATATTCTATGCGGCACTGTGACTAAATGCTCGCTAATAGAGTAACACAAAATCACATCTTAATAAGCAAATATCCAATCGGGCATTGGTCAGATTAAATGATTGCTATTGATATTATTACCACAATAGGTCCTTCGCTAAAATGGCAACCACTTTTTTTCAGAGACTATACGCAAAAAATGTCAATACACGGAATGTACGTAAGATAATGAGCAACATATTTCATAGCGTAGATTGATTCACGAAGTTTTTCAAGTTTTCGAAGTTTCCACTTTCTTGCTTGACACTTGTATTGTTCGCAACGACTGTCTTATTTTCTATTATTGTTCCTCAAACATACACAAGTGCGTCGAACGCTTTGTAAACCTGCCCCAGGAATGTTAGTAGTTATGATGCTTCATACAATACTATACACATTTCGACACAGTGCAATAAGTATACGACAAACGTTTGAATTTTGAGCACAGTTATAGAATTATATTCTGAAACATAATTAACAGAGACCGGAACTTTAAAAATGTGCATTTTATGCAACATTCGTAATTTTCAGATATCTGCTACGACATTATATTTACATAAATACTACATTAGCACGACTGTACTTTCATGTAGAGTAACGACACACAAAAACTGCATTTGTCTGGCTAAAGGAAAACTGAAAATTGAGTGTCTTAAATTGGGTACGTTTGTATTTTGCATAGATCCATGGCGTTGAATTTAACCTGAATGAAGCATTTACAACGATTATAGATATTCAACGGTCATGCGACTTCACAGCGCAGAGTAAGCAGTGCCATTACTAGGCAGATGTAATCACTTGGCAGATGTTTTCTGTACGGATCAAGTTGTCCTGCGTCGGTGGTCTGTTCTCAGTTGTCCCACGGCAAGGTCTGTTCTCAGTTGTCCCACGGCAAGGTATGTCTTCAGTCGTCCCACGGCAAGGTCATTTCGGTTGAACGTCGAACGACTACACTTCAGGTTGGACGACTTTGATTACTGGAAGATACACAGCAGACATGTAATTACCTATCTTAAAACTCAATTCTCTACTGATTTGAGATTCGTTGATGACCAATTATGTAGTGCGTATGTGTGTGTGTGCGTGTATGTGTGTGTGCGTGCGTGTGTGTGTGCGTGTGCGTGTGCGTGTGCGTGTGCGTGTGCGTGTGCGTGTGCGTGTGCCTGTACGTGTGCCTGTGTTTGTGCGTGTGTGTGTAGTTTGAGTAACACCTGCAGTCGATTTAATTAAACAATGCTGCTTTTTTTTCATTGTGAAGGATTGACTTCAGTCATAAAATTTTCAAAATAGAGGATATCCAAAATGGCAAAGATTGTGCGGGTCAATGTCGATCATGGGCGTGACTTCCATCCTGTCGTCGATCACATGACAAAGAAATTTCACCAAGGGCGAAATTTTAGAGTTTTCAGTGTTACAATTTTTACTTCAAATAATGTTTGATTAAGCATTAAGTAATTTAATGGTTTGTCTGATGATTTCACTAAAAACTACATGCAAAAGTTGCACAAACGAGCTAGGACCGTACTACCGTAATCGGTATTATAATACACGCACAAACATATGTACTTGGAAGCATACATTAATTCGAACATGCATGCGTTCGTGCATGCATGCATTCACTCCATGTATGCGTGCATATATATGCGTACATATATGCACGCACGCACACGCACACCCATACACTCACACGCGCACATATGCACACACGCACACACGCAGACACACACGCACACATACACACGCACGCACGCACACAGACAATATTTATTTTGCATAGCACCACATCCAATGCAGTTCATAGTGGTTTTGAGATAATCTGATTAAGCACATTGCAGTAAAATAATCATAATAATAATATAATAATAAAAAGACTTATTTGGCGCCAATATCCTCGGAAAATCCGAGCTCAGTGGCGCAACAAAACCAAAGGATTAGGCATCCTCGTGACCATGTACAATACAAAACGTCATCAACCGATGGATGGAGGTGCCAAGAAGCTAAGGAGGATAGGCCATTTTGAAAAGATAGGTTTTCAGATTACGGCGAAATGAAGCTATATTTCTTGCTGATTTTACGCTGTCGGGGAGTGAATTCCACAGGGTTGGTGCGGCAACCGAGAAAGCTCGAGTTCCAGCGTTTGTCTTAACTCTGGGAACAGAAAGTAAACCAGAACCAGACGACCGAAGTTGTCTGGGCTGTCTTGCTGGGGTGAGCATTGAATGTAAATATGCAGGTTGTTTGGTTGAAAGGGCTTGATAGGTAATTGTACAGATCTTTAAAATAATGCGATATCGCACAGGGAGCCAATGCAATGATTTTAGAAGTGGCACTGAGCGAGAGAAACGAGGAGATCGTGTAACTACCCTAGCCAGACAATTTTGGACACGTTGAAGTTTTGTAATATCCTTGATAGCAATATTATGAAGGAGGGAATTGCAGTAATCAAGCCTGCTGCTAACAAGAGCTGTTGCAATAGTTTTAGCGACAGAAAATGACATATACCGGCGAATACGGCGAAGATCACGGATATGATAAAAACAACAACGACACGTTTGAGAAATATGTTGTCTAAAGTTGAAATTCTTATCAAAAGTGACTCCTAAATTCTTCGCTGAGGCTGCTGGTGTCATAGTTTGATTCAGGATACATGTCGGGAAAAAACCATCAAGTTTGCCACACTGTTTTGGAGTACCAATGATGAGAAATTCAGTTTTGTCTGCGTTTAACTTTAATTTGCTTTCAGTCATCCAGAGGAAGATATCCTGGAGACAATCGCTGAGCTAATTTAGGGAGCGATTTGTATCCGAGGTAGCCAAAGAAATGTAGATATGTGTATCATCTGCGTTATGATTTTGGAAAACAGAGCTGAGTGGCGTAGTATAAAGAGTGAACAGCAAAGGCCCCAGAACAGAACCCTGGGGGACACCACACGAAGTGGGGAGTGCGGCCGAGAAGCAGTTTGCAATCTTTATGGTTTGGTGTCTACCAGTTAGGTATGATAAAAACCAGTTCAGAGCTGTGCCAGATATGCCATACCAGAATGATAAGCGTTTAATAAGGATGCCGTGATCTATGGTATCAAAGGCGGCAGACAGATCCAGCAAGGTAAATGCTGTTACTTTTCCTTTGTCAATGTTTAAGGTAACGTCATTGTGTACTTTTAAGAGAGCAGTTTCTGTAGAATGAAACTCTTTGTAAGCTGATTGTGACACATTAGATAAGCAATTTGAGCTGATGTGAGACCTTAGACGGCTTGCTACGACATTCTCAAGTATTTTGGAAATAAAGCTGAGATTGGAAACAGGTCTATAACTGTTTAGATCTTCTTTAGACAAAGATGTCTTCTTAAGAAGTGGGTTGACATGGGCGTGTTTGAAATCATCCGGAAACAAGCCAGAACACAGTGATGCATTTATAATATCCGTTATCGGTTTGAGCAATGTATCAAGACAAGATTTCAACAGTACGGTTGGTAGTGGATCAAGCTCACAGGACTTATTTGGGGAAGACATAATTATTTTCTTCACTTCATCAGCTGTGGCAGGTTCAAATGATACAAGTAAAGAATTTACTCGTGGAGAGGCAACGTTTACAGTACTAAAAGTATGATCTGGGAAAGCAGAATGGATAAGACTGATTTTGTCATTGAAATGACTAGAGAACGAGTCACATAGAGACTTGATTGAAACATGATTAGGAAGAGATGGAGCAGGCCGCCTGTGTGAAATTTGATTTATGCAGTTCCATAGCTGACGTGGACTTTCACAGTTATTTGAGACCATATTTGTGTAATAATCCGATTTAGCTTTGGCCATTTGTCTGTTGCAGTAGTGACAGTGTTTTGAATAACGCGACCTGTCCAAAGACGAGCGTGATTTGCGCCATACGCGCTCAAGATAATGACGACGCCTTTTAGATTGTAGAATTTTGGGAGTCATCCATGGAGCGGGTGGCTTTTGTGATACAGATTTGGATCTTACAGGTGCATGTTTGTTAAGTAAAGACTTGAGTACTTGACAGTACTGTCCACACAAATCGGATAGGTGTCCCTTTGGTTTTATGATTAGGTCGGATTTAACGATGTCAGCCTTTAAAGCAGCGATGTTAACCTTATGAATATGTCTGTAAAATACATTGTGTTTTGATTCTAATTTAGTTGATTCTAATACTTGTAATATCATGTACAATATACATATCGCTGTTGAAGAGTCAAAACAATGGAAGTCCATTGTTATCTACATCATGCGGTTGAATATGAGCTTATTTCACTAACTTCTAACACACGGAAATGGAATTTCATTCTTTGATTCATCAACAACATCTATCTGTGGAGGAATCAAAACAATAATTCTTTATTTTCGTGTGTTAGAAGTCAGTGTAATACACACATATCCGACTAGAATGTGATTACCTTTTGAACGAGCAATCCCACATTGCTCTGAAACGTTGATGTCAGCACGAAATGTTGCTTCCAAGTCCTTTTCTTATGTGGTTCTACCTGATACAGCACCCCCCCCCCCCCATTTTATATTCTTTGTCCTGTCCTATGTGTAGCCAATTACACATCCAAAAATAGAATAACATTTGCCATATTTTAGACCATTAAATAAATTTGTCCAGAGCATCCTGTAAACTTTGTTAATCGGCATCACTATTAGCTATTTGGAAGACGATGTGTCATGCAAATTAGTGCAATTTGCAGACGACACAAAATTATTCCGAAAGATTAAAAGTGATGCAGACAAGCAGTGTAACGCAACTAATGCTGGTTACCTTTGCGATCTGACGTCATCGTGTAAGTCAAGCAAGGTCATCACCAGACCCGTATCCAACTTTTCACATAGGGGTGTTCACAATGCAGAGGGCGCCACAAGTTCACATGGGGTTTATGTTTTCAAAATACAGAGGGCGACACAAGTACTGTGTCACAAAGCACAGAGTACAACTTAATAGAAATGATAATAATAACTTGATTTCATGATGCTAAAAATTGCATGCAAATAATTGCTGTTTAATTGTACGTAAACCTGTCTGATGCCTGGTGTAAAGAATTAAAATGAATACAATAAAATAAACATTATATAGTGAAGTTGATACACTAATAACCAAGAAGGACTTTAATTACATTAATTCATAATATATTATTTCATAATACATTAATTCATAATAATAACAATTTAACATAAAATCCTGCCGCGTGAAAAGAGTACCATATCCACCATGTTCAACGGTAACCGAAATTTGTTATAGCTATGATATTTAATTGTATGCTCCTAAACATATAATTATTTTAATGTTGGATAACAATTGGATCCACGGCAAAGGACCCATGAAATTGACTGAAAACATGTTTTTATATTTATTCTGACCCAAATAGTAACACAACCTGTGCATTTCCTAGTGGTGTGGCTATGAACATAACTGAATCTAACAAAACACTGTTTAAGACATATTAAGTGGACGTGGTTAATGAATGCGTACATAGAAACGCCCAGCTGAAATTTGTATATTAACTGGAATGTCTTTGAACGTTAATAACTGGGGTTTGTTTAATAAATTATCTGTGTGTGCAGGACAATGTGATTTGATAATTGTTCTGTTGGCTTTCTTTTGTAAAAAAAATCGAGTTTGTGCATCATTGAAGCATGCACATGTACCCAAACTAGAATACAATGCTGCAAGTGGGGTGGAAATAAAAAACCAAACACGACATAAAAACAAACACAACATAAACTTACCAACATTGCTTTAACTGATCTACGACCAGAGACACTGTTGACATAATTGTTTCAATATACATTGCTCTTTTAATATGTTTCTCTATATATAAACCTAGACATATCGTTGATGAGACTTAATTTTTAGTTGTTCCATTTATTTTAGTTATGACATCGCTGTTTAGAGTATTCGAAATTAGTGAGAAACACAGTGAAATGTCAAAGTTAAAATTTACGAGAAACAGTCAAAATTGACGAGAAGCTCAGTCAAATATCAAATTCGATCATACTACGCTACATGGGCGGAGCTTGCTAGTAGTGATGGAGCAAAAACAGGTTGAATAAGGGCTGCTAGTAGTGATGGAGCAAAAACAGGTTGAATAAGGGCTGCTAGTAGTGATGGAGCAAAAACAGGGTCAATAAGGGCTGCTAGTAGTGATGAAGCAATAACAGGTTGAATAAGGGCTGCTAGTAGTGATGAAGCAATAACAGGTTGAATAAGGGCTGCTAGTAGTGATGGAGCAATAACAGGGTCAATAAGGGCTGCTAGTAGTGATGGAGCAATAACAGGTTGAATAAGGGCTGCTAGTAGTGATGAAGCAATAACAGGTTGAATAAGGGCTGCTAGTAATGATGGAGCAATAACAGGTTGAATAAGGGTTGCTAGTAATAATGGAGCAATAACAGGTAGAATAAGGGTTGCTAGTAGTGATGGAGCAATAACAGATTGAATAAGGGCTGCTAGTAATGATGGAGCAATAACAGGTAGAATAAGGACTGCTAGTAGTGATGGAGCAATAACAGGTAGAATAAGGGCTGCTAGTAGTGATGAAGCAATAACAGGGTCAATAAGGGCTGCTAGTAGTGATGAAGCAATAACAGATTGAATAAGGGCTGCTAGTAACGATGGAGCAATAACAGGTTCAATAAGGGCTGCTAGTAATGATGGAGCAATAACAGATTGAATAAGAGCTGCTAGTAATAATGGAGCAATAACAGGTAGAATAAGGGCTGCTAGTAATGATGGAGCAATAACAGGTTGAATAAGGGTTGCTAGTAATAATGGAGCAATAACAGGTAGAATAAGGGTTGCTAGTAGTGATGGAGCAATAACAGATTGAATAAGGGCTGCTAGTAATGATGGAGCAATAACAGGTAGAATAAGGACTGCTAGTAGTGATGGAGCAATAACAGGTTGAATAAGGGTTGCTAGTAGTGATGGAGCAATAACAGATTGAATAAGGGCAGCTAGTAATAATGGAGCAATAACAGGTAGAATAAGGGCTGCTAGTAATAATGAAGCAATAAAAGATTGAATAAGGGCTGCTAGTAATAATGGAGCAATAACAGGTTGAATAAGGGCTGCTAGTAGTGATGGAGCAATAACAGGTTGAATAAGGGTTGCTAGTAGTGATGGAGCAATAACAGATTGAATAAGGGCTGCTAGTAATGATGGAGCAATAACAGGTAGAATAAGGACTGCTAGTAGTGATGGAGCAATAACAGGTTGAATAAGGGTTGCTAGTAGTGATGGAGCAATAACAGATTGAATAAGGGCTGCTAGTAATAATGGAGCAATAACAGGTTGAATAAGGGCTGCTAGTAATGATGGAGCAATAACAGATTGAATAAGGGCTGCTAGTAATAATGGAGCAATAACAGGTTGAATAAGGGCTGCTAGTAATGATGGAGCAATAACAGATTGAATAAGAGCTGCTAGTAATAATAAAGCAATAACAGGTTGAATAAGGGCTGCTAGTAACGATGGAGCAATAACAGGTTGAATAAGGGTTGCTAGTAACGATGGAGCAATAACATGTTGAATAAGGGCTGCTAGTAACGATGGAGCAATAACAGGTTGAATAAGGGTTGCTAGTAACGATGGAGCAATAACAGGTTGAATAAGGGTTGCTAGTAATGATGGAGCAACAACAGGTTGAATAAGGGCTGCTAGTAATGATGGAGCAATAACAGGTAGAATAAGGGCTGCTAGTAACGATGGAGCAATAACAGGTTGAATAAGGGCTGCTAGTAATGATGGAGCAATAACAGGTAGAATAAGGACTGCTAGTAATGATGGAGCAATAACAGGTAGAATAAGGGCTGCTAGTAATGATGGAGCAA
>OY759261.1:41342555-41557555 GCA_963662155.1 Lamellibrachia columna | reverse complement strand
CTGTAAATTGTAGTCAGTAGGCCCCTACGGCTGTAAGTTGTAGTCAGTAGGCCCCTATGGCTGTAAGTTGTAGTCAGTAGGTCCCTACGGCTGTAAGTTGTAGTCAGTAGGCCCCTACGGCTGTAAGTTGTAGTCAGTAGGCCCCTACGGCTGTAAGTTGTAGTCAGTAGGCCCCTATGGCTGTATGTTGTAGTCAGTAGGTCCCTACGGCTGTAAGTTGTAGTCAGTAGGACCCTACGGCTGTAAGTTGTAGTCAGTAGGCCCCTACGGCTGTAAGTTGTAGTCAGTAGGCCCTTAGGGCTGTAAGTTGTAGTCAGTAGGCCCCTATGGCTGTAAGTTGTAGTCAGTAGGCCCTTAGGGCTGTAAGTTGTAGTCAGTAGGCCCCTATGGCTGTAAGTTGTAGTCAGTAGGTCCCTACGGCTGTAAGTTGTAGTCAGTAGGCCCCTATGGCTGTAAGTTGTAGTCAGTAGGCCCCTATGGCTGTAAGTTGTAGTCAGTAGGCCCCTACGGCTGTAAGTTGTAGTCAGAATGTCCCTACGGCTATAAGTTGTAGTCAGTAGGTCCCTACGGCTGTAAGTTGTAGTCAGTAGGCCCCTAGGGCTGTAAGTTGTAGTCAGAATGCCCCTACGGCTATAAGTTGTAGTCAGTAGGTCCCTACGGCTGTAAGTTGTAGTCAGTAGGCCCCTATGGCTGTAAGTTGTAGTCAGTAGGCCCCTATGGCTGTAAGTTGTAGTCAGTAGGCCCCTATGGCTGTAAGTTGTAGTCAGTAGGCCCCTACAACTGTAAGTTGTAGTCAGTAGGCCCCTACGGCTGTAAGTTGTAGTCAGCAGGCCCCTACGGCTGTAACTTGTAGTCAGTAGGCCCCTACGGCTGGCAACATTTTGACGGTGAATGTTTATTTCGTGGTCGTTTGAAGTCGCGAACAGAATGACTTACAAGAGATGAGAGCTTGTGATTCGAGCAACGGTACTTATTCGGCCTATGCGTGTCGGGTGGCCGGGTACATTCGCCTGGAGTCTTTCACGAATGTACACGTGAGAGCTAATATAGGGACGTATTTTCGAGGCGGCTTGTGAAACATCGAACTTTGACGGGCCGAACCGAAATATTTCGTGCTGACGCGGTTCGCTGAACACCGGCTATGATGAAAGAAAAGCTATCGCATCGAGCCGTCGCCTGTCGAGATAAGGCCGACGCCTGTGGTGCAGAATACGAACTTTGAATACCGTTGATTCTGTCGAGGGTATGCTATGAATTGTGCATTCATTGACTGGTCTTATCTATATGTTGGTGGGCGGGTGAAAGTTGAATGTATCATGGTAAATCTATTTCGGTGTCAGTTTTGGATTCAGCGCAGTTATATGAGGTACACTGGACATGTATAGCGACGACGGGACGCAGCGCGGCTGTTTGTCGTATGGTATGTCACGTGGTGGACATGTTGTAGTCAACTGACCTTATTGTAATTAGGCTGTTCTACTACTATTTCGTGAGTCTAACTCATCTCCCCCACTTCAATGAATCCGCCACTAACTCAAGATCATACCTACTAAGGATCAGCAATCACTTTTATCACTGGCCGATTCACGGAAGTGGAAATGAATACTCACTTACTGTCTCTCAAGCAGAAGTCCAAGTTCGGCTATTTTCATAGAAAACACGTTTTATTGCAGCATAGTTATATTACAATTACATAGTTATATTACAATTACATAGTTATATTACAAATACATAGTTATATTACAATTACATAGTTATATTACAATTACATAGTTATATTACAAATACATAGTTATATTACAATTACATAGTTATATTACAAATACATAGTTATATTACAATTACATAGTTATATTACAAATACATAGTTATATTACAATTACATAGTTATATTACAATTACAAATGTATATTACAATTACATAGTTATATTACAAATACATAGTTATATTACAATTACATAGTTATATTACAATTACATAGTTACATTACAATTGCATAGTTATATTACAATTGCATAGTTATATTACAATTCCATATTTATATTACAATTACATAGTTATATTACAATTGCATAGTTATATTACAATTGCATAGTTATATTACAATTACATAGTTATATTACAATTACATAGTTATATTACAATTACATAGTTATATTACAATTACGCAGTTATATTACAATTGCATAGTTATATTACAATTGCATAGTTATATTACAATTGCATAGTTATATTACAATTGCATAGTTATATTACAATTACATAGTTATATTACAATTACATAGTTATATTACAATTACATAGTTATATTACAATTAAATAGTTATATTACAATTACATAGTTATATTACAATTGCATAGTTATAGTACAATTGCATAGTTATATTACAATTGCATAGTTATATTACAATTACATAGTTATAGTACAATTACATAGTTATAGTACAATTACATAGTAATATTACAATTACATATTTATATTACAATTACAAAGTTATATTACAATCGCATAGTTATATTACAATTGCATAGTTATATTACAATTGTATAGTTATATTACAATTACATAGTTATATTACAATTACATAGTTATATTACAATTGCATAGTTATATTACAATTACATAGTTATACTACAATTACATAGTTATATTACAATTACATAGTTATATTACAATTACATATTACAATTGCATAGTTATATTACAATTGCATAGTTATATTACAATTGCATAGTTATATTACAATTACATAGTTATATTACAATTACATAGTTATATTACAATTACAGTTATATTACAATTACATAGTTATATTACAAGGCGTTCAATACAATCTTCTTCTTTTCCTTCCTTCTTCTTTCTCCTGTCTCCTTCCCTCTCTCTCCCTCGTCTCCTTCCTTCTCCTCCCTCGTGTCCTTCCTTCTCCTCCCTCCCTTTCTACTTTCCGCTACTTATATCCACAGACACCTCCTATGCAAATTACCCCACCCAGTACGGGGGCCAGACCACAGTAGATAATTGCATTGGTGGCCATGTTAACGTTTTGTCTGATTATAAGAAAACCTGACAATCAAAAATTCTGAAACTTGTTCACAGCAACTGCCATCATCTCACTAATGTGTTCACCAGCTTTTATCAAAATCACATACCCCCAGCTCTTTTAAAACGCCCCCACGTGCGATGCCCGTCAATATTTACAAAAATAGCCATGTATTCATGCGCCCACGTGGCCCATAGCAGAAAAATTCCCATAAATCCCTCTACCAGTTAAACTCTACAAAAAAATGCACTGTTTCACAGCCAATAACTTCTCCAAACAAACCTGTGAATATTCCTTCTCAAAGGCACTCATGTCACATGATATGAATTTATTAAGTTCCCATTTCACAATTTCATACGCCCTACATTCGTGTGAAACAATAAGCAGGAAGGTCAACTGTGATCTTACCCCAAATAGAGAAACTTTTTTTTTAGAAAGTGCCCAATTTTCTACCAAGTTGCGGCATGATGTATATGAAGACATATTATGGAACACTCCAGCTTGTCACGTCATTATTATTTGCTTGACGGCCAAATCTAAACAATGCCTTGCCCAAAATATTAGCTGAAAACCAGTCACATAATTTAATTATAGGTCGATTTTGACACTTGATAAATCATAGATCATGCACACTAGATTTCTAGAGCATTGCGACCCAATGAAGCCTGCTTATTTTCTCTTTCAATATACCAATGAGTTTATTTTCAAATTACTATTTATATAATTGCTTGATTTTTAAAAAAATTTTAGAAAATTTTAAATTTGCCACATTAAACAGGATTTCGGGTAAATTCCAATGTGTCAGACTTGTCAAATTGTATTGTTTATTTGACTGCTTCCATGCTTCTAGTTGACGAGATACAAGGCGAACGACTTGATTTGGATACGCCGCCATAAAGGGGTATCACATGACCAGATACCCGTTGCGGCAGATTTGAAAATGCTGATCTACACAATGCTCCCAGTGGCTGTGACACAACCAATATGCAACTATTCTTTCCAAATGTGTTACACGATGTTACCAATGCACTGGGCCACATAACATATATCACCAATGAATGTTCTAGTACAAAATGACTACCTGCTCCTTCACATAGTAGTGTCATACCCCCTAATTTTGAAAAAATTTACATTTTGGCATCTGATAATTTTTATGTGCCATGCTATTCGTGATTGCCCATGAAAACCCACGTAGGTGTCCTAATTGAACTTGCGACCTCTTGATGCCAAGGCGGGCCCGGGCAGATATTGGGGTGACAACCCATTTACTATGTCAAAGGCTGGGAGAGATCGTTCTCTCAACAGACACACCAATTTATCTTATGGTTCAGTGACCCTCGTGTATATCTCCAGGAACACCGACGTGTACATGTCCAGGCACGCCGACGTGTACATGTCCAGGCACGCCGACGTGTACATATCCAGGCACGCCGACGTGCTGCTAGCTACAGTTCCGTGTAGACCCAGGACAGTGACAACATCACGTTATAACAGAACGAGGTTAGGTACTACAATTATCAGGCAAGCACCCGGCGGTCTGTGGGGGATCAAATCTGGTGTTGCAACAGACTTCGAACAATTCTGAGTAGCAAGAGCAGGACTATTTGAAATGAGGCTCCGGTGGGCATCGAGGATGGCGCGAGTCGACGAGAAACCTCGGGTTTGGCGACGAACGAGGAAGGCGCGGGTCGACGAGAAACCTCGGGTTTGGCGACGAACAGCTACGGTTTTCGGATTATCAAGTAACCGACAATTAACATACAACAAATTAAAAAAAATACAAGGACGGAATTCAACGACGTTAGGTGGCCAGCATAAGAATCCCATTGGACGTGGGACCCCTTGGGAGCCGCCAACCTGGTTAACATAACCAGGAGAACTTGTGCGGCTCTCCCGGCGGGTGTCCAAATGGTAATTAAGAGCTTGTGAAGAAACAAACCAGACAGATGACACGATAATATGTCAATTACCGGCAGCTTCCATTCGACCTTTGATGACTGACAAAAATGACTACGCAGTGTCCAAGATGCCCCGTTGATACGGCAGACCGGCTGGACCGTAATTAGATACAAGCCCTGATTTAAATGGTTGCCCTGGCCTGGTTTACCTGGGCAGTAAGAGCGATAATCCTCGCTATGCGACAAGACCGCAAATATACCCGCAGTTCTTTAGTTTCATTCTCCGGGGTAGGCTTTCGGCGTATATAGTTACTTAACACTGCTGCCGATGTGACTGTTTATTCGTCAGCATACCCGGGGACACGTAGTCCATACTCATTGTATATCGGGCCTGATTCACATACATATCATGTGCATGCATGGGGGATAAACATATCCTCAGACTGCGTTTTATAGCTACCGTTCGGGGGACCTGCATTTGCACAGTACGTGTATCCCTCTGCTTTGTCCATGGCACATGACCAAAAATAGTACTGCAGACACTTAACGTTATCTATCAGTGACAATTCTGTAGTAAAAACTAACCTTAGTTTATCCGACCACACGGGTCTGACCTGAACAAACTCATAATTATTACCAACCAATGTCAGGGTCAGTAATTTAACCGGCACGTTGTACGGAGCTGGCGCCGATCATATATGGCGGTTATTTAGGACGTAAATAACGACACAAGCGAGGTAAGATTACATTTTGGTCTCATCTGGAGATCGTCTTATGTCTTTTTCGTAACATTGACGGCCTAACAACCTCGTCTGGCGCACTGACCTATAAATAACTTATATAATATTATATAGGTCAGTGGTCTGGCGCTGTTGTGGATACTCATTAGACGGGGCGGCTTTATCTGCTGTCGGAGCCAGTTGAGGAGGGTCTTCGCCCATCCCCTCTCCCTGCGGGCTGGCTTGACCGCGTGCAAATGACGTCAAACATTCCCGAGGGACGAGACCTTATTTGTTTCCGGTGAGGGCGGGGTCTAACTTCGTCCCAGGATATATTTGGGTGGACTAGGCGGCACCTTTCGCGATGGACTATGCGTGTGTCCCCTGTCGTTTGATGTTTTATCTATAACGTGCCACCCCTTACCCGATAAACGTCGTACTGTGTGTCCCACCGGCTAGTAACAGTTAATCGTTCTCCAGCCTTGACAACTGCCGTATCGCCGACCTGAATGTCCTTTACATTTACGCGGCGCTGCAAACGTTCTCTATTATGACGCCGACTATATGTTGTCTGTTCTCTGGCGAGCTTAAAATCATTGGCCAGATCATCGAGACGATTTCCGAAGTAATTTGTCGGACGAACCTTTAAAAGTTTTATCATCGGCATCCGATTCCGTCGTCCACATAACAGATAGAAGGGCGTATATCCAGTAACTGAACTCACACTGGACCTATAAGCTGTCAGCACGTCAGCCATCTTGTTTTCCTGTAGCCTCATTAATAACGAATTTATATGCAACAGGCGCTGTGTATATAGAAAACAGCTGGGGGCCATTTTTGGGCGCCATTGGCGACCGTTAAATCTCACCCCTGAATGTTAAGCTTATATAATTAACGTCTCATTAATGCGCGAAGTGATGTAAATAATTGTCTTCTCTATGCATAGCTAAACCATTTGTAAGTACAAAAACAATGAAGTCTGGTCACGTACATTGATAGTTTACACACCAACAGACATTAATCACAATTAACAAAAGTTTCGAAAAACATCAAAAAACATACTTTTAGCTCATATGTTCTGATCGTTGTGACAAATGTAACCTATTATACATCAGTCGTGTTCTAATAACATGTTCTATCACTGAGTGTTACCATGTAACTGTCACTGCTGTAGGTTCCTGGGAAACATGGGTGGCTCAACTAACCCAGTGGCTCAACTAACACTGCCTTCCCCTGCCTGTTGCTAGTTCATTTCGCTCCACTACGTGTCACCGCTGTAGGTGCACATCGAAATGAGGGTGTTTTAACAAAAAAGTTTTACCTATCACATATCACATCTGCATTTCGTTAGATATACAATTATGTACTCTTATCATGAACAGGCCTAGACCTCTGAAATAGTATCTATATCTTGTCAAAATTCATTGCTAGAATTTCAGAATGCGTTCCACGACCACGTCCCAGCACTTGCCGTCTTGCCCTTTCGTCTCATTCGCCACATTTTGGCCCTCTTGTAATCGCCGCAGTTTGAAGTAAGATAATTAGTATTGAATTACCACATCACCGCGATTAATTGCGTCATGAAACATTTAAACGATTGTAGTATCTAGCACGTGACACGTGCTGCACGGGCCTAGTTTGAAACTAGTTTGTGTACCGAGCGTGGGCGATAACTGGGAAGTCGAATGTTTTCATGCGTGGTTTGAATTACAAACCAGCATCACTACACATATTATCTTTTAAAATTATGATATATAACTAATATTGCATGACTCTGACTGTACATTGATTTTTTATTTGCTGTGAGAATGTAATTCACATGTGCACGTACGCCAATGTAATTAGACACGACTGCGGGTGCACCACTAATTATATAATTATTTGGCACTAGTAACGGCAACGGTGGGATTAGCCTTTTTGGTAAATTTTTTTGAGAAGCACAATATTATGAAAAATTTACATTTTTTCCTAACTTCAAGTGCCTATAGTGTAAATCTCGGGCGATTCTGACAGCAGAGGACACACTTAATTAGCACAATAGTAGGGATTGGCATGCCATGACATGTGGTAAATTGTATTGACATTAATTACCCTATTGTATTGGTAATTCAACTAAATGATCTATCATTCATATTATATGGCACAATGTTGGAACATTTTGTATTGTGTCAAAGAGTCATTGATCTGTGTATTTAGGGTGATGATGTTGTACGGACCTGAAGGAAAAGAAAGCTCCAGAAAATGATGTCGAGGCAGCTATTACACAACTGAAACAAAGGAAGAAACTGGAAGACACGGTGGGTGGTGAAATTATGTCCAAGACTGGCTTTATTGTTTGTTATTTTATGATGGCAGTCAATAAATTTGTCACCTTATAACCAGTTACCTGAGCTTCTGAACCATGGCTGAACCATGGAATAACCTCCCAGAATCAGTAGTACAGGCCAAATCTATAAACTCGTTTACAAAACTGCCTGGACAAGTTTTTGTCTAATAAGGTGATTTTATATGATTATGAAGCACCACTATTACTAAGGACTGGAACTAGATTCTGAAGACAAAGATCTGATCATTGAGGAACCAAACAAATCCTGCGATTAGAACCATCCTAAGGTAACTTATAATAAGATATGTTATTTTAATTATAATCTTCATGTTTCCCAGATCCTAGACATGATGAAGCAGCTGGAAGGCGAAATAGTCGATCGGGCGAAGCTGGAGGATCTGTTCAAACAAGTTCTACGAAATGAACTTGTCCAGCTATGGAGGTGAGAGATGACATGAACTTGTCCAGCTATGGAGGTGAGAGATGACATGAACTTGTCCAGCTATGGAGGTGAGAGATGCTGTGATACTGCATGGTGTCAAAAACACACATTTTAACAACTCCAAGATGATGTTACATCACTTACATGTGTGGAGAGGTAGTAACCGTGATGTTGTTACTTGTTATATATGTGTCATAAGGTTGTGATGACACATAAACAGTGATGACACATTACAAGTGTGGGTTGTAACAGTGATGGTGTTACTTTTTTTACAAGTGTGACAGGTTGTAACAATGATGGTGTTAATTGTTACAGGTATGACCACATTGTAACTAATTTGTTATGTGTTGCTGGGTTGTAACAGTGATGATGTTACAGGTGTGATAGCATTGTAACCATGATGATGTTACATGTTAATGATGTGGCTGGGTTGTAGCAATGATAGTGTTACATGTTACAGGTGTTGCAGCATTGTAACAATGATGATGTTACAGGTGTGGCTGGGTTGTAACCATGATGGTGTTATATGTATGACATCATTGTAACAGTGATGGTGTTAGATGTTACAGGTGTGGCTGGGTTGAAACCATGATGGTGTTATATGTGTGACACCATTGTAACAGTGGTGGTGTTACATGTTACTGATGTGGCTGTGTTGTAACCATGATGGTGTTATGTGGTACAGGTGTGAAATCATTGCAATTATGGTGGTGTTACATGTTACAGGTGTGGCAGCGTTGTAACTATGATGGTGTTAAATGTTACAGGTGAGGCTGGGGTGTAACAATGATGGTGTTACATGTCACAGGTGTGGCAGCATTTAACAATGATGATGTTACAGGTGTGGCAGCATTTAACTTTGATGGTGTTACATGGTATAGGTGTGGCTGGGTTGTAGCCATGATTGTATTACACGTTACAGGTGTGACATCATTGTTACTATGATGGTATTACATGTTACAGGTGTGGCAGCATTTAACTTTGATGGTGTTACATGTTACAGGTGTGGCTGGGTTGTAGCCATGATTGTGTTACACATTACAGGTGTGACATCATTGTTACTATGATGGTATTACATGTTACAGGTGTGGCAGCATTTAACTATGATGGTGTTACATGTTACTGGTGTGGTAGCATTGTAACAGTGGTGATGTTACATGTTACAGGTGTGGCTGTGTTGTGTGACTTTGGGCCCATGGGGTGCACCATGAAGACTAACCTACTGCAGGTGTGGTGCAACCACTTTGTGCTGGAAGATCAGATGCTGGAGGTCGACTGTTCCATCCTTACCCCAGAGGTCATTCTCAAGTAGGTTGCTGTGTCAATTCTTGTCAACAATAGTTTTAAAAATAGCTGGAATATTAATGTTTTCCCCTTTGTAATTGTTGAAAAAAGGAAAACGTTTACATTAAAACTATGTTCTATTCTGTTCTACAAAGGTTTGGATTTTTTCTGGTGTGTAGAACAATGTAAAATAAAAGAATCCTTGTTTTTTTGTTGCAGCATTGTAACAGTTAATTATACAAACTGCGTTGATACTGAAGGCTGACTGCCTACCTGTGTAGTAATGTAGCGTTAGCTTGGGAAGTGTTTGCAAGGCTATACCTTATTGAGATGACATTTCTCATTCATGCAGAAATGTAGATTGAAGTTTAGGGTTAGGTTGAGTGCCAGGTTCCTGTCCAATTATAAATCTCTGCTGCCAAACACTGATGTTGAATCTGTATGTGACAATGGACAACTGAATGTGGTGTCGTTTCAAAGCGTCTGGTCACGTTGATAAGTTTGCTGACTACATGGTGAAGGACTTGAAGACAGGGAAGTGTTTCCATTCTGACCACCTCATTGAAGGAAGTGTTTCCTTGCCGACCACCTCATTGAAGGTAGTGTTTCTGTGCCGACCAACTCATTGAAAGTAGTGTTTCCATGCCGACCAACTAATGGAAGTTAGTGTTTCCATGCTCAGCACCTCGTTGAAGGTAGTGTTTCCATGCCGACCAACTCACTGAAGGTAGTGTTTCCATGGAACCACCATATTGAAAGTAGTGTTTCAGTGCTGACCATGATGATGACAATATAACCAAAACAGCCTTGAGATGGTCCCCAAAGGAAAATGAAAACAACATGGAAAAAAATAGTATTACAGGAAAAGCCTCAGCTGGGGCCTGGCTGACAGAAGTGGAGAAGTCTTGTTTCCGCCTTACACGAGAGTAATAATAGATAAACGTGACAGTTGTTTCGGGTGAATGGTATGAACAAATATGATAATGATCACTGTTTCAGGTTGATGGTATGACTTAGTTATAATAACAATGACTGTTTCAGGTTAATGATATGAGTTAGTTATAATAACATACTGTTTCAGGTTAATGATACGAGTTAGTTATAATAACAATGACTGTTTCGGGTTAATGATATGAGTTAGTTATAATAACATACTGTTTCAGGTTAATGATACGAGTTAGTTATAATAACAATGACTGTTTCAGGTTAATGATATGAGTTAGTTATAATAACATACTGTTTCAGGTTAATGATACGAGTTAGTTATAATAACAATGACTGTTTCAGGTTAATGATATGAGTTAGTTATAATAACATACTGTTTCAGGTTAATGATATGAGTTAGTTATAATAACAATGACTGTTTCAGGTTAATGATATGAGTTAGTTATAATAACAATGACTGTTTCAGGTTAATGGTATGAGTAAAGACGAGATGCAGGAGACAGTAAGGAAGTACAATATGAAGACTCTGGCAATTGGCAATGACCTCACAAGCCCTCATGAGTTCAACCTCATGTTCAGCACAAGTATTGGACCAGACGGTTACTTGAAGGGGTAGGGCTAATCTTCAAGTTCATACTGCTCAAAAGTAATTCTATTCTGTGACATCATCTTCCAAGGTGGGGTGAGCTAAAAAGTTTTCTGTGTACAATAAATTTGTCCAGTCATCTTCTTTTGACCATTTTATTCTCTGTTGTGAGTGGCCGCTTAGATCGTCCTCTGTCGCGATGTCCTGTCCACAACCTCTGTCACCTCCGTCTCACTCCTCACCACGTCTCTCATTCTTAACCTTTGTCCCCTCCACATCCTCTGTCACCTCTGTGTCTCTCCTCACCACATCTCTCATTCTTAACCTTTGCTGTCCCCTCCACATCCTCTGTCACCTCCGTGTCTCTCCTCACCACGTCACTCATTCTTAACCTTTGCTGTCCCCTCCACAACGTCTGCCACCTCTGTGTCTCTCCTCACCATGTCTCTCATTCTTAACCTTTGCTGTCCCCTCCACATCCTCTGTCACCTCTGTGTCTCTCCTCACCACGTCACTCATTCTTAACCTTTGCTGTCCCCTCCACATCCTCTGTCACCTCTGTGTCTCTCCTCACCACGTCACTCATTCTTAACCTTTGCTGTCCCCTCCACACCCTCTGTCACCTCTGTGTCTCTCCTCACCATGTATCTCATTCTTAACCTTTGCTGTCCCCTCCACACCCTCTGTCACCTCTGTGTCTCTCCTAACCACAACTCTCATTCATAACCTTTGCTGTCCCCTCCACATCCTCTGTGTCTCTCCTCATCACATCTCTCATTCTTAACCTTTGTTGTCTCCTCCACAACGTCTGCCACCTCCATGTCTCTCCTCACCATGTCACTCATTCTTAACCTTTGCTGTCCCCTCCACACCCTCTGTCACCTCTGTGTCTCTCCTCACCATGTCTCTCATTCTTAACCTTTGCTGTCCCCTCCACACCCTCTGTCACCTCTGTGTCTCTCCTCACCACATCTCTCATTCATAACCTTTGCTGTCCCCTCCACATCCTCTGTGTCTCTCCTCACCACATCTCTCATTCTTAACCTTTGTTGTCTCCTCCACAACGTCTGCCACCTCCATGTCTCTCCTCACCACGTCACTCATTCTTAACCTTTGCTGTCCCCTCCACACCCTCTGTCACCTCTGTGTCTCTCCTCACCATGTCTCTCATTCTTAACCTTTGCTGTCCCCTCCACACCCTCTGTCACCTCTGTGTCTCTCCTCACCACATCTCTCATTCATAACCTTTGCTGTCCCCTCCACATCCTCTGTGTCTCTCCTCACCACATCTCTCATTCTTAACCTTTGTTGTCTCCTCCACAACGTCTGCCACCTCCATGTCTCTCCTCACCACGTCACTCATTCTTAACCTTTGCTGTCCCCTCCACAACCTCTGTCACCTCCATGTCTCTCCTCACCATGTCTCTCATTCTTAACCTTTGCCGTCCCCTCCACAACCTCTGCCACCCCCGTGTCTCTCCTCACCACGTCTCTCATTCTTGACCTTCGCTGTCCCCTCCACAACTTCTGTCACGTCCGTGTCTTTCCTCACCATGTCTCTCATTCTTAACCTTTGCCGTCCCCTCCACAACCTCTGCCACCCCTGTGTCTCTCCTCACCACGTCTCTCATTCTTGACCTTCGCTGTCCCCTCCACAACCTCTGCCACCTCCGTGTCTCTCCTCACCATGTCTCTCATTCTTAACCTTTGCCGTCCCCTCCACAACCTCTGCCACCCCCGTGTCTCTCCTCACCACGTCTCTCATTCTTGACCTTCGCTGTCCCCTCCACAACTTCTGTCACGTCCGTGTCTTTCCTCACCATGTCTCTCATTCTTAACCTTTGCCGTCCCCTCCACAATCTCTGCCACCTCCGTGTCTCTCCTCACCACGTCTCTCATTCTTGACCTTTGCCGTCCCCTCCACAATCTCTGTCACCTCCGTGTCTCTCCTCACCATGTCTCTCATTCTTAACCTTTGCCGTCCCCTCCACAACCTCTGCCACCTCCGTGTCTCACCTCACCACGTCTCTCATTCTTGACCTTCGCTGTCCCCTCCACAACCTCTGTGTCTCTCCTCACCACGTCTCTCATTCTTAACCTTTGTGTCCCCTCCACAACCTCTGTGTCTCTCCTCACCACGTCTCTCATTCTTAACCTTTGTGTCCCCTGCTGCATTTCCATCAACCGGCCGTGTCCAGCCTTTTATTGCACTGTCATCCTCCCTACGTACAACATTGCACTGTAGGTTTAAAAATGGACTTGTAGGTTAGATAACTACCTACTGTATGATCGACTGTGACAAATTCTACTATATATTTCGCAAATAGAATTGGACATAACTGACAGGGAAGCTAATATAGAGGTTAAGTCGGAATTAATGTCCATTAAGTTACATAAGACTATGTAAAAAATGTTAATCCTTAAAAACATCACATGTCTCAGTTGTCTTCTTGAAGGTGAACATCATTTTACTGAAAGAGTTCTTTTGCTTATATCTAAATGTTGTATCCTACAAATTTTACCTTTACAACTAGATACCATCTTTGTTTGCTTTATATATATATATTTTTATTTTGTAGATTCCTGCAGCCAGAGATAGCCCGACTTAACCAGGGCAATTTACCAATCAGCATTGCTTTCAGAAACGAGATTTCACCGCTTCCAGGGCTGATTCGTGTCAGGTGTGATATCTTTATTCATTTCATTTTGCCATACATGCATTTATGCAGTCAACAACGCAAGTCAGATGTAAAGATATGAAAGGGCTAAATTAATGTCGTTTATTAAGGGTATGCTTAATAGCATACTATTCCAATTAAGAACATGAAATGTGGACCCTGTAACATATGCCAAGCCTGTGGCTGAGCCTCATTCCTACAACACAAGACAATTCATGGCATCGCCACCAGCACATTAAAACATTAACCCATCACCGACAATACTACCCATTCGAGTCGCTCATATTCATTACTTGGGAGTTGACTTGGAATTCAGAGAGATGACTTGAGACTTGACATGGACTTGGAGGTCATTGACTTGAGACTTGACTTGCCAGTTTGTCACTTGCCAACAAGTCTTGTCGCTCAAAACATATACAAAATAAAACCATGTTGTTACAACAGGCTGCATCAAATCCAATCATTATTAACCCTAGGTGTGACCACTGGGCCGAATTCAACACGCGCTTCTAGTGCGAAATGGGTTCCGGCCGACTTTAGTATCACTCTGTAGTAACTATTTTCGTTTCCATTACTAGTATCTCACTTTGTTTTGTGTATAAAATTTCCCATTATGATACATTCCCCTTTACTCACTTCCTTTATAGCATTTTGTATGTTGTGTGATCCTCTTCGTTTATGTTTGGACTTCGGTAAACTAATCCAATAGTTAATGTTGAATTTCCTGTAACTATTGCACCAAACAGCTTCATCGCAATTTGCTTCCCTTTCTAATTTTATTTTATGAGCCTGAATAGATTCTTTAATATATAAAATAATTCCCTCTCCTTTTCTTCGTGTTCGATCTTTCCTAAACATTATGTATCCTGTCAGTCCTAATTCAGCATCTGATATGTCTTTGTTGGCCCATAATTTGGTTATACCAATTATGTGAGGGTTAATATCTTCTACCATAATGTTTAATTCGTTTTTCTTATTTACTATGCTCCTTACATTGAAACACATTCATTCAGGAAGAGAAAGCAGATCATTGGTTGTCAGGTGTTTGACATTTAAACACACGCATTCATTCAGTAAGAGAAAGCAGATCATTGGTTGTCAGGTGTTTGACATTTTCATCAGACAAGAAAATGTACATTTTGACAAGATATTCGGTAACTTCCAGCAGTAGTTTACAGAAATAACAAGAGAACACAAAGAAACCATGAGAAGATCAGTTCACTTTTATGTTCCCAGATTACTTAAGTTTCTACGTCAATATTTTGGCAAATTTTTAGATAAATATCAGCAAGTTGCCATCGCGATTTCCACCCATAGTCAGGTGTTGCAAAAAATCGTAAAAGTTATCAACATATTTGATTCATTTTTGTTTTGTTTTGTATGTTTGGCTGCATTTTTCCAAATGGACGTAGGGACAGACAGCCACTCAGTAATTACCTGGTGGCAGGGTGAAAATTTAAATTGTTTTCTTTTTTTGATGAAATTCAAATAGTAATATCCCCATGATAAGATTATGTGCTGTGGTTTTTATCATTTTATTATGATAAAGAGTCTTTATACCAACAAAAAGTTACCTCAATCACAATTGTGTGATAATTAGTAGCGATGTTATAGCATCCTCATGAATAACTCTAATTTATGTAAACAGTGGAAGTTTATCATTGGTCACTCCGACCTAGGCTAGGGTTAAAGTTCCCTCTTGTGCTTGGAGTGACATTTGCCGTCTTCTGGTTTGAAGGTTCTCATTGTAAATCTGGCTGGTGTACTTCGTGAAGATTGCCATCGACAAGACAAAGTTATGATTCCGTCAGCACATGACAAATGAGATGGCACATTACGCGTGTGACTGCTGGGACGCAGAAATAAAGGCAACTTATGTAAGAGAGACCCCCTGAGTTCTATTTATATACAACATATTACCCTCCGGTTTGTATTATGATTAATATGCATAATTTTGTATAATAATTAATGTGGGTAATTTTGTGCAGTAATAAAAATGACAAATTTCATGTAATAATTTTGTGCAGGACCAAATATGGATAATTTGTTGTACTATAGAAATAAATATGTATAATTTGGTGTAATAATGAATATAAAAAATTAATTACATAATTTTTTATGATACTAAATATAGAGAATTTTGCACAATAATGAATCGGCATAAGCCCTCAAAATACTCATATATTTTCTGCCACCGAAACATGGCTCAAGTCAATGAAAACACATTTTAGAACTTGTATGTTTGTATTTTATAATAGTTTTATCACCAATTGTACACATCTCATTTGTTGGCCATTTTAATAATCAGTCTTGACTTACATTTTTGATGTCTTAGTGTTAAAATGTTAGTGTTTAAATATATAATATTTTTTATTATTATATAATATTATCTGTCACTTATGCGTACACATGCATACATACACATACACATGTGTATGCATTTCTTGCAATAGATTACATCCATATAAGAACAGGACTGGCTGAGATATATGGACTTTAGTACAGTAATTATAAGAACGTATTGATTACAGGGATGGGTCAGATTTAACAAGATTGCCATCCCAAACAACAAGTTCCAGATGGCAAGTGGACAAGGAAGCCAATGGCTTATCGAGAGTCCAACAATTTTCTCATCTATGTGTAGCATGCCCTTATCAGATATCTGTCAATTCTATTTTTTAACATATTCACACTACTAGCATTAACACAATCATTCGGCAGTTTGTTCCATTCATTTATCACACTCTGTGAGAAAGAGTACTTTCTCATGTCCAACCTACACTGCTCCTTAACTAATGCTGCTTTGTGTCCTCTGGTTCTAATGCCTTCTTTAAATTTGAAGAACATATTCCTATCAACATCCTCATAACCGTTCACTATTTTAAACACTTCTCTTAGGTCTCCTCTTAGTATCTAGTGTTGTCAAACCACATTGTAAATTTTAATAAGCGGCTTTCGTAACTAAGGTCTCTCAATTCTGGAATAATTTTAGTTGCTCTTCGTTTTATTCTTTCTAACTTGTCTATGTCCTTTTTACAATACGGCCTCCATGCCTGAATACAATATTCCAAATGTGGTCTAACTACTGCTTTGTAAAGTTTGTACAGGGGTACAATTAGCTGTTTCTCCTTATACATGATAGTTCGCCTATTTAGCCCTAGAATTTGATTTCCTTTTGAAGCAGCAATCCCACATTGCTCTGAAACTTTCATGTCGGCACTAAATGTTACTCCTAAATCCTTTTCTTGTGTGGTTCTACCTAGTACAGCATCCCCCATTTTATATTCTTCGTCCATGTTTCCATGTCCTATGTGTATGCATTTACACTGCCCAAAATTGAATAACATTTGCCATTTTTCTGACCATTTAACTAATTTATCTAGATTATCCTGTAAACTTTGTTTATCTGTAACATTAGTAACCTTTCTTTATCGAAAGCTTTCTGAAAATCTATGTGGACAACATCCACTGGTGACCCGTCATCTACCCACTTTGTAATTTCTTCCAAAAAATATAAGAGATTGGTTAGACATGACTTTGCTTTTAGGAACCCATGTTGAGATGTATTTATTAATTTATGTTTTACAAGGAATTCCACCATGTGGTCTCTAATTAATGTTTCGAGTAATTTACATACAACTGATATTAAACTCACTGGTCTGTAATTTTCTGGCTTCTTCCTCGATCCCTTCTTAAATAGCGGCGTAATGTTTGCTTCTTTCCATTCTGAAGGAACTATTCCTTCTTCTAGTGACAAGTTAAATAAGTTTGCAAGTGGTGTACTAATTTGCTCAACAATTTCCTCTAGCAGTTTTGGTGGTATCCCATCAACTCCTGGTGATTTATTATCTTTCATCGTCTTAATTTTCTTTGCTATCATTTCAGGAGTTACAAATAACTGCCCTAAATGTTCTGATTTACTGCCCTCAAATTTAGTAAATGGAACTGGAAGTGCGCTGATATCTTCTGTGGTAAAAACTGATTGTGTCGGATGTGCAGACAGATCGTTCTACAATCTCTCTCAACACACAAAGTCAACTGGAATCCGCCTGGTGGCAGAGAGGAAAGTACTGGAGCCAATATCATTTTTGTTGAAACATTGAACCATTTTCACTTGTTTGATTTCTGGGGAGAGTTTGTTAAGTCACTAAGACAGATGCTTCAGTACATGGTCACTATTCTCTTCAGTATTCATACAGTGTAAATTGTGTAATTTTGTTAAAGCTGACTAAGTCTTGTCATGAAGAACAATTTGCTCAAAATGGATAGCCAACATTCCAAATTTTCTGTCAATGAAATTCAGCCTTTGAAGGAAATGCCATCCGAGAGGGATCAGTTATTATTCCAGTGGTGACCTTGACCTTGCCAATTTAACAAGATTTAACAAGATTGCCATCTCGAACAACAAGTTCCAGATGGCAAGTGGACAAGGAAGCCATTGGCTTATCGAGAGTCCAACAATTTTCTCATCTATGTGTAGCCCGCCCTTATCAGATATCTGTCAATTCTATTTTTAAACATATTCACACTACTAGCATTAACACAATCATTTGGCAGTTTGTTCCATTCATTTATCACCCTCTGTGATAAAGAGTACTTTCTCATGTCCAACCTACACTGCTCCTTAACTAATGCTGCTTTGTGTCCTCTGGTTCTACTGCCTTCTTTAAGTTTGAAGAACATATTCCTATCAACATCCTCATAACCGTTCACTATTTTAAACACTTCTATTTGGTCTCCTCTTAGTCTCCTGGTCTCTAGTGTTGTCAAACCACATTGTAATAAGCGACTTTCGTAACTAAGGTCTCTTAATTCTGGAATCATCTTAGTTGCTCTTCGTTGTATTCTTTCTAGCTTATCTATATCTTTTTTACGATATGGCCTCCATGCTTGAATACAATATTCCAAATGTGGTCTAACTATTGCTTTGTACAGGGGTACAATTAGATGTTTCTCCTTATACGTGATAGTTCTCCTAATTAGCCCTATAATTTGATTTCCTTTCGAAGCAGCAATCCCACATTGCTCTGAAACTTTCATGTCAGCATTAAATGTTACTCCTAAATCCTTTTCTTGTGTGGTTCTACCTAATACAGCATCCCCCATTTTATATTCCTCGTCCATATTTCCATGTCCTATGTGTATACATTTACACTTCCCAAAATTGAATAACATTTGCCATTTTTCTGACCATTTAACTAATTTTTCTAGATCATCCTGTAAACTTTGTTTATCTGTATCATTAGTAACCTTTCTGAATACTTTTGTGTCATCTGCAAATTTGAGTACTTTGCTAGATATGTCATCCTCCAAATCATTTATATATATTAAAAACAGTATAGGGCCTAACACTGATCCCTGTGGTACCCCACTCAAAACAGATTTCCAGTTTGAAATCTTACCATCTACTATTACTCTCTGTCTTCTATGTGTAAGCCACTTTTCTATCCAGTTGATTACATCATTGCCTATACCATGGGCTTTTAGTTTAAGTAACAATCTTTGATGTGGCACTTTATCGAAAGCTTTCTGAAAATCTAAGTAGACAACATCCACTGGTGACCCGTCATCTACCCACTTTGTAATTTCTTCTAAAAAACATAAGAGATTGGTTAGACATGACCTTGCTTTTAGGAATCCATGTTGAGATGTATTTATTAATTTATGTTTTATGAGGAATTCCACCATGTGGTCTCTAATTAATGTTTCGAGTAATTTACATACAACTGATGTTAAACTCACTGGTCTGTAATTTTCTGGCTTCTTCCTCGATCCCTTCTTAAATAGCGGCGTAATGTTTGCTTCTTTCCATTCTGAAGGAACTATTCCTTCTTCTAGTGACAAGTTAAATAAGTTTGCAAGTGGTGTACTAATTTGATCAACAATTTCCTCTAGCAGTTTTGGTGGTATCCCATCAACTCCAGGTGATTTATTATCTTTCATCTTCTTAATTTTCTTTGCTATCATTTCAGGAGTTACAAATAACTGCCCTAAATGTTCTGATTTATTGCCCTCAAATTTAGTCAATGGAACTGGAAGTGAGCTGATATCTTCTGTGGTAAAAACTGAGCTAAAATACTCATTCAGGACCTCTGCCATTTGGAACCCATCTGAAATTATGTTTTCACTGTTGTTTTCCAGTGGTCCGTCCTTATCTCGAACTTTCTGTTTACTCCTTACATAAGCATAGAAACTCTTGCTGTCATTTTTTATATTACCTGCCAATTTTTGTTCAAAGGTTCTTTTAGATTTTCTAATTTCAGTTGTAGCTAGGTTAAGTGCCTCTTTATAGTTTGTGTAGTCTTCTACATTTCCAGTGTGTTTATAGACCTTCCACAGCATCTGTTTGTGAGCAATTTTTCTAATAGCTTCTTTTGACAGGTGTTTTTTCCTGGATCTTTTCCCTTGTTTTCTTAATGGAATAAATTTCTCAATAATGCCCTCAATCTCATATTTTAAACAAGTCCAGCATTCTGTTGCTGTCTTGTTCTTCAGCAAGTTATTCCAATTTATATTTGCTAGATATGTTCTCATCACTTTATATTTGCCTTTGTTGAAGTTCCTCCTCCATTGTTTTTTATATGTATTCCCTGTTTTTACTTTTATATTAAAATGGATTTGGTTATGGTCACTTGAACCCAAAGGTTCGTGTACTTTAACATTGTCAACTAATTCATTTTGAGAAGACAAAATTAAATCTAACACATTCCCACCTCTGGTTGGTTCCAAGACATGTTGAGTAAGGAAACAATCCTGTGTTAGAAGTAGAAACTGATGGTCGTCACCTCCAGCACTCTCTAATGATTCCCATTGTATATGGCCATGGTTAAAATCACCCATTATAACACATTCTCCCTTGCTCACCTCCCTTATCGCCTTTTGTAATTTTACATCTTCCTCTTGTCCTATGTTAGGACTACGATAAACTACTCCTATTGTTAATGTTGAGTTCCTGGTAACTATGTTACACCAAATTGCTTCCACACTATCTGCTTCACTTTTCAGTGTAATTTCATATGCTTGGATAGATTCTTTAATATACAAAATTACTCCACCTCCCCTTCTTTCTCGTCTATCCTTCCTAAACATTACATAGCCTGTCAGTGCTAACTCAGCATCTACTATATCTTCATTTGCCCATGATTCTGTGATGCCTATTACATGAGGATCAATATCTGCTACCATAATGTCTAACTCACTTTTTTTATTTACTATGCTCCTGGCATTTAAGCATACACATTTAAGTTCATTGTCTGAAATTATTGGTGAACATTTCTTTGGATGTGTATTTGTAGTAGTACTCCTTTGAGTTTTCTTTGTCAGTTCCCCCTGCGCATCTAGTTTAAATAATCTATGGTACCTGTGCCCTCGTCGACAACTCTGACAAACTCACACGCAAGAACTGCAGCGCCCTTCCCTGTCAGATGAAGTCCATCTCTCATGAAAAAGTCACCTCTTCCCACAAAGTTTAACCACATGTCTACGAAGCCTACTCCCTCCTCCATACATACCTTCTGTACCTGTGTGTTGATCGCCATCCTTCTACAGTTCCTATATTCCTCACCCCTGCCTCCCATTATTGGTAATATCCCCGACAATACGATCTGCCCAACTCGTGCCTCTTTAAGTGTCTTGATCAACCTCCTGTACTTACCAATGATGGCTGACGTTCCCTCCTTATCTGCATTATTCGTTCCCACATGCACGAGAACAGCACCTCCCGTGCCACCACCCATGACCTGTCCTGCCTTCTCTGCTATATCCTCTACTTTTGTCCCTGGTAGGCATACTGTTATGTCATCTCCTCTATTTACAATTTTATCCACTTTCCTAATGATGGAATCCCCCATAAATACCCGGGCTTTCCTCGCTTTCCCGTGATACTACATCAGCAAAGCTCCTTTCCTGTTGCACACTACTAGTATGCCCCCTTTCTCTCATATCATCAACCTTTACTGTCTTACCACCTGGCAATCCCTCTCCACTCACCCGCTTACCTCTCTTTTGTTGCATTCTCTGCCTTCTGTCATCTTTCTTCTTCTTACCAGCTTTCTCCCTCACATTGCCACTGCTCTCCTTGTTCTCCTCGGTCTCACCACCTCTGCTCTCCTCGGTCTCACCACCTCTGCTCTCATCATTCTCACCACCTCTGCTCACTTCTGTCTCACCCTGCCCTGTCATCATCAAAATCATACGCCTTAGCTCAATCACCTGCTCCTGCAGATATTTCACTGTAGTACACCCCCAATGTAGAAAAGGAAGTTGTGGAGGCTGTACCCAATAAAGGCCTTCTGGGAAAAGAATTCAAGAAAGATGCTAAGGCGATCGTGGAATCTCTCCAAGATGGACGAGGGTTCACTGAATTCTCCCGAAACTGCAATGAAGGAAGATGGGTTAGTTCATGGGTCAATCTAATTTGACACATTAATATTAGCCAAATTACTGTAATTTATAACATGTTGAAAACCTTACTAAAACAATATTATATTATACATGTTATCACAATATCACACCAGATTGTCTTATATAAATTGGTGTGATAATTATGTAATATTTTGGTTTACTCTTACTTACTGAACCATTTTGTTTATCTATTGTTAATTAATTATTGATAACTATCCTTGGTGTGATAATTATGTAATATTTTGGTTTACTCTTAGTAGAAATTTTAATTGGACCATTTTGTTTATCTGTTGTTAATTAATTATTGATAACTAGCCTTGTTGTATGGGCCAGGAAAAAGAACAGAAATTTGAAGATTATATGCTCATGCATGAATAATAAAAGAAGACAAAGAAATTATGGAGAGTCGGCAGAAAGACATCAGATAGAGAACACTGAGGCTAGGAAAAAGACAGGAAAGGAAATATGGACGTTGATGTGTTGTGCCTTGTTCTCAGTTTCGTCTCGTTTCCTTCAGGGAGTACAAGTTGAAAGTGGGAGAGAGGGAGGTGACCCTCAAGTCAGACATGGTTCCTGTCAAGAGACACACAAAGAGAGAGGGACGTCACCCTCAAGTCAGACATGGTTCCTGTCAAGAGATACACAAAGAGAGAGGGAGATCACCCTCAAGTCAGACATGGTTCCTGTCACGAGATACACAAAGAGAGAGGGAGGTGGCCCTCAAGTCAGACATGGTTCCTGTCAAGAGACACACAAAGAGAGAGGGAGGTGGCCCTCAAGTCAGACATGGTTCCTGTCAAGAGATACACAAAGAGAGAGGGAGGTCACCCTCAAGTCAGACATGGTTCCTGTCAAGAGATACACAAAGAGAGAGAGAGGTCACCCTCAAGTCAGACATGGTTCCTGTCAAGAGATACACAAAGAGAGAGGGAGGTCACCCTCAAGTCAGACATGGTTCCTGTCAAGTGATACACAAAGAGAGAGGGAGGTGACCCTCAAGTCAGACATGGTTCCTGTCAAGAGACACACAAAGAGAGAGGGAGGTCACCCTCAAGTCAGACATGGTTCCTGTCAAGAGATACACAAAGAGAGAGGGAGGTCACCCTCAAGTCAGACATGGTTCCTGTCAAGAGATACACAAAGAGAGAGGGAGGTCGCCTACAAGTCAGACATGGTTCCTGTCAAGAGACAAACAAAGAGAGAGGGAGGTCACCCTCAAGTCAGACATGGTTCCTGTCAAGAGATACACAAAGAGAGAGGGAGGTGACCCTCAAGTCAAACATGGTTCCTGTCAAGAGATACACAAAGAGAGAGGGAGGTGACCCTCAAGTCAGACATGGTTCCTGTCAAGAGATACACAAAGAGAGAGGGAGGTGACCCTCAAGTCAGACATGGTTCCTGTCAAGTGATACACAAAGAGAGAGGGAGGTCACCCTCAAGTCAGACATGGTTCCTGTCAAGAGACACACAAAGAGAGAGGGAGGTCGCCCTCAAGTCAGACATGGTTCCTGTCAAGAGACACACAAAGAGAGAGGGAGGTGACCCTCAAGTCAGACATGGTTCCTGTCAAGAGATACACAAAGAGAGAGGGAGGTGACCCTCAAGTCAGACATGGTTCCTGTCAAGTGATACACAAAGAGAGAGGGAGGTCACCCTCAAGTCAGACATGGTTCCTGTCAAGAGACACACAAAGAGAGAGGGAGGTCGCCCTCAAGTCAGACATGGTTCCTGTCAAGAGACACACAAAGAGAGAGGGAGGTGACCCTCAAGTCAGACATGGTTCCTGTCAAGAGATACACAAAGAGAGAGGGAGGTCACCCTCAAGTCAGACATGGTTCCTGTCAAGAGACACACAAAGAGAGAGGGAGGTGACCCTCAAGTCAGACATGGTTCCTGTCAAGAGATACACAAAGAGAGAGGGAGGTGACCCTCAAGTCAGACATGGTTCCTGTCAAGAGATACACAAAGAGAGAGGGAGGTCACCCTCAAGTCAGACATGGTTCCTGTCACGAGATACACAAAGAGAGAGGGAGGTGACCCTCAAGTCAGACATGGTGAAACAGTGAATTTTCAAAATGGATGCAATGGAAGTTAAGGCTCAAATCCAAACTCCCAGACAGTGGCGCCACTCAGCATATCACCACTGCCACAACTTGATTATCAATTCAAAATGGAACTTGAGTATAAGTAGCATAGTTCCAAACAAAACGAACATTATTTTTTTCCTTCCCACAAGCAAGCACTATCCACAACTGAAATTGAGAGATTTTTTAAAAACAGGAGTTTACCAAATGAAATGGTGATGTGCAGATTCTGCACATCATATGTAAGTTGTGGCAGTGGTAAAATCATGATTTACATTACATTCACTATGTGGCGCCACTGGTGGGGAGTTTGGTTCAAATCATAAAGCAGTGAATGACTATTGAGAGGGATCATATCTTTGTAGTTGAAGAAATTGTTCCATCGGTTGTGGAGCCATTGTTTGGAGTTGGCCGGATCATGTACGCCCTCTTTGAACACAACTTCTGGATGCGAGAGGGTGAGGAACAGCACGCAGTGAGTGTCACGTCAGATATTCTCCAAATAAAACTTACCTCTAGTACAAGACATTTTGTGCAAGTTTCATTTGAAACACACTGGGAGATTCTGAGTCCATCTGATTGATTGTTTCGCATATAAGAAATAACACATTTTATTAGTTTAAATATATTTGAATGAAAATGAAATCTTCACCGTGACCTATCCCATAACTGTGGGGCACCCCACTGATGATCTGACAATCTGTCTCCACCTTTGTCAGTCCCTTGCTGCCACTTGTGTCTCAAGGAAGTCAAGTCCTGTCTTTGATGTTGTCAGTCCAGTTCTTTCTCTGTCTGTCTCTGTGCCTTGGAGGAAGACTTTCCTAGGCCAGTGGATGCCATATGCTAAATTGAGTGTATGTAACATTTAGTAAGTAGAGGTGTTTTTAAAATTAAACAAATGAAGAAATATGCCTATCACTTTATGTACATTATTTGAATGACCCTTGTACCCCCGAGAATACAATGAGCATGTCACAGTTTAACCTAGCCACTAAAAGGTAAATTCTGTTTTAAACTTTGACAGGTTGACAAACCCATCTGTAGATGTATAACTTGTTCTCTTTCTGTACCTTTATTAGTTTAAGACGACTGATTTGATTGGATTTGCTGGTGTTATTTGATTAACTGGCATTGAACAGTATACCCCTTTTACATGGAGGGAAATAACCAACAAAGTGGGGCAAATATTTTACAAGACTGCATACTTTGTGATGTACAAATGTTTATGAAATATAATCTACACATGATTTCACATGTTACTGGTCTCCTGAGGGCCAGTTTACTAGAAAAATTTGTCAGCCCTGCTTGCTGAAATAAACTATTGTAGCTGTTTTATAAGAACAATTATCACTAAGCGGGTTGTTATCCACGAATTGCTGAGCAATACAATGTTTCTGTCTGTCTGCAGCACCTTGCCCTGCCGCCAGTAATTGCCCCGTACAAATGTTCCATCCTGCCGCTCAGCAACAACCCTGAGTTTACATCATTTGTGAAACAGATCTGTAAGTATTAACTGTAATTGTTGTTAATTATGTACTGCTAGAAAGTTGTTCTTCTTGTGTAGACATAGCCTCAATTACAGCATTGGTGTCTCATCGCAATCTCTCTATCCACTTCAAGTCCACCATATCTCCTATACTTGATGTTGTCAATCTCTCTATCCACTTCAAGTCCACCATCTCCTATGCTCGATGTTGTCAATCCATCTAATTTTTTTCTACCTCTGGTCTTCTTGTTCCAATGGCCGCACTTAGCCAGCTAAGTACCAGACTCTCTGGTCTTCTTGTTCCAATGGCCGTACTTAGCCAGCTAAGTACCAGACTCTGGTCTTCTTGTTCCAATGGCCGTACTTAGCCAGCTAAGTACCAGACTCTCTGGTCTTCTTGTTCCAATGGCCGCACTTAGCCAGCTAAGTACCAGACTCTGGTCTTCTTGTTCCAATGGCCGGACTTAGCCAGCTAAGTACCAGACTCTCTGGTCTTCTTGTTCCAATGGCCGCACTTAGCCAGCTAAGTACCAGACTCTCTGGTCTTCTTGTTCCAATGGCCGTACTTAACCAGCTAAGTACCAGACTCTGGTCTTCTTGTTCCAATGGCCGCACTTAGCCAGCTAAGTACCAGACTCTCTGGTCTTCTTGTTCCAATGGCCGTACTTAGCCAGCTAAGTAGCAGACTCTCTGGTCTTCTTGTTCCAATGGCCGTACTTAGCCAGCTAAGTACCAGACTCTGGTCTTCTTGTTCCAATGGCCCTACTTAACCAGCTAAGTACCAGACTCTCTGGTCTTCTTGTTCCAATGGCCAGACTTAGCCAGCAAAGTACCTGACTCTGGTCTTCTTGTTCCAATGGCCGTACTTAACCAGCTAAGTACCAGACTCTCTGGTCTTCTTGTTCCAATGGCCAGACTTAGCCAGCAAAGTACCTGACTCTGGTCTTCTTGTTCCAATGGCCGTACTTAGCCATCGAAGTACCAGACTCTGGTCTTCTTGTTCCAATGGCCGTACTTAACCAGCTAAGTACCAGACTCTCTGGTCTTCTTGTTCCAATGGCCGCACTTAACCAGCTTTCTTCTCTTAATGAAACAACTGACCTTTCTTAACCCCTACTTTATTTTCATTTTGAAATAAAGAATAAAAAATGTAATTTTAGCCTGTCTCTGTATAAAAAAGTATGACAGACACAAATTAGTGTCTGTATTGACCACCTCTCTGTATTGACCACCTCTGTATTGACCACCTTTCTGTATTGACCACCTCTCCATAATGACCAGCCATCCACTACATATATATTTACTGTTGATACATACATTGTATTGAGCATCTGTTTAAGCAAAGAAGTTTACCTTTGAGCTTAACATAACTGTGATATTTACACAGTGTCTCTGTTGATAGATAAAACATATACTGTTTGTACAATCCCACTGGTTAAACAGCTTCTCCAATACACATTTCTGTAATAACCAATGTGACGCACACAATGGAGGTTACCCAGACAGACTTGTGTTCACTGCACATGTGGTGGAGTAATTAGAGTGAAACTTGTTACACTTCAGCAATAACTTTGACATGACATAATTACATTGACCTTTGCCCCGAGTGATGTCACTGACGCAGCATGATGTATCACACAAGGTGGCGCCAGCAGCGGTTCTACTGGTCGGCACTACGCTAGCACTGACCAGATTGCGATCCAGTTTGAAAGCACTGCAGTAAGCCACTTTGAGGGAGAGCAACTCAATGAAACGGATACGGGCAGAGGTATGCTGCAGATATTTAGAGAGAACGACCTGCCACATTTTAATTAAAAACTTGTATGTGAAACCAGTTAGCAGCTGTTGACTGAGTAAATGCTAATGATACAGTTTTTGTAATTGTTACAACCAATTAATCAGTGTACTGGTATGGTTTACCACCGGTAAACATGCTGTATATATTTCATGCATGTTTCACATAAGATACACACAGTTATATTTAGTAATTTTTATGAAAGACTTGTTTGAGCTGTTTTATGTTATTGTGTATCTTTTTGGAATGATATAAACACCTCCAATTCATCAATCAAATTCAACCAAAGAAAATGTTTCCATTTGGATTAAAGTAAAAAGCCATAAATATGTGAAACATACAAACTGTATTTGGACTCATTCTGCCTTAGCCCAGAGTATAACCAGGGATAATCTGGGAGGCACTTTGTGTTCTCACAGAGCACATGGGATGAGTTAAAACTGATGAATGTTGTATATCAAATGTTGCATGTTGTGTAATGTGTCTTTGTGTTGTTTAGATCACTCGGCTGCCAAAGATTGTCAGTGATTTGTCAAATGGAAAGAGAAAGTGGGAAGATGTCCTCAACAAATACCCGCTGTTTGAACAACAGGAGTCAACGAAGTAGGCACATGTAGAGAAGTCTACAATTCCCAGCTATCTCGTGCCTCTTGCTGGACAGAATTGCACCACTGACATTGAAAGGGCACATATATTTATGAACACTGCCGCTACAAGCGTATTGCCGTAGCTTTTTCACAGAATTTGATCCTTTATGAACACTGGTGCTACAATCTTCATGTTACCACAGCGTATTGCCGTAGCTTTTTCACAGAATTTGATAATTTATGAACACTGGCGCTACAATCTTTATGTTACCACAGCGTATTGCCATAGCTTTTTAAAAAAATTTTATCGTTTATGAACACTGGTGCTACAATCTCAGACGACAAGAACATCCTGCTGTACAAAAATGACTGGTTGTATAATATGATATGACAGATGACAAGAACATCCCGCTGTACAAGTGACTAACACTACATTTCCAAGGCAGCTGAACACCTGCGTGCCATATTTCTGTGTGCTATTTGGTGTGCGTTCATCTGTGACCACGAAGTAGGCTAATACACCAGTCACCTGTTGTTTATTTGTAAACAGACATACACATCATCCAGAAGACATCTATGCTTATGTGTAACTACAGACCGAAGAAATGACAGTGATGTTCACTTAAATGATGTGACACTTTAGAGACAAGTACATTCAACTGCTGGGGTGAATCTGTCACCTGCCTGTGGCACCATCCAGTACACTGGTGTGTGACCATCCGTGACATCAGCTGTTCAATGTTTGTAAACACATGGCAGGTACATCAGCTCCCCGATACCTGCTATTATATGTAACAAAAGACTCGGTATTGAGTGTTTATAAATACACCAGGCAAGTAACTAGCCAGAGTGTAGTAGTTAGGACACCAGACAGTCTACAGAACTCACTATTGAGTGTTTATAAATACACCAGGCAAGTAACTAGCCAGAGTGTAGTAGTTAGGACATCAGACAGTCTACAGAACTCACTATTGAGTGTTTATAAATACACCAGGCAAGTAACTAGCCGGAGTGTAGTAGTTAGGACATCAGACAGTCTACAGAACTCACTATTGAGTGTTTGTAAATACACCAGGCAAGTAACTAGCCGGAGTGTAGTAGTTAGGACATCAGACAGTCTACAGAACTCACTATTGAGTGTTTGTAAATACACCAGGCAAGCAACTGGCCGGAGTGTAGTAGTTAGGACATCAGACAGTCTACAGAACTCACTATTGAGTGTTTATAAATACACCAGGCAAGTAACTAGCCGGAGTGTAGTAGTTAGGACATCAGACAGTCTACATAACTCACTATTGAGCGTTTATAAATACACCAGGCAAGTAACTAGCCAGAGTGTAATAGTTAGGACATCAGACAGTCTACAGAACTCACTATTGACTTAATAAATACACCAGGCAAGTAACTAGCCGGAGTGTAGTAGTTAGGACATCAGACAGTCTACAGAACTCACTATTGAGCGTTTATAAATACACCAGGCAAGTAACTAGCCGGAGTGTAATAGTTAGGACATCAGACAGTCTACAGAACTCGCTATTGAGTGTTTATAAATACACCAGGCAAGCAACTAGCCGGAGTGTAGTAGTTAGACTTTAGACAGTCTACAGAACTCACTACTGAGTGTTTATAAATACACCAGGCAAGTAACTAGCCGGAGTGTAGTAGTTAGGACATCAGACAGTCTACAGAACTCACTATTGAGCGTTTATAAATACACCAGGCAAGTAACTAGCCGGAGTGTAATAGTTAGGACATCAGACAGTCTACAGAACTCGCTATTGAGTGTTTATAAATACACCAGGCAAGCAACTAGCCGGAGTGTAGTAGTTAGACTTTAGACAGTCTACAGAACTCACTACTGAGTGTTTATAAATACACCAGGCAAGTAACTAGCCGGAGTGTAGTAGTTAGGACATCAGACAGTCTACAGAACTCACTATTGAGCGTTTATAAATACACCAGGCAAGTAACTATCCGGAGTGTAGTAGTTAGGACATCAGACAGTCTACAGAACTCGCTATTGAGTGTTTATAAATACACCAGGCAAGCAACTAGCCGGAGTGTAATAGTTAGGACATCAGACAGTCTAGAGAACTCGCTATTGAGTGTTTATAAATACACCAGGCAAGCAACTAGCTGGAGTGTAATAGTTAGGACATCAGACAGTCTAGAGAACTCGCTATTGAGTGTTTATAAATACACCAGGCAAGCAACTAGCCGGAGTGTAATAGTTAGGACATCAGACAGTCTAGAGAACTCGCTATTGAGTGTTTATAAATACACCAGGCAAGCAACTAGCCGGAGTGTAATAGTTAGGACATCAGACAGTCTAGAGAACTCGCTATTGAGTGTTTATAAATACACCAGGCAAGTAACTAGCCGGAGTGTCATAGTTAGGACATCGGACAGTCTACAGAACTCACTATTGAGTGTTTATAAATACACCAGGCAAGTAACTAGCCGGAGTGTCATAGTTAGGACATCAGACAGTCTACAGAACTCGCTATTGAGTGTTTATAAATACACCAGGCAAGCAACTAGCCGGAGTGTAATAGTTAGGACATCAGACAGTCTAGAGAACTCGCTATTGAGTGTTTATAAATACACCAGGCAAGTAACTAGCCGGAGTGTCATAGTTAGGACATCAGACAGTCTACAGAACTCACTATTGAGTGTTTATAAATACACCAGGCAAGTAAATAGCCGGAGTGTAGTAGTTAGGACATCAGACAGTCTAGAGAACTCGCTATTCAGTTTTTATAAATACACCAGGCAAGTAACTAGCCGGAGTGTCATAGTTAGGACATCAGACAGTCTACAGAACTCACTATTGAGTGTTTATAAATACACCAGGCAAGTAAATAGCCGGAGTGTAGTAGTTAGGACATCAGACAGTCTAGAGAACTCACTATTCAGTGTTTATAAATACACCAGGCAAGTAAATAGCCAGGGTGTAGTAGTTAGACTTCAGACAATCTACAGAACTTATTGAGTGTTTATAAATACACCAAACAAGCAACTAGCCAGAGTGTAGTAGTTAGACTTTAGACAGTCTACAGAACTCACTATTGACTTAATAAATACACCAGGCAAGTAACTAGCCGGAGTGTAGTAGTTAGACTTTAGACAGTCTACAGAACTCACTACTGAGTGTTTATAAATACACCAGGCAAGTAACTAGCCAGAGTGTAGTAGTTAGACTTTAGACAGTCTACAGAACTCACTATTGAGTGTTTATAAATACACCAGGCAAGCATCTAGCTGGAGTGTAATAGTTACGACATCGAACAGTCTAGAGAACTGTTTCGAAGCTGGGGCAATTTCGTTCACTGCACATTGTCTCAGTTCACCCAGCTGCATAAATGAGTGCCTGACAAGATACAGTGAGGGATACACATGAACCATAATAAATGAGTGCCTGACAAGATACAGTGATGAATACACGTGAACCATAATAAATGAGTGCCTGACAAGATACAGTGATGGATACACGTGAACCATAATAAATGAGTGTTTGACAAGATACAGTGATGGATACACATGAACCATAATAAATGATGGCCTGACAAGATACAGTGATGGATACACGTGAACCATAATAAATGAGTGCCTGACAAGATACAGTGATGAATACACGTGAACCATAATAAATGAGTGCCTGACAAGATACAGTGATGGATACACGTGAACCATAATAAATGAGTGTTTGACAAGATACAGTGATGGATACACATGAACCATAATAAATGATGGCCTGACAAGATACAGTGATGGATACACGTGAACCATAATAAATGAGTGCCTGACAAGATACAGTGATGAATACACGTGAACCATAATAAATGAGTGCCTGACAAGATACAGTGATGGATACACGTGAACCATAATAAATGAGTGCCTGACAAGATACAGTGATGAATACACGTGAACCATAATAAATGAGTGCCTGACAAGATACAGTGATGGATACACGTGAACCATAATAAATGAGTGTTTGACAAGATACAGTGATGGATACACATGAACCATAATAAATGATGGCCTGACAAGATACAGTGATGGATACACGTGAACCATAATAAATGAGTGCCTGACAAGATACAGTGATGAATACACGTGAACCATAATAAATGAGTGCCTGACAAGATACAGTGATGGATACACGTGAACCATAATAAATGAGTGTTTGACAAGATACAGTGATGGATACACATGAACCATAATAAATGATGGCCTGACAAGATACAGTGATGGATACACGTGAACCATAATAAATGAGTGCCTGACAAGATACAGTGATGAATACACGTGAACCATAATAAATGAGTGCCTGACAAGATACAGTGATGGATACACATGAACCATAATAAATGAGTGCCTGACAAGATACAGTGATGGATACACGTGAACCATAATAAATGAGTGCCTGACAAGATACAGTGATGGATACACGTGAACCATAATAAATGAGTGCCTGGCAAGATACAGTGATGGATACACGTGAACCATAATAAATGAGTGCCTGACAAGATACAGTGATGGATACACGTGAACCATAATAAATGAGTGCCTGACAAGATACAGTGATGGATACACGTGAACCATAATAAATGAGTGCCTGGCAAGATACAGTGATGGATACACGTGAACCATAATAAATGAGTGCCTGACAAGATACAGTGATGGATACACGTGAACCCATAGGTTCATGAAGTAATGGCGGAATGTCAGAGAAACAGTGTTGGTGTTGGAATGAACAAGTGTGTCCGGGGGTGAAGTGTGAAGCGCATTGGTTTTGGAATGAACAAGTGTGTCCGGGGGTGAAGTGTGAAGCGTATTGGTTTTGGAATGAACAAGTGTGTCCGGGGGTGAAGTGTGAAGCGCATTGGTTTTGGAATGAATAAGTGTGTCCGGGGGTGAAGTGTGAAGCGCATTGGTTTGAACAAGTGCATTCAGGGGTGAAATGTGAAGCGCGTTGAGCTGTCCTGCGGACTGGATACCACGCTACAAAGACAACAACAACACAAATACCCACTGTAATGAGAGACCAGCCCGCAGCAGTTGGTTGAATGTGTGATCCCACGCAACAACGATCATGGAGCAGTGGTAATTTAACAGTCCATTGGTCTACGTTCGTCTGACTTTGGGTTTGGATGGTTGATGGTTTGGCAGGCTAAAAAGCCGGCTTTCATCAGGCTGGCTGTTGAGTGGGTGGGTGAAAGGGTGGGTGGGTGGGTGGGTTTGGAGTGGGTGGGTGGGTGGGTGGGTGAGTGAGAGGGTGGGTGAGTGGATGTGTGGGTGAGTGAGTGGTTGTGTGGGTGAGTGAGTGGTTGTGTGGGTGAGTGAGTGGTTGTGTGGGTGAGAGGGTGGGTGAGTGAGTGGTTGTGTGGGTGAGTGAGTGGATGTGTGGGTGAGTGAGTGGTTGTGTGGGTGAGTGAGTGGTTGTGTGGGTGAGAGGGTGGGTGTGTGTGGGTGAGTGAGTAGGTGTGCATGCGAGCATGTCTGTGTTTGCGTGCGTGCGTGCATGCATGTGTGCGTGCGTGTGCGTGCGCGCGCCCATCTTACAGTGTTGCTATAAGGTTCAACTCTTATGGGCAGTGCACGACGTGCTGCTTTTTCTTCATTATTGTATTTGGCAAATACCTATAAAACAAAGTGTTAATGTATGTATGTACTATGCATATGCCTGCATGCGTTGGTGCATGCATGTATGTATATTGTTTTCAAAAAGACAAACAATGCACTGACCATATTGCCACGGGTGGCAGCCACGTCTGTCAATTTCATGGATTTTTAGAAAGCTCTTAACACTGTAGACTAAGGAGTTATATGGGGTGACAGACAAAGGAGTTATATGGGGTGACAGACAAGGGAGTTATATGGGGTGACAGACAAGGGAGTTATATGGGGTGACAGACACAGGAGTTATATGGGGTGACAGACACAGGAGTTATATGGGGTGACATACACAGGAGTTATATGGGGTGACAGACAAAGGAGTTATATGGGGTGACAGACAAAGGAGGAACAGATAGAGGTCAAATGTAAAATACCTAATATTGGAAAGGCCAGGCATGCATTCATCACCTTAAATACAGGGCAGAATTCAACATCCGTATCAATAAGAAATAAGACCCAATGTTCAATACCAATGTGAATAGTGTGTTGCTCTATGGCTCTGAGGTATGTGTGCGTGCGTGCGTGCGTGCGTGCGTGCGTGCGTGCGTGCGTGCGTGCGCTCGTGCATGCGTGCAGAGGAGTACCATGGAAAATACATAGATATAAATTTGGAGGGTTCATGTCAGATAAAGAATGATTCAGTCTACATATTTTTAAGTGTTGCACTGTAGTAAACGTGTGCCCAGCCAGGTGTGTTATTCAGAACACCAACAGGAATTGAACCTGCCACAACACTTCAGTAAAGGATTACAAATATTAGAAAACAAAAACATGTGTTCCAGAAAACGAACAATAATTGAACAAGTACAACACTCCAATAAAGGCTTAGGAATGTTAAGACACAAACTTAAAACACTAACATGATTAGAACCTCCATCAGTACTCCAATAAAGGCTTAGGAATGTTAAGACACAAACTTAAAACACTAACATGATTAGAACCTGCATCACTACTCCAATAAAGGCTTGGGAATATTAAGACACACAAACATGTGTTAGTGCACACCAGCAGGATTCAAACCTGCAAGAACACTGAAATAAAGGCATACGAATATCAGAATCGATAAACATAAAATTAATAGATGGATTAGGCTTTGTCTATTTTGTTTATTGTGTCAATTGGTTCATTTCTAGTGATATTACAAACTTACATTAGGACCTGGCAGAATAATGAACACAAACTTACATTAGGACCTGGCAGAATAATGAACACAAACTTACATTAGGACCTGGCAGAATAATGAACACAAACTTACATTAGGACCTGGCAGAATAATGAACACAAACTTACATTTGGACTTCGCAGAATAATGAACACAATGCTGTTTCTATCGGAAATTTTTGTGATTTAAAAAAATTGTTAAAGGCAGCGTAAAGTTCCATGTCATGTGCAACAGTTTGTTTAAATAAGACAACCAACTCACACTTCACTGCTCTACATTTACACATACAGTGTATTAGGAATTGCAAATGGCAGTGAATCTAAGACATATTTGTAATACAGTTTTCATTAGTGATGTAGTTTAATAGGACTGACTTACTGTATTTACATAGGTCTGTCATTTTTATTTCGTGTTTTGAAAGCTATAAAACCCTAGGAATGTAGCCCTGTTTAACAAGATTGCCATCCAGAACAAAACCCACGTGGCAAGTGGACAAGGAAATCTGTGGCTTATCGAGAGTCCAACATTAACAAAAATCTATGTTGATAATGTGTTTAAACAGTACAGCGTACCTTAGTTTCAATTATATATATATATATATATATATATCTGAAGAGACTCTGTCCAGATTTACAACACAATATAAATGTACTTGTTACTATTACTCAAATTAATTGAAGCTGAATTCATCTAACTTACCATCAAGTGACAGCGATGCAGCAACAATTTCTTTGGTGCAAATGTCTTCTGTAAAGGCAATGTACTATGGCCATTATATTAAGTGTATGGCCATTGTATTAAATGCCATATGGCCATTGTATCAAGTGCAGTATGGCCATTATATTAAGTGCAGCATGGCCATTATATTAAGTGCAGTCTGGCCATTGTATTAAGTGAAGTCTGGCCATTGTATTAAATGCAGCATGGCCATTGTGTTAAGTGCAGTATGGCCATTGTATTAAGTGCAGCATGGCCATTGTATTAAGTGCAGTCTGGTCATTGTATTAAGTGCAGTCTGGCCATTGTATTAATTGCAGCATGGCCATTGTATTAAGTGTAGTCTGGCCATTGTATTAAGTGCAGTCTGGCCATTGTATTAAGTGCAGTCTGGCCATTGTATTAAGTGCAGTCTGGCCATTGTATTAAGTGCAGTCTGGCCATTGTATTAATTGCAGCATGGCCATTGTATTAAGTGCAGTCTGGCCATTGTATTAAGTGCAGTCTGGCCATTGTATTAAGTGCAGTCTGGCCATTGTATTAAGTGCAGTCTGGCCATTGTATTAAGTGCAGTCTGGCCATTGTATTAATTGCAGCATGGCCATTGTATTAAGTGTAGTATGGCCATTGTATTAAGTGCAGTCTGGCCATTGTATTAAGTGCAGTCTGGCCATTGTATTAATTGCAGCATGGCCATTGTATTAAGTGTAGTATGGCCATTGTATTAAGTGCAGTCTGGCCATTGTATTAAGTGCAGTATGGCCATTGTATTAAGTGCAGTATGGCCATTGTATTAAGTGTAGCATGGCCATTGTATTAAGTGCAGTCTGGCCATTGTATTAAGTGCAGTCTGGCCATTGTGTTAAGTGCAGTCTGGCCATTGTGTTAAGCTTATTAATTAGATTTGGCATTCAACACTTACAATATCTGGTTCACTGTCACTTGAAAAGGGATTGTAGTCATCCTGAACGTCAGTCAACTCTGACGATAGATCTGCAATAAATATATAGGCTATCTCAAAACAAAGCTTCTAAGTAAAAGTTGAAAGGCGATGAAATATTGTTAAAGGGTTTTGAAGCCGGGTGAGTGGAGAGGGACTGTCAGGTGGTAAGATGGTCGAGAATAACAAGAGCAGAGAAAAGGAGAAGACTGTGAATCAGAAGTAGAAAGATGACAGGAGGCAGAGTATGCAACAAAAGAAAGGTAAACGGGTGAGTGGAGGGATTGCCAGGTGGTAAGACAGTAGAAGTTAATGATAGAAGAGAAAGGGGCATAGTCTGCGGCAGGAAAGGAGCTTTGCTGACGTAGTATCACAGGGGAAGGCGAGGAAAGCCTGGATATTCATGGGGGATTCCATCATTAAGAAAGTGGATAAAATTGTAAACAGAGGAGATGACATAACTGTATGCCTATCAGGGACAAAAATAGAGGATGTAGCAGAGAAGGCAGGACAGGTCACGGGAGGTGCTGTTCTCGTGCATGTGGGAACGAACAGTGCCGAGAAGGAGGGTACATTGGCCATCATTGGTAAGTACAGGAGGTTGGTCAAGATACTTAGAGGCACGAATTGGACAGATTGTATTGTCGGGGATACTACCAGTAATGGGAGGCAGGGTTGAGGAGTATAGGAACTGTAGGAGGATGGCGATCAACACACAAGTACAGAAGGTATGTATGGAGGGGGGAGTAGGCTTTGTAGACATGTGGTTAAACTTTGTGGGAAGAGATGACTTTTTCATGAGAGATGGACTTCATCTGACAGGGAAGGGTGCTGCAGTTCTTGGGTGTGAGTTTGTCAGGGTTGTCGATGAGGGCACAGGTACCATTGAATTATTTAAACTAGATGCGCAAGGGGAACTGACAGAGAAAACAAGGAGTACTACTACAAATACACATACAAAGAAATGTTCACCAATAATTTCAGACAATGAACTTAAATGTGTATGCTTAAAAGCCAGGAGCATAGTAAATAAAAAGAGAGTTCCCAGTTAGACATTATGGTAGCAGATACTGACCCTCATGTAATAGGTATCACAGAATCAAATAAAGATATAGTAGATGCTGAGTTAGCACTGACATGCTATCTAATGGTTAGGAGAAAATCCAAAAGAACCTTCCAAAAAAAATTGGCAGGTAATATAAAAAATTACAGCAAGAGTTTATATGCTTATGTAAGGAGCAAACAGAAAGTTTGAGATAAGGTCGGACCACTGGAAAACAACAGTGGAAACATAATTTCAGACGGGTTTCAAATGGCAGAGGTCCTGAATGTGTATTTCAGCTCAGTTTTTACCACAGAAGATATCAGCTCACTTCCAATTCCAGTTACTAAATTTGAAGCCGATAAATCAGAACATTTAGGGCAGTTATTTGTAACTCCTGAAATGATAGCAAAGAAAATTAAGAAGATGAAAGATAATAAATCACCTGGAGTTGATGGGATGCCACCAAACCTGCTTAAAGAAATTGTTGAGCAAATTAGTACACCACTTGCAAAAGTGTTTACCTTGTCACTACAAGGAATAGTTCCTTCAGAATGGAAAGAAGCGAACTTTACGCTGCTATTTAAGAAGGGATTGAGGAACAAGCCAGAAAATTACAGACCAGTGAGTTTAACATCAGTTGTATGCAAATTACTCGAAACATTAATTAGAGACCACATGGTGGAATTCCTTGTAAAGCATAAATTACTAAATATATCTCAACATGGGTAAGGTCAAGGTCATGTCTAACCAATCTCTTATGTTTTGTTGAAGAAATTACAAAGTGGGTAGATGACAGGTCACCAGAGGATGTTGTCTACTTAGATTTTCAGAAAGCTTTCGATAAAGTGCCACATCAAAGACTGTTACTTAAACTAAATGCCCATGGTATAGGTAATGATGTAATCAACTGGATAGAAAAGTGGCTTATTCACAGAAGACAGAGTAATAGTAGATGGTGAGATTTCAAACTGGAAATCTGTTTTGAGTGGGGTTCCACAGGGATCAGTACAGTCGAGCCTCGTTATAACGCGGTAGTCTGGGTCCACGACTTCGGACCGCGCTGTAAGCGAGGCGCGTTAGGTGTTCCCATATCTGCCACCAGGGAGCTACTAAACAACAGCGATCGCCGCCCGCTGCATCAAGCCCAAGAACGCTGTCGAAGCCCTGTGTGCTTGCAGCATTGTCTTATACGGCAATATGCAGTTTATGGAACTTATTAAACGAGTATACTAGCATCAACGTGTACTATTTTTAAATGTCACACCTTGTTGACTCTTGAATTGAATAAAACACATGTACGTTTTCTGTTATGGAATAGATCTACTACGATGATGATGTACTGGACCAATAGGCCTACGAATCGAAAATAATAACCTGGACCTGAGCAGCCGAAAACGTATATGATTTGACAAACGTAGTATGTAAGCTGATAAAACACAGAAAACGACAATAGGTAGAATTAATAATTGTTTCACTTCGTCTTTCAACCGATCTCGACCGAAGCATAAATTTTCATATGCGGATGACGAATTCGTATTTTCGCGCACCTGTAGAGCCTTGGGTTAGGAATTTGGCATGTTGGTTTCGCGTCGCAAAAACAATTAAATTTACGATGTAATGGAAACATGTCATTTCACCCAAGTGTTATGTTGGTACTGCATATTAAATGCATTTAAAACGTTTGATCTGACTCTTACGGGAGGCGTATTTGTAAATCTCGATTGCAATTTACAAACCGTCGAAGCGAAGCCAGTGATAGATGTCGGCGGCAGCGCAAAAGCCAAAACAAACAACACGTTGATACTCGTTCATTGACATTGTTCACCTAATGTTTCTTGAGAATTGTCAAAGCCATTCTAAGTAGGTTTAAGCAGGCCCATTTGACATTTTCCCCTGGCGGGTGAAATTCGGGGTCCACGACTGACCGCGTTATATCCAAATCCGCGTAGTAACGGGGCGCGTAATAACGAGGCGCGACTGTATTATTTGGAAGATGACATATCTAGCAAAGTACTTAAATTTGCAGATGACACAAAAGTATTCAGAAAGGTTACTAATGATACAGATAAACAAAGTTTACAGGATGATCTAGATAAACTAGTTAAATGTTAAGAAAAATGGCAAATGTTACTCAATTTTGGGAAGTGTAATTGCATACACATAGGACATAGAAACATGGACGAAGAATATAAAATAGGGGATTCTGTACTAGGTAGAACCACACAAGAAAAGGACTTAGAAGTAACATTTAGTGCTGACATGAAAGTTTCAGAGCAATGTGGGATTGCTGCTTCGAAAGGAAATCAAATTCTAGGGCTAATTAGAAGAACTATCACGTATAAGGAGAAACAGCTAATTGTACCCCTGTACAAAGCGATAGTTAGACCACATTTGGAATACTGTATACAAGAATGGAGGCCATATCGTAAGAAGGACATATACAAGCTAGAAAGAATACAACGAAGAGCAACTAAAATGATTCAAGAATTGAGACCTTAGTTACGAAAACCGCTTATTACAATGTGGTTTGACAACACTAGAGACCAGGAGACTAAGAGGAGACCAAATAGAAATGTTTAAAATAGTGAACAGTTATGAGGATGTTGATAGGAATATGTTCTTCAAACTTAAAGAAGGCAGTAGAACCAGAGGACACAAAGCAGCATTAGTTAAGGAACAGTGTAGGTTGGACATGAGAAAGTACTCTTTCTCACAGAGGGTGATAAATGAATGGAACAAACTGCCAAATGATTGTGGTAATGCCAGTAGTGTGAATGTTTAAAAATAGAATTGACAGATATCTGATCAGGGCGATAGACACAGTGATGGTACCACCAGAACACTTACCTAAGACTTATGAACAACATTTAAAACAAACGATAGAAAATCTTCTTTTTGGCAAGAACCCTTGCAACTGAAAAGATAAATCATACGATTGAGCGAAACAAAGAGGCACATGATGTGAAAGCGAAGGACCCAAACTTTCAAGTAGGTCAATCTGTATACATACCACATGTGCAGAAAGGCATGTCGTCAAAATTACAGAGAAAATGGAAGGGACCATACTATATTGTTGAATGTGGTGACAATCATACTTATAGTTTGCGAAATGCAGACTCGTGCATTACATAAGACACTAGTACATGCGAACAGGCTTAAGGCATACAATGAGAGTCATAAGTAACACAAACTAACTGAGAATAAAGACAATGAGAAAGAGCAGAAACAGATAAGTCTACCACCAGTCAGACTGATTCAAGTGTCAGTGAGGACACAATTAGTAGACGGCCAGACCACTCTCAGAGTGGGCTCTCAAAACACCATTGAGAGGGCCCTCTGTTCTAAACCATGGATAGATGTGGTATAAGGTCAAATGGTGGAATGTAAAGAAACAAGAATATGTCGATAAAAGTGTTGTCCCCAGGGACATGCAGAGACAACTTTGTCAAGTACACAGTGGCTGGTAGAGCCAAGAAGAAGAAGAGTCTAAAGCAGACAGTTTAGACTAGACAATGTGGAGAGCAGAGAACACTGTGTAGAACTATTAGCTATTTGAGTATCAGCAGATCTGTGCATGGATCTTTGTACTGGGTATGTGTTTAGTGAACAGTGATGAGGTGTAATGTGATACTGATGTTGTATACAATGTGGGAAGATACATAGATGTAAAGGGTCGGCACCCAGTGTTAAACCAACATACCTGCACACAGGGTTGTTTGATTTAAATCATTGATTTAAATCATGATTTAAATCACTCCAAAAAAAATCAAAAAATCATTGATTTATGATTTTTTTTTTTTACTTCCGAATTTTTTAATCACTGATTTATATGAATTTAACACAAATAATTGTTTACAAGCATTGAGATCAACAAAGTTTTATATGTTTTTTTGATACTACCATAATAAACCTGTGGGTTGTAGCTCACTCTCAATTAACCACCACCTGGCCCTTCATTATGTATAATGTGATAGAAGATTACAGAATCACAGAAAAGGCAGACCAATGACCAATTGGGGCATACCTTGATAACAGCTAATTGGGATGCCTTTTGGCATATTTTGGAGACCCTTTGGAAGCTGGGTGTGAAATGTCTTATGGCAGATTGCAATTAAATATTGGTTAGAAGGAAGTATTTTGTTGATTCACTTGTTATATCTGAATATTCCTTTCATTATATGAGCAGGTCCTGCAGGTGTTTTAATTAAGATCTTGATTTTCAAGTTTTTCAACAATATTTTTGGAGTTTTTTTCTGGTAGTTTTGTTATAGAAAAAATGCCATAATTGATTGTAATTGATGCAATTACACAACATATTACAATTACAGCAGAATTTTGAAACCAAAGTCAATTACAATTACAGCATTTTGTTGTAATCAATTACAATTATAATTACATAATTGAACCCAGCCCTGACTTAAAGTCTAAAGATGCTTCAAACATTACGTCCATGTTTATATATTTAAAATAAAGTTTCAATTTACTTTTTCATGAACCTTCATGTGTGTTGGTTCTTCTTCTATTATTATTATTACTGTGTAGGTAATAACGCCGACCTTGCTGCACAGCTAGTAAGACTCGACTGGGCCAATAATGGTTAAACCAGACTTGAAAAAACCTAATTCGGCCAATAATGGCTGTCATTTGATATTTGCTCAACTTGCATTGGCTTAACCAGTGCAAAACCCAAATGGACCAATAAATGGCTGTCATTATATCAACCAGCATTGGCTTGCCAATGAAAAAAATCAATTGGGCCAATAATAGCTGTCATAGACGCAACGGCTTCCACGGAAGCTGTTCACGCATTTAAGGTTTTTTAGAATGTTCAAGACTGGCAAAATTTTATTTCTGGCTAAGGGCCTGATGAGAGGTTGCTTTTAACCTACCTGGTGACTGCTGTAAACGTTTAACCTACCTGGTGACTGCTGTAAACTTTTAACCTACCTGGTGACTGCTGTAAACGTTTAACCTACCTGGTGACTGCTGTAAACTTTTGACCTACCTGGTGACTGCTGTAAACGTTTAACCTACCTGGTGACTGCTGTAAACTTTTAACCTACCTGGTGACTGCTGTAAACTTTTGACCTACCTGGTGACTGAGGTAAACGTTTAACCTACCTGGTGACTGCTGTAAACTTTTAACCTACCTGGTGACTGCTGTAAACTTTTGACCTACCTGGTGACTGCTGTAAACTTTTGACCTACCTGGTGACTGCTGTAAACGTTTAATCTACCTGGTGACTGCTGTAAACTTTTAACCTACCTGGTGACTGCTGTAAACTTTTAACCTACCTGGTGACTGCTGTAAACTTTTAACCAACCTGGTGACTGCTGCAAACGTTTAACCTACCTGGTGACTGCTGTAAACTTTTAACCTACCTGGTGACTGCTGTAAACTTTTGACCTACCTGGTGACTGCTGTAAACTTTTGACCTACCTGGTGACTGCTGTAAACTTTTGACCTACCTGGTGACTGCTGTAAACGTTTAACCTACCTGGTGACTGCTGTAAACTTTTAACCTACCTGGTGACTGCTGTAAACTTTTAACCTACCTGGTGACTGCTGTAAACTTTTAACCTACCTGGTGACTGCTGTAAACTGTTAACCTACCTGGTGACTGCTGTAAACTAATATAAATTTGGGGACAAATTTCAATTTACCCGAGAGGGAATTATAGTAGAGCCATAAGGGATATAGTTGCGTGGAGTCCCACAATAGGGCAGCACTGAGGGATGTTACCCACCAGAGGGCAGTGCTACTTGAATGTAGTCATATGACTAGAGTTTGCCACCAAAGTGGGAGAGCTATAAATACTCTTGAGTGCCGAATAAACGTATAGGCCAAAAAACAGCATAGGGTGGCAAATCAGTCAAATTTAATAATAGTATAGTGCCGAATAACAGTATGGGGGGCAAATTGTTCAAAACAAATAATAGTAGTGCAAAAAAATCACTAGTATATTTGTCTTTTTAGCGCCGAAGCAATTTTTTTACTCAACGTAAAGCCAAGGCGTCCCTAGAAAACTACGCGGATCGCCTGTATTTTTGTTTTTTTCTGCCGAATATGCATAAACTTTATGCGTATTCGTGTCACCGCAGATATAGTAACTGCGTTTAATATCTGTGACTGGGAAATTTTCCATTTTTAAATGGGCATTAAAGTTTTATTGAACTGAATACGCAAGCCCGTTTCAGGGTAAATCGCCGCCAGCCGGTTATGACTGGTTTGAGGCGCTGCGCACGACGGCCATTTACGGTCGGTTTACGCGATGATCAAGGCATTTAAACTAATAATATATATATCGTGCTCGCGAGAACTAAGGATTCTGATGGATTCATCTAATCATGGAATTCTAACGGTCTAATCTAGGATCCTCAGAAGCACGGGATCCCGTTAAATTCACGACTGTCGTTCGAAAGGATGAAAGCCGTCAGAGGGAGCCACATGCACCTCTAGTTGGTAGCAAGTGATTTTAGCGTGAGCGGTAAACCGCTCCGTGGATGATTGATTAGCGCTAGCTATAGGGAGTGAGAGGGATTGCTCTCCTAAAAATTATGCCCTGCATAATTTGCCGCAATTATCGGATAATATAGACTGGCACAAATGTTTAAATTTAATAATAGTATAGTGCCAAATAAGGTGTGTATAGGGTGGCATTTTTCATCAAATAAATACGCGTATAGAGACGCTTATTTGGCACTCAAGAGTAGGGCTGGAGGAGGGAACTTGGGGTTTTTCAGTGTGCAGGAGTTCTCTCAGTTCTGACGCCTGCTGCTACAAGTTCTTTGCTAATTTGTGCCTTACCTTACTGATTATTCAATATTCTTTTTATAGAGTTTATTTACACCCAAGAGGTTTTACTCCAATTAAAGTATGTATTATTATTGGAAATCTTGATCGTGTTTCTTATAAATTATTTTGTTGCATAGAACTGAGGTAAATACACCATTTAGCTAATCCCCTTTTATCTGTTGGCCGTTTCCATTTTTAAATTGTAATAGGGAGCGGTATGACAATTTCAGTAATTGTTTACCTAACTGGCCTCAAATCAATGTCTTTACCAACTTAATTTCATATAATTATGTATTAGTTTCAAATAGCATTTAAACTAATGTCCAGAAGATTGCCACAGCCGCGCGACCACAGTTTACATTTAAACTAATGTCCAGAAGATTGCCACAGCCACGAGACCACAGTTTACATTTAAACTAATGTCCAGAAGATTGCCACAGCCACGAGACCACAGTGTACATTTAAACTAATGTCCAGAAGATTGCCACAGCCACGAGACCGCGGTTTACATTTAAACTAATGTCCAGAAGATTGCCACAGCCACGAGACCACAGTTTACATTTAAATTAATGTCCAGAAGATTGCCGCAGCCGCGAGACCACAGTTTACATTTAAACTAATGTCCAGAAGATTGCCACAGCCACGAGACCACAGTTTACATTTAAATTAATGTCCAGAAGATTGCCGCAGCCGCGAGACCACAGTTTACATTTAAACTAATGTCCAGAAGATTGCCACAGCCACAAGAACAAGTATGAACAGACACATTCATCAATGTCAATGGGAACAAGTATGAACGGAACAAGTATGAACAGACACATTCATCAATGTCAATGGGAACAAGTATGAACGGAACAAGTATGAACAGACACATTCATCAATGTCAATGGGAACAAGTATGAACGGAACAAGTATGAACAGACACATTCATCAATGTCAATGGGAACAAGTATGAACGGAACAAGTATGAACAGACACATTCATCAATGTCAATGGGAACAAGTATGAACGGAACAAGTATGAACAGACACATTCATCAATGTCAATGGGAACAAGTATGAACGGAACAAGTATGAACAGACACATTCATCAATGTCAATGGGAACAAGTATGAACAGACACACCATTTGGTGCCCCCCAAGTCTATAACATTTGGTGCCCCCAAGTCTATAACATTTGGTGCCCCCAAGTCTATAACATTTGGTGCCCCCTAAGTCTATAACATTTGGTGCCCGCCAAGTCTATCAAATTTGCAATAAGACAATTAGTGGAATTCAATATGCTTGTATGGCAAGCCGTACTGACAATAACTTTCCTGGGGTGATTACTGCAGATAGCTGCATACATTTTAGTTGCTGACAGATTTTTAATGGGTATGGAGTTCATCTACAGATTTGTCAAATTCCACCTGTTGAATGAGCCACACACATATTGTATTTGTTCCAATTATTCCACCTTTTATGACAAGCCTGGTCACGTTTGAGGTGAGCGATCGCTCTCGCTCCCTATCGCTCGCGCAAATCAATAATCTAGGGAGCAATTTATCGCTCGCGTCAATTGCTAAAATCACTCACTGCCTGCAAGTGTTCGTCTTGACAAGGAGTTTCTTGAGTATTAGATTCACTAGGAAAGTCTACCCTTTTGATAACGCAGTGTTCAGGCTCCAGTATTCGGAGTTCACATATCATCCGTCACCGGGGATGGCGATCGCAGCCCGCTGCACCAAGATTGCAAGAACGCCATCGAAGCCACGATGTGCTGCCCGCATGGTTTATAAAGAAGTTATCAAATGAGTGGACTAGCATCGATGTGTATTATGTTTAAATGTCACATACTGTTGTATGTCGAACTGAATAAAGATTACCCGGTAACAATATTTTACTATGATCTGATTGACCGAGTAGGCTGTAGTGGGAATCGAAAATAATAACCTGGATCTGAGCTACCGAACAAGCATATGAGTTGACACGGAGAAAAGTTGATTAAACATTGAAAACGAATTTTTTTTATTGTTCCACTTCGTCTTTCAACCGCTCTGAACACATAAATTCATGACGCACATCTCCGGTACCACTTAACGTTGAGTCACTGTTTCGTGTGCAGATGACGAATTCATATTTTTGACCACCCAGTTTGAGTTGTGTGTTTGGCATTATGATGCAATGGAAGCATGCCATTTCACCCCAGTTTATATTGGTGTTGCCTACTAAGCTGCATTTATGAATAGACATCTGATTCTTATACATGCTAGGCTAGCGCTGCCGATCGCCAATTGCGCCATAGGCGAAACGGTTACCCATTTGGCGAAAGGAAAAAACAACTCTTCGCCAATTTGGCGAAACGCTTTTATGGCCACGTTAATGGCGCATTGTCGTGTAAGCGGCGGTGAACCCGTGAATCATAGCTGCACGCCACCCGTGGAATTGTTTTCGCGTCCCCAATCTATAATTGCCCGGCGATAAGCCAATGGTTTAATTGCTCTCGGCGAAAGTTTCCGTCCTGCTGGGCAGCCTGCGGGGCAGCTACAGAATAATATTATAACCTGTAAAATGTGGGAGCTCACTTCCTCGTAGTTTTTAAGTTTTTTATCGGTTAAAATGATTTGTAAATGTACTTCGGCGGGCGATGATCGCGGAACGAAAATACAGCCACGTTTGATCAAGGCAGACTGGTTCTTACGTTTAGCGTCGCTTATTCACGATATCAGAAGCCACGTCTTTCGCTGCAAAGTTTGCGTGCATGCGAAAGCAAAGAACGTGTTTTTCGCCGGGAAGGACTGCGCCAAGTCCAAGAAGGACGACTTGGTAAAACACGAGATATTTCCCGACCACCGGAGATCGACGTTGCTGCCGAAGCGCCAGATGGACTTCGTGGCTGCGAACGATCATGCGAAGTTGGCGATTATCGGCCATGTGTGGACCGTGTTGATGCAAGCGAAACGCTGTCTCCCGACAGTTATGAACGCTTTCATACGAGGGAGCCTTCAAGATCTGTGAAGGAGCAGTGTCCCGGATTTACTGGTTTAGTGAAAAGGGTGGACACTGTCGCGGAGACCAGGGTAGTGCCACTAGTCTAGTGATGGTGGACACTTGGGGCGACACTTGTATGGTGACGTTCTGTGTTGGAGATTTGCAGTGTGATCGATTTTCTTGTTTTATATTTATAATTAAACATTGCTCTATTAATTTTATTGGTGTTATGTTTTATTGTCACTATATGTTTAATATATGTATATTATGTTTATATACTATATGTGGTTGATTAAAAGACAAGCTGTAGTTTTTTTTCGAAGCAATATGGAACATGCCATATATGTATATTACTATATAGCCTGCCATTCTATTATCAGATACATTACCAAACAAACAAGAAGCAAACGCAATGTTAAATGTATTTATGAATGTCTTGTGTAGGTTTGGCCATGGTTTCATTAGTTTGTATCACAGGCATACAACTGAATGGCATTTAATAAATGCCATTTATACTGATTGAGACTGGAATTATATAAGCAAGTTTTGGACAAAGATTTCTTCACAGAACCAAACAAACTTTTAAAAAAAAATTTTAATAATTTTTCAATAGTAAATAAAAAAGGAGGCGTAGACAAAAACGGAAGTGGACGGGGACGAGAAACTAGTTTCTTTTTTACGTCATGTTTTGCATTTTGACGTTTTGCCATCTTAGTGTCTGCTAAAAAAAATGGCTAAACAAAATCTCATTTGGCTAAACAAAATTTGAACCTTTAGCCAAATTGGCTAAACAGATTTTAGGCCCAGCGCTAGCCTAGACATGGCGTATTTGTGAATCTCAACTGCAATTTTCAAACTGCCTAAGCGAAGTCGCACACCAGTGCCACATCGTGGCCACTACCACGGACACAGCACACTGCTACGGCACTGGCCTTGCCTGGGCTACGCCTACGGTGATCGATGATATGTTGCAATTCAAAATCGTTTCATCAATTGCAATGAATGGGGCTTACTAAAGTAAACATTTATTTCATTGTACAAAAGTCATAGCGCCAACAAGTACCAATTAAAATTTCATAGCAACAACGACAGAATTCAAAAGAATCCGAATGGGAAATGATGGCGCCACCACATGGTAAAAAAACAACAACTAACAAATCGCTCGCCTACAGGTGAACGATTTATCGCTCGCCTGTTGTTTTCAAACATGAAGCCCTGCTGCTATAAATAATATAAACTACTTATGCATTTCAAGTTTTCTGCTTTATCGGAAGATCTTCCACTTTTTTCCGGTTTTTGAGAAAACCTTCCACTTTTTCGGACTTGGCCGGTGATCGCAGCGCCACCTGACGTGAAAATTAAGAGGTTCTATTGAAATATTCATATCAAATACCAAGTTTCTTAAGAGGTAATCATGTTTAATAGTTCTACTAAATGGTTTTAAATTCTGCCATTTGGTGGCGCGTTATGTTTTTCAATGAATGATATTGCAGTAAAACATTTTCTCAGTATATTTTTCACCCCGCCATTTTTAAAGTCTCCGATTACAGCGAATTTTAATCCTTATGAACTTTGTCGTTTATAGTTTGAAGGTTTAGTTCGTTGCTAAAGAAAGTGTTGTTAGTTGTTAATAGTTGTTTCCTTGTGCCACGAAGAAAGATGGGTAAAAGGACAGGAGAGAACGGAGGCAATCTACAGACGAAAAAGAAACTGTACGCCGCAAAGTTTTGAGACGAATACGCCGCAGAAGGCCGTACTGCTGCTCAACCCAGCGAACAGACTTCTAGGCTGCTAATGGTAAATGATTGGTCTAATGATTTAAAAGCAGCTGTTATGCTTATGTTAAGGATTCTAAATTGTAATACACTCTCTGACTACTGCTAGTTTAATGTGTTTTCACTTAAAAATCTATTTGCACTTACATACCAAGTTGTGTGTGTTGTCCATATCTTTATCTAGAAATAATCTCAGATAAACAGAAGATAATGATAAAAAATTTCCAAAATGTGGAAGAGACTGCATCATTTAACGTTTTATGCTGTACAACAGTCATTCATGAACCATGTGATTTTCTAACCTTTCCCTAAAGAAAATGTTTATGATTTTATAAACTTGGTTCAACATTTTGTTTTCAGTGTTGTCTCTAGTTGAGAAGTTTGTCCCTGGCACTTCAGACGATGACCTGGAAAGCATCGTTCAGGAATGGATGGACTTCCAGGTAGCCACAGATCTGCCCGAGTTCATCGAGGTGGATGAGTGGTAGGGAAGGGAGATGCAGTTGAAGGGCTGCGGTAGCCAGGTCAGGTTTGAACACCTGGCTACACTCGTGAAAACTCTACTCATCCTTTGCTATGACCAGGCAAAGAATGATTTTAGCGTGAACGGTAAACCGCTCTGTAGATTATTGATTAGCGCTAGCAATAGGGAGTGAGACTCTCACTCCCTATAGGAATTTAATATATTTGAGCTCTGTGCAGGATGTATACAAGCTGCAAACCAATTTTCAATTAATTTGATCAACCCATTTCAGAGATAGCAGGGTACAAAAACCACCCAAAAAAATCCAAAATCAGTTTCCAGTTTCTGCTTTTTTAAATATTGATATTCTCCGACACTTCAGTTTTCTATGTTAAAAAAATCCCATCCAGGTCTCCCCACAATAATTTCATTATGGTGCAGACGAAAATAATAATAAATTGCCTCTAATGACGTTTACAGTGTTGTCGTAATTGGTTCCACTGGGGCTTCCTTTTGTTATATCCCCAAATGACTATAAAACATTAACTTTGACCTGTTTGGAAATAATTACAATGCATTTGTGATGGTGAGGACAAGTAGAAAGCATATTATGTGCCTGAATTTGGTCAAACAAATGAATTGTTGATGCATAAAAAACTAACTGCGTACAAGTTGAACCAGGTATCATTTTGCATTGTTGCAGTGATTCTGATTCGCCAGGACATTTGGTATTTGCAATGATGTAGACATAAAAAGTATTTTTGTAAGTTTGCAGTGATGTATGTGATATAAATAAAATAGTAATAGGCTATTATATATTACTTTAGGTCAAGTTTAAGATCCCATGTCATTACTATTACATATTACTATTACCACATGTCGGTCCAGAAATAAAGCATTGTCAATTGTTTGATCTTAATGTGCTTTGTTTGTCGGTTGTTATTTGCAGTGCAGTTTTTTTACACAATATAACAATTACCATATAATATACTTATAAATGTTTTATTGTATTGTTATAACTTGCTTATATATGAATATTATACGTTTATGATCGCGTGACCGAGCACGATTTAGCACGCACGCGCATTTTGTTACATTCTGGAAAAAATTTGGACTGGCAAAAATTTCATCCTGGATGAGCCCCTGAGTGAGAGCAATTGCTCTCCTAAAAATTATACCCTGCATAATTTGCCACGATTAGGCTGGCACAAACGTTTAATTTAATAATAGTATAGAGCCAAATAAGGTGCATATAGCAGGGCTTCACCTTTGAAAACAACAGGCGAGCGATAAATCGCTCGCCTAAATATGCCAAATTAATTTAGGCAAGCGATTTGTTAGTATTTTTTTTTTTTCCCATATGGCAGCGCCACCATTTCCCATTTGGATTCTGTCATTGTCGCCATGAAATTTTAATTGGTACTTGTTAGCGCTATGACTTTTGTACAATGAAATAAATGTTTACTTTAGTAAGCCCCATTCATTGCAATTGGTGAAACGATTTTGAATGGCAATATATCATATCAGATTAAGTCAAAATTTAGTGATGGCGCCGTGCAAATGGCAGGTAAAGGCCACCAGGCATTTAATATGCAGCAGTTGTAGCAACTGGGTGGACTTGTCAAGTCCGGGTGTGAGAAGTCCTGGACTGAGGTTCAGGCGGATAGTTTTAGTTTTGCATGTAGGGGATGTACGAGGATGAAGGAACTTGAGGTGGAGTTAGAACAGTTGAGGCTGCTCGTTGTGGCAGTGGTGGGAAGGGAGCACGTGGGTTGTGCCAGTGGTTCTGGTGGGGGGACAGTAGATGATAAAGTGGGGGAAGACGACAAGAGAGATGCTAGGGAGAACTCACCTCAGCCTGGGAGGAGGTTGAGAGGAGGTAAGGTGACAGGTCGTAGGGAGACAGGACGTAAGGAGACGGGGCATAGGGAGACGCGAAGGACTCGGGGGGGGAAGGAGACGATAGTTAAGGCGATGGGAGTGAGGGAGACGGGAAGGAAGGTGTCAGGAGGGAAGGCGACGGGAGTGCAAGTTAGCCAGGAGACGGGAGGGAAAGGTGACAGGTTGATGAGTGAGAGAGCCTGATAACAGTCTGCCACCAAGTGACAAGGCTGCAGGACAGAATGTGATGGAGGGGATCCATCGGAAGAGCTATTCCGAGGCAGTGATAGAGGGGGTAAGAAAGAGAGCGAGGGTATTTGTGAGGGACTCAATAGTTAGGAAGACCGACAGAGTCTTAAACAAGGGAGAAGACGTGATAGTTTGCTTGCCTGGGGCCAAAATAGAGGCGATAACTGAGAGGGTAGAAAACATCATGGGTTCGGGCAAGGGTGGATCTGTTTTAGTACACGTAGGGACAAAAAACGTAGAGAGGGAGGGTACAATTGCCATAGTTAGGAAATACAGGAATTTGGTCAGAACACTAAAGCAGATGCGGGTTGAACAGGTAATACTGTCAGGGATTTTACCAGTAATAGGAAGGAGGGGTCATAGATATCGAAATAGCAGGGGGGCGGCAATTAACATGCTAGTCGAGAAGCTATGTAGGGAAGAGGAAGTTGGTTTTGTGGATTTATGGGGAAGTTTTGTTGGGAGGGCTGATATGTACATGAAGGACGGGCTACATCTAAGTGGAAAGGGAGCAGCGGTATTTGTTGATGGACTCACAGCAGCAGTAGACAGTGGCATGGGTAGCATAACTAATATTTTTGGTAGTAAACACTATTTAAACTAGAAGCGCAGGGGGGTTACTTAGAGATGCCTCAAGCAGGACAAGAGGCCACTAGTACAGATAAACCAATAACAAAATGTCCTAAAAACATGTAGATTACGATGAAGCTGTTTGGTGCAAAACAGTTTCAGGAAATTCAAAATTAACTATTGGATTAGTTTACAGAAGTCCAAACATAAACGAAGAGGATAACACAAAAATACAAAATGCTATAAAAGAAGTTAGTAAAGGAGAATGTATCATAATGGGAGATTTTAACCATGGACACATACAATGGAAATCTCTAGAGTACAGGGGGTGAGGACCAACAATTTCTATTTTTAATTCAGGATAGCTTCCTTACTCAGCACGTGCTAGAACCAACCTGGGGAGAAAATGTATTAGATATAGTTTTATCATCACAAAAAGAATTAGTGGACAATGTAAAAATACTGGGTAACAGTGACCACAATCAAATACATTTTGACATCAATGTAAAAAATCAGAAAGTAAAAATAAAAAAACGTATAGGAGAAACTTCCACAAAGGTAACTTTAAAGATATGAGAAAATACTTAGCAAAGCTAGATTGGAATAACATGCTGATGAATAAGACCGCAACTGAATGCTGGAATATTCTAAAATATGAAATTGAGAGTATCATCGATAAATTTGTTCCCTTGAAAAAACAAGGAAAACGGTCTAGAAAGAAACACTTGTCAAAAGAAGCTATTAGAAAAATAGTGTTTAAGCAAACTATGTGGAGAGTTTATAGGCGTACCAGAAAGGATGAAGACTATGCAAATTACAAAGAGGCACTTAACCTAGCTACAACTGAAATTAGAAAATCTAAAAGAACCTTTGAAACAAAATTGGCAGGTAATATAAAAAATGACAGCAAGAGATTCTATGCTTATGTAAGGAGTAAACAGAAAGTTCGAGATAAGGTCGGACCACTGGAAAACAACAGGGGAAACATAATTTCAGACGGGTTTCAAATGGCAGAGGTCCTGAATGAGTATTTCAACTCAGTTTTTACCACAGAAGATATCAGCTCACTTCCAGTCCCATTTACTAAATATGAAGGCAATAAATCAGAACATTTATGGCAATTATTTGTAACTCCTGAAATGATAGCACAGAAAATTAAGAAGATGAAAGAAAATAAATCACCTGGAGTTGATGGGATACCACCAAAACTGCTTAAGGAAATTGTTGAGCAAATTAGTACACCACTTGCAAAATTGTTTAACTTGTCACTAGAAGGAATAGTTCCTTCAGAATGGAAAGAAGCAAATATTACGCCACTATTTAAGAAGGGATCGAGGAACAAGCCAGAGAATTACAGACCAGTGAGTTTAACATTAGTTGTATGTAAATTACTCAAAACATTAATTAGGGACCACATGAAGGAATTCCATGTAAAACATAAATTAATAAATACATCTCAACATGGGTTCCTAAAAGCAAGGTCATGTCTAACCAATCTCTTGTTTTTTTGGAAGAAATTACAAAGTGGGTAGATGACGGGTCACCAGTGGATGTTGTCTACTTAGATTTTCAGAAAGCTTTCGATAAAGTGCCACATCAAAGATTGTTACTTAAACTAAAAGCCCATGGTATAGGTAATGATGTAGTCAACTATATAGAAAAGTGGCTTACACACAGAAGACAGAGTTATAGTAGATGGTGAGATTTCAAACTGGAAATCGGTTTTGAGTGGGGTACCACAGGGATCAGTATTAGGCCCTATACTGTTTTTAATATACAGTCGCGCCTCGTTATTACGCGGATTCGGATATAACGCGGTCGGTCGTGGACCCCGATTTTCTGTCGCCAGGGGTGAAATTGTTGGGCTGCCATCATCTATCGTGTTTCGCCAGCGTTGGCTTCGGCCGGGCGACTTGTTAATTGCAATGGTGATTCACACAAATGCCTTGCATGTGAATAAAACGTTCACACATTCAGTGGTAATTTAGACATCAGAGACACACCAGCCAATTCGCTCCTGCACCTTTCAACTGATTAAAAACATTGAAGTTTAACCCGTTTATTCTATATAGCAAGCAGCAAGAGCGATTTCAGGCGGCAAGATTAAACAATTCTTACTGAATGCCGATACATGAAAATAACTCACAGTGCATTGAAATAAAAGTTGAGTAAAATCGTGTTAAACGTAATTGAGTAGGCAACAGCAATATAAATCTCCGGCGAAACAGCAACGAAGTATCATTAGCCTTCCGTTAGTCTGTTACACACATCACAAATATCGTTCTCGAATCTTCGCTATGCCTATGCCAAAACGCAAGGCGTACACGGTACGCGAAAAGTTAGATTTGGTCATCCGAATATGAAAGGGTGAATCGCAAAGTGTCTCAGGAGATGCGCGTTCCCGAATCTACGCTTCGGGGGTGGCTAAAGGATGAAGTGAAGCTACGAGAATTTTTAATCAACGTTTGCGCTGCAAGCGTAAACTCATACGCACATGTTCCGCTGTTTGTCTCCAGGTTATTGTTTTCGATGAGCATTACTCATAGTGACGCGTCATACAGTCAGCCCATCGTAACATATTATTGTCGATTTGTATTCCACAAACGTGTAATTTATTCAATTCAACATTTTGATATTTTAAAATCGATACAGTACACATTGACGTTAATATTCTACTCTAAATAAGCTTTATATACCGTGTGGCACAACAGGGCTTCCTCGCAGTAGCGGTGAACAGTCAGTCCATCGTAACAGATTATTTGTATTCCACATTCCACACACACACACGTATTTTATTCAGTTCAACATTCGATAAAGTATGACATTTTAAAATCGATACAACACACATTAACGTTAATATTCTACTCTAAATAAGCTTTATAAAATGTGCGAGACAACAGGGCTTTGTCACAGCGGCAGCGATCAGTGGCGGCGTTGCGTGTTAATTGCTGTTCGTGGTACCCCTGGTGGCAGATACGGGAACACCTAACGTGCCTCGTTTACAACGCGGTCCAATATCGTGGACCCAGACCACCGCGTTATAATGAGGCACGACTGTATATAAGTGATTTGGAAGATGACATATCTAGCAAAGTACTGAAATTTGCAGATGACACAAAAGTATTCAGAAAGGTTACTAATGATACAGATAAACAAAGTTTATAGGATGATCTAGATAAATTAGTTAAATGGTCAGACAAATGGCAAATGTTATTCAATTTTGGGAAGTGTAAATGCATACACATAGGACATAGAAACATGGACGAAGAATATAAAATGGGGGATACTGTACTAGGTAGAACCGCACAAGAAAAGGACCTAGGAGTAACATTTAGTGCTGACATGAAAGTTTCAGAGCAATGTGGGATTCCCGCTTCGAAAGGAAATCAAGTTCTAGGGCTAATTAGGAGAACTATCATGTATAAGGAGAAACAGCTAATGGTACCCTTGTACAAAGCAATAGTTAGACCACATTTGGAATACTGTATTCAAGCCAGGGTTGAAAAAAATCATGATTTTTATTTAAAAAATAAAAAAAAAATGGATTTTTTTGATTTAAATCGGATTTATTTGATTTATTTGATTTTTTATAAATCTGGTATATAGATATTTGTGTAGATGTTTAAATTTGTAAACTCTTTCAAACATGTTCTATTCACATCGATTTGAATTCTTGTTCTAACAGAGGGTACATGATTTTTGCTTATATAAAGACATTAGACAATGTCCACAAAGCCTCACCTCCTGTAATTGTATAATCTGTCTTGGAAAGGAAAGCATGCTGTGTCGCTGTGGCAGTGGTAATTATTGTTTGCCTATAGGGTGGATTAGCACCTGTTCAGGGCACTGTGTACTCTAAGGTTCTCTAATCAGAATACAAACTGGTACAGTATTAAACAACTGAGTCAACATACTGAATTGGTAACAACTAGCACAAGCTACAAGTGGACTTTAACTCAGGGCTTCTGTGTTGAAAAGATACATCCTCTGGAAGACAAGTTTGTGTGGCTTCACTGCATTCAGAAAGGGAATAGCTCAAACATACACAATGTCATAAAATATTTGACTATCAGGCTATCTGGTGACAATACAGCTACACAAGTGTGCACACTTTGTGTTTTGTATTAAAAAAACATACAAAACTTTGTTGATCTCGATGCTTGTAAACAATTATTTGTGTTAAATTCATATAAATCAGCGATTAAAAAAAACGGAAGTAAAAAAAAATCATAAATCAATGATTTTTTTGGAGTGATTTAAATCATGATTTAAATCAATGATTTAAATCAAACAACCCTGATTCAAGCATGGAGGCCGTATCGTAAAAAAGGACATGGAGGAGACCAAATAGAAGTGTTTAAAATAGTGAACGGTTATGAGGATGTTGATAGGAATATGTTCTTCAAACTTAAAGACGGCAGTAGAACCAGAGGACACAAAGCAGCATTAGTTACGGAGCAGTGTAGGTTGGACATGAGAAAGTACTCTTTCTCACAGAGGGTGATAAATGAATGGAACAAACTGCCAAATGATTGTGTTAATGCTAGTAGTGTGAATATGTTTACACATAGATGAGAAAATTGTTGGACTCTCGATAAGCCAATGATTCCTTGTCCACTTGCCATCTGGAACTTGTTGTTTGGGATGGCAATCTTGTTAAATCTTGTTAAAATCATCGATCACCGTAGGCGTAGCCTAGGCAAGGCCAGTGCCATAGCAGTGTGCTGTGTCCATGCCCGTGGTAGTGGCCATGACGCGGCACTAGTGTGTGACTTTGCTTAGGCGGTTTGAAAATTGCAATTGAGATTTACAAATACGCCATGTATAAGAATCAGATGTATAGTAATGAATGCAGCTCAGTAGGCACAACCAATATAAATTGGGGTGAAATGGCATACTTCCATTGCATCATAATGCCAATGTACAACTCAAACTCGGTACTCTTAAGTGCCGAATAAACGTATAGGCCAAATAACAGCATAGGGTGGCAAATCAGTCAAATTTAATAATAGTATAATGCCGAATAACAGTATGGGGGGGGGGCAAATTGTTCAAAACAAATAATAGTACAGTGCAAAAAAATCACTAGTATATTTGTCTTTTTAGCGCCAAAGCAATTTTTTACTCGACGCGAAGCCAAGGCGTCCCTAGAAAACTACGTGGATCGCCTGTATTTTGTTTTTTCTACCGAATATGTATAAACTGTGTGCGTATTCGTGTCACTGCAGATATAGTAACCGCATTTTATATCTGTGAAAAACCGGGGAATTTTACATTTTTAAATGGACATTAAAGTTTTATTGAACTGAATACGCAAGCCCGTTTCAGGGGAAACCACCGCCAGCCGGTTACGACCGGTTTGAGGCGCTGCACACGGCAGCCATTTACGGTCGGTTTACGCGATGATAAAGGCGTTTAAACTAATAATATACCATGTCGTGCTCCCGAGAACTAAGGATTCTGACGGATTCATCTAATCATGGAATTCTAACGGTCTAATCTAGGATCCTCAGAAGCACGGGATCCCGTTAAATTCACGACTGTCGTTCGAAAGGATGAAAGCCATCAGAGGGAGCCACATGTAACTCTAGTTGGGAGCAAGTGATTTTAGCATGGACTATATGTCCATGGATTTTAGCGCGAGCTGTAAACCGCTCCGTGAATGATTGATTAGCGCTAGCTATAGGGAGTGAGAGGGATTGCTCTCCTGAAAATTATCGGAGAATATAGGCTTGTACAAATGTTTAAATTTAATAATAGTATAGTGCCAAATAAGGTGCGTATAGGGTGGCATTTTTCATCAAACAAATATGCGTATAGGGATGCTTATTCGGCACTCAAAATATGAATTCATCATCCGAACATGAAACAGTGAATCAATGTTGAGTGGTACCAGAAAGACGAAGTGGAACAATTATAAAAATTGTCGCTTTCAATGTTTAATCAACTTTTACACTCTGTGTCAACTTATATGCGTGTTCAGCAGCTCAGATCCAGGTTATCATTTTCGATTCCCACTACAGCCTAGTCAGTCAATCAGATCTTAGTGAAATATTGTTAATCTCTTATCTATTCCATAACTGTTCATGTATACGTATACTTTATTCACTGCGTTATAAAGAGGGCAGATTTCCTAGTGAATCTAATATTCAAGAAACTCCTTGTCAAGACGAACACTTGCAGGCAGCGAGCGATTTTAGCAATTGACGTGAGCGATAAATCGCTCCCTAGATTATTGATTTGCGTGAGCGATAGGGAGCGAGAGCGATCGCTCGCCTCAAAAGTGAGGCCCTGGTATAGGGTGGCATTTTTCATCAAATAAATACTCATATAGGGACGCTTATTTGGCACTTAAGAGTAGTGTCAGTATAGTTCGTGTGAGTGATCCCCGGGGATAACTATAATTTAATATGAGGCTACATTCATAACGAGGCTATATTACCACTACGGTTACCGGTAAACATTATCAATTATCGTTCAAGTAGTCACAGTGCATCCATCAAAAATTTGAAGAATGAATGCAATAATACATTTTTTAGAACCGCTGCGTCGACACTGACGACTATTACATTGATGATGCCTCTGGCAGTCTGGCTACATTATTTACAGTTTCGGCCATTGTGCATCATGCCATCGAGCACCTAGACCAACTGATCCACCTCAGCTATAGCAAAGTCCCAGCCAAAGACTTTGACACTGACGACTATTACATTGACGACGCCTCTGGCTACAGTATTTACAGTTTCGGCCATTGTGCATCATGCCATCGAGCACCTAGACCAACTGATCCACCTCAGCTATAGCAAAGTCCCAGCCAAAGACTTTGACACTGATGACTATTACATTGACGACGCCTCTGGCTACAGTATTTACAGTTTCAGCAATTGTACATCATGCCATCGAGCACCTAGACCAACTGATCCACCTCAGCTATAGCAAAGTCCCAGCCAAAGACTTTGACACTGACGACTATTACATTGACGACGCCTCTGGCTACAGTATTTACAGTTTCAGCCATTGTACATCATGCCATCGAGCACCTAGACCAACTGATCCACCTCAGCTATAGCAAAGTCCCAGCCAAAGACTTTGACACTGACGACTATTACATTGACGACGCCTCTGGCTACAGTATTTACAGTTTCGGCCATTGTACATCATGCCATCGAGCACCTAGACCAACTGATCCACCTCAGCTATAACAAAGTCCCAGCCAAAGACTTTGACACTGATGACTATTACATTGACGACGCCTCTGGCTACAGTATTTACAGTTTCGGCCATTGTGCATCATGCCATCGAGCACCTAGACCAACTGATCCACCTCAGCTATAGCAAAGTCCCAGCCAAAGACTTTGACACTGATGACTATTACATTGACGACGCCTCTGGCTACAGTATTTACAGTTTCAGCCATTGTGCATCATGCCATCGAGCACCTAGACCAACTGATCCACCTCAGCTATAGCAAAGTCCCAGCCAAAGACTTTGACACTGACGACTATTACATTGACGACGCCTCTGGCTACAGTATTTACAGTTTCAGCCATTGTACATCATGCCATCGAGCACCTAGACCAACTGATCCACCTCAGCTATAGCAAAGTCCCAGCCAAAGACTTTGGCGCTGCTGCAAATATGTTTCTTGCCAATTAATGGTGCCTGTAAATTTCCTTGAATGATGTATGCTGCATTTATAGTTTTACATATGACTTATTTCGGTGCACAGTTGTACCGTTTATCAGTATAAATGCAATGCAACATTAATTGTTAATGGAAATTGATATTTGTTTGATAATAAGCATATTTAATTGATTATTTTACAAGTATTATTTTTCCATGATTCAATCAGCCAACAGGTCACTTATTTTGTTGTACGGTTGAACATTTTCTCAGTATTTTGTTGACGCAATGTTACACTATAAATTGTTAATGTAAATTTATATTTATTTAATGTTCTGCTTTGATTACTTTACATTTATTATTCTGTCATTATTCAATCAGTCAGTACGACAGCCAACAGGTCATTTATTTTCTTGTTTCTTTACTATTTGTTACACATTTTACTTTACATTAGCCAGTGCCAGTGGTTGAGAGTATTTTAATTGTGCTATGAGCCAGTGCCAGTGGTTGAGAGTATTTTACTTGTGCTATTAGCCAGTGTCGGTGGTTAAGAGTATTTTACTTGTGCTATCAGCCAGTGCCAATGGTTGTCAGTCAAAGGAGTTAAACCCTGGAATTCTCTTAATATCTCACTTATTAATTTTTTTGTACGAATGTTCACATTTTCAAAAACAAATATAATATAAAACAAAAATATTGAATAGTTGTTCATTTAATGCATAAGTATTTATGGTAAAAAAATTACTGGATTTATGGTTATGTTACTTTCACTTTTTTCTTTTTTACATTTGGCCTGCCATGAATGGACATGAAAGTTATGCCTGATGTACTCTAGGTTTTGCCACATGAAAAAAATGTTGTACTGTTTTATATAGTGTTATGTACAACTTTAATTTATATGTAACAGGGCAAGTAATTATAAGTATTACAATTCTTGCCCTTTTTCGACAATTGTACAGTTCTATAATGTAATAATCGTTACTCTTATTGTTTGTTTTGTTGAAATAAAGATTTATTCATAGCATTCACAATCTACACCCAAGTTGGCCCCCGTCCGAAACGCAATAGTAGGGTGGGGGTAAAAATAAATGGAATGAATTAACCCTAATCTAACCCTAAGTTCACTATAATTTTAATTGGTAGCTGACTCGGGTGACGGCCAATTCGTGCATACCTCATATCTAGACTTCGGTTTTGGAAATAATCGATCAATAAAATTATTGTCATAATTCTCATATCATGACCTCAAAACAAGATTGCTGAATAATATTTACTAGATGTCTTTCAAGTATCTGAATATATGTTGTTTGTTTTTCCAGGCTGAACGCTGGAAGTCACCCACTTCAAGACCTTCTGACTGTAACTAGTAAGGAGTACAAAACAACAACAAAACAACAAACAACTAAAGCCTAAAGTAAAGTCAGCCACTTCAAGACCTTCTGACTGTAACTAGTAAGGAGTACAAAACAACAACAAAACAACAAACAACTAAAGCCTAAAGTAAAGTCAGCCACTTCAAGACCTTCTGACTGTAACTAGTAAGGAGAACAAAACAACAACAAAACAACAAACAACTAAAGCCTAAAGTAAAGTCAGCCACTTCAAGACCTTCTGACTGTAACTAGTAAGGAGTACAAAACAACAACAAAACAACAAACAACTAAAGCCTAAAGTAAAGTCAGCCACTTCAAGACCTTCTGACTGTAACTAGTAAGGAGTACAAAACAACAACAAAACAACAAACAACTAAAGCCTAAAGTAAAGTCAGCCACTTCAAGACCTTCTGACTGTAACTAGTAAGGAGAACAAAACAACAACAAAACAACAAACAACTAAAGCCTAAAGTAAAGTCAGCCACTTCAAGACCTTCTGACTGTAACTAGTAAGGAGAACAAAACAACAACAAAACAACAAACAACTAAAGCCTAAAGTAAAGTCAGCCACTTCAAGACCTTCTGACTGTAACTAGTAAGGAGTACAAAACAACAACAAAACAACAAACAACTAAAGCCTAAAGTAAAGTCAGCCACTTCAAGACCTTCTGACTGTAACTAGTAAGGAGTACAAAACAACAACAAAACAACAAACAACTAAAGCCTAAAGTAAAGTCAGCCACTTCAAGACCTTCTGACTGTAACTAGTAAGGAGTACAAAACAACAACAAAACAACAAACAACTAAAGCCTAAAGTAAAGTCAGCCACTTCAAGACCTTCTGACTGTAACTAGTAAGGAGTACAAAACAACAACAAAACAACAAACAACTAAAGCCTAAAGTAAAGTCAGCCACTTCAAGACCTTCTGACTGTAACTAGTAAGGAGTACAAAACAACAACAAAACAACAAACAACTAAAGCCTCAAGTAAAGTCAGCCACTTCAAGACCTTCTGACTGTAACTAGTAAGGAGTACAAAACAACAACAAAACAACAAACAACTAAAGCCTAAAGTAAAGTCAGCCACTTCAAGACCTTCTGACTGTAACTAGTAAGGAGTACAAAACAACAACAAAACAACAAACAACTAAAGCCTAAAGTAAAGTCAGCCACTTCAAGACCTTCTGACTGTAACTAGTAAGGAGTACAAAACAACAACAAAACAACAAACAACTAAAGCCTAAACTAAAGTAAATCCTCTAAAGCCAGGTGGACAGTGGCTTCGCAACAGAAACACTAGTCACTACTGCCCCGGGGGTCCCGGATGGTTCAGCCCATGACGGGTTCGGCCCACGCCGACGGATGGTTCGGCCTAGTCGATTCGGCCCACGCAGACGGATGGTTCGGCCCATTTCACTGTCGCTATTGAAATCAGCGACGGTCGATTCGGCCCACTCTAGCTAAGCGGCGGAAATCTAAGAATAGTCGTTTCGGCCCACGGCCTGAATCAGTAAGAAAGGCGGAGATTATGATTGTGCACAGAAACATACGTACACGCTAATATAATAATAATGATCTGGAACTATTTATCAAAATATATCAATATAAATAAATTAAAAGAAAGTGGTTGACATAATAAAAAAATGAACCAAATTCAAGTAATTAATGTTTAATGGAAACGTCCACGAATAAACGTAATAACTAGTTGAGTTTGTATTGTAATATATAATGTATTTACTTAATTGTTTGTGTGAGCACATTTTATGTGATCAAGCCCTTTATGTGTTTAATCTGTCTGATGTTTCATCATCAACACGTGTTAACTGAAATGTTTGAAAGCGTGATTTCATAGTTTGTATGAGCACATTTTATGCTTTTAATCTATCTGGTGTTTCATCAGCAAAACATGATAACGTAAATGTTTGATAGCATCACTTCATTGTTTGTGTGAGCACGTTATATTTGATCAAGCCCTTTATTCAATTAATCGTCTTAAGTTAATTGAGCATATCACAAGTTGCAAAGAGGTGTCATTAACGTGTTCGGCTCTATTGTCCCACGTCAGTAGCTGATTTCTAAGAATAGTAGTTTCGGCCCATGGCGTGATTCAGGAAAAAAATACTTAATATGATAACGCACAGAAACATATTCACACGCTAATATAACAATTATCTCATAAAATAACAGAATGCAGTCCAGCAACACAACGCCAGAAATATTGACAACGGATGGAATTTTTTTCTTTATTAACAACTACCAAAATATAATATATATATATATATATATATATATATATATATATATATATATATATATATATATATATATATATATATATATATATATATATATATATATATATATATATATATATATATATATATATATATATATATATATATATATATATATATATATATATACATACATACATACATACATGCATACATGCCATAATGCGGAGAAACCACGACAGGACGAACGCGTTATTTACAATCTGGGAGCGTCTCGTCAAGGCCGAACGTAACGAAAGGGAAACGCTGCGTTCCTTGAGCCGACTGACAAAAATAGCGAACGTAATAAACACTTGGTTCGAAAATAATAACAATAGTGTAGCATACAATATTTCGCTAAAACACGCAAACAGTTGAAACCAGAGAACGTAATAAATAAGTAATATTGGTTCTAAAACAATAATAATGTAGCGCATGGCGTTTCGTTAAAACACTGAAATAGTTGTAGCGTATAACATTTCGCAATAACAATACTCTATAAACAACAATTGACTCGAAAACAATAATACTGTAGCGTACAACAAGTCAACAGCATTTCGCTAAGACATGGAAACAGTTGAAAATAGCGAAGAATTCGTTAGTTGTTTCGGCCCACGGCGCCCGCTGGCACCGGTTGCATACACAGATGGTTCGGCCCATGCGAGCGAAAACACTTCACGGTTCACCGGTCGCGCCATTGGATGGTTCGGCCCATGGGCCGAACCCGTTATGGGCCGAAACATCCGACACCCGCCCCGGGCCCTGACACCCGACTTGACTGAGGCTGAGCTTGATACTGAAAGACACTCCTAAACGTTCAGTATATGTACATGTTGCCAACATTCAACATCCGACATATGATGCACATAGATAGAGAGACCATGGCATGTGCATCGAACTGGTTTTGGTCAGATCTCTGTACAAAACGTAGACGGGAAACACTCACCTTTTGTCCTTTCTGTCAGTTTTGATCGAATTCCACTTGATGAAAGTCAGCGACGTTGGAGCCACCTTTTTCAGTTGTGTATCCGAGTGACATTCTACGACTGAATAACACAATTTTCCAGGGACATCATTTTCAGAGAGCATAAATCCAATAACAATCTGCGGAAAAGGCGCGAAGGCTGCCATCTTTCCGGGAGTTTATTGCGCGGGCATTCTGGGTTGCCGCGCGTGTGCTAAATATAGAATAGTGTCTCGCTAATAATTATGACGCGCCACAGCCATAATGTTGATCGCTGCGACGGACGCCGCTGGCGTACCGCAGGGTGCTTAGCTCTGCCTGCTGCACAAAATAGTTAATGGTCTAAATTCTAGTGGGAATCCCTTCAAATCCATACCTTGTTCATGTGAATGTTATCAATAGGAGACAACGACACCTCAATATATTCACTGGTACACGCTATATGCCATATTTCGTTGGATTCAGTGGCAATGAAGGGACTGGGTTTCGATTCTACCTACGCCGTTTCGAAGCTTGGGCAATTTCGTTCACCCCACTTTGCCTGTGTCTTTCGGAAGAGACAGTAAAAAGCCGTTGGTCCCTCCTATCTGGTGTCTGTGCCAGGGTACTTAAAAGATCCCACGCAGGGAAATGGAAAACACCTGTGATTGACTTACTAACTCTAGAGAAGGACACTCTTAAAACACCTGTGATGGACTCACTAACTCTAGAGAAGGACACTCTTAAAACACCTGTGATGGACTCACTAACCATAGAGAAGGACACTCTTAAAAAACACCTGTGATCGACTCACTAACTCTAGAGAAGGACACTCTTAAAAACACCTGTGATGGACTCACTAACCCTAGAGAAGGACACTCTTAAAAAACACCTGTGATCGACTCACTAACTCTAGAGAAGGACACTCTAAAAAAACACCTGTGATGGACTCACTAACCTTAGAGAAGGACACTCTTAAAAAACACCTGTGATGGACTCACTAACTCTAGAGAAGGACACTCTTAAAAAACACCTGTGATCGACTCACTAACCCTAGAGAGGGACACTCTTAAAAAACATCTGTGATGGACACACTAACCCTAGAGAAGGACACTCTTAAAAAACAAATGTGATGGACTCACTAACCCTAGAGAAGGACACTCTTAAAAAACATCTGTGATGGACTCACTAACCCTAGAGAAGGACACTCTTAAAAAACACCTGTGATGGACTCACTAACCCTAGAGAAGGACACTCTTAGAAAACACCTGTGATGGACTCACTAACCCTAGAGAAGGACACTCTTAAAAAACATCTATGATGGACTCACTAACCCTAGAGAAGGACACTCTTAAAAAACACCTGTGATGGACTCACTAACCCTAGAGAAGGACACTCTTAAAAAACACCTGTGATGGACTCACTAACCCTAGAGTAGGACACTCTTAAAAAAACAGCGCAGCATAATCTCCAAGCAGATTCTGCTTAATGGACGATCGAAGATTGCGTGTGCGCCTGCACGGCAGCACCAACAACATTATCGGCCTTGGTGTAATTAATGTTAAGTTTTAAGGCACTATCACATGCCAATTTTAGCAAACTGCTCTATGAACATACAGTGATCGCGGGGAAGATAAAAGTTTCCGAAATTACGAAGGATATCGCTCAATTTCGAACACTTTGACCAAGCTACAGGTGGCACAAACAGAAGCAGATGATTCAGTCAAGCATGACGGCGGCCATGCAGTATTTAGTACAATATGAACATTGAGATACTAAACGGTCCCTGTATGCTCCCTGTAGCTATATGACTCGCACTTGCGCACAGACTGTATTGCAAATGGCGAACACAACAACGTAGTTTGAACATGTTTCTTTATTGTTTGTCATGTTTACAAAGTTCAGTAAAGTGGCGTAAAACAAATGGACAGAGTTCTTATCTATAAAGAAACATACGTGACGTTAATCGTACAGCACTGACATTGGAAGCGTGTGCGTGCACTAGGACTATTTGAGCCGGAAACGCGATATTAGGCCTACCACACCGCCAATAACATTGGACAATACAATCTTTCAAAATGAAGATGAAGTGTCCTATCGTGGGTTGTGAATTCGAGACAGCAGAAGCTGAAGACGGCGCCATCATCGCTGCCCTTCTCAACCTTCACGCCAGTTCGCATGCAGCCTCTACTCACGCTGCCACTGCCCAGGCTACTCGAGCAGAGAAACTAAAACGACCAACTATATCATCGGCCAGATCTAGCGAGGAGTGGGCATATTTCGAGACCCGCTGGGACGAGTACCGCAGGGGCACCAAGCTCACGGGTGGAGATGTAGTGGTTCAACTACTGGAATGCTGCAGTGACGAGCTCCGAAAAGATCTCATACGTGCAGCTGGGGGCAGCCTATCCGGTAAGCCAGAGCAAGATGTTTTGACGGCCATAAAGATGCTGGCCGTGCGCAAGGAGAATACCATGGTCGCCCGCGCAGCGCTGCACAATATGCGACAAGATCGTGACGAGGCTATCCGATCATTTGGAGCCAGAATAAAAGGCCAAGCAGGCATATGCAATTATGTCACACAATGTCCCTCATGCGCAGCCGACATCAACTATACGGATGCCATACTTCGAGACGTACTCTCCCGCGGCATAGCCGACCAGGAAATACAGCTCGATGTACTCGGGGATCAGAATCAGGATATGACTCTCGAAGAGGTGCTGAAATTTGTGGAGGCCAAGGAATCTGGCAAACGCTCAGCATCCAGACTGCTGAACTCGCAAGGTGCAGAATCGGTGGGTAGCACATACCGTCGGGGAAAACAACAGGATGTCCGAGATAGGATGACTGACTCAAGCCCATGCAGCTACTGTGGTGAAAAGGGCCATGGTAGAAGTGCTCCGCTCCGCATCAGAAAAACCGAGTGCCCCGCCTACAATCGTACATGCCAGTACTGCAAATTGCAACATCACCTGAAAAAAGTATGTCGCAACAAGGAGAGGTCAAAGGCTAAGCCCCAAAGGACTGATTCAGGTGAATGTGAAGGCGCAGTATTCGATGCATTATGTGCTGCTACAGAGATTGGTCATGAACGCGGGAGGCGTTCCATAATACTTGACCATCACCTCTATAACAACATCTGTGACAGGTGGATGCAACAAGCCTCACGACCTCAACCATTCATCAAATTAGACATTTGCGTGGTCGAGGAGGACTACAAGGATCTGGGATTTGAACTGAAAATCCGTACTCGACCCCTATCCTTATCTGCCATGGCCGACACAGGCTGCCAGAGTTGCCTCATTGGAATCGGGGCAGTCAGCCGCCTCGGCCTAGCACGTGAAAATCTCATCCCCGTCTCTATGAAGATGCACGCCGCGAATAACAAGGACATCAGAATCCTCGGAGCAGCCATACTTCGGTTCTCTGGCAGAGACAAGGACCAAAACAGACTAGAGACACGACAGGTCGTATACGTGACTGACAGCTCTGACAAGATGTTCCTCAGCCGTGAAGCATGCGTAGCCCTTGGCATGCTCTCTAAGACGTTCCCAACAATCGGAGAGACTCATCAGAGAGACCATGCCCATACTGTTGGCATCACTACTACGTGTGACTGTCCAAAGCGACACAATGGAGGAAAGCTTCTTCCAGGCCATCCACTGGCTAGATGTTTGTGGCAAAAATGGCATAACATTGAACCCAGACAAGTTCACGTTCTGTAGACCAGAAGTAGAATTCGCAGGGTTTGTGATCACCCTGGACAATGTGCGCCCTTGTGGAAAATACCTACAAGCCATTCGCGACTTCCCCACCCCCAGAAACATTACAGACGTTCGGTCCTGGTTCGGGCTCGTCAACCAGGTGGCGTATACATTCAGCATGGCTGACCGGATGCAGCCCTTCAGACACCTGCTGAAACCTGATAACCCATTTGTGTGGGACGACGAACTAGACAAACTCTTCAAGGAATCCAAAGACATTATCACCGATGAGATAGAGAAAGGTGTCACAATCTTTGACAAGGATAAGCCGACTTGCCTTGCCACAGATTGGTCCAAAGATGGTATCGGTTTCTGGTTATTACAAAAACATTGCACTTGCACTAAGAGCATACCATTCTGCTGCCCGGATGGATGGAGAATCACTCTTGTCGGAAGCCGCTTCACCCACCCGGCCGAGTCTAGATATGCCCCCATCGAAGGCGAAGCTCTGTCTGTGGCCGACGCCCTCGATAAGGCAAGATTCTTTGTCCTCGGATGTGCAGACCTCATCGTGGCAGTGGATCATAAACCACTCCTTAAAATACTCGGTGATCGGTCACTGGACGAAATCGCAAATGCACGCCTGAGAAATCTCAAAGAAAAAACACTCAGATACAGGTTTCGCATCGTACACATCCCCGGGGTACAAAACAAAGCAGCAGATGCCATGTCTCGGCACCCATCGGGTACCCCTCATCCAGACAAACTACGCCTCCAAGATGACATCACACCCAATGATGATGATCCATCGAACTTGCTTTCAACCATGATGATCCAACACGCATTCCTAGAAGGCATTCGCACGAACGAGGACACTATAGATCACGGGAACATAGATGATGCAGTCAGGAATGCGGCGACCTACGCACTCGAGTCTCTTCAATCCATCACATGGGACCGTACAAGACAAGAAACGGCTAGTGATGAGAACATGCACCTACTCATGTCCATCATCGAAAACGGTATGCCGAAGTTCCGCCACGAACTACCTATACCACTCCGTGCCTACCACCAATTTCGTGAGCACCTTCACACAATAGACGGTGTAGTCATCTACAAGGACCGGATTGTCATACCGCCGAGCCTCCGAGAGGACGTCCTATTGGCACTCCACTCTGCGCACCAAGGAATATCTGCCATGACGGCGAGGGCCGAATCATCCGTGTTCTGGCCCGGGATAACACCAGCCATTGCTGCCGTCCGCACAAACTGTAGCGACTGTAACAGAATGGCGCCATCGCAGCCCAGCGCTCCACCAACACCCCCCGTGTTACCGGTCTACCCGTTTCAATGCGTGTGCTCAGACTTCTTCACCTATAAAGGCAACAGCTACCTGGTCATAGTTGACAGGTACTCAAACTGGCCCATCATTGAAAGGACCACAGGCGGTGCAGATGGTCTAATTGACAGCTTACGCCGCTCATTCGTGACTTACGGAATCCCAGATGAACTAGCATCAGACGGCGGCCCGGAATTTACTTCAACAACTACCCGCCTCTTCCTCAAAACCTGGGGCGTACACCACCGACTTTCATCAGTTGCATTCCCGCATAGCAATTGCAGAGCTGAAATCGGTGTGAAGACCGTCAAACGCCTCATAACCAACAACACTGGTACCAATGGGGAACTCGATACAGATGGGGTCCAACGCGCGATCCTCCAATATCGGAATACACCTGACCCAGATACAAAGTTATCCCCAGCGATGTGTGTATTTGGACGACCGATCAAGGACTTCATACCTATACTACCCGGTAGGTACAAACCACACGAGACCTGGCGAGAGACACTTGTTGCTAGAGAAGAGGCCCTGAGAAACAGACACATGAAAGCGGCTGAACACTGGTCAGAACACACGAGCCGACTACCACCCCTCGTCATTGGCGACCTCGTGAGAATACAAAACCAAACTGGCCCTCACCCCACGAAGTGGGACAAAACGGGCCAAGTCATTGAGGTACGCCAATTCGACCAGTATGTAATCCGAGTCGATGGATCTGGGAGAATAACAATCCGGAACAGGAAATTCCTGAGGAAATATGCGCCAGTACGCATTGCTACACCACGTCTTACCATTGATGACGACCTTCAGCATCATGCATCACGTCGCACTTCACAACCTCAACCTCGACGACAGAAGGAACCCACACACACCATCGCAACTCCTGCGAGATGGAAAGACAATGTGGAGAGCCCCAAGAAAACTGTACCACCGGCAGTCGCCACACCATCGTCTGCTATTGTGCCCGACATACCACCTACTGCACCCATGGATGAAGACCGTGCTATAAATGTGCCCACAAGTACCCCAACACCGCAGGACACCCCAGCTCCGACCATGACCCCAACGGCGTCAACAGATGTCGCTCCAGAACTCGAGAAGATTCCTACCCCTACCATGCCAACACGCGTCTCACGTTATGGCCGCAACATCAAACCACCGAATTGGCTGGAAAACTACGAAACCTAAGAGACAATCATCAGTCTTCCTCACTACAGTCTAAAATAAGTAATGAAGACTTGGAGGGAGATAGTACAATATGAACATTGAGATACTAAACGGTCCCTGTATGCTCCCTGTAGCTATATGACTCGCACTTGCGCACAGACTGTATTGCAAATGGCGAACACAACAACGTAGTTTGAACATGTTTCTTTATTGTTTGTCATGTTTACAAAGTTCAGTAAAGTGGCGTAAAACAAACGGACAGAGTTCTTATCTAGTATTCAACGAAGGCTCTCTACCAGTTGGCCGGCTTTGTGTCAAGAAAAACATTGTGGAAAGCTCTGACAATGAACGGCATTTCCTGCACGCAGCCAACCAGAAGAGGTCAACGAGGGGGAACAATGCTACGCAGACCCATTCAAGTGGTATTGTCTGGCTTCAGGCGCGTTCAATGTGTTAACACCACAGTCGGCAAGGTGAGACATTGCAATGACAATTGTGTCAATCTGAACAATATGACACATACACAGGCGCGCCACACACGCGCCCTCGGGAGCAACATGCAACGTGACGTTAACGTTAGCAGAAATGGGGCTAATCACAACAACCTCATCAACGTACAATCGAACAAGTGGGATCTACCAACCATCATCAATACTAACATTCGGGGTGCTTTGGCAAGCAAAATCGATGAAATCAAAGTAATTAAAGATAACTACGGAGTGGATGTCCTAGCTGTCACTGAGACATGGTGTACCAGCAGAATACCAGACGGCTGCTCTCGTTACCCGGTTTCAACTTCTACAAGAGGGACAGACAAGATGGCCGTCAACATGGGGGGATTGTTTGCTATGTACGAGATACAATCCCGACTAAGCAATGCACATAACTAAACCAACCAGAACTTGAAACTATTTGGATGACGATACGTCCACCAAAGATGCCTCGCAACCACCCGCAGATAACAATCTGCATAGTGTACCACCCTCCCGGGGCAGACGACTGGACATTGCTAAACCACATTGACCAATCTGTTGACTATGTACGCCGTCACCATCCATATACTGGCGTCATCATAATGGGCGACCTTAACAAGTTGAGAGATTCTCACTTGAAAAGAAATCACAACCTAAAACAAATTGTTGACATACCAACACGAGGAACTGCGACACTGGACAAAATCTATACCAACCTAACTGATTTATACCACCGTCCAGTAGTCATAGCACCGATTGGCTTATCGGATCACATGGTGGTGGTATGTACTCCATCAACGTCCACGAAATATACAGAACCGTTTCAAAGACGTCTTCGCGCAGTTGCAGGCCTGATGATCGAGCCCGTTTTGCAGCAGCGCTCCACCGCATCTCGTGGAAAACCTTATTCCACCTACCAAGCTGCGAACAACAACTGCAGTTTTTCAATTCTACAATCAGAACTTTACTCGACACGCATCTCCCTGAACGAAAAATCAGACGATGTTCCAGCAACAGACCTTGGATAGATGACAATTTCCGCTATCTAATACGTCGCCGCCAGATCGCGCTTCTTTCTGTGAACCAACCATTGTACAGGCATTACAGAAATAAAGTTAATCGTGACAGAAAGTCCTTGCAACGAAAGTATTACCAACGAAAAATCAAATCACTCGAGAACGAACATCCGAAACGATGGTGGAATAGCGTGAAGGAACTTGTAGGGGTTAAGGTCAACTGTGACAATCTACAAGGAAATGGCTGACATCCTTCCTGTGCCATCGCAAACAGAGGGTAAAGATCGGGAGTGCGAAATCAGAGTCACTGTCAATGCAGGTGTCCCACAAGGCACGATATTTGGACCAATCGGCTTCCTACACCATATTAATGATCTGCAAACAGTATGCGAACTTATAAAATATGTCGACGATTGCACAATATGGGAAGCTTCTTCATCCTCCGGAATTGACAGCTCACTCCAAGTAGCAGCAGACGAAGTCGGGCAATAAACAGCGAGTAACAAAATGGCCCTGAACTACGACAAGACGAAAGAACTGCGGATATGTTTCAAGAAATCAACTCCGGACATCGCACTGCTAACCATCGACGGTAGACCAATCCAACAAGTTAACAGCACCCGTCTACTAGGTGTGACTCTATCTGAAGATCTGAAGTGGCAATCACACATAGACGAAATCACTACAAAAGCATCGCAACGTCTATATTTAATCGTCCTTCTCAAAAGAGCCGGCATTGACCCTCACCATCTCATCAACATATACACTTCAATCGTCCGATCGGTATTGCAGTACGCATGCCAAGTGTGGCACACGAGCCTTACAAAAAAGCAAACACAACAGATAGAAGAGACGGGCAATGCGGGTCATTTTCCAAGATAAGTCATACACCGAAGCCATCACCGCAGCCAATCTACCAACGCTGTGAGACCGGAGGGAGAAGTTATGTAGAACACTATTCATAAACATGCAACAATCTACACATAAATTACACCATCTTCTGCCTCCCTCCGCGAAACTCCGTATACAACTCGAAACACGAGGACTTACTGTGTGTCTCGTTGCAGAACTGCAAGATTTCAGAACTCTTTTATACCATATGCTTTAAGACACTGGCAGTAATTATGAACTCATTTATAAATTAGTTACTTTTTACATAATAGTAGTAGGCCATATAATTTATTTTACTATAGTATTGCCTGTTTTAAGTTTTAATTTATGATTATGTCCTTCATGTTTACCTTGTTTATTTACAAACATAACTTTAAACATGATGTTCATGCACCTTTTAAATTTGTTATATTTTAAGTCATACTTTTTGTCTTAATTATTTTATTATCATTGGTTGTTTTACTGTGCCAATTGTATAATTCAACTGCTATAGTTGCCATTTTAATAAAATTATTATTATAAAATTATTATTAAATTATTATTATTATTAATGGATGGTGGCTGCCTAACATAAAGAAGAATGTGTTTGCCCCAAATTGGGCTTGTTGGAGTAAAACTACTTGAGACTTCAAGGAAAGAGTTATCAAAGGTGCCAAGATTATCAACTTTGGAAAAGCCAGCATTGATGAAGAATTACTGGTTGTATAATATGATATGACAGACGACAAGAACATCCAGTTGTATAACAGACTAATCACTACATTCCCCAGTCAGCTGTGCACCCACGTGTCACGCCAAGGGCCTTCTGTGTGCTATTTGGTGTGCGTTCATCCGTGACCACGAAGTAGGCCAATACACCAGTCACCTGTTGTTTATTTGTAAACAGGCAGACATGCCATCTAGAAGACATATATGCGTATGTGTAACTACAGATCCGAAGAAATGACAGTGATGTTCGTATAAATAATTTTACACTTTAGAGACAAGTGAATTCAATTGTCGGTGTGAATCTGATTAATTTTTTTTGTAGGCCTACAACCAACAAACATGCGCACCTGTCAACAGTACACCTGCATGTTGCACTCTGTATTTGAGCACACCGGTGTGTGACCATCCGTGACATCAGCTGTTCAATGTTTGTAAACACGTGGCAGGTACGTCAGCACCCCGATACTTGCAATTAAGAGAGAGTTGTCGGGATTAACTAACATACTAACATAGAGTTTATATTTTATTTTCAACAACAAACTATTAATCACAACAAAATCATTGATGAATTTTGAAAAAAAAATACAAAACGGTCCAATCGTGACCGCGGTTTCCTCGATTGGACCACCCAATGTCTTCGATTGGACCACCCAATGTCTTCGATTGGACCAAAAGTAAAATGCTTATATATAGAACTAAAGCATACTTATGAATTTATACATAAGTAACATATATTGTTCATTATAACAATAATAGTTATAATTAGTTAAATACAATATACTAATAAATACCAGTGCTCATAATCTTTGTAGAATGTTTCTGGAGGAAACGCTGCTTGCATAGAAGGCAATTGGGATGTCGGATGAGGGTGTCGGCCTCCTCGAGTCGACCTTCGAGGTAATTGGGTTCTTCTGTTTGCAGCAGTTCGCCTTTGTTGGTCTTCATCGCATTTACCACCACGTGATATGTATACTGTACTATGATTGGCAAGTTGTGCGGATAATTTCATTCATCCATGAGGAAACGGGTAAAATCTTCCCAGAATGCTCCATGTTTTAGGAGCTCCGCCCCACTCTACTGTTGGGCCTTGTCAGGTAAAATGATGATAAATGTGATGATACCCTGAACGACGCAGCTCTAGCTCCGAACCTGACCAATGGTGAGAGGTATTTGTCGAGTACCAATTGTGTGCGTGCGTGCGTGCGTGCGTGCGTGCGTGCGTGCGTGCGTGCGTGCGTGCGTGCGTGCGTGCGTGCGTGCGTGCGTGCGTGCGTGCGTGCGTGCGTGCGTGCGTGCGTGCGTGCGTGTGTGTGTTATTAGTTCGCATTAATATTTTTCCAAAACATCTATTTTACAATTATGCCGTTTAATGTAAGCAAGTAATGAAAACATTATCAAGACAACGGCTTTCAGCAATTTAGCATACAGGTGACATATTATAACAAAAGGTATTTGTCTTGTTTTATATACACAACAGTTAATATATATTTTATATATCCCCAGGCAGTTCTGACCATATATCACACAACAACATGTTGTTCCAAAAACTAAGGGTAACCTGCTTACACTTGCCCTGCAGCTATGATCAACACCTGCAATGAACTGTCCATTGCCTTAAGACCATCTGAAACCATAGCTACTTTCCGCAAAATATTGAAATATATTTTTTTCGAAAGTGAATTTTCACCCTAAATCCTGAACGATCCCTCGATCTGACTTTTTAAAGTTCCTGTTTATGATGTCATATTTACGTCCATCATCACCACCATCACCACCATCATCACCATCATCACCACCATCAACACCGTCATCACCATCACCACCATCATCATCACCACCACCACCATCATCACCACCACCATCATCACCACCACCACCGTCATCACCATCATCATCACCACCATCACCATCATCACCACCATCATCATCACCACCACCACCATCATCATCACCACCACCACCGTCATCACCATCATCACCACCATCATCACCACCATCACCACCATCATCATTACCATCAGCATCATCACCATCATCATCAATATCATCACCATCATCACTATCATCATCACCATCATCATCACATATACCAATGTTTAATATTTAGTATATATCGCTTTGTGTGCCACCATGTATACAGTGATATTCTAAGGTGCTGCACAAAAGTATATTATGATCATCGTCGTCGTCGTTGTCGTAATCATCAGTATAATCATCGTCATCATCATCAAATACTCCATCGTGGTGATCACCACCGCCATCATCATCATCATCTTCACCAATATTTATATCAAATGGTACATTTGCGAATTGCATCCTGCTTGAATCGACCGACAAGATCTGGTAAGGCTCATGACAGTGGACGTCCGCCGCCCACACCAACTCGCTACAGTTTGCCATCGAGGCGAGTCACTCGAGACAGTGCTCAATGTCGAGTAGCTCTGGTCACAGGCTCAAGGCGACGGTGCGTGCGCTGCAGACGTGAAACATCGAACAGATGTCGCGGTCGGGAGATTCACTTCGATATAGAGTATATAGAAAGACGTTGGACATCCGCGCAGCATGAAGGCGCGCCTGTAGAAGGTTGCGGTCCAGTCAATGATGACCCATGGCTGTGAAGGTTGGTACTTTGACGAGACCGCTCAAAGAACGTTGAACGGAACCAACGCCTGAATGTCCGCAGTCATCACCAGCCGTTCTGCCCACGAAGAAGCGTCATCACCATCATTCGACGTCGTGGAAACCGTAAAGACCCGCTGATGGAGGTGGCTTGGCCACGATCTAAGAATGAACGAAGATCGTGTCGTGAGCCGAGCCCTACTAGCAACATCTGCGCAACGCCCGCCGTACGACCCCGGCTCGCTGCTAGCGGAACTCGACTGTCCGATTGCCGAAAGTCTAGCGAACTTTCCAGCTGAACCCCATCAATTCCGTGCTGAATGGAGGAGTGCAGCCCGAGACTAGGCTGTTCCCTCTGGGAGACAAGTCACGTTGTTACGTTATGTTATGATCACATCTCTAGAACCATTGGTAACTAAATTTGTGTGTAGACAACATTTGGATGCACTCTTTGTTTGTTATGGAGAACCGGCGCGGTCTCTGTGTTACGGTCTCTGTGTTACGGTCTCTGTGTTACGGTCTCTGTGTTACGGTCTCTGTGTTACGGTCTCTGTGTTACGGTGTACTTTCTTGTATTATTTTCTAGTCTGTCATTGTATGCTGTAATTGCTTGTCATTCACGCTGTATTGTTGTGTGTCATCGCACGCTGTAGGTTCTTGTGTGTATATTTGCGTACCGTCGTCGACAACAATATGTCAATGCTTATGCTCAAACATAATAATCGCTACCTCCGTACATTAACACGCCTCGATCGTCATAATTCACGCACTCGTTAAGTGCCCCGGTTAAACGTTTCCGCCAGCCCCCCACGTTGATAATACGGCACTCTCGATACAAGTAATTGCCCTTTACACTGCGGTTAACCGCACAAATAAACAACCTGACAAGTCATTCAAACACCGCTGAACAAAGCGGCCGTCGTCTGAGATTGATATTCGAGTCAGCTACTGGGCAGTCGCCACTCGTTTTGCGTCACTGTATTCTTTGAAGTCCATAAATATGACATAATCGGCAATCCTCGCGCATTTCTCGCGGTTTCCGCAGATCTACGTAGTGCAGCATTTCTAGCGGCCGCGTTTCAACGATATGCATACTTCCAATATGGCGTCGTCAGCTGCATTCTAGCTAAAACCAGCCAGCCATATTTCGCAGGTGTGCGAGCTGATACATTGATACTTACAAATGACATCCCTACTGGAAGATAACAGAATTACCAAAACACTTAAAGCAATCCTGTTCCCTCGGGATTTGTTCGAAAAAATCGACACACCACATCAAGAATTAGCCAACCTCACAGCACAATTACCCAACAAAAACGAAAAATAGCGCATCTAGAAAACAGAGTAGAAACTCTCGATGATGAACTGGACTCGATGAAGCAATACTCGAGACGGCCAAATCTCCGCATCCAGGGGATAGGCGAAGATATACGTGGTGAAAACCTGGTGGAGAAACAACAAAATGCACGTAACTCCGCCAATCGCACGTAATGACCTGGAACGATGCCACCGACTCGGGCGCCCAGTCGATGGCCAGACAAAGCAGATAACCACCATTGTTCGCTTCTGCAGCGAGCGCTGTAGAGACTCTGGATATCGTAACAGGGGCGGACTCAAAGACTTCAATAAAACTAGCCCTATCTAAAACCGCATCTACGTCAAAGAAGACCTCACACCAAGGCAAATACACACTCAGTTGTGCGTAGACTATACAAAACAGAGACAATATAATTCAGCGTCATCACATTCATGTCATCACATTCCGGTCTTCACATTCACGTCATCACATTCATGTCTTCACATTCACGTCATCACATTCATGTCTTCACTTTCACGTCATCACATTCACGTCTTCACTTTCACGTCATCACATTCACGTCTTCACAAATACGTCATCACATTCACGTCTTCACATTTCGTCATCACATTCACGTCATCACATTCATGTCTTCACATTCATGTCAGCATATTCGTGTCTTCACATTCACGTCATCACATTCACGTCTTGTCATTCACGTCATCACATTCACGTCATCACATTCACGTCTTCGCATTCACGTCATAACATTCACGTCATCACATTCCCGTCTTCACATTCACGTCATCACATTCACGTCATCGCATGATGATGGGATGCTCTCAATATACACCGTGATGATGGGATGCTCTCAACATACACCGTGATGATGGGATGCTCTCAACATACACCGTGATGATGGGATGCTCTCAACACACACCGTGGCTGTGGCTGTGCAGACTGTAAGTCTGTACACTCCTGTTCGTACAAGGGATGCTCTCAACACACACCGTGGCTGTGGCTGTACGGACTGTAAGTCTGTACACTCCTATTCGTACAAGGGATGCTCTCAAACAAACCGTGGCTGTGGCTGTACGGACTGTAAGTCTGTACACTCCTGTTCGTACAAGGGATGCTCTCAAACACACCGTGGCTGTGGAAGGTACAGACTGTAAGTCTGTACACTCCTCTTCGTACAAGGGATGCTCTCAACACACACCGTGGCTGTGGCTGTACGGACTGTAAGTCTGTACACTCCTCTTCGTACAAGGGATGCTCTCAAACACACCGTGGCTGTGGCTGTACGGACTGTAAGTCTGTACACTCCTGCTCGTACAAGGGATGCTCTCAAACACACCGTGGCTGTGGCTGTACGGACTGTAAGTCTGTACACTCCTCTTCGTACAAGGGATGCTCTCAAACACACCGTGGCTGTGGCTGTACGGACTGTAAGTCTGTACACTCCTGCTCGTACAAGGGATGCTCTCAAACACACCGTGGCTGTGGCTGTACGGACTGTAAGTATGTACACTCCTGCTCGTACAAGGGATGCTGTCAAGCACACCGTGGCTGTGGCTGTACTCCGACGTGATATAGGCGTCAAAACAAAGTGATATAGGCGTCAAAACAAAGACGTCTAATACGCGTCAATTCTCCGGCGTGATATAGACGTCAATGGAAAGATGTCTTATAGACGTCAATTCTCTGCCGTGATATAGACATTAATAGAAAGACGTCTAAAATACGTCGTTTTACGTCATTCTTAGACGTCGTCAACACGACCAAAATACGACCGCTTGCCTGCTTAGCCGTTTGCTGTCTTCGCAATTGTTACTGACACCTTTCCACAGTCATTAATGAATAGCTATATCTACTCACTTGTCGGACTCTACCAGTAGGTCCTTGCCTTCCTGTCATCCTTTTCGCACAATGTTATAGTTCGGGGACGCAATTAACCCAATAGGCCGTCCTATCTCCACCTGGGGTTCCTCCTCCGTCTCTACGGGCACGAGATCCAGCATGGCGGCCTCTCCAACGTCCAACCATCAGAGCCATCGGAGCCAGTCCAACCTACAGGAAAGCCTAACCACACGGAACACTAGCTGTCAGTACCTTTGTAACTACAGTACTGTATTCAACTGTTTTAAAATTGGGTGTTATATTGTTTTAATTTTTGTAGAATCTATGCATACGAATAGCAATAGTTAAACCCACCCGTGATGTCATATATGTTACGTAACTTGGCTCTTGTTCATCCGCCAGCGCAGCCAGTGCAGAGCTTTCTGCTTGCGGCGCATCAGTCTTACAAGGTGACACATGTAAGCTACAAGTTAGCAGGTGTACCGTAATAGCAACAACGTTAACCAATTAAAACAGCACCAGTCAAAACAGAAATAAAACAGTTCTTATAGACATAATGCGCAACATCACAATACTTAAAAGTGAATCGTAATTATACTGGTTGTCATTCAGGATCCCGTACTTCAGCATAGCAAGTAAAGGCTAAATATTAACAACGTTAAACATGTCCAAACGTGTGACATTGGTTAATTACTATATCTTCTGACCCGTGATACCTCTGAGGTCAGAAGTATGAGACGTCACCATCCCGTTGTCGGCGACGTCACTGTTGTCATACTGTCAAATTAAAACAGAAACCATTTTGGAATGACTCGCGAGACAAACCAGCTACAGTTATACATACGTCTAGTTGGGTGTCCGTTTAGTTGACCAGGACGGATTCACTCCCTCGTTGGATGCCCCCGGATCCCCATTCTTTATTATGTGTTAAATTCCGTGTTAAAATACGCGGCTTATCATTGAACTGTTTTCCTTCATGACTGTACGGGTGTACAGTGTCGGGTAGCCACGGGTAGCCACGGGTAGCCGCAGGGTCAACTGACGGGATTGATGTGCACACAGTTTGACATAGAGTAATGGCCATTAAAACAGCATACCAAAAGTGGCTACGCAAGCATTGGTCCTATTGCACCAGAAACAGGAAATTCCAAAATTAACCATTTAATACGTCAAAACGCGGATTGTTTCTCGGCACAGGGTGAGCGAAACGGCGCTTGTAACACAAATGCTTTACGCATCAAAACACATGGCCCACCCATATGCCAGAAAGCGTATCGCACGCCTTTAACCAAACGTGCAATTGTTGACCAGATGCTTAGAGAAATGCTACACGATGAGATTATTCGCCCTAGCAATTCTGCATATAGCAGCCCGATTTTACTTGTTCCGAAGAAAGATGGTGATTCACGTTTATGTGTTGATTATCGCAAGTTGAATGCTGTCACCGAACATGACGCATACCCCTTGCCGATAATACAAGACATATTCGATTTAGTTGGAGGTAGTTCCATCTACTCCACACTCGATTTAAAGTCCTCCTATTGGCAGATGCCTGTAGCAGAGGCCGATATACACAAAACTGCTTTCAGGTGCCACGCCGGCCATTTTGAATTTACCAAAGTGCCATTCGGCCTCAAATCGACTCCAAATTTCTTCCAGAAAGAAACGAATACAATCTTGGCTGATTTAATCGGTAGTGTGTTTTTGTGTATATCGATGACATTTTAGTTTTCAGCAAAAATTAGACGGATCATATTCGTCATTTACAACTCGTTTTTGACAGACTAAGAAATGCGGGGCTCAAACTAAAACCAACTAAATGTGCGTTTGGTTTGCCGGAGGTTAAATTGTTAGGTTACGTTCTTAATGCAGACGGTATTAAAACAGACCCAGACAAAGTAGCAGTAATTGCTAATCTCTTACCACCGACTACGGTTAAGGAAACACGGTCCTTTTTAGGAATGTGTAATTACTATCGAAATTCCTTACCAAATTATGCGACAGTGGCAGAACCTTTAATCGCCCTGACGCGGGGAATGTCAGATTTACCTGGGATGACCACAAACAAACCGCCTTCGACGAACTAAAACGACTGTTGACGTCATCACATGTGATGGCAGCGCCTGATTTAAACAGACCGTACACATTATATACCGATGCTTGCGACTATGCTATCGGTGGGATATTGGTTCAGGAATCAGTTGACGGCATCGATAAAGTTATACAGTATGTGAGTCACACGTTGTCACCCACACAACGCAAGTGGGCGACAATAGAGAAAGAAGCATTTGCGGTCGTTTTTTCAATCCTGAAGTTACGTCCATACTTGTATGGCGCTCAGTTTAACGTCTACACAGATCACAAACCCTTACTAAGTATGTTCACAAAAGCTTTTAACAACACCAAAATACAAAGGTGGGGTGTGTTACTAGCCGATTATGGAACGACAATTTCTTATCGCACTGGCCGTAATAACATCAGAGCCGATATGTTGTCACGAATAAGACAAAATGACAACAGTGACATTGCCGTGTTTGATATTGATGACGTGGACGATCGAGACACGATAACAACTGATGACGACATTTCTGATCTCCTGCCCTTAATCCACGACGGACTAGACCTCCACGCAGTCGCTTTAGCACAACACAAAGAGTTCCCGGAGTTATGGTTAGCTGCGGATACCGATGATGACTATGACATTGTTAACGGTGTATTGTACAGTGTGAGACCTCCTTACATACACGCCCCGTCTTATCACCGATTGATTCTCCCAACTGCCTACGCCAGACAGTTATAGACCGGGCCCACAAAGAATGTGGCCACCAGGGTCATTGGAAGACTGTACGACGTCTTACGGTAGCATATGTATGGCCAGGAATGCGTAAACACGTTCAACAACGGTTACGTCAATGTGCCCTATGCTTGACACACAATCGCCATCCTCAGCGTCACCCCATAGGACAAATGTATTTTGGTTCATACCCCATGGAGTTCGTCGCCGCCGTCCTCATTGGCCCGTTTACCGAGTCTCATAATGGCAACAAATACATTCTCACCATAATCGATTTCTGTACCGGTTGGGCCGAGGCCATACCGATTCCCACCAAATCTAACCAAGCAGTTTGGGACGCGTTTTCAAACGGGTTCATCTGCCGTCATGGCGTTTGCCGTGTTCTTTTGACAGACCATGGAGCAGAGTTTACAGCTTTAGCTTTCGAACGCTATCTAAGCCAGATAGGTATTGAACATCGCATGTCCACCCCGGCACATCCTCAATCTAATGGTAAAATCGAAAGATTCAACAGGACTCTTAAACAAATGATCCAGAAGGCTGTAAACAATCAACCCTCCCGATGGGAAGAGGTGTTAAATGATGTTCTATTGGCATATCGTGCGTCCGTTTCGACGACTACTGGTTACACGCCGCATTTTTTAATGACAGGCAGACATTTACGAATGCCTATGCAGAAGGCATTACGCGCTTCCAATGAAAACGAATTTGGGAATCGGTTGGACACGCTAGCTACAGCGTTAAAGATAGCTCGTTCTATGACAGAAGACAGTCGTAAACATGACGGAGACAGATTAGCTCAGAAAGCTAAGGCACACGATATTTCGCCCGGCGATTCAGTAATGATTAAATCCGAAGAACGTTTAACATTAACTGCCAGGTGGAATCCTAGATGGACCGTCACCACACGAGTCCGAGGCCCTGTTATTTATGTCCACAATCAGCAGACGGGAAAGTCAAAAGTTCACAATGCGGAGAAAGTCAGAATAGTAGACCCGAATCAAAACTGGGACACATGCAATCCTCGACCCGTACGTAAACAAGCCCGGTCGGCCCAACCACGCCGTACGAGGTCAGACACACCCCGTGACGCTCATCCCGTTGATCCCAACGGGTCGTCTAATTACCATCTGGGACAAAGTGGCCACACTACACAATGCGTTACAACACCAGACACCCCCCATCTGGATGACCCAGATAGTCGCGACCAGCCGTCTCGTTATCGTCTGGGCCACAACGAGGACAGGAGCCATCCTCTGAGACAATCACGTGTGACAACACACACAACGCCAAGTAAACATGGGACCCGCACGCTAAGGAGTTTGTCCCGACGCGGACAGCTGGCTGCAGACCAGTCTGACGATGAACTCGAGGCGGACCTTGAAATTAAACACCTCAGAAAACGGAAGAGCGAGGCGCCCACAGAATTCTTGCAGAAACGCGCTAGGCAAGAATGCATTGCTTTAGTCATGGCCTTTACACAGTAATCACATACACACACCTATACATAAATTATTATATTACATACCGCATGAAAGAAAAATAATCACACACACGTATACAACTATTCAGAAACAAACCTTATACTGCTCCACTGGTTGAACACACATCAGTTTGCCCTAAAATCAGACGAGTAGAAAGACAAATACTTATACTAATGACTGAACCGATTAGGGCGCATACCTGTCATTCAGTAACAAGACACCGACACACGCGTCAACCTACCCTATGACACTATACCACCACCCCGATGCTCCGACTGAACGTTCGCGACGTAACACGCAGACTTACGCGGGTGAATAGTGACGGTCTTATTGTACTCGGTGGATCGGACACAAAGCGATTTGTAGCAAATTGGCAAGCTATGGGCGAAGTAAAGAACATAAAATTAGATAAATTGTCCGATGATTTAGTGGGTGACACGATTATATGGGGTAGCTACCCAGGCCATGTATCCTGGACTGTTGCAATAATTCTGATATTATGTCTCGTTGCCGTGGTTGTCTACGTGGTAATACTGTTGTACAAGAAACAGGAAATTACGGCGCCTACCTTGTGTATGAAACGGTCAATTCGTTCAGAAATTAGCGTGGAAAGTCCCGCTACAGTTTCGCATGTGACACAAACAGGCGACGCCACTGCAACCGTCAGTCTACCTGACGCGTGGCGATCAGCCGCAGTTGATGAGAACTGAACAGGTTGAGCACGTGCTCAAATTCGCTAATTGTAAGCATTTAATTTTTTTAAGACGAAGTGCTGTGCTTTGGCACACTCATTGCGCATTTTTATCTCAAATCTAGGTGGCCACAGTAGTAATTATATACCTTTTTCTTATGTAGTTTGTTCAGCATCCTTTTTACGGTTGCTAAGTTTGACTAGGTCGTATAACAGACCTATTCATGTTTTATCTTTACGCCCAGGCCAACGCCTGATGGAACAGCATCTTTATGATGACTGAGTGAAGCGTACGTATCTGTATTATGTAGAGAGTTGGAATTGCATTTAAATATACTTTTGATTTTTGTAAGTACCGATGGTTTCTTCAGTACCGACTATATCCACGGATAGTTTAGAAATTGCGGACACAATTGCACAACTGATGGGATGCAAAGGTCACTCTACCACGATACGGTAGACCAAATCGAAATGACCAGTGTTCAACTGTGTTGACAGCTGACCCTCCCTTATCAGTATTTCGTGTTTGTGTTAAAAACAAACTATCCGGACGTTTGTTTTTAACAGAAATGGGTTGGGAGGAATGTAAGGTTTGGTCAGCCTAACATTGTAAGAACAGAGATAGTGGTCATTGCAGACATATCTAATCACTAATTTAACGTTAGCATAAAGAAACCCCAGGTTGATACAACTTATGTAAGGCAAGCTATAGTTTCTGGCCAGTTTGCAGCTTTGCTTATTATTTAGTATACACAGTAGGGAGGGGTAGAGTCACCCCGACTGTAATAATAACTGGACTGTCAAACGGGAGAAATGTTTACCCGATTTAGAATGCAGGCCATAAGAAACTAGTTTAGTTGGCAACTGGACACAAGAAGGTCTCCCAGTCCTGGGGGTTCAGAAGGTGACCCGATACCTTGCATATGACGGTCATTTCCAGCATGTACGGGGATGACGGTTGTATATGGACATCGGCCAATAACGGCTTTCTCGGTTTCCTAAAATGGTTAACGGCGCCTCCACTGGGGCGGGGTTCTTCTGAAAGCTCTGGTATAAAGAGGCCAGAAATAGACTCATAAAACAACGGGTGCGCGCAATCTAAATTATCACGCACCTCTTTCAATTTGGACTCAAAATTATCGGCAAGGATGGGCCACGCCGGCCCATACCTACCTTACCATTAGAAAACTAAATTTATTGAAGACTTTTAAATGTTAAATGGGAGAAACAAGAACAATGGTAGAGAGACCAGTCTTGCGAACCTGGAAGATGCGTTCCCGGCTTATTATACCGATCTGATCGTCTGCGGTATTATCAGTAAGCAGCTAGACGATCTGGCGAGCGACAAAGACAACTACTACACAACTGTGAGTATTCTCGACGAATGCACGCGCCCTTAAGAGAAGCGAGAATCTTACACCCTGACGGTCGAGGGCCGATCGCCTGCCCTGTTTCTCCGAGCGTCGGGTGCTATCGCCCTGACAAGCAACCGCGACGGCTTTGTGAGTACGGCGAAGACAGGGGACCGTCTCAACGGCGGGGGCCTTCTTCACTGCGACAACCATTCACACATCGTGTCGGCTTCGCCTTTCTTGCGAGCACTGATAACGATCAACGATTCGGTGGTCGCGCCTAATTGCTGCTGCGACGTCTGCGTTTGTCTGGAAAGGAGGGCGAAGCGCTGGATAGGCCTATCTATTGATGATATAAGACTATTTATTAGGTTGGATATTTTTAATTTGCGGCTACAAAGTCGACTATACACACATGTTTGTATTTATGGCACTTTTCGTTATGTTCACTATGTCAATATTATTATTTTATTCACAATGACTTCTCGGTCCGGCGTCCGGCGGCCGCTTCCGGCTTTCATACTCAACCGTAAGACGTATATGCCACTGATTATATAAGAACATTAGTAGTTAGTAGAAGGATCTGATACCTCAAGAGCAGAGCACACCAAAGATCAAAGGCAAACGACCCTAATATCGCCCACCGCTAATGAGTGCGCGCAGCCAATCAGAAAGCAGCACTAGACCTTGGAGCGCCCCCTGGCGGTGGTATCGGAGCGTGCGTGACGTAAGCGCCCCTAGCGACTGGAGGAGGAATGATCATTGACCGGTGGTCAACGATGGTGGACATAGGAACAAAGAAAATACACGTAATATCACCCACCCACCCACGACAACACGTGACCGTGACCTCGACGGAGTGACCAATGTAATCTCTTTTATCAACTGCACAGTACACAATCACCTATTACGAATCTCATATCTATACAACATTGACGATTTGCATATAACCATAGCGAAATCGTTGCAGTCGAATATGTGGTTTCGATAAGTTCTACGCGTGTTTGTTTATTGGTATAAAAGACGAACACATATTTTATTGTTCCCGTGTACTAGAATCACGTCCATTTACAAGTGAATGAGTGTTCTAACGCGTGTTTAGGAGGATGTTACGGTTACATAAGTTTTATTTGTTTTCTGAATCAATCCGTATGAAAATTAGCATCGTGACGCATCTTGTCCATACCACGGTAAATCATGCTGCGAGATCAAAGGATATTATTCATAACAACGTTGCAATCGCGTCAATCAGCGACAATGTTACAAGTACGCGCTCCGTTCTTCTTTGAATGCGGCTTTTCACAACAAGACCACTTTGACATTGGTCAGTCGCTGTTGGTGAACTTTGGCTTGTGCACTCCCACTCACATTGGTCAGTCGCTGTTGGTGGACTTTGGCTTGTGCGTTTCCGCTCGTCTTGTCTTTTTCACACTGGTCAGTCGCTGCTAGTGCACTTTGGCTTGTGCGTTTCCACTCGTCTTGTCTTTTTCACACTGGTCAGCCGCTATTGGTGGACTTTGACTTGTACGCTCCCACTCGTCTTGTCTTTTTGACATTGGTCAGTCAATGTTGTTGTTGGACTTTGGCTCACTTGTGCGCTCCCACTCATCTCTCGTCTTGTCTTTTTCACACTGGTCAGTCGCTGTTGGTGGACTTTGGGTTGTGCGATCCCACTCGTCTTATCTTTTTGACATTGGTCAGTCACTGTCTGTGCAAAAGTGTATCGTCAGCAAACTTTCGGGGTAAACTATAGGAGATATGGGTAAATTGTAGGAATTATAGGTAAATTGTAGGAATTATAGGTAAACTGTAGGAGGTATGGGTAAACTGTAGGAGTTATGGGTAACATGTAGGAATTATGGGTAAACTGTAGGAATTATGGGTAACCTGTAGGAATTATGGGTAAACTGTAGTTGAAAATTTACAAGTTGGAAATGTGTAAGTAGAAATTTTTAACACGAAAGTTAGTGTTATGAAACTTTGCAATTTTGAAGTCTGTAAGTTGAATCTTGCAAGTTGGAAGTTTGTGATGGGAAACTTGGTGATATGAAAAGTTAATGTTTGGAAGTTTATGTTTTGAAAGTTTATGATATGATAGATTGATACCATTTGATATGCATGGAGACATTGACTACCATGTGACATGCATGGAGACATTGACCGCCATGTGACATGTATGGAGAAATTGACCGCCATGTGTCATGTATGGAGACATTTACCGCTGTGTGATATGTATGGAGACATTTACCACCATGTGATATGTGTGGAGACATTTACGCCTGTGTGATATGTATGGAGACATTTGACATCATGTGATATGCGTGGAGACATTGACCGTCATGTGACATGCATGGAGACATTTACCACTGTGTGATATGTATGCAGACATTGACCATCATATGGTATGCATGGAGACATTGACCACCATGTGACATGCATGGAGACATCGACTGCTATGTGACATGTATGGAGACATTTACTGCTGTGTGATATGTATGGAGACGTTCACCACCATGTGATATGTGTGTGGAGACATTTACCCCTGTGTGATATATATGGAGACATTTGACAACATGTGGTATGCATGAAGACATTGACTGTCAAGTGACATGCATGGAGACATTGACCGTCATGTGACATGCATGGAGACATTTACCGCTGTGTGATATGTATGGAGACATTTGACACCATGTGACATGCATGGAGACATTTACCACTGTGTGATATGCGTGGAGACATTGACCACAACGTGACATGCATGAAGACATTGACTGCTATGTGACATGTATGGATACATTTACCGCTGTGTGATATGTATGGAGACGTTCACCACCATGTGATATGTATGGAGACATTTACCCCTGTGTGATATGTATGGAGACATTTGACACCATGTGGTATGCATGGAGACATTGACTGCCATGTGACATGCATGGAGATATTGACTGTCATGTGACATACATGGATACATTGACCACCATGTGACATGCATGGAGACATTTACCGATGTGTGATATGTATGGAGACATTCACCACCATGTGATATGTGTGGAGACATTTGACACCATGTGACATGCATGGAGACATTGACAGCCATGTGACATGTATGGAGACATTTGACACCATGTGGTATGCATGAAGACATTGACTGCCATGTGACATGCTTGGAGACATTGACTGTCATGTGTTGGAAGTCTGCAAGTTGGAAGTTTGTGCTTTGGAATTTGCAAATCGGAAGTTCTCCACTCCACTCCACTCCACTTTGAAAGTTTATGTTATGAAAGTTTGCAAGTTGAAAGTTTGCTTCACCGAACACACATGTTTTGAAGGTTTGTGTCATGAAAATTTGTTTGGAGACATTGACTGCCATGTGACATGCATGGAGACATTGACCGCCATGTGACATGCATGGAGACATTTACCGCTGTGTGATATGCGTGGAGACATTGACCACAACGTGACATGCATGGAGACATCGACTGGTATGTGACATGTATGGAGACATTTACCGCTGTGTGATATGTATGGAGACGTTCACCACCATGTAATATGTGTGGAGACATTTACCCCTATGTGATATGTATGGAGACATTTGACACCATGTGATATGCGTGTAGACATTGACCGTCATTTGACATGCATGGAGACATTTACCACTGTGTGATATGTATGGAGACATTTGACACCATGTGACATGCATGGATACATTGACCACCATGTGAAATGCATGGAGACATTTGACACCATGTGATATGCATGGAGACATTGACTATCATGTGACATGCATGGATACATTGACAACCATGTGACATGCATGGAGAAATTGACCGCCATTTTTGAAAGTTTATGTTATGAAAGTTTGTAAGTTGGAAGTTTTGGAAGTTTGCTTCACCACACACACGTTTTGAAAGTTTGTGTTGTGAAAAATGTGTAAGTTGGAAGTTTGCTTCACGTCACACACACACGTTTTGAAAGTTTATGTTATGAAAGTTTGTAAGTTGGAAGTTTGCTTCACCGCACACACATTTTGTGTGAAGTTTGCGAGTTGGAAGTCTGCAAGTTGGAAGTTTTAGCTTTGGAAGTTTGCATATTGGAAGTTCTCCACTCCACTCCACGCCTGCGAAGTTGTGTAAAGTTGTGTGAAGTTGTGCAAAGTTGTACGAAGTTGTGTGAAGTTTGCGAGTTGGAAGTCTGCCAGTTGGAAGTTTGTGCTTTGGAAGTTTGTTTCACCGCACACACACGTTTTGAAAGTTTATGTTATGAAAGTTTGTAAGTTGGAAGTTTGCTTCACCGCACACACGTTTTGAAAGTTTGTGTCATGAAAATTTGTTTGGAGACATTGACTGCCATGTGACGTGCATGGAGACATTGACCGCCATGTGACATGTATGGAGACATTGACTGCCATATGACATACATGGAGACATTGACTACCATGTAACGTGCATGGAGACATTGATCGCCATGTGACATGCATGGAGACATTGACTTCCATATGACATACATGGAGACATTGACTACCATGTGACGTGCATGGAGACATTGACCGCCATGTGACATGCATAGGGACATTTACCGCTGTGTGATATGTATGGAGACATTTGACACCATGTGACATGCATGGAGACATTTACCAATGTGTGATATGCGTGGAGACATTGACCACAATGTGACATGCATGGAGACATTGACTGCTATGTGATATGTATGTAGACATTTACCACTATGTGGTATGTATGGAGACGTTTACCACCATGTGATATGTGTGGAGACATTGACCCTCATGTGACATGCATGGAGACATTTACCACTGTGTGATATGTATGGAGACATTTTACACCATGTGATATGCATGGAGACATTGACCGCCATGTGACATGCATGGTGACATTGACCACCATACGATATGCATGGAGACATTTGATACCATTTGATATGCATGGAGACATTGACTACCATGTGACATGCATGGAGACATTGACATGTGACATGTATTGAGAAATTGACCGCCATGTGACATGCATGGATACATTTACCACTGTGTGATATGTATGGAGACATTCACCATCTTGTGATGTGTGTGGAGACATTTACGCCTGTGTGATATGTATGGAGACATTTGACATCATGTGATATGCGTGGATACATTGACCGTCATGTGACATGCATGGAGACATTTACCACTGTGTGATATGTATGCAGACATTGACCGTCATATGATATGCATGGAGACATTGACCGCCATGTGACATGCATGGAGACATCGACTGCCATGTAACATGCATGGAGACATTCACCACCATGTGATATGTGTGGAGACATTTACCACTGTGTGATATGCGTGGAGACATTGAACACAACTTGAAGAAAACAAGACACTGTCATACGCAACTTGAAGAAAACAAGACATTGTCACACACAACTTAAAGAAAACAAGACACTGTCACACACAACTTAAAGAAAACAAGACACTGTCACACACAACTTGAAGAAAACAAGACACTGTCACACACAACTTGAAGAAAACAAGACATTGTCACACACAACTTGAAGAAAACAAGACACTGTCATACGCAACTTGAAGAAAACAAGACATTGTCACGCACAACTTGAAGAAAACAAGACACTGTCACACACAACTTGAAGAAAACAAGACACTGTCACACACAACTTAAAGAAAACAAGACACTGTCACACACAACTTGAAGAAAACAAGACACTGTCACACACAACTTGAAGAAAACAAGACACTGTCACACACAACTTGAAGAAAACAAGACACTGTCACACACAACTTAAAGAAAACAAGACACTGTCACACACAACTTGAAAAAAACAAGACATTGTCATACACAACTTGAAGAAAACAAGACACTGTCATACGCAACTTGAAGAAAACAAGACATTGTCACACACAACTTAAAGAAAACAAGACACTGTCACACACAACTTAAAGAAAACAAGACACTGTCACACACAACTTGAAGAAAACAAGACACTGTCACACACAACTTGAAGAAAACAAGACATTGTCACACACAACTTGAAGAAAACAAGACACTGTCATACGCAACTTGAAGAAAACAAGACATTGTCACACACAACTTGAAGAAAACAAGACACTGTCACACACAACTTGAAGAAAACAAGACACTGTCACACACAACTTGAAGAAAACAAGACACTGTCACACACAACTTGAAGAAAACAAGACATTGTCACACACAACTTGAAGAAAACAAGACACTGTCATACGCAACTTGAAGAAAACAAGACATTGTCACACACAACTTGAAGAAAACAAGACACTGTCACACACAACTTGAAGAAAACAAGACACTGTCACACACAACTTAAAGAAAACAAGACACTGTCACACACAACTTGAAGAAAACAAGACACTGTCACACACAACTTGAAGAAAACAAGACACTGTCACACACAACTTGAAGAAAACAAGACACTGTCACACACAACTTAAAGAAAACAAGACACTGTCACACACAACTTGAAAAAAACAAGACATTGTCATACACAACTTGAAGAAAACAAGACACTGTCATACGCAACTTGAAGAAAACAAGACATTGTCACACACAACTTAAAGAAAACAAGACACTGTCACACACAACTTAAAGAAAACAAGACACTGTCACACACAACTTGAAGAAAACAAGACACTGTCACACACAACTTGAAGAAAACAAGACACTGTCACACACAACTTGAAGAAAACAAGACACTGTCACACACAACTTGAAGAAAACAAGACACTGTCACACACAACTTAAAGAAAACAAGACACTGTCACACACAACTTGAAAAAAACAAGACATTGTCATACACAACTTGAAGAAAACAAGACACTGTCATACGCAACTTGAAGAAAACAAGACATTGTCACACACAACTTAAAGAAAACAAGACACTGTCACACATAACTTAAAGAAAACAAGACACTGTCACACACAACTTGAAGAAAACAAGACACTGTCACACACAACTTGAAGAAAACAAGACATTGTCACACACAACTTGAAGAAAACAAGACACTGTCATACGCAACTTGAAGAAAACAAGACATTGTCACACACAACTTGAAGAAAACAAGACACTGTCACACACAACTTGAAGAAAACAAGACACTGTCACACACAACTTGAAGAAAACAAGACACTGTCACACACAACTTGAAGAAAACAAGACATTGTCACACACAACTTGAAGAAAACAAGACACTGTCATACGCAACTTGAAGAAAACAAGACATTGTCACACACAACTTGAAGAAAACAAGACACTGTCACACACAACTTGAAGAAAACAAGACACTGTCACACACAACTTAAAGAAAACAAGACACTGTCACACACAACTTGAAGAAAACAAGACACTGTCACACACAACTTGAAGAAAACAAGACACTGTCACACACAACTTGAAGAAAACAAGACACTGTCACACACAACTTAAAGAAAACAAGACACTGTCACACACAACTTGAAAAAAACAAGACATTGTCATACACAACTTGAAGAAAACAAGACACTGTCATACGCAACTTGAAGAAAACAAGACATTGTCACACACAACTTAAAGAAAACAAGACACTGTCACACACAACTTAAAGAAAACAAGACACTGTCACACACAACTTGAAGAAAACAAGACACTGTCACACACAACTTGAAGAAAACAAGACATTGTCACACACACAACTTGAAGAAAACAAGACACTGTCATACGCAACTTGAAGAAAACAAGACATTGTCACACACAACTTGAAGAAAACAAGACACTGTCACACACAACTTGAAGAAAACAAGACACTGTCACACACAACTTAAAGAAAACAAGACACTGTCACACACAACTTGAAGAAAACAAGACACTGTCACACACAACTTGAAGAAAACAAGACACTGTCACACACAACTTGAAGAAAACAAGACACTGTCACACACAACTTAAAGAAAACAAGACACTGTCACACACAACTTGAAAAAAACAAGACATTGTCATACACAACTTGAAGAAAACAAGACATTGTCATACACAACGTTTCAATGCAGGCTATCTACGAGCCAACAACTATGTGATGATAGGGTTGGCAAACAGCACTGTTTCGATACAGGCTATCTAGGGTTATACAACTGACAACAGGTTGGGTTACACCTCTTTCCATGCTGCAGCCACCACGGAACACGGGCGGTTGTCATGTGATATGCGTGGAGACATTGACCACTGTGTGATTTGGAGACGAGTCGGCAGTAGTGAGGGAGGCAAACATTGGAGACAAGTCGGCAGTAGTGAGGGAGGCAAACATTGGAGACGATTTTTTTTTGATGGTTTTATTACATACAATAAAGAGGGAGTAAAAAGTTTGGTTAGTTATAACAAATATATTATAATCATACGCAGAGTTTGTTCTTTCCTTCTCAGAACCTAGCTTAGATAGATTTAAGTGCAAATGACCGGCTTATCGTTAAACTTGTTCAGACTTGCATACGTCCAGTGTGCGAACCAACGCTTTAACTACAATGCTAATATCACTACAGAAAACCGTGTTATCTATCACGCGCATTTCCCGAGTACCTTAGCATACAGGTGAATGTGATAAATACTTAGTTTCAATGCGTTAACATTTAGTGAGGTGACAATGAACACTGTAAGTGTCAGGTATGTGACTTGTGCGCTCCCACTCGTCTTGTCTTTTTTGACATTGGTCAGTCGCTGTTGATGGACTTTGACTTCTTTGACTTGTGCGCTCCCTCTCGTTTTATTTTTTTGACATTGGTCAGTCGCTATTAGTGGACTTTGGCTTGTGTGCTGCCACTCGTTTTATCTTTTTTGACATTGATCAGTCGTTGTTGTTGATGGACTTTGGCTTGTGCGCTTCCACGCTTTAACTACTACTCTTGTCGGTTGAATAACCCTAGATAGCCTGCAAGAAGGTGTAACCAATATCAAAAAAGACAAGACGAGCTGGCAGCCAGCGTATCTGACACATACCTCCATAGATACAGAGACCTATGGCAGCTAGACTTTCTGATACATACCTCGATCCATAGAGTAGCAGTGAGTCGAATGTACCAATTACTTTCTGGTTTCCACACCTCACCACCCCCACCATAGAGTAATGAGACGAGTGTAGCCATCTGACCACCCCCACACACGCTTGGTGTTGTATTCTCGCTAGTGACACCCCTCTATATATGGACAAGCTCCATAGAGTAGTGGTGAGTCGAGTGTAGCCATTACCTTCTGGTTCCCACACGTCACCACCCCCACCATAGAGTAATGATACAGTCGCCAGGGGGCGCAGGGGCGCGCGCGATTACAGGAAAAGGTGTATTACGCGGAAAAAGGTGTATTACCACCCCCGCGCGCGCCCCTGCGCCCCCTGGCGACTGTATCATTACTCTATGGTGGGGGTGGTGACGTGTGGGAACCAGAAGGTAATGGCTACACTCGACTCACCACTACTCTATGGAGCTTGTCCATATATAGAGGGGTGTCACTAGCGAGAATACAACACCAAGCGTGTGTGGGGGTGGTCAGATGGCTACACTCGTCTCATTACTCTATGGTGGGGGTGGTGAGGTGTGGAAACCAGAAAGTAATTGGTACATTCGACTCACTGCTACTCTATGGATCGAGGTATGTATCAGAAAGTCTAGCTGCCATAGGTCTCTGTATCTATGGAGGTATGTGTCAGATACGCTGGCTGCCAGCTCGTCTTGTCTTTTTTGATATTGGTTACACCTTCTTGCAGGCTATCTAGGGTTATTCAACCGACAAGAGTAGTAGTTAAAGCGTGGAAGCGCACAAGCCAAAGTCCATCAACAACAACGACTGATCAATGTCAAAAAAGATAAAACGAGTGGCAGCACACAAGCCAAAGTCCACTAATAGCGACTGACCAATGTCAAAAAAATAAAACGAGAGGGAGCGCACAAGTCAAAGAAGTCAAAGTCCATCAACAGCGACTGACCAATGTCAAAAAAGACAAGACGAGTGGGAGCGCACAAGTCACCTACCTGACACTTACAGTGTTCATTGTCACCTCACTAAATGTTAACGCATTGAAACTAAGTATTTATCACATTCACCTGTATGCTAAGGTACTCGGGAAATGCGCGTGATAGATAACACGGTTTTCTGTAGTGATATTAGCATTGTAGTTAAAGCGTTGGTTCGCACACTGGACGTATGCAAGTCTGAACAAGTTTAACGATAAGCCGGTCATTTGCACTTAAATCTATCTAAGCTAGGTTCTGAGAAGGAAAGAACAAACTCTGCGTATGATTATAATATATTTGTTATAACTAACCAAACTTTTTACTCCCTCTTTATTGTATGTAATAAAACCATCAAAAAAAAATCGTCTCCAATGTTTGCCTCCCTCACTACTGCCGACTTGTCTCCAATGTTTGCCTCCCTCACTACTGCCGACTCGTCTCCAAATCACACAGTGGTCAATGTCTCCACGCATATCACATGACAACCGCCCGTGTTCCGTGGTGGCTGCAGCATGGAAAGAGGTGTAACCCAACCTGTTGTCAGTTGTATAACCCTAGATAGCCTGTATCGAAACAGTGCTGTTTGCCAACCCTATCATCACATAGTTGTTGGCTCGTAGATAGCCTGCATTGAAACGTTGTGTATGACAATGTCTTGTTTTCTTCAAGTTGTGTATGACAATGTCTTGTTTTTTTCAAGTTGTGTGTGACAGTGTCTTGTTTTCTTTAAGTTGTGTGTGACAGTGTCTTGTTTTCTTCAAGTTGTGTGTGACAGTGTCTTGTTTTCTTCAAGTTGTGTGTGACAGTGTCTTGTTTTCTTCAAGTTGTGTGTGACAGTGTCTTGTTTTCTTTAAGTTGTGTGTGACAGTGTCTTGTTTTCTTCAAGTTGTGTGTGACAGTGTCTTGTTTTCTTCAAGTTGTGTGTGACAATGTCTTGTTTTCTTCAAGTTGCGTATGACAGTGTCTTGTTTTCTTCAAGTTGTGTGTGTGACAATGTCTTGTTTTCTTCAAGTTGTGTGTGACAGTGTCTTGTTTTCTTCAAGTTGTGTGTGACAGTGTCTTGTTTTCTTTAAGTTGTGTGTGACAGTGTCTTGTTTTCTTTAAGTTGTGTGTGACAATGTCTTGTTTTCTTCAAGTTGCGTATGACAGTGTCTTGTTTTCTTCAAGTTGTGTATGACAATGTCTTGTTTTTTTCAAGTTGTGTGTGACAGTGTCTTGTTTTCTTTAAGTTGTGTGTGACAGTGTCTTGTTTTCTTCAAGTTGTGTGTGACAGTGTCTTGTTTTCTTCAAGTTGTGTGTGACAGTGTCTTGTTTTCTTCAAGTTGTGTGTGACAGTGTCTTGTTTTCTTTAAGTTGTGTGTGACAGTGTCTTGTTTTCTTCAAGTTGTGTGTGACAGTGTCTTGTTTTCTTCAAGTTGTGTGTGACAATGTCTTGTTTTCTTCAAGTTGCGTATGACAGTGTCTTGTTTTCTTCAAGTTGTGTGTGACAATGTCTTGTTTTCTTCAAGTTGTGTGTGACAGTGTCTTGTTTTCTTCAAGTTGTGTGTGACAGTGTCTTGTTTTCTTCAAGTTGTGTGTGACAGTGTCTTGTTTTCTTCAAGTTGTGTGTGACAATGTCTTGTTTTCTTCAAGTTGCGTATGACAGTGTCTTGTTTTCTTCAAGTTGTGTGTGACAATGTCTTGTTTTCTTCAAGTTGTGTGTGACAGTGTCTTGTTTTCTTCAAGTTGTGTGTGACAGTGTCTTGTTTTCTTTAAGTTGTGTGTGACAGTGTCTTGTTTTCTTTAAGTTGTGTGTGACAATGTCTTGTTTTCTTCAAGTTGCGTATGACAGTGTCTTGTTTTCTTCAAGTTGTGTATGACAATGTCTTGTTTTTTTCAAGTTGTGTGTGACAGTGTCTTGTTTTCTTTAAGTTGTGTGTGACAGTGTCTTGTTTTCTTCAAGTTGTGTGTGACAGTGTCTTGTTTTCTTCAAGTTGTGTGTGACAGTGTCTTGTTTTCTTCAAGTTGTGTGTGACAGTGTCTTGTTTTCTTTAAGTTGTGTGTGACAGTGTCTTGTTTTCTTCAAGTTGTGTGTGACAGTGTCTTGTTTTCTTCAAGTTGTGCGTGACAATGTCTTGTTTTCTTCAAGTTGCGTATGACAGTGTCTTGTTTTCTTCAAGTTGTGTGTGACAATGTCTTGTTTTCTTCAAGTTGTGTGTGACAGTGTCTTGTTTTCTTCAAGTTGTGTGTGACAGTGTCTTGTTTTCTTTAAGTTGTGTGTGACAGTGTCTTGTTTTCTTTAAGTTGTGTGTGACAATGTCTTGTTTTCTTCAAGTTGCGTATGACAGTGTCTTGTTTTCTTCAAGTTGTGTTCAATGTCTCCACGCATATCACACAGTGGTAAATGTCTCCACACATATCACATGGTGGTGAATGTCTCCATGCATGTTACATGGCAGTCGATGTCTCCATGCATGTCACATGGCGGTCAATGTCTCCATGCATATCATATGACGGTCAATGTCTGCATACATATCACACAGTGGTAAATGTCTCCATGCATGTCACATGACGGTCAATGTATCCACGCATATCACATGATGTCAAATGTCTCCATACATATCACACAGGCGTAAATGTCTCCACACACATCACAAGATGGTGAATGTCTCCATACATATCACACAGTGGTAAATGTATCCATGCATGTCACATGGCGGTCAATTTCTCAATACATGTCACATGTCAATGTCTCCATGCATGTCACATGGTAGTCAATGTCTCCATGCATATCAAATGGTATCAAATGTCTCCATGCATATCGTATGGTGGTCAATGTCACCATGCATGTCACATGGCGGTCAATGTCTCCATGCATATCACATGGTGTAAAATGTCTCCATACATATCACACAGTGGTAAATGTCTCCATGCATGTCACATGAGGGTCAATGTCTCCACACATATCACATGGTGGTAAACGTCTCCATACATACCACATAGTGGTAAATGTCTACATACATATCACATAGCAGTCAATGTCTCCATGCATGTCACATTGTGGTCAATGTCTCCACGCATATCACACATTGGTAAATGTCTCCATGCATGTCACATGGTGTCAAATGTCTCCATACATATCACACAGCGGTAAATGTCCCTATGCATGTCACATGGCGGTCAATGTCTCCATGCACGTCACATGGTAGTCAATGTCTCCATGTATGTCATATGGAAGTCAATGTCTCCATGCATGTCACATGGCGATCAATGTCTCCATGCACGTTACATGGTAGTCAATGTCTCCATGTATGTCATATGGCAGTCAATGTCTCCATACATGTCACATGGCGGTCAATGTCTCCATGCACGTCACATGGCAGTCAATGTCTCCAAACAAATTTTCATGACACAAACTTTCAAAACGTGTGTGCGGTGAAGCAAACTTCCAACTTACAAACTTTCATAACATAAACTTTCAAAACGTGTGTGTGCGGTGAAACAAACTTCCAAAGCACAAACTTCCAACTGGCAGACTTCCAACTCGCAAACTTCACACAACTTCGTACAACTTTGCACAACTTCACACAACTTTACACAACTTCGCAGGCGTGGAGTGGAGTGGAGAACTTCCAATATGCAAACTTCCAAAGCTAAAACTTCCAACTTGCAGACTTCCAACTCGCAAACTTCACACAAAATGTGTGTGCGGTGAAGCAAACTTCCAACTTACAAACTTTCATAACATAAACTTTCAAAACGTGTGTGTGTGACGTGAAGCAAACTTCCAACTTACACATTTTTCACAACACAAACTTTCAAAACGTGTGTGTGGTGAAGCAAACTTCCAAAACTTCCAACTTACAAACTTTCATAACATAAACTTTCAAAAATGGCGGTCAATTTCTCCATGCATGTCACATGGTTGTCAATGTATCCATGCATGTCACATGATAGTCAATGTCTCCATGCATATCACATGGTGTCAAATGTCTCCATGCATTTCACATGGTGGTCAATGTATCCATGCATGTCACATGGTGTCAAATGTCTCCATACATATCACACAGTGGTAAATGTCTCCATGCATGTCAAATGACGGTCAATGTCTACACGCATATCACATGGTGTCAAATGTCTCCATACATATCACATAGGGGTAAATGTCTCCACACATATTACATGGTGGTGAACGTCTCCATACATATCACACAGCGGTAAATGTCTCCATACATGTCACATACCAGTCGATGTCTCCATGCATGTCACGTTGTGGTCAATGTCTCCACGCATATCACACAGCGGTAAATGTCTCCATGCATGTCACATGGCGGTCAATGTCTCCATGCATGTCACATGGCAGTCAATGTCTCCAAACAAATTTTCATGACACAAACCTTCAAAACATGTGTGTTCGGTGAAGCAAACTTTCAACTTGCAAACTTTCATAACATAAACTTTCAAAGTGGAGTGGAGTGGAGTGGAGAACTTCCGATTTGCAAATTCCAAAGCACAAACTTCCAACTTGCAGACTTCCAACACATGACAGTCAATGTCTCCAAGCATGTCACATGGCAGTCAATGTCTTCATGCATACCACATGGTGTCAAATGTCTCCATACATGTCACATGGCTGTCAATGTCTCCATGCATGTCACATGGTGTCAAATGTCTCCACACATATCACATGGTGGTGAATGTCTCCATACATATCACACATCGGTAAATGTCTCCATGCATGTCACATGGTGGTCAATGTATCCATGTATGTCACATGACAGTCAATATCTCCATGCATGTCACATGGCAGTCAATGTCTCCATGCATACCACATGGTGTCAAATGTCTCCATACATATCACACAGGGGTAAATGTCTCCATACATATCACATGGTGGTGAACGTCTCCATACATATCACACAGCGGTAAATGTATCCATACATGTCACATAGCAGTCAATGTCTTCATGCATGTCACGTTGTGGTCAATGTCTCCACGCATATCACACAGTGGTAAATGTCTCCATGCATGTCACATGGTGTCAAATGTCTCCATACATATCACACAGCGGTAAATGTCTCCATGCATGTCACATGACGGTCAATGTCTCCATGCATGTCACTTGACAGTCAATGTCTTCATGCATACCACATGTTGTCAAATGTCTCCATATATATCACACAGGGGTAAATGTCTCCACACACATATCACATTGTGGTGAACGTCTCCATACATATCACACAGCAGTAAATGTCTCCATACATGTCACATAGCAGTCGATGTCTCCATGCATGTCACATGGTGGTCAATGTCTCCATGCATACCATATGATGGTCAATGTCTGCATACATATCACACAGTGGTAAATGTCTCCATGCATGTCACATGACGGTCAATGTCTCCACGCATATCACATGATGTCAAATGTCTCCATACATATCACACAGGCGTAAATGTCTCCACACATATCACATGGTGGTAAATGTCTCCATACATATCACACAGCGGTAAATGTCTCCATACATGACACATGGCGGTCAATTTCTCCATACATGTCACATGGCGGTCAATGTCTCCATGCATGTCACATGGTAGTCAATGTCTCCATGCATATCAAATGGTATCAATCTATCATATCATAAACTTTCAAAACATAAACTTCCAAACATTAACTTTTCATATCACCAAGTTTCCCATCACAAACTTCCAACTTGCAAGATTCAACTTACAGACTTCAAAATTGCAAAGTTTCATAACACTAACTTTCGTGTTAAAAATTTCTACTTACACATTTCCAACTTGTAAATTTTCAACTACAGTTTACCCATAATTCCTACAGGTTACCCATAATTCCTACAGTTTACCCATAATTCCTACATGTTACCCATAACTCCTACAGTTTACCCATACCTCCTACAGTTTACCTATAATTCCTACAATTTACCTATAATTCCTTCAATTTACCCATATCTCCTATAGTTTACCCCGAAAGTTTGCTGACGATACACTTTTGCACAGACAGTGACTGACCAATGTCAAAAAGATAAGACGAGTGGGATCGCACAACCCAAAGTCCACCAACAGCGACTGACCAGTGTGAAAAAGACAAGACGAGAGATGAGTGGGAGCGCACAAGTGAGCCAAAGTCCAACAACAACATTGACTGACCAATGTCAAAAAGACAAGACGAGTGGGAGCGTACAAGTCAAAGTCCACCAATAGCGGCTGACCAGTGTGAAAAAGACAAGACGAGTGGAAACGCACAAGCCAAAGTGCACTAGCAGCGACTGACCAGTGTGAAAAAGACAAGACGAGCGGAAACGCACAAGCCAAAGTCCACCAACAGCGACTGACCAATGTGAGTGGGAGTGCACAAGCCAAAGTTCACCAACAGCGACTGACCAATGTCAAAGTGGTCTTGTTGTGAAAAGCCGCATTCAAAGAAGAACGGAGCGCGTACTTGTAACATTGTCGCTGATTGACGCGATTGCAACGTTGTTATGAATAATATCCTTTGATCTCGCAGCATGATTTACCGTGGTATGGACAAGATGCGTCACGATGCTAATTTTCATACGGATTGATTCAGAAAACAAATAAAACTTATGTAACCGTAACATCCTCCTAAACACGCGTTAGAACACTCATTCACTTGTAAATGGACGTGATTCTAGTACACGGGAACAATAAAATATGTGTTCGTCTTTTATACCAATAAACAAACACGCGTAGAACTTATCGAAACCACATATTCGACTGCAACGATTTCGCTATGGTTATATGCAAATCGTCAATGTTGTATAGATATGAGATTCGTAATAGGTGATTGTGTACTGTGCAGTTGATAAAAGAGATTACATTGGTCACTCCGTCGAGGTCACGGTCACGTGTTGTCGTGGGTGGGTGGGTGATATTACGTGTATTTTCTTTGTTCCTATGTCCACCATCGTTGACCACCGGTCAATGATCATTCCTCCTCCAGTCGCTAGGGGCGCTTACGTCACGCACGCTCCGATACCACCGCCAGGGGGCGCTCCAAGGTCTAGTGCTGCTTTCTGATTGGCTGCGCGCACTCATTAGCGGTGGGCGATATTAGGGTCGTTTGCCTTTGATCTTTGGTGTGCTCTGCTCTTGAGGTATCAGATCCTTCTACTAACTACTAACATTTATTAGGATGGATGTTTTTAATTTGTGTTGACAGAGTCGAATATATATGACAAAGCAAGTAATAAGTATCAAATTCTAGGCCCGCGCAGGGCACTAATACATAATAACACATATAATACAAAATACCTCTTTCTGTCAATCAAAGAAGTACTTAAGCATTGAAATATTATTACTTTGGGGAGTTGTTTGCAATGACTTTATGTTTATAATTTGTGTATCTTTATAGACTACATATTATATACCTAAATAGGATATTATATAAAGCCAGACCATACCTATCATGTACTTGCTGAGGTTCGACATAATTATTTATTCAATTTGACTGCTCCAAGCATTTGCACATGACAAAGCAAGTAATAAGTATGTTTTAATGAAACCAGTCTAAAAGAGATGTTGCTACAGCTTCCTCTGTTTCCAGCGTGTAGCTCGTCTTAACTGTTATCATCTCGTTGTTTACTTCTCCCTATATTCACCCTGGCACACTGTCGGTGTCTCTCCCGCTCCAGTCTGGCTGCTCTTCTCTCTGCATCTGTCGCATAAAGGCTTTTCCGACCCATCTTCGGTTTAGCGATACGTCAAAAGCCCTAATCATGAAAACCACTGTCATCTGAAATATGTACATGTTTCGTCAAGCAAGTAGATTGGATAAAACTTTTGTTTTGGAAGAGAAATAAAGTATTATTTATAAGTTTTGTAAGCACGCAGCTTGGCATATTTAGGGGGACTGAGCTATGGCTCCCTTTCGGATAATATATTTTGCTACACCAAATTTGAATCATCATCAATAGTTGGCTAGGGCCGAAGCACAGATGAGCCGTTTCCACAGAAGAGTCATTTGGATGTATCGTTCATTACGGATGGAAATTCAGCCACTTCAACATCAAGTTCTGTTACTTCAACATCAAGGTGTTTGCAGACTAGCTTAGTGTATGTTTTCCTTCTCTGCCTATGCCCATGTACGTGGCACTGATTTGAATCGTTTCTTTGTACGTGTTACTGTGTCTATTGATGTTCGTTATTCCGATAAGTTTCATGTGCTAATGACGAAACTCGAAAGTAACGTAATGTTACGACAATGACAACAGGCAATAGCCAAATTAGGTGTCAGGGACACAACATGTCAATAATGAATCATTGCGTGTCTTAAGTTCGTGCGTCGTCCAACTCCGTGTCCCCTTGTCTTGGTGTTGTGTTGTTTTTCTCTTCTGTGTGAACGCTTCGGTGAACGTTTATGTTGAACTAGCAGCTACAATTGTTAATAAACCTGACTGGCATGTCATCATTCAGTGTAAACGTTTTAGGTTTGAGACGAATGACACAATACTGCATTGTCACGGAATTGCGTGACGCACGAACTTGGGATACTCTAGTCTAGACTAGTAAATAACATTTAGGCCGAACCACGTGCACGGACAACGCGACGATTTGACGACACTAACTTCTATCAAACTTTTTACCACTGAAGTCAAGAATGTTTTGATTTTTATTCAGTCTAGGTCTACCAGATGATTAATTAAACGGACCTTAATTAAATGGCACACGATGCAACGTACACCAACGTTGTCAGACATTGCCGACAACATGGCAACAACAAAAACTGACGTCACAGATGAAGACGTCGATAAACAAATCAACATGGTTACCTCTACTTTGATGTTTCTCACAAAATGCCCTACATACACCTCTATAATTAAAAACACGATCCTTGACATTTACTAATGGCAGCAGAATAATTATCATGCAAACGACAACTAATTGTCATATTCAACCTTTGGAACATTTACGAGATGGAAACGAATACTTACAGCAGGCCGGAAACGTACTGCTAATGTTACCATTGCGCATGTCTGACACGTCACCCGGTCGACAGCGGGATTCCCTGGTAGATTATATTCAACGAGACAGCGGAATAATAAACGTCTGGCACGCGGATATCATTTTTCGTCTTTGGCGCCGTTTTATCTTAAAATTGCATATTATGTGAAAAAAGTTTATATGGAGTTGAGGAAAGTGATATATAGTGTATGGGGTATGTTGATTCACTGGAAATTGTTTTTAAAATATGGACGATCTCAGAATGCAACTTTAAATCCGCGCGCGCCGCCGTCGTCGGTTTGCATCAGCAGTTGTTGTTGTTGTTGTTGACCGCCGTCGTTCGCGCTGTCGCCGCTACTAAACGTCCACGCGGTCGCATATAGGTCGGTATCGCTCCAAGCGTTGCGTATAGTGTTCAGCGGCGAGCGACTCGGCTGCCGCGCGACCCAAACCGAACGCCGCCGAGGCTGCTCCGCTGCTGCTGGTTTAGTTCAAGGGAGTCGGCTTGATGGCGCTCTACGGCCGTCGTCATTCGGAGACGGCGAACGGTAGAACGCGATCCAGCCCGGCGGCTCGGTTCACGTCGCCGTTGGCGTTGAGCGGATTCACGAGGACGCGCGACGTTTGTTAAGCAAACGTCGATGCTGCGGAATTTGAGTCGGACGTCGCCGCCGGCGTCCAAAGCGGCGGTGCCCACGAGACGCCCCATAATGTTTAGCAACGTCGCGACGGACAATGATAACGCCAAACTATACACTACGTGGGTCAAATAGGCATAATAGTTTTAGTAGACGACGCGCTCCGTTGAGTCAGAACTAAAGTCTATGGATTTTGTTTAAGTAGTGCTGCGGTTAGTTGTCGTAGCACGGGCGCGGCCAGTTCGACGGAGCCGACCGACTCTAAAGCCCGGCGCACACGAGCGGATCGGCCGCGCGGCGCCAGCTCACGAGGCCAACTGCTGAGCTGTATTTATTATCAGCGTTGCCCGCAGACGAGTGGATCTAGCTTAGCTGCCAACTCAGCCCACAATGCTCTGCGCAGCTTCACTCGCGATAAAGGGTAAACATGGCGTCCATTGGTACCGATGCGGAAGAACAGACGGATGAACAGGCGCTGTTATTTCTCCGAGACCGAGCAGGACGTCCTGGTTGACGTAGGCTTCGCAGCGTTTAAAGTAAAGTAACAGAATCTGGCCTACGCGCAGCATTGCAAGAGGAGGCATTCGGCCATCCGCGTGGCGCTCGGCGGCTCCATGTTCGCGGCCAGCGTCGACAGCCCGTAGCGTCGCAAAAGACCACACGCGGCGTGTGGGGGCGGTGGCGAGGGGCAGGGCCCTCAACAATTAGCGTATGTTATGAATAGCCCGGTGTAGCTCTATTTCTAATACCGATAGCTGGGATGCACGACTCGCAAAAACGAATCGGTTATAAAGTTAGTCAGACATAGCAGGACGGGATGTCAATTAGGTTAGAGTAAAATAATACTCTGTCTCTTTGGTGGTTGCTTGCCTATAATAATACTAATGCGTAATTGCTTCAAATTATAATCTTGTATGTGTCTATACACCATCTTAAAATATATATGTCCCATTTTTTGGCCGCCAAAGTCTGACTGACACGTTTGACAAGTAATAGCGCACGAGTCGTCCCAGTTAGTGCAAGAATCTCCATTAAGGCTTTGTCTGCGCTCGTATTAAAAACTTCAACGACGTATTTTTATAACTTTACATGATTCTATTCTACCATCACTTTGTCGGGCGGTGACGCTAGGTGAATCGTTTAAAGCGACTTGATCAATTAACTGTCTGTCTCATCGGGCAGTGTGTGTCTGACTTTAGAATAAGACATTGGTGAACATCTATGGTTAACATCTCTCTGACTTCACCGACCTCAATTGGAGTAGAGTGGGACACAGCAAATGTTCCTAAGCTTAGTGGTTATGTGTTCCTCAATGTTTGTACAAATGTTGTATACTTAGTGGTTATGTGTTTCTCAATGTTTGTACAAATGTTGTATACTTAGTGGTTATGTGTTTCTCAATGTTTGTACAAATGTTGTATACTTAGTGGTTATGTGTTTCTCAATGTTTGTACAAATGTTGTATACTTAGTGGTTATGTGTTTCTCAATGTTTGTACAAATGTTGTATACTTAGTGGTTATGTGTTTCTCAATGTTTGTACAAATGTTGTATACTTAGTGGTTATGTGTTTCTCAATGTTTGTACAAATGTTGTATACTTAATGGTTATGTGTTCCTCAATGTTTGTACAAATGTTTCACACTTAGTGGTTATGTGTTCCACAATATGTGTACAAATGTTTCACACTTAGTGGTTATGTGTTCCGCAATGTGTGTGGGAGGGGGCAGCAATCTAACGCACCCGGGCGCGATGCCCTACCCTACTTAGATGGGAGGGGGCAGCAATCTAACGCCCCCGGGCGCGATGCCCTACCCTACTTAGATGGGAGGGGGCAGCAATCTAACGCACCCGGGCGCGATGCCCTACCCTACTTAGATGGGAGGGGGCAGCAATCTAACGCCCCCGGGCGCGATGCCCTACCCTACTTAGATGGGAGGGGGCAGCAATCTAACGCCCCCGGGCGCGATGCCCTACCCTACTTAGATGGGAGGGGGCAGCAATCTAACGCACCCGGGCGCGATGCCCTACCCTACTTAGATGGGAGGGGGCAGCAATCTAACGCACCCGGGCGTGATGCCCTACCCTACTTAGATGGGAGGGGGCAGCAATCTAACGCACCCGGGCGCGATGCCCAACCCTACTTAGATGGGAGGGAAAGCAATCTAACGCACCCGGGCGCGATGCCCTACCCTACTTAGATGGGAGGGGGCAGCAATCTAACGCACCCGGGCGCGATGCCCTACCCTACTTAGATGGGAGGGGGCAGCAATCTAACGCACCCGGGCGCGATGCCCTACCCTACTTAGATGGGAGGGGGCAGCAATCTAACGCACCCGGGCGCGATGCCCTACCCTACTTAGATGGGAGGGGGCAGCAATCTAACGCACCCGGGCGCGATGCCCTACCCTACTTAGATGGGAGGGGGCAGCAATCTAACGCACCCGGGCGCGATGCCCTACCCTACTTTAAACGTTCGACAAAACCTGCACTTTTTGGCGGAAGACTCTGGCGTTTGATTCAAAGTCCCTCCCTTCCATCGACGACTCACAACTCTTCCGTGTTCTCCACGTGGCCAACACAGTCCGTGGCGCATTTTATTATACAAGTTAATAGACACTATACCAGGAATAACCCGTGGCTCCTTTGATGCATAATATAACACCAACATTCAGGTAAAATCGCGTGACATTTTCGACGGAAGTAATTCGCACAAATCTGTTGCCGTGCGATGAACCAATCGCGTATAGATCTATGACATCGCATGGTCAATCAAGTTAGACAATATTCAAACGTCAGATCCGCCGCTGCGTTCCCAAGGCAACGTTGTAATTTCTGTTTATAATACCAGTAAGCGTTATTGTTGGTACGCTGTAAACTAATTCTTTCCGACTCTCTACTTTGAAGTACTTCCGTCGACAATCGGTCCTGCGGCCGCTGTGGCCATTTTAGCTGCGTCCCCATTTTGTGTGGCGCTCATGCACCGCTCCTTCACTCTTGTAGTCGCCTCGGTCGCGCGGTCCTCGTATCAACCATCCTCCTGCCCGTAGCCACGCACTCATTCAAGTCCTACTGGACGCGCGCCATAGTAGTTGTGCCCTCCGCCCCCAGTTTTAGCTCCTCCTACGCAGCCGCAGCAGCAGCCACATGAGCCTCGATCACCGCCTCTTCCGCCTCCGCGGCGACCCGTTCGGTATTCATGACCAACGCGTTCATTCCTTCTACAGTCTCTTTCGTCTCGACAACTATTCTAGCCACCTCAGCAACGTCCAAACTCGCCAGCTTTTCTTGGGCAGTCTTGAGCAGTTCGCGCTCTCGTTAGCATGCTTGTGCCGCCGCCGACTTTTCAACCACCGTCGTTGGCGTAGCCACCGATGTTGGTAGACCTGAGCGCGTAGTTAACGCGTTCACCTCGCGCGTCACGCCGCACTGCGCGGTGTCGCTGTCGCAGTGACGCGGCAGAAGAGTAGTGACCGTACGAATGAATGGCGACTTTTGAAGCGCACTCCTTATAAACGACGTCTCGTTGTACCACTCCGCATTGCAGAAGTAGTTGCCGCTGCATCCACCGCTGCATCCACCGCTGCATCCACCGTTGCATCCATTCGGGCAGTACGTCTGCACAGCCAAACTAAACTGTTCGTTACGCAGAAGCTCCTCTTGGCGCCACATCTCGTTCAACAACCTCTCGGCTCGCGTACACCGATCGTCAACACAAAGACCAACCACACTGGTCACAAGCCACTGGGCGGCACCAGTCGGTCGGATCCACTGCCCAAGACAAGTACACGGACGCATACATTTGGTACGCGTTCAACTGATTGTACCAAAACATGGGCGTGGCGCATGGTCTTGTCGTCGTCGAGGCGTCCTTCACCGCGATTGTATCCAGGTAGTTGCTGTCGCAGTGTCGTCGTGTTTGGTGAACGTCGTTTATCACGCACCGCTCAAAGTCAACCCACACTCGGCCTTTGCGCTCTCCGACCGTCGTCAAGCCTTCGAATCGTTTTGGATCGCCGTCAATGCATCCAATCGCGCAGCCATTCATATACTTTAGAGGAGTTAAGCGACAAAAACTTGTGCGGCGTTCGTCCGTGATTGCACGCCACCAACAAACCAAGTAATACTAAACTAGCTCGCCCACCGCCGCCCTTTTAAAGGGCTCTGGTTGACGCGCCAATGAATTATTGCGCCAATCGCCTATTAATGAATAACGCTTGGCTCGCCGGCCGCTCTGTTCTTGGCTCGCCGGCCGCTTTGTTCTTGGCTCGCCGGCCGCTCTGTTCTTGGCTCGCCGGCCGCTCTGTTCTTGGCTCGCCGGCCGCTCTGTTCTTGGCTCGCCGGCCGCTCTGTTCTTGGCTCGCCGGCCGCTCTGTTCTTCGGTTTTTGTTTAAACTATAAAATGAACGCGCTTTTTATAGCGGTTTTAATGCTCGTTAGGCGCATCCGCCGTGTCGAGTAGAGCACTAGTACACAGTGCCATAATAGGGGTAAGCGTAGTCGCCGTAGTCGTGTCGAGTAGAGCACTAGTACACAGTGCCATAATAGGGGTAGGCGCATCCGCCGTGTCGAGTAGAGCACTAGTACACAGTGCCATAATAGGGGTAAGTGTAGTCGCCGTAGTCGTGTCGAGTAGAGCACTAGTACACAGTGCCATAATAGGGGTAGGCGCAGTTGCCGTAGTCGTGTCGAGTAGAGCACTAGTACACAGTGCCGTAATAGGGGTAGGCGCAGTCGCCGTAGTCGTGTCGAGTAGAGCACTAGTACACAGTGCCATAATAGGGGTAAACGCAGTCGCCGTAGTCGTGTCGAGTAGAGCACTAGTACACAGTGCCATAATAGGGGTAAGCGCAGTCGCCGTAGTCGTGTCGAGTAGAGCACTAGTACACAGTGCCATAATAGGGGTAAGCGTAGTCGCCGTAGTCGTGTCGAGTAGAGCACTAGTACACAGTGCCATAATAGGGGTAAACGCAGTCGTCGTAGTCGTGTCGAGTAGAGCACTAGTACACAGTGCCATAATAGGGGTAAGCGCAGTCGTCGTAGTCGTGTCGAGTAGAGCACTAGTACACAGTGCCATAATAGGGGTAAACGCAGTCGTGGTAGTCGTGTCGAGTAGAGCACTAGTACACAGTGCCATAATAGGGGTAAGCGCAGTCGTCGTAGTCGTGTCGAGTAGAGCACTAGTACACAGTGCCATAATAGGGGTAAGCGCAGTCGTCGTAGTCGTGTCGAGTAGAGCACTAGTACACAGTGCCATAATAGGGGTAAGCGCAGTCGTCGTAGTCGTGTCGAGTAGAGCACTAGTACACAGTGCCATAATAGGGGTAAGCGTAGTCGCCGTAGTCGTGTCGAGTAGAGCACTAGTACACAGTGCCATAATAGGGGTAAGCGCAGTCGCCGTAGTCGTGTCGAGTAGAGCACTAGTACACAGTGCCATAATAGGGGTAAGCGCAGTCGTCGTAGTCGTGTCGAGTAGAGCACTAGTACACAGTGCCATAATAGGGGTAAGCGCAGTCGTCGTAGTCGTGTCGAGTAGAGCACTAGTACACAGTGCCATAATAGGGGTAAGCGTAGTCGCCGTAGTCGTGTCGAGTAGAGCACTAGTACACAGTGCCATAATAGGGGTAAGCGCAGTCGCCGTAGTCGTGTCGAGTAGAGCACTAGTACACAGTGCCATAATAGGGGTAAGCGCAGTCGCCGTAGTCGTGTCGAGTAGAGCACTAGTACACAGTGCCATAATAGGGGTAAGCGCAGTCGCCGTAGTCGTGTCGAGTAGAGCACTAGTACACAGTGCCATAATAGGGGTAAGCGTAGTCGCCGTAGTCGTGTCGAGTAGAGCACTAGTACACAGTGCCATAATAGGGGTAAGCGCAGTCGCCGTAGTCGTGTCGAGTAGAGCACTAGTACACAGTGCCATAATAGGGGTAAGCGCAGTCGTCGTAGTCGTGTCGAGTAGAGCACTAGTACACAGTGCCATAATAGGGGTAAGCGCAGTCGTCGTAGTCGTGTCGAGTAGAGCACTAGTACACAGTGCCATAATAGGGGTAAGCGTAGTCGCCGTAGTCGTGTCGAGTAGAGCACTAGTACACAGTGCCATAATAGGGGTAAGCGTAGTCGCCGTAGTCGTGTCGAGTAGAGCACTAGTACACAGTGCCATAATAGGGGTAAGCGTAGTCGCCGTAGTCGTGTCGAGTAGAGCACTAGTACACAGTGCTATAATAGGGGTAAGCGCAGTCGTCGTAGTCGTGTCGAGTAGAGCACTAGTACACAGTGCCATAATAGGGGTAAGCGCAGTCGCCGTAGTCGTGTCGAGTAGAGCACTAGTACACAGTGCCATAATAGGGGTAAGCGCAGTCGTCGTAGTCGTGTCGAGTAGAGCACTAGTACACAGTGCCATAATAGGGGTAAGCGCAGTCGCCGTAGTCGTGTTGAGTAGAGCACTAGTACACAGTGCCATAATAGGGGTAAGCGTAGTCGTCGTAGCCGTGTCGAGTAGAGCACTAGTACACAGTGCCATAATAGGGGTAAGCGTAGTCGCCGTAGTCGTGTCGAGTAGAGCACTAGTACACAGGGCCATAATAGGGGTAAGCGCAGTCGTCGTAGTCGTGTCGAGTAGAGCACTAGTACACAGTGCCATAATAGGGGTAAGCGTAGTCGCCGTAGTCGTGTCGAGTAGAGCACTAGTACACAGTGCCATAATAGGGGTAAGCGTAGTCGCCGTAGTCGTGTCGAGTAGAGCACTAGTACACAGTGCCATAATAGGGGTAAGCGTAGTCGCCGTAGTCGTGTCGAGTAGAGCACTAGTACACAGTGCCATAATAGGGGTAAGCGCAGTCGCCGTAGTCGTGTCGAGTAGAGCACTAGTACACAGTGCCATAATAGGGGTAAGCGCAGTCGCCGTAGTCGTGTCGAGTAGAGCACTAGTACACAGTGCCATAATAGGGGTAAGCGCAGTCGCCGTAGTCGTGTCGAGTAGAGCACTAGTACACAGTGCCATAATAGGGGTAAGCGTAGTCGCCGTAGTCGTGTCGAGTAGAGCACTAGTACACAGTGCCATAATAGGGGTAAGCGCAGTCGCCGTAGTCGTGTCGAGTAGAGCACTAGTACACAGTGCCATAATAGGGGTAAGCGTAGTCGCCGTAGTCGTGTCGAGTAGAGCACTAGTACACAGTGCCATAATAGGGGTAAGCGTAGTCGCCGTAGTCGTGTCGAGTAGAGCACTAGTACACAGTGCCATAATAGGGGTAAGCGTAGTCGCCGTAGTCGTGTCGAGTAGAGCACTAGTACACAGTGCCATAATAGGGGTAAGCGCAGTCGCCGTAGTCGTGTCGAGTAGAGCACTAGTACACAGTGCCATAATAGGGGTAAGCGTAGTCGCCGTAGTCGTGTCGAGTAGAGCACTAGTACACAGTGCCATAATAGGGGTAAGCGTAGTCGCCGTAGTCGTGTCGAGTAGAGCACTAGTACACAGTGCCATAGTTACAATAAGCGCTGATATGAAAGTTTCAGAGCAGTGTGGTATTGCAGCTTCAAAGGGTAATCAAATTCTTGGATTGATTAGAAGAAACATAACATACAAGGGAAAAAAGTTAATTATACCTCTTTATAAAGCAATAGTTAGACCTCATTTAGAATACTGTATACAAGCATGGAGACCATATCGTAAGAAGGATATAGATACGCTTGAACGCATACAAAGGAGAGCAACTAAAATGATTCCAGAACTGAGAGACCTTAGTTATGAAGAACGCCTGAAAGAATGTGGTTTAACAACTCTAGAGACAAGGAGGTTAAGAGGAGATCAGATTGAAGTTTTTAAGATATTGAATGGGTATGAAAATATTGATAGAAATATGTTTTTCTCACTCAAGAAGGATAGCAGAACTAGAGGACATGAGGTAAAATTAGTAAAGGATCAATGTAGATTGGACATCAGGAAGCACTCGTTCTCACAGAGGACAATAAATGAATGGAACAAATTGTCAACAGATTGTGTAACTGCTAGCAGCGTGAATATGTTTAAAAACAAGGTTGACACATATCTCAGGAGGGCAGGCTATAAGTAGATGAACATTGTTGGACTCTCGATAAGCCAATGGCTTCCTTGTCCACTTGCCATCTGGGCCTTTGGCTTGGATGGCAAATCTTGTTAAATCTTGTTAAATCTAAATAATAGGGGTAAGCGCAGTCGCCGTAGTCGTATTGAGTAAAGTACGCGGAGTCATAATGGGAGTAGGTGCAGTCGCCGTGTCGAGTAGAGCACTAGTAGGTGCAGTCGCCGTGTCGAGTAGAGCACTAGTACGCGGAGCCATACTAGGGGTAGTCGCCGTAGTAGTGTCGGTTCTCGTATCGGTACAGATCGTACTACTACTATGAGTGCTACAGACGGGTGCAGTAACTAGCGAGACTGCAGCACTGTTGACTCGCCTCGACCACCGCTCGCGCTCGTCCGCACCCAAAGAGCGGCGGCGTCTAAAATGCGGCCGCCGCTGTTGCGACGACCCAAAGACGGCGACGATTCTTCGGAATCTGTAGGTATATTGACAGCGGTCGTACGAACGGGTTTAAAATGATTATTAGCGGTATTAATATTGTCGGCGAATGATGTTATGCTTGTGTTGTCGCAGCCCGCACCGCTTTCACTCGGCGTGAAATCAACCGCCGCGATGGGATGTTTGAGGGGACAGACCACAGCACAAAATTGCATTGGTGGCCATGTTAACGTTTTGTCTGATTATAAAAAAACGTGACCCCTAAAAATACTGAACATTTTTCACAGCAACTGACATCATCTCATTGATATGCTGACCAAGTTTTGTCAAAATCACATACCTCCAGCTCTTTTAAAACGCCCCGACATGCGATGCCCGTCAATTTAAAAAAAAATAGCGACGTATTCATGCGCCCACGTGGCCCATAGCAGAAAAATTCCCATAAATCCATCTGCCTGATAAAAAAAATGCACTGTTTCACAGCCAATAGCTTCTACAAAGAAACATGTGAATATAATATGCCTGCTCAATTGCACTTATATCACATCATATGAATTGTTTAATTTCACATATCACAATTTAATACACCCTACATTCGTGTGAAACAATAAACCGGAAGGTCAACTGTGGTCTAACCCCTTGAGCGCCGCGGGCCGCGGCTGTCTCGAAGAACGCCACGTCGGACTCACTAATCATATTGGGCGTGAGAAGATTATTGGCGTCTATGGCAGGCCGATAGGGCCGGGCCATATACGCGGGAAACGTTACGTGTTGAATTATATCTCAACACGTTTAGATATTGATCAATGAGGTCTCGGATAAATTAACGCGTTGAATTATCAACCAATGAGGACTCGACGAAATTAACGCGTTGAATTATACATCAACGCGTTGAGATATTAACCAATGCGAACTCGAAGAAATTAGTGCTTTGAATTAGCAACCAATGAGGACTCATTTAGCTACGCATCATATAGTGAGCAAATTAATGTTAATCTTAGTTACGCATTGTGAAAAAAAAACGCGGTAATTTACAGTAGCTACCCTAGGCTGGCGACATCCCGTTCAACGTACATTACGAAATGCCTCCTCGCCTCATCCAACGAACACAAGAGTCACTACAGGGTGTGGGCTCCGTTTACTAACGTTTACAATCGCCCGATATTCATTGTTCACTTTCCACCAAATTTTAAAAGTCCGTTGGAGGCTGGTCGACCCATATTGACAGCGGATAACATTTCTTGCCAACCAAACTGTCAACGCGGACCCGGTCGGAGCACAGCTCGAATATCGGTTTCAAGTAAAGTTATACCATTTTCAATGCATTCCATTGTGCACATTACTGTTAAAAATATATATACAAGCAGGGAATACTACAAAATAAGTGTTTAAAGGGATATAAAACATAGTTCCTAGGGGGCATTAATTATTAAATTGTACCATATTTAGATATACTGATTATTCACACAAAACTTACAACGTCCAAATGACATGGAATAGATACAGCAGCAAACGACAGCCATTTGTGCATTAGTTTGCAATGACGTATACTAATGTGATGCCCGAAACTACGGGGGTTAATATGCATTTGTTTAATGTACATTGAGCAGGATGTTGCCAACGTGTAGCTATTTTCGTCAATAGTACTGTAAATTAACGCCTTGTTTCATAATGCGTAACTAAGATTAACATTCATTAGTTCACCATCTGATGCGTAGCTAAGCGAGTCCTCATTGGTTGATAAATCAACGCGTTAATTTCTTCGAGTTCTCACTGGTTGATATCTCAACGACGGCGACGGCGTCCGGCGGCGACTCCCTACACCCGAATAGGTTCACGTAGGTGGTTTGGCTCGAGTCGCCGCCAACGTATTGTACGTTGAACGACAGCGACACCAAATAGTTGCTCTGGATTATTAGTCGTTCGCACAAACTGAGGTGTTTGTACCTCGCCCGCTCTACGGCCGTGGTCACGTCGGCGGCGGCGGCTACACCGCCAAAAAGGATTTGAAACTATACGAGCAGTTGTTGGTGTAGTACAGCCGGGGAAACCAATCAAAGTCGTCCGTCGGGTTTAAATGTCGTACGTGGATGGAAAGACTAAAGAACGACAGCAGTCGGCCGATTCGGAGACGCGATCCAGCCCGGCAGCTCGGTTCACGTCGCCGTTGGCGTTGAGCGGATTCACGAGGACGCGCGACGTTTGTTAGGCGAACGTCGATGCTGTGGAATTTGGCGGCGTCCAAAGCGGAAGTGCCCAATCAATCAATCAATCAATCAATCAATCAATCAATCAATCAATCAATCAATCAATCAATCAACCAACCAATCAATCAATCAATCAATCAATCGTCAAATTTATAAGGCGCCACTCCAACAGTTGTTGCTGATGGCGCCGTAAAATATGTTCAAAATATTTTACTTTAAAAGGTGTCTTTAACTGCGCTTTAAAACATCTTCTGAAAGCCCTGTTAATGTCAGATGTTGTGGCAACAGGTTCCATGATGTCGGGGCTGCGATGCCGAAGGATCGGTCTCCTGAAATCCGTTTAGCTCGCGGGACACAAAACAGATTAAGTTCACTTGAGCGCAACGATCTAGGTGGCAGACGTCGGCTGACAGAGTTGACGACGTAGTCCGGTGCACGCCCATTGAGTGCTCTGTGTACGAGGAGTAGTATCTTGAACTCGTACTGCTATCGGCAGCCAGTGCAGCTCTCTCAGTAGCGGTGTCGCGCGGCAGAAATTCGTGGCACCAACCATGAGGCGGGCTGCCCAATTCTACACGCTTTGCCTTTGGAGTCGTTGGATTTGTTTGAATTGGAGTATGTATAACAACGCATTGCTAACGTCGAGTCTGCTTGTCACAAATGCGTGCACAATTTGCTCTGTTGCACTAGGGGTTAGGTAGCGCCTAATCCTTGCAATATTGAGTAGATGGTAGATAGCAGGTTTGCAAACCGCCGTAATAAGCGACTCCATTGTCCTGGTCTCGTCGAACTGTACACCAAGATTCCGCACATGAGACACCGCGATCAAACCATCGCCGATGTGTACTGCGTGTAGCTCGATTTATAAATATAATGACCTCCGTTTTGTCATCAATCAGTTTCAGGAAATTGGAGCTCATCCACGTCCTGATTTCTGCCACACCCCCTCAATACACTCGACAGCCGCGGCGACGTCCGTCTGGAGAGGTTTCACTGGGAGGTAAATTTGGGTGTCATCTGCATAGAGGTGGAACATCAGATTGTACTTGCTGATGATCTTGGCAACAGACGCTGTGTATATAGAAAACAGCCGGGGGCCGAGCACCGAGCCTTGGGGACACCATACTGTTAAGATCGACCCCCGTCTCGTCGTTTTTTTTCTTCAGGTATCGTCTCGATTAGAGATTTATTCGCCAGCAAGTCACTTCACGTACATTTGGCTACACATAATCGCCATCCCGCCACATCAGTACAGCGTACGTACCATCGGTAACCTCTTTGGTTGAATTTTTTTTTTAGCAATTTAGAAATCAAACGTAACGCTAGTGCAAGTCGGCTTGGCTCGTCTATGTGGACAATTTTGAAGGTCGGAATGTTGGGAGCATTTTCGTAGCTTCCCTCGTGGAGCGTACACATCGTGTCTCGGTGAAATAGTCTGCCGCGCTCCCTTGGTGCGCAAATCTGTCCCTTTTAAAGCAAGTCCATAGCTTTCCCAGGAGTTTCCAGTACCAAAGTACGCATGCGTGAACATCTCCTGATTCTATCAAAATCATCCAAAACCGTCTCACGCATGCGTGAACAGGCCGACGCCACACAACCTCCCTGAAGAAAACCCATTTACATTTTCGCATAATTATTATATGTGTACAGTGTGGGTGGTTGTCCTACATCTTGACAAACTTTCCCCGGCCCGCTTACGGGTCAGGAGGGTGAGATCTTGAGCAACCGGTTGACAACTCATTAATAAACTTCTAGGCACGGGGAAGAGCGTCAACTTTCGACCCACGCCTGTAGCTTGGTTCGGACGAAATACCCATTACTCAGAATTTAACTTCTGCCCCCAACGCTAGGCTACATGTCTACATAAACATCCTGGATTTTTTTAATAGTAAAATTATTATCACTATTATATCTATATTAACCGCGTAACGAAGGCAATGACTTTACAATGGTCGACAGTGTCAAATGCAGTCGACAGGTCAAGTTGACAGGTCAAGCTGACAGGTCAAGCTGACAGGTCAAGCTGACAGGTCAAGCAGCACAAGAATAGTGACTTAGATTATCCATTGCTTTCAAGATGTCGTTCTGCACGCATAATAAAACCGTCTCAACGCTGTGATTAGGTTTGTATGCACTCTGATAGGGCTCGCTGAGATTGTGCTCTGACAAGTGAGCCGACGTCTCGCTGCGACAACACGTTCTATTATGTTAAATAAATAGGGCAGATTCGACACGGGGCTGTAGTTATTCAGAACAAATTTGTCCAGGCCCGGTTTTTTCAGTAGTGGCCTGACGTGCGCTTTCTTCAGACGAGCTGGTAGAGACGCCCCGTAATGTCTAGCGTCGTCGCGACGGACACCGAACACGCCAAACTATACACTACGTGGGTCAAATAGGCATAATAGTTTGAGTAGACGAAGCGCTCCTTTGCGTCACAACTAAAGTCTATGGATGTTTTAAGTAGTTCTAAGAGCGTGATGCAAGAACGCCGCCGTGATGGGATCGCCTTGGAACACGCACACGGGTCCGTGGATGGCGAGCGCATCGTACGGCGCTCGCTCGGACGGGCGTTAACCTCAACAACAGATTGACGGACGGCGGCTCGTCGAAGGGGGTTGCGGCGCCGTTGTAGGTCAGCCCGTCGAGAACGTTTTGAGGCGCTCCGCGTAGACGCCGGCAGACAGCGGTTCTGCTGAGGCGCGGCGTAGGCCTCGACGTCCGCGGTTAGATGTCGTAGCACGGGCGCGGTCAGTTCGACGGAGCCGACCGACTCTAAGAGACCGAGCAGGACGTACTGATTGACGTAGGTTTCGCAACGTTTATAGTAAAGTAACAGAATCCGGCCTACGCGCAGCATTGCAAGAGGAGGCAGTCGGCCATCCGCGTGGCGCTCGGCGGCTCCATATTCGCGGTCAGCGTCGAAAGCCCGCAGCGTCGCAAGACCACACGCGGCGTACGTCGTCGCGCCGACGTAGTAACGGTTGTCGCCGCTCGGCGTGATTGTGTACAACATGTCCACCGTATTGTTGACGCGCCGGGCGACGTAGTCGTCTTGGACATTTTGCGCGGTCTCGAGGGTTTGTATGTAGTCGGCGAGAGACGCATCGCCCGCGAGCGAGTGGGTCGCCGCCTCGAGAGCGCGCTGTAAAGACGCCGCGTCGTCGCAATCACTGTTGTTGTGCGTCACCCAACAGTTCCCGTACGGCGTTCACGGGTACGACAATATTAAAACAGACGAGGAGGTGTTTGGACTTTGGCTCAACGACGGTACAAAAAAGCTCGTTGAGGTTGATATAAAATTCGTTCATGGAGCGCACGACGTCAAGCGTGGATTCGACGGCAGCGCCGCCACCCACCGCGCTCGTTGGAACGAGTTCGAGACGCTGCGGCACCGCCTCAGGCTCCCCGTCGTCTCCCGGCTCGAGGCGTAGATTCTGTGCGCTCACCGCCGTCGTTCACAACATGTCAACGATGACTTTTTAAGTTGACTCGAATTTAGTTTATATGTGGTGCGCGTTATCGCTTGTTGGAGTAGAGCTACCGTTGGGGACGCAGCAGCGAGCCGCCGCCGCCGCCGCCGCCGCCGCCGCCGCCGCCGCCGCCGCGTCTAAGCTCCGGTAGAGTCGAACTCTCTCTCTTTCTCTTGTTTGAAGAAGAAGAAGTAGTAGAAGACTCGGTATCCATCGCGGTTAACACTTGGCCAGGGCGTCCGCCCAACAGCGTCGTTTGAAGGGATTCCGTTTTATCGAGAATCTCTACGAGAGTAGTAGCGACTGTCGGGGTCGTGGCGCCCAAAAAACCCATCGTTGTGGATTTGAGCGAGTCCACTAGACGAACGGTGTTGCCCGAAGCGGCGGCCATTGGCGTCGGCGGCTGCGACTAGACGGAGCTTCCGAGATCGTTGTTAACGTCCAACGCGGTCGGCGTCTCGTAGTGGACGCCCGCGCTATGTAGCCGCTTCGAACGATCGATCAAACAAACGGGTTTAAATATGGTGGGTATTTTTTTACTACGGCTCCGAATTGAACGAATGTGTGCGCTTTGAGGTTGTTGACGGGCGTCGAACTAAGCTAGACGACGTGAACCACCGCGCTACAAAGTCGTACGGCGAGTGGTACGACTCGGCGTCGAGGCGTTTGCATCGCCCCATGGTCCAGACGGCGTCCAGCGCGCGGACAATTATATAGTTGTGTGTGTAGGCACACAATGAGAAGTGTGCGTCTCTTAGTGTCATGAGTGTATCAATACTGACCCCAAAACTCTCAAGGGCTTCAATACATGTCTCGTTACACTAATTTAATGTACATGCATAAACATTAACATTTGATACTATTGTTTGTTATTAGTTTTGTATACAGACCCGTACATGTGAACTACGAGTCAAATCATACATGCAACGACTATAAAACAGCATATGCATATTATGTAAGTGAGGGGGTCTTTCTCAAAACAAACGTAGATTTAGGGGAGATGTCGACAGTGGCCTATCCAGGATCTTGCAAAGGGGAAGGCCTACAATGGGATGGGGGGGGGGCGTGGGAGGGTGCGGGGGGGGGGGGGGCGTGAGCGGGTGGGGGGGGGGGGCGGTGGGTCTCAACAAATAGTGTAATTCTATTTCTAATACCGACAGCTGGGAAGCACGACTCGCATAAACGAACCGGTTATAAAGTTAGTCAGACACCGCAGGACGGGATGTTTATTAGGTTAGAGTAAAACAATACTCTGACTCTTTGGTGGTTGCTTGTCTATAAAAATAATAATGTGTGACTGCTTCGAATCATAATCGCCGTGTTCGTGCGTGTGATGTTGAAGCCGGCCTTGTTGCTATCGGCGGTGTTGCCGTCGGCGGTGCTAGAGTCGGCTGTGTTGGTGTCGGCGGTATTTGTGTCGTTACAGTGTTCTTGGTGTCGGTGGTATTTGTGTCGTTACAGTGTTCTTGGTGTTGGTGATTGTGCAGGTGGTGTTGGTGTCGGCGGTATTCGTGTCCGCGGTGCTGGTGGTGTTTTTGGTGTCAGTGTTGTTAATAATGACGGTGTTGGTGCCGGTAGTTTTTGTATTGATAGTGTTGGTGTCGGCGGTGTTGTTGTTGGTTTCAGCGGTGCTGGTGCAGGCGGTGTTGGTGCTGGGAAGTAAGATTCGCAGGAACGAAACGGTTATAAGGTTAGTCAGACATAGCAGGGCCGGATGTTAATTATGTTACAGAAAAATGAGTGACGGCTTCAAACCATAATCGTGTGTGTTTAGATACCATCTTCAAATATATATGTCCCATTTCTTTGCCGCGAAAGTCTGACTGACAAGTAACACGAGTCGTCCCAGTTAGTTTTCTCTACGTGGCCAACACAATTCGTGGCGCATTTTATTATACAATCGATCCCACGATGCATTGCAACATCTGTGTGTGAACCCCGAGTGTGGGGGGGGGGAGCACGTAATGCGTTGATAATTATCTAAATGACCCCCAAATACATTTTATACATCTGTTAAAATCATAGTTTTCAAGTTTGAAAACAACCTATGCCCCTTAACGTGCAACATTTGCATTGATATATATTAACTGTTCCATGATATATATTAATTCACTAACACATTTTATTCACAGATCAATGTTAACTAAAATTACATAAAGTAGCCTTGAAATCATAGCTCTTGTTCTAAATATATACCCTTAATAAAAAGCGTCGCGTGCGTCGACGTGGATTATTCTTTGGAACATTGTATCAAAGTTGGACTCTGGGTCAAACGTTCGGCGACGGACGAGTCCACTGTTGCGGTGGAGGGGTCAGAGGTTACTATTTATTACACACACAAACAAATGTACATCTTGAAAAAGTTACACGACATAAACTAAAACTGTCTCTCAGGTGAAACATTAAACTACAGCTGGTGACAACTTTCTGTCACATGCATCACGCGTCACTGGCAGCGACATATAAAGTAGGTTTAGTGATTGTCACTGGTGTCGTCTGAACTTGAAGGCGACAAGTGGGCGTTGTCATCATTGGTGTCATGAGATGACGACGAGTTGTCGTCGTCATCATCGGTGTCACTGGTGTCGTATAGACACCACCAGTAGTTGTCATCGCTGACAGTGTCGTGTTACAGTGGCCGCCGGTAGAACAGCTCGTACTGTCCACCGTCACACAGACTGCCACAGTCTTCCTCTGACGGCGGCTCCTGGTGGCTCAGTCTACAACAGTTACACTCCGTCGTCTAGGCGTGGGACAGTGCGTGTGTACGAGTGTGCGTGCGACCGATTGTGCGTGTGTATGTATATGTAAGTTCGTGCGTGCGTACGTACGTGTGCTTACGTGTGTGCGTGCGTGTGTGCGTGCGTGTGTGCGTGTGTATGTGCGTGTGTATGTGCGTGTGCTTACGTGTGCGCGTGCGTGCGTGCGTGTGTATGTGTGTGCGTGCGTGTGTATGTGTGTGCGTGCATGCGTGTGTATGTGTGTGTGTGTGTGTGTGTGTGTGTGTGTGTGTGTGTGTGTGTGTGTGTGTGTGTGTGTGTGTGTGTGTGTGTGTGTGTGTGTGTGTGTGTGTGTGTGCGTGTGTCCGTGTTAAGAGACAAGAGATCTACTCACGCTACACGCCCCACTCTCCCCTCAGTGATCTCCTTCACTCGCTCCAGGCCGCGCTGTGAGATGTGATTCCCGCCGAGCCTACAACAAACACACAGAGACGTCCTGTCACATGTCACCTTCGACCTCTCCCCGCTAACACACCCCACCTTCATTCACATCCCTCGCCTCTCCACCCCAGTCACACGTTCTCACACTACTTGTCCTGCTGCAAGGGGTGATAATACGGGTAAACACAGACACCCCCACACAGAATGATCTCGTCTGTCGCCGACTGTTGATGTGGAAAGTCATTCCAGAAAAATCTGTTCCATTTTAAATATAAATAACGATTTATTTTTACAACAAATAATAATAATTTGTCGCCAATAAGACGATGGTTGACAATGACACATTTGGTGACACTACATAGTACCATCATTTCAAAAAGAAAATAATTTGCGACGTCAGACGACAGTGTGACATGTTTTTTGGGAAAAAGTGTTGTGTGGAATAAAAAACAACAAAAACAACAAAGTCAACATTTCTCTAACAAACGACACTTGACGACATAAACTCGGCGATGACTGTCACAAAGTGTTGTCGTCGGGGGTAGAGTATAAAGGGACCCGTCAGACGGGGTAATTGCCCGGTTGATAAAGGAGATTGGAGGTGAAATAACACACAAGATCAACGACTTACGCGAGCCACTGTAGCCCCGGCAAGTCGGCCGCACATTCAGCGATGGAGACAGCTGTGACATCGTCTATGTGACACCCCATCAACCTACAAATGTCAAGAGTAAAGTGAACACGACACATGTCAATGCAATGGAAGACAATTGAGTCGGTTCGTGCGTACGCACTAAATAGCGTGTGTATGTGCGTGTGTATCTGTGTGACAGTTTCACCGAGTCACCAACAATGTCTCAATATTAAACTAAATCAAGTCAACGTAATTACAAATCTCACCCGAGTGTCTTCAACCCTCTCATCCTGGACACACACCGCCCCAGGGCCGCCCCGGCCGCCGCGTTGACGGTGTTGTCGGTGAGACTGTAAAGTAAAATATATCCGTGACTGATGCAGCGTAAACATTCCACTGACCTCAACGAAACAATAATGTATAAACACACAACTTTCAATCAATTCCACTCTATCAATACAAATATTTCTGGCCACAAAGTACATTTTGCGGAGAGCAAAAAACGACAGTTTGTTTTAAAAATTCGCGTCTGTGTAACGAGAAATGTTGAACCATCAAAACTAATGTAATATTTAAATACTTCATCGATGTTTAAACAAATAATGTATTTAATAAAATGAACATAAAATATGCATCACCAGTAACCATTAGAGATGACAAAGTATTGATTAATTGTGAAGTATGTATTTTAATTACCTGGTAATTATAATAATTTGGATTACGTTTTGCCAAACATATGTATTTACATAGACAACAGCACATAAATTAATGTTTTACTTGTGTATTTGTAGGCACATTTAATTATAATGTTACGATTATTTGTGTACACGTAGCTTGTATATATTCATATGTCTACATGTACACATTACACCTACCTGAGATCCTCCAGGGCTGTCAACTGGTGCAACCCTCTCGCTAAGTCGCTCATAGCGTCAGCCTGGATGTGACAGCCTAGTAAGCTGTAACACAAACAGTGCACATTTAACAGTTTATTTAATACCAGCTAATATCAACATATGTCCCCATTACATCAACGTATTGCAAATCAACAGTTGTCATATTTTGAGTTTTGTACAAAGGAACATGGAAGGCTTTGTTCATTGCAATCAATTATCGCCTGGTTTTGTGCTTGTTTAATTATATTATAATGTGACCGATCAAGCCGAGGACTTGGTCTTGGATCATGTGTTTTGTAAGGGAAATATAAGGTAAGTACTTGTCTACCGCACAGAGAAATAATAAAAGTCCATCTGTTAATAATTCATCATTATTTTGTTCAATGACAATGTTTTTTCAAAAATAAAACAAAACCAGTATCACTGATTTTGTTGCAATTTTTTTTAATATTGCATTATTCGCATTATTGTGGATGAATCACCCTAGCAACCAACCCTACAGCTACGATGCTGTGTAACCAAATGTTGGATTATTATATGAAATAATAATTCGACGACCTGATATTCCAACGGCAACGCATACAGGCTTATGCTTACAACCATACTTGTATTTTGATTTAACTTGAACGAACAGTATGGCATAATTTACGTAGTAATTACAGACAACATTTATAAACTAACTTTCGAAAAACTTATGAAACCACCTGCGGTCAATATATCATGACGATCATAGCCAAATCTTCAAATAATCGACATTTTATCGAGAGCGCACGCTACAGCAGACGCCGTCCAGCTTTGCTTTTTTCAAATGTGTCGTGCACGGAATATGCTCCCCCAAAAATCTTAAATATAAAATAAGATTAATGGTAACCAAATAACAAACCATATGAACAAGTCCGTATCCATTCGATGTACTTGCACGGAATTTAAAGTGTTATTTTCTTCAGATAAATTAGGATTGCTATTTAGCAAGCCTGACAATTACTAATTATTAGTACGTGCGTGTATGTTTGCGTGCGTGTGCGTGGCGTGTATATATATATATATACATACATATAATATACACATAATATATATATATATATATATATATATATATATATATATATATATATATATATATATATATATATATATATATATATATATATAGCGGGTTGATGACGTGTAGCGCTTGGTAGCAGCTCCTTCAAGAGGGTCCGTGGACTCAACGTGTTTTGTAAGAATCATTTTAACATTTTATTAATATTGTGTGTAAAGGTGCAGTGATCACTTGCTACAAAACTGTTTTATCTTAGTAACATTGCTTTTATTGGATTTCGATGATTTCTGTGTGAATCTACATATGAACCTGGTCTGGTCCGTCTGGTAGAGACCAGCGAGACGTTCCCATATAGTCGTGGATGTGCGAACAACCTACTGCCAGTGCTAGACACGTAGATAGCCGTACGTACGTGCGTCCACATCAATAATATCGATGTGAATGGAAACACATATTTAAACATCCAAACCGTCCCCAGAAATTGAATGGTCGATCCATCGTGGACTGCAAGAACGAATGAGACAGTTGACTGGGCCTACCCGGCACCAAGCGACACTAGTTAGAAGTATGACGGACACAGTCCAGCGGATCGCCTTTTCCTTCAACGTTTCAACCCAGAGGTTGCGTGTCTTTCAGGCCGAGCTTGAGTTAGACGAGGATGCACAAGTTGATATGAACAACATAACTAATCTGCAATCGCTCTGTGAGATAAGATTGTCCAGTCGTGCGAACGATCTGTGTACACTCAAGTCTGCATTCACTGCTGTAGTCACTGACTTGGACTATTTTGAAGAAGATGGGGACGGCAAAGCCAGACGGCACTTGTCCATCAAATTGTTGACTTCATCATATCACTAGTGACTATTGGGCATGTCCTCCAAACTCGACCTTTTCTTGCCACATGTCTACAGTGCAAACAGTGCAACCTCTACCAAAGGGGCGTCCACTACGATCGTTAAGCTGCAGCAGGAGAGGGCCGACCCAGAAGTATGGAACGCATTTGTTGACAGTGGTATATAGAGAGAGCAAGGTATCTGCCGGTCGCGGATCACTTGCTGCAGGAAATGGTAAACACACTACTTGGTTGAGATGGAGGCCGGCCGCTACTGGAAGACGCAGCACAAGCTTCGCTTGCTGCGAGATTCCAGATTAGCTTCTCTGAGAAAATCGATGGGTTGTGCTGCAATATGACTCAACCGCCAATCGATGACGTGGCGAAAAACATGACATCCAAACTTTTTAGTGTGTTTCGAAGTTGCGTCACCGACAGACGTAAAAAACATAATTTTATGTGAGCTCGACCCGTTTCCAACGTCTGTCCTTCAACAGCGCATTGATGCTCTATGTCCGGTTGTTACACGCGTGATTAATGCGTCGCTCCCACTGCTGTAGGTCCACAGTCGATAAAGCACGCCGTTGTGACACCAATACTTAAGAAACGAGGCGCTGCTGCCAATGTGCTCTCTAACTTCCGCTTAGTATATAACATCTCATTTGTGGCGAATACAACGGAGCATTTCGTCTCAAGACAGCTGCAACGTTTCATGGACGAGAATGGCATACTGGGAGTCCACCAGAGTGCTTACTGACCACGTCAAAGTGCCGAGACAGCACTCTTGCATATTCATAATGATGTGGCACAATCGACTGATGTACGTCGTGGAGTACTTCTTGTGCTAATTGATATAACTGGCTACGGCATACGCGGCGAGGCGCATGCGTGGGTGACGTCATACCTACATGGCCGTAGGGGAAGGTCGGGTAAAGTGGGCCCCCGCTGTCATAGCGATCCTGATATGCACTGCAGTCAAATGAACGGTAGTAGTGTTTACAGACCCGCCAGGGAACACCATTCAACGTCGTAGTTGTCTGTTTGGCGCGAATTGAAAACGGTGAGTTACAAATTTGTGTTTTATGCAAATTTCTTAAAATAATTGACATGTCTTACAAACTCCACATTTTCGTAAAATTGCCAAGGTATATAACCATAAAAGTGGTGTGTGTGTGTGTGTGTGTGTGTGTGTGTGTGTGTGTGTGTGTGTGTGTGTGTGTGTGTGTGTGTGTGTGTGTGTGTGTGTGTGTATATATATATATATATATAACAATAGTCTATGTTTAGTTGAATGAGCAATTTGAATTTGATGTGAATGCACGCATTGAAACCAAAATGGCGTCCGACCAATACTCTTTGGAAGAGGCCAAAGTGGGCCCTATGGGGCTCACTTTGGCCGCAGATGCTGAGCATATAATGGATAATGTGGTTACACGGTAGGCGTTGATAATTTTAATATGTATAATTGATCATGTAGGTTATATCACAAACTTGTGTTAATTAGTTAATTAATTAATAATTACAATGCATTAACCAAGTCAACGCAATAATTTTGTTTAACTGGTTCCGATACAGATATTCCTTCATGGGTGCGTACAAACGAAAAACGAACCACCAAACATGGAATGATGCCAACATGCAGTTGGCTATCGAGGCTGTGCGTGGAAAAGACATGGGGCTCAAGTGTGCTGTTAAGCAGTTTGGGGTTCCCGAATCATCAACGAAGATGTGGGAGTGTGAGATGTTGCGGTTGCAGCAGAAAAGGGTCTGGGTAGATTCCGACCTGTTTTTTCACCAGCGATGGAGTTAGAACTCGCTGCGCATATCAAACGTATGGAGAGCATGCTTTTTGGTTTCACCCTGTCGCAACTGAAGAGAGTCGCATATGATTACGCAGAAACAAACGGCATTCAGCATAACTTCAACCGCAGGACTGGCGAAGATGGAAAGGACTGGTGTCATGACTTTATGGCTCGCCAGTGACGAGATTTCTTTGAGAACACCCAGGGAGCCGTCAACGCGTTCTTCGATCTACTGGAAACGGTGCAAGACGCGAAGAGTTTTACCCCAGATCGTGTAAATGTAAATTGATTTCTATAACACCATATTTATACAATAATATTCTATGGTGCTGTACAGTACAATAAATAGCATAGTAGAAAGTGTCTACAACGTAGACGAGACAGGAATAACTACCGTACCCAATCGACCATCTAAGATAATCGCCAGTCGGGGAAACATGCTGGTTCACTGTCGTCTGCTGAGAGGGGACAACTTGTCACGGTAGAAATTTGCATGAGTGCTCCTGGATCATTTATACCACCATTGTTCATCTTCCCGAGGAAGAAGATGAAAGACGAGCTGATGGAACGCGCATCCCCCGCGTCAATCGCAGTAGCGCACGAGACAGGATGGATGCAATCCCACATCTTTGTGATGTGGTTCGAACACTTCCTGAAGCATGCCCACCCGAAGCAAGACCCGTTCTTTTGGTCCCAGATGGCCACAAAACGCACACCAACAACCTGACTTTCATCGAAATGGCTCGAGTCAACTTTGTGACAATCATCTGCCTACCACCGCATTTTAGCCATCGCATACAGCCACACGATGTCAGCGTCATGAAGCCACTGATGACATATTACACCCAGGCGGTAGAATATTGGCTACGGTCCCACCCAGGTCGAGTTGTGTCAGCCTTCCAAGTAGCAGAATTGTTTGGAATAGGGTACATCCGTGCTGCTACAATGAGAACAGCAGTGAACGGCTTCCAGAAGATCGGCATATGGTCGATTGATCGCAACGTCTTCGACGAGCATGATTTTGCAGCTGCTCAACCGACTGACCTCGTACGCCAGCCAAACACAGATGCGCCACCACCCGACCGAGACACCGATGCGCCACCACGCGACCGAGACACCGATGCGCCACCACCCGACCGAGACACCGATGCGCCACCACCCGACCGAGACACCGATGCGCCACCACCCGACCGAGACACCGATGCGCCACCACCCGACCGAGACACCGATGCGCCACCACCCGACCGAGACACCGATACGCCACCACGCGACCGAGACACCGATGCGCCACCACCCGACCGAGACACCGATGCGCCACCACGCGACCGAGACACCGATGCGCCACCACCCGACCGAGACACCGATGCGCCACCACCCGACCGAGACACCGATGCGCCACCACCCGACCGAGACACCGATGCGCCACCACCCGACCGAGACACCGATGCGCCACCACCCGACCGAGACACCGATACGCCACCACGCGACCGAGACACCGATGCGCCACCACCCGACCGAGACACCGATGCGCCACCACGCGACCGAGACACCGATGCGCCACCACCCGACCGAGACACCGATGCGCCACCACCCGACCGAGACACCGATGCGCCACCACCCGACCGAGACACCGATGCGCCACCACCCGACCGAGACACCGATGCGCCACCACCCGACCGAGACACCGATGCGCCACCACCCGACCGAGACACCGATGCACCACCACGTGACAGACACCGTCATGTCTGCGTCGCCAGACTCGTCACCGACCCACCGGCAGGCGCCGCACATAATATATGTAAAACCAACCAGGCTACAGTGCGGAAAGCAACAAAGTGGGGAAAAACCTGCATCATTACGGGCAGCCCATACAAGACCGCACTCGAGGCCAAAGGGAAACTGGTAACCTGCCCACAACCAAGCTCAAGTAGTTCAAAGAAGAGAGGGCACCCGAAAGCTAATAAAACATCGAAGAAAAATAAGAAAACTAAGGAAGACAGCGGCACTACGCCTTGTCTAAACTGTTCGGAATTATATTGCAGCAACAAAAGAGGCAAAAGCTCGGTGCAGTGCAGGGTGGGGAGTGTGGCCAGTGGGCACACCGTGAGTGTGCCGGGTAGGAGCGTGGCAGGTTTATGTGCGACATTTTTTGCGTCGACGATTAAGTGGCATCGCACATATTTGCGAGGGGGCCCACTTTAGCCGCCATATTTTGTTCAATAAAAAATGGGTGTCTTTTTAAAACACATCTGACTTATAATATTTATTAAGATAGAGTAGCAATATTATGCATTCACGTAGTCAAGATACTTAACTGGGTAGTGTAACACAAACCAACGTTTTCTGTACAAAAATGTCAAATGTAGGTAAATCGGCGCTTAAGGGGCCCACTTTACCCGACCTTCCCCTACTTATGTGGTCCGTGTGAAGAAAGAAATGTCCGAGTGCAACGTGATAAACTCCGGAGTTCCGCAAGAGTCGGTTCTTGGACCGGTACTTTTCAACGCTTACATTGCGCCTCTGATAAATCTACTCGTCCGACACAACATACAACAGCTTTTATACGTCGACTTTCCACCAGCCGCGCATGCAGATGCTATTGTCAGAATGGAGGGCCGCACCCGAGAAGTGAAAATGTGGCTCTGTGACAATGAGCTTGTTCTCAACGAGGGCAAATCGGAGGTAATTGTCATCCGTTCGTCGAGCTTGCGTATTTGTCGATGGCGTCGCAAGTGGCGAATGCATGTCGTAGTGCGTACTACCATCTCTCTAGAATTCGTGGCATACGAGAGTCATTGACGATCAGTGTGTGTAAATGTCTTCTACATGCACTTGTGACCGCCAAAATTCATAAGGACAATGCAATGCTTTTTGATATAACAGCTTGGCGGTATAAATATTGATTTATTGTAGCTACAAAAAATAATTGTTTTGTTTTTGCTGGTCTTTACATGTTATTCTTGAACTACGCTACGGTGACTATCTAGTCTAAACACTAATATTTCATCATTCATATTGAAATATAAATAGTTAAGTTGTAATCATGCATGTTGCATACTGTATTTATTTGCTTCTTGTTATATTTATTACTAAGTGGCCAAGTGTTATAATTGACACACTTCTTCTTGATCTTTTCAACATCAAGACTGGTTTATATTTTGTTTGGCTATTTGTTTATGTTGTATTGTTGTTATTGTTGTTGTTGACATAAAGACCTGATATCACATATAACTGACCTGTCTGAAGGTAGTACAAGGTGCAGTATGAAAGCCTGGACCGGACGCGGACGCCGGACCCGGACACCAGTATGAAAGCCGGACGCGGGCGCGGACCACAACGTGAAAGCCGGACCCGAAAGTATGAAGTATGCAGTATGAAAGCCGTATGCAGTATGAAAGACTCAGAAGTTATTTTGAACAAAATAATAATATTGACATATCAAACATTAAGAAAAGTGCCGTAAACAGAAATATGTGTATAGTCGCTGTGGCCTGCATTACCCTCGCCTGTTTAACGACGAGACGGCGGGCCCGGCCAATTACCGGAGCATCGCTTTCTTGACATGGGGTATGAAAGCTGGACGCCGGACCGAGAAGTTAGTTTGAATAAAATAATAATTGACATAGCAAACATCAAGAAAAGTGCCGAAAATAGAAATACTTGTGTATAGTAGATTAGGATCGACCCATTAATTTACATTAATTAAAGCAATAGGCCTGTGCTGAGGTTCTGCGTAGTGCATAACTGCGATAACAGTAGTGAAGTCACACAGAGGTTTACAGAACAGTCATATAGCAGGCACTGATGTGATGGCAATTGTTTATGGCCATCGAAACCGGGTATTATAAAATGCTGAAGAAATACACGATCGGTAAGCTGTCTGTACTTAGTACATACTACCAAATACACGCACGCACGCAGGCACACCCACACGTAATGTTTCGTCTTGAAATGTAAAGTGGATGTTTTCTATAACATGAATGCCTATTGAGTAGCTTTCTAAATGAAGGAATGAATATTAAAATAGCACTTCTACGCAAGCACACACGCACACAGTAAACACGAGTGTAGGAAGAAAAAAAAAACCTTTAATTACATCTACCCAGGTAGATGCAACAGTTCGTCACACACCATAAGTACTACATCACACATTGTGTACTGGCCAATTGTAACAGGACAAGAACCAAATCGTCCACACGATGGATCCAGTGTGACAACTGCTACGGCTGGTGTCACCTCGCATGCGTGGGTGGTTTGAAAGGCATACCTCAACCGTTCTGTTGCCAGGTCTGCAGGACTTTGTTGTCGCATACATATTGATACGCACAGTTATCATATATCATATCATGTCAACTGTCATAAATTATGGTTATGTTGTATATAATAACAATGTTGTTATTTATCATTAAATAGAAGAAGGTGGCTGTTCAATGGTATCAAATTTGGTTTTGTGGGATCATTTCTTGTATGCCAAACGAGGGCTTAGGAAATGTGTTTCCCTTTAACACTTATATTTTGTAATGAGGTGCCTATCGTATCTCTTATAAAGTATTTCGTTTTAATTCACCGCTTTATTGGGTAACACTTTATATCTGATTTGACAGGGACCACGTAGACAAATATATAACAACATGTTCTGATTAAAAATAATCTTTTGTTTGATCTGACATAACCAATTAACACAATACTTTCTTAATAATCCTACTAGCATACCAAAAGTAGGAAACAATATATTATATAAGCGTGATCGTATTCGTTGTTGATAACTGCAACATGTATTAAACCTTTTGTTACTACATTCTCTTGTTCTCTACATTCCCTGTGTTCTCTACGTCGTGAGAGTATCAGTATTGTGCCATTATAACGTATCATTATTGCGGTGTGATGTGTCTACACTGCTGCAGCACAGCCTGTCCACAGACAACACTAGCACAACCTCCTCGCAGCACACCATGCATGTGGACACGTCCACCCAATTCATCACTTTCTATCTTTAAAAAGCACATTTTAGTTTTTGTTTAGTCGTTCCAAACGTGTGAATTGGCATTTATTTCTAATACAAAATGGCATTTATTATTAAATTGCAAAATTACAATTTAATTACTTATTTCTGGCGTACCGGTGTAGTCACGATAAAACCATTATGTTCACCATCGTGGAATTTATCACAATGATGCCACTATGAGGCCACTGCAGGAAGATGACATTCTGTTAATTAGTTACTTTATAGTATAGATGAGTGGAGCAAATATTATAATTTTGATCAATAAATGATTCCCTATTATATACATAATTAAATAAAAAACAGACAATATAATAACACAAAGGTACTTTTATAATGTATAAAATAGTATTAAAAATAACCAGCTGCTTTTGTCCGTTGCTAATTTCGTTTTACTGTTTTTTCCTGTAACTTTCTTTTCGTTACTTTGTCACTGTTACTTTCTCTCCCACAACCCATTGTAGCACCAACTATATTGGCAAATAGTTCTGGTGAGATCACGCTCATTACCCTTTGTAGGCAAGTAATGTAGGAGAAGGTGATTATGAATACAACCAACTAACTCCGTATCAGTTAACTAATTAAAATAGTTGTACATTCCTTTTAAGGGAGGCGCCTACTTTGAAATCAATGTAATGAAACCTTACATTTTATAGGTTGTTTGAAATCCATTTGACCACAAAAGGCAACAAAAGTTGGGTGATCCCGTACAATGTTTTTAATTATCTTACATAGTAACAGCTACGTCAGCAGCAAAACTAGCAAAGTACTGTGCTCTGGTCATAATCAGTCATAAAGATTTATCTACTATTAAAATATAAAAACTAAGTAATTATTTTATGTAATTTATTTAGTAAACATTTTTTTTCCCCGACTATATTCGATATTTGACCCACAAGGAGTAATGCCACTTCACAAAAAATTTGGCTAAGATGTTCATTTATTATTTATTTCTGTAAAAAGGCGATATAATTTGGGGGATCCCGTGCAAATTAAAAAAATATCTGATGAAACTTATTTGTGATGTTTGATTTCTGGTTGATTAAACACAAACAATAGTAGACGCCACCAGTATATAGATATGTTCTTTCATCTGTGTTAATGCTGACTTATTTGTGATGTTTGATGTCTGGTTAAAAAATAAAAAATTCAAATAAAAAATATGTATTTCCAACGTCATGTAACAACAGCAGTAAAGTAGCATAGCATCATAACGTATATTAAATTTAGATAAAAATGGTCACACACATATACATTTATATACAGTATTAATGATGAGTTGGAAACGGGGAGAGTTGAAATATATATATATATATATTATATATATATTATATATATATTATATACTTTTAAGTTAAAAATACAGTGTTGCTAATGGTTTGTTAATTGTATTACAAGATAATGATATTAATAAACAATACAACATCAATCAAGATAATGATAATAAAATTTTAAAATACTACTGTAACATACATTTCATGACTGCATTATTGCCGTATATCTATCAATAATATATGATTTGTACCTTTTTTGAACATAGAATTATTTTTGACAATTTCTTAGGCATGCAGATAAACTATTCCAGTTTCACTCTGTAGTCATACACATAGCCTTTAGTGTGGTTCGAACATACATTTGTTTAAATTTATCTCTGTCTTGTAACATGCCGTCTTGTACTCAATGTTATCAAAAAACTTCATAACATTAAGGTTAATAAACAAGTTGTTGGTATGGTCTTGAGCTTTTGCTCCATATATAATTCGCATAACTCTTTTTTGTAAATAAAATATGGGCCATAAGTTATGGAGATACGTGTTGCCCCAAATCTCAGAACAGTAGTCAATATAAGGGATAAAAAGTGAAAAGTATAACAAGGACTGTGACTTGACATCTAGTAAGCATCGGGATTTGTAAATTATCGATGTTGTTTTTGCTAACTTGGATTAAACAATTGAATTTGTGCTTTCCAGGATAGCTTATCATCGATGATTACACCCAGGAATTTTGTTTGATACACTCGTTCTATGTTCCCTTGATTAATGGTTATACTTATACCAGGTATATTTCTCTTTTTTTTCCCCAAATATCATGAAACTGGTTTTGTTGACATTAAGGGACAGTTTCTTCACTGCAAACCAATTTTGTAATTTCACCAGCTCCTGATTGACTACTGTGCTAAGCATATTTGGGTCATCAGCACAATAGAATATATTGGTGTCATCAGCAAATAAAATAATTTTTACTAAATCAGAAACATTGTGTAAGTCATGGATATAAACCAAAATAGTTTTGGCCCGAGTATTGATCCTTGCAGTACTCCACATAGCATGTTTAGAAGATTAGACTTGACATTATCAATACAAACAAATTGTGACCTTTTATCAAGGTAACTGCTTAACCAGTTATTTTAACAGTAAATTATGGTTTACAGTATCAAATGCTTTTTTCAAGTCTATAAACAGTTAACTCCAACAAGGCCATGGACGATGATCTGGTTTTTCTAAAACCACACTGACTTTCATTCAATATTTCATTAAGTTCAATAAAAATTGTCTAACCTGAGGTCAAAAATTTTTGGTTGAATTTTTTTAAATTGTGGTAAAAGTGACACAGGCCTGTAGTTGGAAAATACGTGTTTATTTCCAGATTTGAATAATGGAATGACTTTGCCACTTTCATTTTGTCTGGAAATACACCGGATTCAAATGATCTATTACAGATCTGAGTCAAAGGCTTTACAATATAAAAAGTTACTTTTTTACAATGTACATGTCAATACCATCATTATCAGTTGAATATTTCCCCTTAAAGTTGTTTACAACTCTTAGTACTTCTTGCTCATCAGTGGCATGAAGAAACATAGAGGCATTCGGTTTGACGTGCATGTAGTCATAAATATTTTGGTTGATTAAACACAAACAATAGGAGATGCCGCCAGTATATAGATATGTTCTTTCATGTATATTAATGTTGACTTATTAGTGATGTTTGATGTCTGGTTGATTAAACGCATAAAGTATGGCTAATTATGTACAGCTAAAATAATCTCATGGACTATACAGGCATAATTGTTAGCTGTCAGACAAAACGTTTATAGCTGAACAAATCATACGTGATGAAAGGTTTTCAAGATAATGCACTTGCTATATGCGGGAGATATTTGTGGTTTGGGTACCACTCAAAAAGTTTCGCTCGGGTAACAATCCGAACCACAATCCTCAAATATACTGTTTATGTCCCCCCCCCACCGTTATAAGGCCCGTGTCTCAAGAGGCCACCTCCACAACAGATGCTACCTCCTCACCATAGGCCACTTTGCCATGCAGTAAATAAGGCCTTCCCATGATAAGTCCCTAGAGGTAATCCCCCTCTTGTAAGGGCATCACACATTTGTAGAAGGGATGGGTTAAAAGAGGGACTACTGCAATATATATATTATTTGATTACAGGAGTTGTATATGCATGCATGCAAGCATGCATTCGTGCCTGTGTGCATGCGTTCAATAGTCCTAGTAAAGGTCAAAACAACAATAACTATTATGCTGACTGAAATGGTGTTCAAACACGATGATATAGACAAGAACATATTGTAAATAATAATAAGTGGCTAGCTATGCTGATAATACAAATGTATCTCAATAGGGTATATTATTTACTAATCACTATCTGGGATACAAACATCTTAGACTTAGCTCATGATTACATGAGACGTGTAATACATCGAACACTGTTGGAACGATGTTAATATGTTTTGTTGCATCGTAGACTTTGACTTAAAATACAAATATGCGCAATGGCAGATATTTCTACTTTGTCTAATTAATGACAACATATCTTCTTTTTAATAAATATTGTTTATTTTCCTGTGTCCCGTAAACTACTTACGATTTCCGTCATTTTAGAAAATAAATTAGATGTGAAATTAATAACACATGGTATTGACATAAAAAAAGAAGTGTCGTGGCGAAATACTGATTAGTTCAACTTTCTTGGCTCCTGTGAAGTAGGCCAAGGAGCAAGTAGCCGCTTCTCGACTGTAATGCATTTGGGGTCGTTACTTTAACATGTGTCTAGGTTCTGGTTAGTAATTATATAATATTCATGAAAAGTAACTTGCGTATTTCAAAAGCGTTTAATCAGGAAGAAAAATTCATGTTAGTAATAATCCATGCTAAGCTAATGGATAATTGTATGCAACGAAATAAAGCAGTATTATGTGTCATAATTGACGCTGAGTCAGACATAAACGTCGGTACACAAGACATAATGGCACAATATGACTGTAACAGTGCTTTAAATTCATGTCACGTAATTATGGATTTATTTTCTAATAACACACAATCATAAATTTGTAAGCTAATGACGTTTGACAACTAAATAAGACATTCGACCATGTCAGAAGTAGGTGCCTGCAATCGGAAATCGTGCATTTTAAATCAGACATGACCACTGTTGAGATTTATCCTGAATGTGTTGTTATGCGGAGAACAAGTGCATATGTGTGCCACATCTGAGCTCGATATATCAAAGTACTGTTTTGAGCGCCTACTTCAGTAACGGGGCTACTGCTGGCATGGTCTCACGGAAAATATATAATAGTACAGTTGTACTTGCTCTGTCCATGTTTTCAAGTTGTTCATGTAATACCATGTAATAATTCTTAAATGTCATGTAATATTTTAACATCAATGACTTGACAGCAACATACCGACAAGTCTGCTCGAAAAATAGAATCACATTAAATTCGAATCAATTCTGATGATTGCAAGGCAGTGCCGGGACGAACTATTGTCATGCATGCCCCCGGACCCCCATTATCAAGGTGGACCTTACCAATGTTTGCTTCCTATGGGTGGGTGTGCGTGTGCGTGCACATATGCAAGCATGCGTGGATGGGTGCATGTGCTTCAGTGCAGAAACTGGGCACCCCTCTTTTTCAGGGTCTGAATGTGCCCATGAATTTAATCAAAACGTGTTGTTACAAATAAAACTGCTAAGATGACATTAAAATGCTCATTGTAGCAACAAGCCTATGAACTGGCATTCCTGTCTCCAATGCAATGAAAGGGCTGGTTGGTAGCCCAGTTGTAAGGGGAAACAAGTCTATGAACTGGCATTCCTGTCTCCAATGCAATGAAAGGGCTGGTTGGTAGCCCAGTTGTAAGGGGAAACAAGTGACTTCCGTTTTGAGATAATGCACTTCCGGTCCCCACGTTGTGACACCATGATACATCAAATGTACCAATTTATTATAAGACAACCCATTCCCAATGAAGACGTGACGTAACTTTACCATCACTTTTTTGGGCAGTTACGGACTACTCCCTATAATGCAACATGATATTCGTGACAACACGACGTGATTGGACGTCGCATTGTGATGTAAACCTTTTGACATCGATGTCAATGCGACATCCCAAAGACGTCTCTTGGAGCCCCCACTCTTCACGTGTCTGGTATGTGATGTGGCTGAGATGGAAAACGTGATGTATCTGTTACGTAAATATGACGTCACATTCTTTATTGGCGTGGGCATTAGTATTGTCACATTTTAATGCTAGTTTATATGAATAAATAAAAAATCTCTTTTAAAAAACATTTTAATTCCAAATGCATGTATGTGTGATATGGGAAAGTAGGGAGAAGTGGGCGACAGGGAGGAGTGGGCATCAAGGAGGGCGGTCCACAGGGAGGAGTGGGCCTCAGGGAGGAGTGGGTCACAGGGAGGAGTGGGCCACATAGAGGTGTGGGCCACAGGGAGGAGTGGGCCACAGGTAGGAGTGGGCAACAGGTAGGAGTGGGCCACATAAAGACATGGGCCACATGGAGGCGTTAGGCCACAGGGAGGAGTGGGTCACAGGGAGGAGTGGGCCACAGAGAGGAGTAGACCACAGGGAAGAGTGTGCCACAGAGAGGAGTGGGCCACTGGGATGGGTGGGCCACAGGGAGGAGTGGACCACAGGGGGAGTGGGCCACAGGGGGAGTGGGCCACAGGAAGGAGTGGACCACAGGGAGGAGTGGACCACAGGGGGAGAGGGCCACAGGGAGGAGTGGGCAACAGGGAGGAGTGGGCCACATGTAGGAGTGGGCCACAGGGGGAGTGGGCCACAGGGGGAGTGGGCCACAGGGGGAGTGGGCCACAGGGGGAGTGGGCCACAGGGGGAGTGGGCCACAGGGGGAGTGGCCACAAGGGGAGTGGGCCACAGGGAGGAGTGGACCACAGGGTGAGTGGACCACAGGGAGGTGTGGACCACATGGGAGAGGGCAACAGGGAGGAGTGGGCCACAGGGGGAGTGGGCAACAGGGAGAAGTGGGCCACAGGGAGGAGTGGGCCACAGCGGGAGTGGGCAATAGGGAGGAGTTGGCCTCAGGGAGAAGTGAGCCATGTAACTTTTCTCCACAGGTAACTGCTGGGAATCCTCAAAGTCCAGGTCACATGAATCACTGGGGCCTCGTTGAAGAAAAAAAGAGGCCTATCACAGCTATATTTTTAAAATAATGATATATCATTACTTTGTCAAATTTGAGCGTATCAGATAATATTCCGGTGCTTAGCACCTGGTTTATAATGATTTGTTGACCGTCTGCATGCGCACATTATAATGCCGCTGGGTATACGCGAACACACTCACTGCACATACAAAGTGGAAAGAGTGCCAGACAAATAGCTGTACAGTTGTGCTGACGGGTCAGGAGCGCTAGCCACTTCATAATTTTGTCATCACTGTCGGAAGAATTTTTTTAATTCCATGACATGATGGATGCTTGTTAGATTATGGATGGACTATTCATTCAATTTTTGGGGGCGGGTTAAATTTGTGTTAAATGTGTTAGCCACATTTGTGTGGAACCACATGCATACGTGTGTATGACTATCTCCGCGCCTGACTGTCGTGCGACTTTTCAAAGTCGCTTCCATCAGAAATGCACTGCCGTACAGTTGCCACATTTGCTGTAGTCCACTTTATAACGTCATCAGCCTCTAGGTAGCGCTTTCAACTCGGCAAATTCAACTTACGAATTCAAAAGTTGATGACTTAGAGTGCATAATTGTTTGCGCTAACAATATACTTTACTCTCCGACATCTTTAAGAGGTAACAAGAAATATTTACCATTTTGTTATCATTAATATACTCTAACTGTAAAAGTTTGCAGTTCGGCACAAGTAAATATCAGTACAAATCCAACATGTCTGCCAATCGGAGCGCGTAGAGAAAAGTTTGGCCTTTTTTGGTTGATTTCTTATGGAATTGCCCCAATGCAATGGTCAACATTTTATGTTATGACAATGTATGGCAAGGTAAGGAAATATGATATAAATGTGGAATTATGGACGACATATATAGACATCTGCCTGCCTACCAGCATGCCTGGCTGCCTGCCTGTCTGTCTGCATGTTCCTCCGTCCGTCACTAGCACGAGGGCCGTAAACATTGTAGATGGATCCATGTCCAAAACTATTCACAATTAAAATATGTTTAGAGTGTGGTAAATGACCATTGTTCATTGAACAGCTAATGTCTCAGTACCTAATATAGTCCAGGAGCATTACGTCAAGAATGGATCAATCATGGAAATAAATAGTAGAAAGCTAATTTGTTCAGCATCTTGCAAAATACCAGATTGAACAATATATCAAGTCTCCTAGCTTCCCATGTGCATTTGTCACCAAGAGGCTAGATGAATGAGAACTATTATTGACTGTAGGTCACTGGGTTGAAATCACTTCCGTTCGTAAATTCCGCCGCCCAGTTAAATTAAATCTTGATAAAAAATACTATTAGCCATAACAAACAAATGACAAACACAATTATTCAACTGAAAATCATCGTTCATTAGAGAATGGGGTAATTTTGGGGTCAAAAGTAATATTTTTTACACTGGCGTCATTGATGATATCAATTTAAAGCTGGTCATAAAATATCTGGTATGACGATATCTAATGTGTGAAATATCCATACCCCGGTAGGTCAGATTTAAGGTCAAAATCTAATAGAAATAATTATGGGGCCAATGTATTCCTATATACATGAAATGTTAACATGTGACAACTGGTTGGGCTATCTTTTCAGATGTATTAACTTAATAAAAAAAGCCGTTGCCATTTTTCTGACCGGTTTCTGTTACCTTGCTCTTATTTTTTAGTTTTACCCCATTCAGCACAAAGATTTGGCCTATATGAACACCCTACACCTGCCTCACATTAAGTATGCCCCTTTAACCATATTACATTTTATGCAGAACAACAACGCATGTCCAGTGTAGAGTGAAATAGGCCAAATTAATGACAATTTATTAATAACATACCAACAACCATGTATGTGTCCACTTTCAGTTTTACATTCATCAGCACACAATCATAGTCCGTGCCAACATGCCGGCTCCAAAACCGTATTGACATACACTGCTAACAATTCTCTGACATTACGATGTTAGTTCATCTGTCCTTCAGCTTCCGCGTACAATTAATAAGTATAGTATTACATTGGCTAGATATGACAATTCACCCAATATCGGTGGGGTTCATGCTGCCACAAGGTCACCTGAATTCCAGTGTTACCAACCCCCACCAATGGGGTCCATGCTCTATCACAGGGTTTCACCCTGACATACCCTTGTCAGAGTCACAGCCTTGCAACAAGCGATCCACTACTGTCAGAGTCTCAGCTATATCCTACTACCATGAACCTAGAAACAAACCCTATTGTCACCATTCTATCAGGCACACATTAATTATAATGTTACAATAGTTAAGATAACAGTTAGAGACTCCACCACTGTCAGAGACTGCTATATACCCACAATCCAACAATATTATTGCGAGTCCCTAATTTATCAAACAAATACATATTTAGATAGTATTATGACCAGGAGTAATGTGGATAGGTGTCACAATAACGCTGTACCAATTTAATATGGCTAAGGTGTCACATTGGCGTCTTAATGTTTATTTTTGGACAACAAATACACTCCCGGCTTACAGGGTCGGGAAAGTTTTTGGTCTGAAAATAATTACCAGCCCCCACAGTGAAATGTAAATGACTCACGGTGACCAGGAGTAATCCCATTGGGTGTCACAATAGCAAAACAAAACAATTAAAAATGGCTAAAGGGGTACAATTAATGTGAGGTAGGGGTAGGGTGTTCATATATGATTGGATGTTGACCTCTTAACTTTAAATCTTACCTACCGGGACACACATTTTTACATTTCACACACTAGATATCGTCATACTAAGTTGTTTTCAGCATGTCATCAACTTTAAATTAATTAATACCAACCACAATGTCATAGTGTAACAAATAAAAAATTACATTTTGACCTAAAATTGCACTTTTCTCTTTAATGAGCGATGTTGTTCAGTGGAAACATTGTGCTTGTTATTTGTGGTTTTATAGCTAATAGCTTTTGTCAAGATTTCAGGTTGTCACAATGATTGGATGGCGCATGAAAGGGAGTGATTTCAACCCAATGGCCTACAGTCTACAATAGTTCCCATGTATCTAGCCTTGTTGGGGCAAACATAATCAAACATTTGAGTGAAAAGGGGAAGTCAAAAGGTAGGCAAGCTTAGTCACTCATTAGTTGGCCATGCTACCGTGTAGTGGTGCAACAGGTTAATGCGTCCGTTAAAGTATTTTACATTATTAATAGCGAACATATGACTTGCACTACAACGGGGTGACAAGTTGTGTAAAATTCTAAAACTGTAATACCTTTCAGACTCTGTTTTTTTAAATTACACCAAAGACTTGAGGTATACATTGAACCACTGTACGAATTAGATAAAGTTGTTTTAAGGGTACTGTTGCATAAGTAAAATTTTCTGGCTAAAACTTTTGTCTGCACATAAATGCATCTTTTCTGCATGGCAATATCATCATCATCAGTAAGGTTATTATTTATAATATGGCCAAGGTATTTACATTTCTCAGTGTGAGGTAGTGTATGGTTATTGATAACAACAAGATGAATAGTTTTCTTGTCCTTTTGTTATCAATAACCATACAGAAAGATTTGTTGGCATTGTATGTTATATCAAACATATTGACGTACTCGGCAAAACGATTGGTGAGTTTTCTCAACCTAGAAACACAAAGATCATCAGCATACGTCATATGGTTCATTATGGTGCCTGCATAAAGACAACCAATTTGTAGTTTATTAAAATTTACATTTATGTCATCCATGTAAAGTTTAAAAAGATATGGAGTGATTTTCACCAAACTGTTAAGACCACTGGTAACATATTGCCAGTGGATGTCGTGAAGTTTTAGAATGTGCGATGGTCACATGTTCTTTCAATCATGCAACACGTTAACATTTGCCACCAATGTGAACAAGTGCTGCTGCTGTTTGAATGCAGGTGCGGGGACCGCAAGATGTAGGCCAGACGTCAACGTCCTCTTAATTATATACTTGACATGTATTATACAAATAACATATTATTCCCTCCAGCATCAGTTGCCACCAATACAACATTTCTTTGCAACAATAGTAGACGTCGTCCATTATATAAATGTGTTCCTTCATCTGTGTTAATATTGACTTATTAGTGATGTTTCATGTGTGGTTGTGTAAACGTATAAATTACGGTTAATTATATACAGTTAAAGTAATCTCAACGACAATACATATTTTCTTAGATGAAACAGCTTCATTGTCAGCTGCCAGACAAAACGTTTATATCTGAAAAATCTTACGTGATGAAAGGTTTTCAGGATAATGTACTTCCTATATGCAGGAGATATTTGAGGTTTGTGTACCACTCAAAAAGTTTCGCTCGGGTAACAATCCGAACCGCAATCCTCAAATATACTGTTTATGTCCCCCCTGCACCGTTATAAGGCCCGTGTCACAAGAGGCCACCTCCTCAACAGATGCTACCTCCTCACCATAGGCCACTTTGACATGCAGCAAATAAGGCCTTCCCATGATAAGTCTTGATAGACAATCCCCCCTCTTATAAGGGCATCACAAATTTGCAGAAGGGATGTGTTAAACAGAGAGGGACTACGGCAACATATATTATTTTATTATATGAGTTGTATATGCTTGCATGTGTGCGTGCGTGCGTTCGTACATGCGATCAATAGTCCCAGTAAAGGTCAAAACAACAATAACTAATAATGATGACCGAAATGTTGTTCAAACACGATGATATAGACAAGAAAAATATTATAAATAACAATAAGTGGCTAGCTATGCTGATAATGCAAATGTAAACTATTAGGCTACAATACATGTATCTCAATAGGGCCTATTATTTACTACTCACTATCTGGGATACAAACATCTTAGGTCATGATTACATGTCAACTGTAATACAGCGTACACTGTTGGAACGATGTGAAGATGTGTTGCTGCATCGTGGACTTTGGCTTAAAATACAGATATGTGCAATGCTTGATATTTCTACTCTGTCTAATTAAAGAAAGCATATATTCTTTCTACTAAATATTGTTTATTTTCCTGTGTCCCGTATACAATATCTGCCATTTTGGAAAAGAAATTAGATATGAAATTGATAACACATGGTATTGACACAAAAAAGAGTGTCATGACGAAATTAAACTTTCTTGGCTCCTGTGAAGTAGGCCAAGGAGCAAGTAGCCGTTTCTCAACTGCAATGCATTTGGGGTCGTTGCTTTAACATCACACGTGTCTAAGTTCTGGTTAGTAATGATATATGAACAGCAACTCATGTATTTCAAAAGCATTTTGTCAGGAAGATAAATTCCTGTTAGTAACAACCCATGCTAATAAATCATTGTATGCAACAAAATAAAACAGTACTATGTATCATAATGGACACCGAGTCAGACATAAATATTTTGAAATACCTTGGAATACAAGACGTAATGGCACAATGCTATTATTGTGACAGTGCTTTAAATTCACGGTAGGTAATTATGGATTACTTCACACACGGGCCTACTGCTGGCATGGTCTCCCGGAAAATATATGTAGTACTTGTGCTGTCCATTTTTTTCTAGATATTAATGTAATACCAATATCGCATTCTTAAAATATCACGTAATATATTAACATCAATTCCCAACAGTTGAATCACATTGAATTCGAATCTGTGATGATGATTGCAAGGCAGTGTCGGGAAGAACTATTGTCACGCAAGCCCCCGGACCCCCATTATCAAGGTGGGCCTTACCAATGTTTGCTTCCTACAGGTGGGTGTGCGTGTGCATGCGTGGGTGTGTGCAAATGCATCGGTGCGAAAACTGGGCACCCCTCTTTTTCAGGGTCTGGATCTGCCCATGAATTTAATTAAAACGTATTGTTACAAATAAAACCGCTGAAATGACATTAAAATGTTCATTGTAACAACAATATCAAAGGGCTGGTTGGTACCTCAGTTGTAACACAAGTGACTCCCGTTTTGAGGTAATGCACTTCCAGCCCCCATGTTGTGACACCATATTACGTTCAATGTACCAATTTATTATAAAATAAACCATTCCCAATAAAGACGTGATGTAAATTTACTGTCATCTTTTGGGCAGTCGCGGACTCCCTATAATGCAACGTGATATTCGCGTCATTTTAAGATTACTCCAGATCTCACCAAACCAAAACGTGATTGCGACGTCACAGATAGGTGCTGTCTCAACCACATCAAACCAGAATGTGACTGCGACTTCGCAGATAGGTGCAGTCTCGACCACACCAAACAAGAACGTGATGGCGATGTCGCAGTTAGGTGCAGTCTCGACCACACCAAACCAGGATGCGATTGTGATGTCGCAGTTAGTTGTCATGCAGATCTCACTAAACCGGAATGTGATTGGACGTCGCATTGCTATGTAAACTTTTTTTACCGGCGATGAGATGTCACTGTGCGTCATGTTAATTGCTCCCACTCTTGATGGGAGCAATTATGTGACTGAGACGGAACACATGATGTATCAGCTACGTAAATAAAACGTCACATTCTTTATTGGGTTGGGTATTAGTATTGTCACATTTTAATGTTAATTGTTTTCATAAATAATGTGTTTTTTTTGTTCTTTATTTTAAAGTGTTTTAATTCCAAATGTGTGTATGTGTGATATGGTAGACTAAAGAGGAGTGGACCACAGGGAGGAGTGGGCCGCAGGAAGGAGTGAGCCACAGGGAGTAGTGGGCCATGGGAGGAGTGGATTATCCAAAACACACACGTGCGCACTCATGCATGCACGCATGCGCACACACATGAAGTATTGCACTACACATGGCCCGACGATCACTATTTACGACTTCCCTCTACAGCAAATTGCTGCATGAGGAGAAGAAAGACAACACAGTGAAATGAGCTTTCACCAAAGATGGCCGAATCCACTGTATTATAGAGAAGAACGATAATATCAGCCAAACACACGTCTTCATGGATAAGACAATGTCGGTCACTGCTAGTCTATGTGTTAATAACTATACAGTCATGGCTAGTGGCACACTTATATGTTCCATGTGCCAGAATGTGCACAGAAGGCCTGCAGATTTAACAAAACATTACTTTCATCTAAAGTATAGATTCCTTTTATTTATATTGTGAAATGTTTGTTGAACAGTGTAAGAACAGTATATGCCAATAAGATAATGCAGATTAGATAGATATTGTACAATATCACACTTTATGCTACACAACATTAATCAAATGAACAGTGAGCACTTGAAGTCTGAACTTTCAAATAACCAACTGTTTCAATATAAAGGGCTGTGGTTAATTATGCAAACTTTGACAGTATTACTTTTACAAAGTTGGACATTTTTGACAACTGTCTCACACTATGTACATTGAATAACTGGCTCATGTTTAGAGTGTTAGCTCTAATTCTGTGGTACCTTTTAATATATCTCAATCTTTCATCCATCAAAGAAGGGAAAACAAGAACACTGTGAAATGTATCACCTTTGATCCCCAGTGGTACATCAACTGCAACATCTCAGTGCACCTCCTGGGAGATACCGTCCAACAGAGATTGGTAACTTGTGATTCACACAACGAACTTTACATAAATATATTCTGTCAGGTGGACTCAGCTGGATTAAATATTTTTTATATTCTATCATCTCAGCACAGCCTGTTTGCATGAATATCACTGCACCATGTTTGTACACTTATGTCTTTCATCTTAAGTTCTAAATTATGCTTCAACCATTTTACATTTACTGTTCCATGATTATGTCACATGTGACTTAGGCCACATCCATCAATGATACTCTTAACGTTTACATTTACTGTTCCATGATTATGTCACAGGTTACTTAGTCCACATCCATCAATTATACTCTTAACGTTTACATTTACTGTTCCATGATTATGCCATGTGTTACTTAGTCAACATCAATTAATTATACTCTAAACTTTTAAAATCCAGTATGATTAAAATCACCTGAATCGTTTAGGTTTTTTATAAGTCTAAACATAATATTTGACAATTTACTTTGTTTGTCTTCAATTAGATGTATCCAGAAGTGTTTTCACACTTTGCCTACCTACTATTCTATACACCATGCGATTAACTGTGCTCCTATTTAATATGAGTAGGTTTGTCAGGAATTTTCTATGAAATCTCTCAATCTGGTCTAACTTCTGAAATCCCCATACTTCACTACCATATAGTGATATTGGCATTACAAGCTGGTCAAACAGTTCACACTGTATGTCTACAGGTAGGTCTAGCTTCACACTACACAAACATGTCTGTAGAGTCATACACTGAGTAACACAGTTTCAGGCCTGCAGAGGTGGTGGAAATGGGAGGGAGGAATAAACAATTGAGAGTTTACTGCGAACTATGGCAGGGAATGAAAGGCTAATCATTCAGTTAGGCCAGAATGGAAGGGGAACCCAAGACAATAGACTGTCCACTGGTGGGGTCACTGTGATGATAACCTGGTGGATAATTACAGCTACCACTAATCACTCTCTCTGGCTGTAAATATTTAGGGCTGGCATTGCTAATGTTTACTCCCCCAATGAGCTGCCACCCCAACCCACCCAACAGTGTCAACACAACACAAGGGAGTCATTTGTCTGCATTGTTTCATTGACAATAATCACATGCAGCATTTAGGACAGATTGTAAATCTTCTGATGCTTCAGCCATGACAATAGTGTCATCAGCATAAAGGAAAAACATACATTCTCAAGAACACTCTGATATCATCATCACTAATGTTGTTTCGAATTTCACCAGTCAGCATATCAAGTCCCTTATAGTCACCGCTAACAGAGAATTCAAAATCAATTAGCTAGACAGCAAATAACAGAAAGTTTTCTCCTTGACGCACACCAGTTTCACTTAGGAAGACGCCTGATAAGGCCTGGCCCTGTTTTACACGACTTGGCATTTTCGTACATATTACATGTATATACAACAGTCAGTACCTTACCAATGATTCCACAAGAAATGAGTTTGGACTACAATGAGGATCTGTCTAAAAGATCAATTGCGTTTTTGTAATCTATGTCCGCACAATTAAGCCTTTTGTGGCATGACAAATACAATTCAACCAGCGAGTGTGACACAACTATATGATGAAGGTTAGAGTATCTCTCTCTGAACCCTACCCGCTCCTCACCTAGAATATTAGCTCCTAGGTATGACGCTAGTCAAGCATTAATGGCGGCTGTAAACAACTTGCCTATACAGCTTAGTAGTGTAAAGCCACGATAGTTCTCTGGGTCATCTGTAGACCCCTTCTTTTCATATGTGGGCTTGATGATACACAGATTGTAGGGCAAATTTAATTGATAACATTTTCACAAATGACTTGGACACTGATATTACCAGTGGGTTACTTATACATTATATTAGTGATCATTTACCTGTATCATTTGTATTAGAACATTGAGTGATGGTTGTATAACCTACACTAACTTTATACACTTATTCACTCGACTGTATGAAAATAACTGTCCAATTAAGGAAACGTACTAATCAACCCATCTTGAACAACAAACTCTGGTTCACTAGAGATTTGCGCAATGCTTGTAAAAAGAAAATAATTTGTACAAACACAGTTTTTTTGCGGTTTAAGAACAAGACCCTGAATGTAAAAATAAAATAACCTCTGTTTCTTAGACTGTGAACAAGAGTGTTACAATAAATTATTGGTCCGAGAAACTTTTGTAAGGGGTAAGTGGACAATTTTAAATTCAATTATGAAAACGACAACACTCAACTTACCAAAAATCTTCTATTAGTAATGGTAGGTTAACTAAACATAAAAAAGTTATTGTTAATGGTTTCAATGATTTTTCTCGCAAAAATAGGTCAACATCTTAGCTTAGGTTGAAAAAAAATTAAGTAACTAATATTCAGTCTACAGTTGTAGAAATAAAAACTCTACAGGTTATTACAGTGTCAATATAGCATTTGTTAAACCTATCTGGTCGAAAGGCTTCGGACTTTGTAAACAGGTACTTTCTAACAATGTAGTAGAGGAAGGCAGTGTTAGTTGAGCCACTGGGTTAGTTGAGCCATGTTTCCCGGGAAACTACAGCAGCGACAGTTACATGGTACCACCCAGTGATTGAACATGTTATTAGAACACGATTGACGTATAAAAGGTTACTTTTGTCACAATGGTCAGATAAAAGTATGTGAGCTAAAAGTATGTTTTTTGAAACTTTTAGTAATTGGTCAGATATAAATACATTAGAAAGCATTCATATTATATTACTATTTAAGGCATTCATAATTGAAGATCTTAAAAAAATCATTCACATAGCAGCTCACGACTGGCCCAGTAGACCACTGGTGCAGCAGACGATTGGTGCAGCAAACCATTGGTGCAGCAGACCATTGGTGCAGCAAACCACTGATGCAGCAGACCATTGGTGCAGCAGACCACTGGTGCATCAGACCATTAGTGCAGCAGACCACTGGTCAGTAACAGACCATTGATGCAGTATACCACTGGTGCAGACAACTGGTGCAGCAAACCATTGGTGCAGCAGACCACTGGTGAAGCAGACCATTGGTGCAGCAGACCATTGGTCAGTAACAGACCACTGACGGAATGGAGCAGCAGACCAGTAATGCAGAAGAAGATTGTATTGTCAGCAGACCGTTGGTGCAGCGGACAACTGCCGCAGCAGACCGTTGGTGCAGCAGACCATTGGTGATACAGACAATTGGTGATGCAGATCACTTGTGCAACATACTATTGGTGTAGCACAGGAATGGAGCAAACCATGCTGGTACAGCAGACTATTAGTGCAGCATATTAATGCAGAAGGCTACTTATGTAGCAGACCATTGGTACAGCAGACCATTGGGGCATCATCCCATCGGTACAACAGACCACTGGTCCAGCATATGAATGCAGCAGGCCACTGGTGTAGCAGGCCACTGGTGTAGCAGGCCACTCTCTGGTGTAGCAGGCCATAGGTGTAGCAGGCTACTGGTGTAGCAGGCTACTAGTGTAGCAGGCCCCTGGTGTAGCAGGCTACTGGTGTAGCAGGCTACTGGTGTAGCAGGCTACTGATGTAGCAGGCTACTGATGCAACAGGTCACTGGTGTAGCAGGCTACTGGTGTAGCAGGCCACTGGTGTAGCAGGCTACTGGTGTAGCAGGCTACTGGTGTAGAAGGCCACTGATGTAGCAGGCCACTGGTGTAGCAGGTTACTGGTGTAGCAGGCTACTGGTGTAGCAGGCCACTGGTGTAGCAAGCTACTGGTGTAGCAGGCCACTGGTGTAGCAGGCCACTGGTGTAACAGGCCACTGGTGTAGCAAGTTACTTGTGTAGCAGGCCACTGGTGTAGCAGGCCACTGGTGTAGCAGGGGAGTGGTGCAACAGAAGACAGGTGTGGCAGACGATAGTTGAGACCAATCAACGATGCAGGAGGCGACTGGTGCAAACAACGGCTGGTGCGCATAACAGCTGGTGCACATAACAGCTGGTGCACATAACAGCTGGTGCACATAACAGCTGGTGCACATAACAGCTGGTGCACATAACAGCTGGTGCACATAACAGCTGGTGCACATAACAGCTGGTGCACATAACAGCTGGTGCAGCAGGCCAATATTCTACACATTGTAGTATATTGGGTTTGTATGATGTCTTAGTAATAATTTTATTGAAACTGCCTATCGGATTTCCTGGATGATCAATGACAGAGACACAGACATAAGTAAACTAGGTTAGGCCAGACCAGAGACGGCAGTCAAGCTATTCCGAGCGAAAGCTGTACAGGTCCAGGCAAGTTTTAGAGTGACCAGTCAGAGCTGGTTAGAAACCAGCACTGTGCGGGCTCAGTTAGCCTCAGAAGCTGGGCAAACATAGATGGGGACAGCCAAAGTTAACATTAGCCAGGGTGACTTGCTGGTTGACCAGCTCTGCAAGTGCGTGGCAAGCTTTAGCATAATTTACAGAGAACTGGCTGATTTACCAGAAGCGTTACATATAGAGGAATGACATCGATAGTAACGTGACTGGCACTGTGTATGATTATTAGCTGGCTGAAAATGTTTTTTCTCTAAATGTGTGATTTTGTTGTGGTTTATTTAAAACATGGCAACTCGTGTCCTGAAATGGCAAAGATCCCAGCTGAGTGTTTATAAGGGAGGAAACCCAAGTTCAGCATTCCAGAACCAAATACTACATTTATAAGGATAAATCAGACAGCTTACGGTAGCTTACATTAACATTTGAAATATGATAAAGTCATACCCAATAAACAAGACAGATCATAATTTGTGTTCAAATTGCCACACGGACACAACCCAGTAATTTGCACAAGAGGGCCATGGTCTTGTGAAGGTCTTATTTCATGATAATATTGCTGCAACAAAGGTCTTTTACAATAACACGCCTACCTGCCACGTAACAAAGACTGACAACACAAGTTGCCATCAGTCTTGTAGACCAGTGAAGTGAGGGAGAAAAAGGGCAAGGGAGGCAAAACATGATTGCTGAACAATATACGGATGATACAACATGTAACGGCTGATGCTCATGCATTGATAGTTTCATGACTACCAAGACGTTGGAGCCAATGTGAAACAATAACTTCAGAAATATCTTCACATTGTGGAAAATCACCCTGGTTCCTGAAGTTAACTTTGCTTGCTATGACCACGGTGGTTATGATGAAAGCGTAGTACAAATTGACAATACTATATTTAATGCACCTCATTTGATATGTTTGCCTATCATATTCATCATGTATGTAGCTACTAGCTGGACGTTTGATATCAGAAAGAACAGTACTTCAGAAACATTTTAACATACCTCAGTTTCTTCAGTGTGTTCATCTTCAAGAGGCTCTCAGTGAGGGCTTCACTGGTTGTTGGGTCACTGAAGTCGTTGTGGTCTAGGCTGTGAACATATTTGATATGGGTACATGCATGAAGAACATATTTACAAGTAGCAAGTTTAATAATATGAATTAGGCATTGACTTTAATGTTTAGTGCTATTCTGCTCAAATTACATATGTATATATGTCAATAAACAGCACGCAACAGTCTTGTCAACAACATGCAACCTGCAAAATCTTCAGCCACAACCTTCCAAACTCAACAGCGCACGAAAACAAAACGGGGTAAGCAGTTCCTAAGTCGATTAGTCGCAAGTTGATTAGTTGTAAACAGTTGGATTGGTTCACAGAGGAGCTATGCAGAATATGCGATTTTAAAAAGGCAGGTTTTTAGTTTATTGGGAAATGTTATTATATTTCCTACGGACTTAATGCTATACAGAAACTATGGAGCTCTAGTTCCAACATTTGTCTTAACCATGGGAAAGAAAAATAGTTTAGAATTAGATGATCGAAGCTGTCTGGGTTGTCTTGTCTAGGCTATTAAAAATAATGCGATATCAGACAGGGGGCCAATGCAATGATTTAAGAAGTGGCACTGTACATCTGCAAGTGTACATATCACATGCAGAGAAAAGTAAAATAGCTTCAGTTTGGGATCTTTTTACAATGCCAATTCAACTTTGAACGTTTGGTGGTTGCGTTATCACAGTGTATAGTAAATAACTAGTTTTTATTCACCTACGTCCTAATATCACATATTAAATATGATTTAATAAATACCTGCATAACCGTTTGATTTCTGGTGTATTCAGCAAATAATGAGTTTACATAATTATTTTACTGGCATTTTGTATGATTATTAGCTGTCCGAAATTTTTTTTTTCTAAATGTGTGATTTTGTTGTGGCTGATTTAAAACGTGGAGACTCGTGCCCTGGAATGGCAGAGATACCAAATGGATATTTCAGCTGAGTGTTTATCAGAGAAGAACCAAGGATAAATCTGACAGCTTACGGTAGTTTAGATTCACACTTCAAATGTGACAACATCAAATCAAATAAACAAGAAAGAGGATAATTAGTGTTGAAGTTGACAGGACCCCAAACAACAACAAAAGTGAGCAATATATATATGGATTAATGTGTCATGTAATGGGTGCATAAAGGTGTTTATGTGGAATGACAGCGCAGGAAATGTGCGCACATGCGATATTAGGATATCCCAGTGGCAAGACATAGTTTAGCTTCATAGGCATGTTTTTATAACACTACAGCGCAGCTTTATAAAACGTAGACCCCACCCCGCACTGTCCCTTCATGCACATGTTCCTGAGAAAATACGAGCAAGGTGTGGTCTGGGGAGTATGTTGATCTGCATACCTTGCTCCCAGAAATCAACCTGACTCAGCAGGATTTCTCCTTAACTGTCTGACCAGGGGTCCAAAGCTAAATTCACATCCTTTTTACAGTGGTCCAGGGCTTTCCATATATACATATTTGTTTTTCTCCTGAAACCTGAAAATGCTTTTAGTGCACCTAAAATGCTCAAATACATCCACACAGTTAGAAATTTGGCAGAGGGTGGGGGTGGCTGACAAGGGTATCGCGAGTCATTCAGGGCACTGAGGAGTATGGAGGGGTGGTCGTGGGACAGTGTGAATTATGAACTGTGGCTAAGCACTGCACAGCAACCACAATTCAGTGTGGCACCGCAAGGGGGTCCCACTTTCTCGACAAGGGTGCCGCTAACAAATCCACCGGCAACTGTTATGCGTACAACCTGGGTCAGCAGTGCAGCCGTAACCCCTGCCACTTCAGACACCAGTGCAGATGGTATGAGGGTAGCCACCCTGCGATTAGATGGCCGAAATTGCAAACATGAAAATCCGCTTTTCCCCAGCGCTATATGCACAAACAATGACCGGGTCATATCATCGCCAGTTTCGCCAGCAGCTCTAAGTGAGGTATTGCAAGTTTATGATGTTGTTAGAAGTCAGTATCTTGGCAATGGGTTCAATGCAGGTTTTGAAACTGGATGTCTAGGTGTGCCAGTGCAGAAAGATGAAGGTGTCAAAAACATGAGGTCCACTTTTTTTCACAGGTAACTGATTTCAAACTCAAGAAAGAGTTAGCCCTGGGGAGAATTGTGGGCCCCTTTGACGTACCACCAACTAATCCTGCTTACAGGATTTCTCCACTGGGCGTCATACCTAAGAAAACACCAGGGGAATTTTAGTGATACATAATTTGTTTCACCCAGAGGGGTCTTCAGTTAATGATTACGATTACGCAACAATTCAGGCTGTAATTTCCTTTATTAAGGAATCCGAATCAATAGTTTTTATGGCTAAAGTAGACACTGAGCCAGCTTTTCGCATCATTCCGGTGGCACCAAAGGAAGCACCATTGTTAGGCTTTAAATGTTACTGATGGGGGGTGCGAGCGCATGTTCGATCTTTGAAATGTTCAGTACATCATTAGAATGGGTGGCAATGAACAAACTCGGCATAACAAAAGTGGTACACGTAATTGATAACTTTCTGTTTATGGCAGATTATCTGGAGGAATGTGAATGTGATATGAAGGCATTTATTAACCTATGTAAGCAAACTGGGGTTCCAATGCCACGAGGAAAGACTGTGGGTACAGCGACAGCACTCCAATTTATAGGTATCACTTTGGATGCAGTGAGTATGGAGACTTGTTTACCCGGGGACAAACTAACACAATGATGTAGTCATTTATGGAGAAGCAGAAAGTCACACTTAGAGAGATGCAGTCCCTTATAGGGGTGTTGAATTTTGGATGCTCTATTATCGTTCCAGGGAGGGCTTTCGTTAGGAGATTAATAGACTTGACCATGGGTGTTAGTAGGTCACTTTACCACACAAGACTGACCAGGCAAGTGAAACTAGATCTGTTAATATGACAAGATTTTCTGGCAGATTTTATTAGCAAAGCTTTCTTCTTGAATGAGAACTTTATGACTGGGGACTACCTGTAATTGTTTACAGATGATTCAAGCTATGGAGCAGTGTGTGGACCAAAGTGTTTTTTTTGGTAGGTGGCCCAGTTCATGGCTTACTCTAAATATTACTGTACTGGAGTCCAATTGTAGCAGCTGTGGAGTTATAGGGTGCTTCATGGGCTAACAGTAACGTCTGCTTCTTCACAGATAACAAGGCCTTGGTCTCGATTATTAATAAGCAAATGTCCGGGGATGCGTATGTGATGGTTTTATTGGCTAAGTTGATTTTGACATGTTTGCGCTGTAATGTTAACTTTACAGCTCGTCATGTGCCGGGTCGTGATAATACTTTAGCCGACAAACTGTCTCGTTGTCAGATCAACGACTTCTGGGCATTGGCTCCATGGGTCAAATGTGAACCAGCGAGAGTGCCGTTCCACATCTCCCCAGCCGCCTTACGGACTCTGTAGAGCGACTCATGGCGTCCTTGGCACCCTCATCTAGAGTGCAGTATGAGCGGGCATGGCCGAAGCTGGTAGGGTTTTTCCAGTCATTCGGCATCGTTCCCACTTTGCCAGTGTCAGTCGCCATGATGATGCTTTTTGTGGCACATTTACATAATGCAGGTTTGGCACCAGCTTCCATTATTTCCACAGTCTCAACCATCTCTTATTTTCATAAAGTGAACTCCCTGCTTGACCCAGCTAAGCATTGTATTATTTCCAGACTTCTAGCTGGGGCGCAGAATTTAGGAACAGTGTCGGATGTCCGACTTCCAGTTACGCTGCCAATACTTGCCCGACTCATTAGGGGGTTGCCACATGCTTACTTCGCACTATAAATGTGTCATGTTGCATGCCATGATGGTTCTGGCTTTTAAGGCTTATTTGCGGATGGGTGAGATGGTCCCCCAATACAGCAGCTTAGTACAAGGGTGCCTTCACTTTAGGGATGTAACACTGAATGGTGACATCATCACAGTTTCATTTAGACAATTTAAATGGCTCAGATAATTTTTTTCAGGTTAGGGGCTCAATGCATTCACCCTTATTTGTGTACACATATGGCACTCCAATGCTGCCAATGGAGTTTGATATAATATTAAAGTGTCTGCTCGAATTCTGTGGGCTGAGTACTAAAGTGTTTAAGGGTCACAGTTTCAGTATTGGGGCGGCCACATCGGCAGCATTAAGGGGCTAGTCGGACACACAAATTAGAGAAGCAGGTATCGAATATTTTCAGGAAGTACATTCGAATATCATAACAGCCGTAGATACAAGACTCGTAAATATAGCAGGTGATCTGTAGCTGTATGGACAGGTCTCGTAAGCATAGCAGGTAATCTGTAGCTGTATCTACAGGTCTCGTAATTATAGCAGGTAATCTGAAGCTGTATGTACAGGTCTCGTAAGTATAGCAGGTAATCTGTAGCTGTATGTACAGGTCTCGTAAGTATAGCAGGTAATCTGTAGCTGTATCTACAGGTCTCGTAAGAATAGCAGGTAATCTGTAGCTGTATCTACAGGTCTCGTAAGTATAGCAGGTAATCTGTAGCTGTATCTACAGGTCTCGTAAGTATAGCAGGTAACCTGTAGCTGTATGTACAGGTCTCGTAAGTATAGCTGGTGATATGTAGCTGTATCTACAGGTCTCGTAAGTATAGCAGGTGATCAATAGCTGTATCTACAGGTCTCGTAAGTATAGCAGGTAATCTGTAGCTGTATGTACAGGTCTCGTAAGTATAGCAGGTAATCTGTAGCTGTATCTACAGGTCTCGTAAGTATAGCAGGTAATCTATAGCTGTATGTACAGGTCTCTTAAGTATAGCTGGTAATCTGTAGCTGTATGTACAGGTCTCGTAAGTATAGCAGGTAATCTGAAGCTGTATGTACAGGTCTCGTAAGTATAGCTGGTAATCTGTAGCTGTATCTACAAGTCTCGTAAGTATAGCAGGTAATCTGTAGCTGTATGTACAGGTCTCGTAAGTATAGCAGGTAATCTGTAGCTGTATGTACAGGTCTCGTAAGTATAGCTGGTAATCTGTAGCTGTATGTACAGGTCTCTTAAGTATAGCTGGTAATCTGTAGCTGTATGTACAGGTCTCGTAAGTATAGCAGGTAATCTGTAGCTGTATGTACAGGTCTCGTAAGTATAGCTGGTAATCTGTAGCTGTATCTACAGGTCTCGCAAGTATAGCAAGTATAGCAGGTAATCTGTAGCTGTATGTACAGGTCTCGTAAGTATAGCAGGTAATCTGTAGCTGTATCTACAGGTCTCGTAAGTGTAGCAGGTAATCTGTAGCTGTATGTACAGGTCTCGTAAGTATAGCAGGTAATCTGTAGCTGTATGTACAGGTCTCGTAAGTATAGCTGGTAATCTGTAGCTGTATGTACAGGTCTCTTAAGTATAGCTGGTAATCTGTAGCTGTATGTACAGGTCTCGTAAGTATAGCAGGTAATCTGTAGCTGTATGTACAGGTCTCGTAAGTATAGCTGGTAATCTGTAGCTGTATCTACAGGTCTCGCAAGTATAGCAAGTATAGCAGGTAATCTGTAGCTGTATGTACAGGTCTCGTAAGTATAGCAGGTAATCTGTAGCTGTATCTACAGGTCTCGTAAGTGTAGCAGGTAATCTGTAGCTGTATGTACAGGTCTCGTAAGTATAGCAGGTAATCTGTAGCTGTATGTACAGGTCTCGTAAGTATAGCAGGTAATCTGTAGCTGTATGTACAGGTCTCGTAAGTATAGCAGGTAATCTGTAGCTGTATCTACAGGTCTCGTAAGTATAGCAGGTAATCTGTAGCTGTATCTACAGGTCTCGTAAGTATAGCAGGTAATCTGTAGCTGTATGTACAGGTCTCGTAAGTATAGCTGGTAATCTGTAGCTGTATGTACAGGTCTCGTAAGAACAGCAGGTAATCTGTAGCTGTATCTACAGGTCTCGTAAGTATAGCAGGTAATCTGTAGCTGTATGTACAGGTCTCGTAAGTATAGCTGGTAATCTGTAGCTGTATCTACAGGTCTCGTAAGTATAGCAGGTAATCTGTAGCTGTATGTACAGGTCTCGTAAGTATAGCAGGTAATCTGTAGCTGTATCTACAGGTCTCGTAAGTATAGCAGGTAATCTGTAGCTGTATGTACAGGTCTCGTAAGTATAGCTGGTAATCTGTAGCTGTATCTACAGGTCTCGTAAGTATAGCAGGTAATCTGTAGCTGTATGTACAGGTCTCGTAAGTATAGCAGGTAATCTGTAGCTGTATCTACAGGTCTCGTAAGTATAGCTGGTAATCTGTAGCTGTATGTACAGGTCTCGTAAGTATAGCTGGTAATCTGTAGCTGCATGTACAGGTCTCGTAAGTATAGCAGGTAATCTGTAGCTGCATGTACAGGTCTCGTAAGTATAGCAGGTAATCTGTAGCTGTATGTACAGGTCTCGTAAGTATAGCTGGTAATCTGTAGCTGTATGTACAGGTCTCGTAAGTATAGCTGGTAATCTGTAGCTGTATGTACAGGTCTCGTAAGTATAGCTGGTAATCTGTAGCTGTATGTACAGGTCTCGTAAGTATAGCTGGTAATCTGTAGCTGTATGTACAGGTCTCGTAAATATAGCAGGTAATCTGTAGCTGTATCTACAGGTCTCGTAAGTATAGCTGGTATTCTGATAGATGTGGCGTCGCTCACTGTTATACTAAATATGGTTGCTTGGTTGGTCTATATGTTTGTGGCTCTGGGGATATAGCCGAGACTCTGGCAGTGGCGGAGTCGATAGCTCGTGTCCTAACTATCATAATGTTTCACAAGAGTGTAGCAGTATATATCAAGCCCCTTAAAAGGAATTCCTTTAAAACTAATGTAATGGTTGTATTGGGAGATAGCCAAAACTCTGATGGTGTCGGAGTCATTAGCTGTCTACTTAAACTGTGTAAAATTTACAGGGATGTACTTGGATGTACAGGCACTGTAGCTGCGGATCTGACAGTGCCATATTTAGTAGTTTCATCTTAATCTTATTGTATCAAACAAAATCAATACAAATGTAGAATTATATATCAGTGTATATAGTATATAGTCAATGGAGGCTCTCACTAAGACATAGCATATGTCGCTAGTGTGAGAGCCACCTTACGTTTAATGTAGAAACAATAAAAAAATTATATTTGGAATCTAATTTAAAATGTACTCGCCTGTCTAAACAGAATATAATAAAAAAGATAATATATGATAATACAGATGTGGCGCAGCAACTATGCAACACTTGTCGAGTGAAACAAATATGCATATACATACATGTATACCTACAAACATTGTTATATAATTTGCAATTTCATATTGTGTAACATTGAAAAACATAATACTAGGTATTTGTAGTAGTTTCATGATTTTTTGTACGAGTTAATACTACTGCAATTTATGCATTTTGGAGGGTCACGCTTTTGGAATAGTTTAATCTTGGTTGTGTAATTCGTATACATAACAATTTGGAATATGGCAATGTTTCGTATTTGTTTAAATAGTTTTGTTTTGCATAAATGAAGAACCCATGCAGACTATGCGTTCGACATTTATCTTTAATTATATTCGGAGTGTCATTTAGGATACATACTAGATTTATTTGAATGTTTCTCTTTGTATATTCATAGTTTGTTCTTAAAATTACATTGTTTCTGTGCCTTCTATAATGGTTATGCATTTAAAACATACATAAAGGACATGGCCTGAACATACTCTAGCAAGTAGTTGTTTACATACTTATAGTGTTTGTAGACTGTGTGTTATGTGTAAATACCATATGGGGCCGGCATACTTCTTATGATTATTTGTTGATGTATAGTCGCCCCTCGTTATTACGCGTCCCGTTATTACGCGGATTCGGATATACTGAGGTCGGTCGTGGACCCCGATTGTCTGCCCCCAGGGGGAAATGCCAAATGGGCCTGCTTAAACCTACTTAGAATTACTTTGACAATTCTTAAGAAACATTAGGTGAACGATGTCAATGAACGAGTGTCAATAATGTGACATAGGTGTTAAAAAAATTGTGTGAAAATTGAAGAAAAAAATTTCAAATTGCTGTACCTCAAGATCTTATTATGGTCCCACTCTACATTTTTAAATGAAACTTGTTGATACAATGACATTGCTAATGATATAATTTGATAAAAATCGGGGTTTGCAAATGGTTGGTTTGTCAGGTCAAAATCAGTGACCTTCACAACAAATTTGTTTTTTCAACTGCCGTGTAAATATGGACGAAGTTATGCGTTAAAGACTTAATTTTGTATTCCAGATTTGTGTTCATTTTATATATTAGCATGACTAAATTATTTGTAAAAAAAATGTCCCGCAAATTATTGGTAAAAATTAAGTTTTCAGTATTGCATTTGCGATTCACGAATGTGAGTGTCTAAAAACAAAGCCGTGACTCCATATGGAGGATTGAAATGAGGTGCCTAGTTTCATATACACTTTAAATAATGGCAGCGTTTTTTGCTTTCTTCATTTTACAAATGTTTTAACTTTTACAAACTGTGCTCGATGAAATATATTATATGGATGTTAGTCGAACATCAACGTGGTGAAAACGTGTCTTGCAGGGTTTTGTCGGCATAGAGCCGAAATAAAACATAACCCTGAACATTTTTCTAATCTTCGAATCGAGAAAACTGATCTAGACATTTGACCTTGATATACCCAAAATAAATAAACTCAGATTTTTTAATTTTTTATGTTTAGGATGTAATTGTATCAGCAATTTTCAAGCAAAATATATACAATGGTCCAAATATTATTATTAATATAACAAGCATTTCTGCCAACTAAATTCAAATTGCTGGAAATCTATGAATAGGGCAATGTATTAGTTTAATTTTAAGACCAAAATCAGAACTATGTCACTATCAGGAGCAAAAAAATGTAACATAGGTGTTAAAAATTGTGTGAAAATTTAAGAAAAAAATTTCAAATTGCTGTACCTCAACATCTTATTATGGTCCCACTCTACTTTTTTAAATGAAACTTGTTGATACAATGACATTGATAATGATATAATTTGATCAAGATCGGGGTTTGCAAATGTTTGGTTTGTCAGGTTGAAATCAGTGACCTTCACAAAAAAAATTTGTTTCAACTGCCGTATAATTAGGGACGAAGTTATGTGTTAAAGACTTAATTTTTTATTCCAGTTTTGTGTTCATTTTATATATTAGCATGACACAAATTAATTGTAACTAAAAAAATGTCCCGCAAGTTATTGGTAAAAATTAAGTTTTCAGTATTGTATTTGCGATTCATGAAAGCGAGTGTCTAAAAACAAAGCCGTGACGTCATATGACGTCAGCCCTGAAAGCACGGATACGAGGTCAACGCCAACTCCACCGCTGAAGATGCGATGGGGCGTCGCCGCTGATTTGAATGGGTTTGCAACTAGGGCTCGGCAACGACATCAGCCATTAGCATCGCCGCGAACCGGGATAACGCACGTGCCGAGCCACGACGTTGCGGAGATTCGTGCTCACAATGGACTAACTGCGACAACCAGACACGACAACGTGCACGAGATGGAGCCACTGACGGACGTAGTGCGGAACCTGCAGCAGTCGATGTCTCAAGTCTCAAGTGGTTTACTCCAAACAGCCCAAACTTGGGCTAACGCAGGAGTTTGTGGTGGACTGTGCGCATGCGCTGTGGGTGGTACATTCGATTAAAAGACTAGTATCATTAATGTTGCTGAAATGGTTTTTATCTGATAGTTTTATTTATTTTATGTATAGGATGTTTAACGAAAATTTTTAATAGGTTGGTTGTGTGTATGGATACTGTCGCTGCCTTGCACCATGCACACATAGACAGTCTCCATACCCACACCATGGATAAGTTTACGCTGAGCACTGTGTTTTAAAGGCAGTTTAGGTGAGGAGGTGTGGTGAAAGGGAGTTCCATAATAGCTTCTTGAAATGATTTTGGGTTTTTTATGTTGGTAATTTTTGGTGGAATCATATTCCATATGCGAATGGCTCTGGGATAAAATGAAAAGACCATTGCATTTATACGACACTTGGGGGCTATGTATTGTCCACGGGTTCGAGAGCGAGTTAGTAGGCCTGGAGGGGGGAGGGGGGTGATCTCAATAATGTTGTTTAGAATTTTGTAGAAGGTAGTGGCTTGTTTGATAATGCGCCTTCGTTCGAGGGTTGGCCATCCAAGGGCAGTAATTAGATCTGCTGGATTTGTGTTCCGTCTGTAATCATTTTTAACAAATCTGGCAGCAGAGTGTTGCACTCTTTCAAGGCTTTTAACTTGTGAAAAGGTGTGGGGATTCCATATGGGTGAAGAGTACTCAAGTTTTGGCCGGATTAGCATGTTGTAGGCTGTTTGTTTAACTTCAGGTTTACATGGGCCAAGAGTTCGTTTAATCATGCCTAAACATTTCGAAGATTTTGAAGTTATGTCAGTGACGTGATTTGTCCAGGTTAATTTGGAATCTAATTTTACTCCGAGGTATGAGTGGCTGGATACGTTGGATAATGGCTGGCCAGAAAGCGAGTACTTGTGTGTGCTGGGTTTAGTTTTGTTTGTTATTGGAAGGTGGACGCATTTAGATACATTAAATTCCATTTGCCATTTGTCTGACCATGTTTGGAGTTGGCTTAGGTCAGTTTGGAGAATTTCGTGGTCGGTTTTGGAAGAAATTTTACGATATATAATACTATCATCTGCAAAAAGGCGTATAGAAGATTTGATGTTCCCATTTATGTCATTTATGTAGAGTAAGAAGAGGACAGGTCCTAGAACTGAACCCTGTGGGACACCAGATGTGACATCTGTGATGTCCGACAGGGCACCGTTAACTGAGACTCTCTGTTTGCGGTTGGATAGAAAAGATTTGATCCAATTTTGAGTGTTTCCAGTGATTCCGTAGGAGGTCAATTTTGATAGAAGACGTAGGTGAGGCACTTTGTCGAAGGCTTTAGCAAAGTCAAGCAGGATTGCGTCAATTTGGGTCTTGTTGTCCATAGCAGTCATCCAGTCGTGGACTGTCTCAATGAGTTGAGATCCACAAGACAGTCCCGACTGGAATCCGTGTTGGAAGTGGAGAATGATGTTATGCTTGTGCAGGTGTTTCCACATGTTGCTGTCCGTGATGACGCAGCAGATGGGAGAGATTATTTGTTCACAGCGCATCATGCAAGGATCCTCAGCAGCCGTGGGCTCATCAGACACCACTTCACGAACGAACATCGCGCCAACGACGCAGAGCCTTCCCCAACCCAACATGTTCAGCTTGACAACGGCCTTGGAGAAGTTCAAGCGGTCGACCGGGGCATCGTTGCAGTGGCAGTGCTGCACGACAACCGCCGTCGCTTCGGAGAGTCTGCCCGATATCGAGACGGTGTCACCGCCCCTGAGAGCAGCAATCCTTGACGGTAAAGACATTAACTTGGCTTCACTCCTGATACCCCACTTCGACCTAGGAGATTACAGTCGCTACGCTGGTGTGGACGGCTCTCACCACCTCCTCCGCCTGCTGTCATCCGACCCCTGTTTAAACCGTAACCTGACACTGGCTGAGTTCATTGCGGCCTTCAACAAGTACAGGAACATAATGTGTGAAGTGTGGGATACGAGGAAGGAGCTGGATGCTTACGAGGCAATAGTTGTAGGCATCGCGTCCCGCATAGAAGGCACAGCTTTTTACGAATATCATAAAGCGTTTTCAGCTTGGGCAGCTGCCCTCACCCAACAACATAATGTGAAGCTAGACTGGGGGCTCTGGGACAATGGCCTGTTTTGTTCCCTGTTCGTCGGTCAAACAGCGAACGTGTGTTTGTTGTGCGGCAGTGCAGCACACTTGAGTAGTTTCTGCCCCATGATAGCAAATGCAAAGGCACCAGCTGTCAGTTACAACTTCTCCCGGGGTCCCTTACCTGGTAGACTTAGTCATGCCCATACTACCACCGATGTGCAGGGAAGACCCATAGTTAGTGTTGGGCAGAGGGAAATTTGCAACAATTTAAACTCAGACCGTGGTTCTACGAGGCAGAACTGCAAATTTCTTCACTCAGGTATTGTGTGCAGAGCATCACACCCTAGCGTCGTGTGCCCAACTAAATCCAATGGCTATCGAGCTAGAACACCCCAACCAGTGACGATAACGGATAACAGACCACCAATGACTACACAATGACTAACATCAACCGACCAAATAGGTGGACAGACAGTGACCCTGACACCTATAGACATAGACAGACTGGAGATGGAGTTAGCTGGGCACCCAGATAGGAATTTCGTGGTCAATCTCATCAATGGTCTACGAGAGGGATTCTTTACGGGAATTAACGAACCACCCATGATTACTTTAGAACATCCAAATAATATGTCTGCTAACAGTCACCCAGAAATCGTTACCAAATTAATTGATGATGAAGTGAAGAAGGGGTTTTTGGTAGGCCCCTTTGAAACACCCCTTTTCTCAACTTACAGGGTGAGCCCCCTCGGTGTGGCCGAAGGCTCCTACTCTGGAAAGAAACATTTAATTGTAGATTTATCTGCGCCCCATAACAATAATAACCATGCCAATTTAAATCAACTCATCAACAAGGATGAATACTCACTAACCTATGTCAAATTAGACGATGCCATTAGTGGAATTTTAGAGAGTGGTCGGGGTTCTTGGTTATGCAAGACTGATATCGTCAATGCGTTTAAGCAGATTCCTATCCACCCGTCACTGTGGCATTTGTATGGGGTCAAGTGGAATGGGGCATATTTCTTCTACACCCGGCTAGTATTTGGGAGCCGCTCGAGCCCTAAATATTCGACTGGCTTTCCCAGGCTGTGTGTTGGATAGCCAAACATAATTATGGGATTAAGTTTATTCTCCATCTGTTAGATGACTATCTGACGATAGACTCTCCCAGTGCCACAGCAGAGAGAATTATGGCTCTACTTACCATGATTTTTAACAGGCTACGGGTCCCAATAGCACCTCATAAGACAGTGGGACCTACCGTACAGTTGCAGTATTTAGATATAATCCTCGACACTGACAGCATGGAAGCTCGCTTACCATTAGACAAACTTACCAGGATTAGAGAAATGTTACATAAATTTGAAAGCAAGCAGAGAATATCCAAAAGAGCTCTACTGAGCTTGTTGGGCCATTTAAATTTTGCGTCCAGAGTAATGAGACAAGGACGAAGCTTCATGTCCTACCTCCTTGCTTTGGCAGCCTCAGTTAAAGAATTACACCACCACGTCAAGCTAAACGCAGAATGTCGCCAGGATATGGCTATATGGCATAGATTCCACAGAGGGGTATCATTTACTTATTTTGCTACAGAGCATTCCATTTGCCCTCTCCAACCTATGTTAGCCCTCATGCAAACACTGTTGGCTATAGCAGCTCAGCCACACGATCCCCTGTTTACCACACTAGCAGGAACACCTCTGACACTGGCATTTGTCATTGACAAATTAAAGATTCTCCTATCAGAACTGGGTTATAATCCAGCCTTGTACAGTGGGCACTCTTTCCGGATAGGGGCCGCTACGCTACTACAGTTGCAGCAGCTAACATCCCAGATCACATGATCAGGACCCTGGGTAGATGGACTTCTGATTGCTACTGCAGATATATCAGAACGTCACATGAATCTTTACAACAGGCTCAACAAGCTATGTGTGGGCATTTCAGATGAGCCCAAGTTCTTGCAGTGGGCAGAAGTCTTGACTGTTAGACACTCTTAGATGGGTGGTTGTGCCATTAGATGAAACATTGTTTCAGAACAATTCAACAATGTATACACGATATGCATATATATATATATATATATATATATATATATATATATATATATATATATATATATATATATATATATATATATATATATATATAAACAAGTCGTTGATTGTTCACTATGTATGAGAATCGTGGGTCTTGTATTTAAAAATGTAGGCATACAGTTATAATGTCTATTGTAATAATGCCATTGCTTGATTTTACGTCTACGACTATGGGCTCTAACAACCTGATGTTCAGGTGACTAGCATGGGCTCAGTCACAGGCCTGGCAGTGGGTTGGAGGAGTCTTGATGACAAGTGCATCTACATGGGTCTCTATGTCGTTGACTGCATAAATATCTAGTTAAGCACGATTTGTATATTGGCATGGGAAAGTGCTATGAAAGCAGCAGGGATGTGTTATCATTCGTATGTGTGTATATATCGTATGAATTGTATATAATGCCATACAGACATGGAGAAATGTGTATGTAGAATGACATGAAGACAGGCAGCATGGCGCAATGCTGCAAGCACAACGATCAGTCATTGTATGCAATGTGTCATTTACATATATATATATATATATATATATATATATATATATATATATATATATATATATATATATATATATATATATATATATATATATATGTTAGAACCATGTCCGTTCAAGTAAACACCCGGGCCTCGCAGCCAGCCCTCTCGGTGTCACAGCTGGCCCCAGAGAAATACGACCGGGCTGCCCCTTTTAATCTTCTAATCTTCGAATCGAGAAAACCCGCCTCACATGGTTTGAGTGAGTAGTCGTGTACAACGCAATGACACACTATAAATCACATCATCTTACCTGAGTTGTGTTAGAAGTGGCAGGTGACCCAGTGCGGCGGCCAAAGCTGATGTCCCCTCACCAGACAGGCTGCAGTTGCTCAAACTGCAATACATATAAATATTGTCAATATAATAATGAAATTAATCTATTGAAGATTGCAACACTAAAGTGTGGACTTAGAACTAAGGTGTTAATGGGTGTCAATAGGGTCATTCCATATGAAATCAACCAACAACATTCTTCACCCTCTCAGGTTTTAATGACATTTGACATCCACGTTGGACCTGTTGTTAAATTAAAGTTATTGCATTTTATAACAAACAAAATGAAAAAAAATTTTGTTTACCCATTAACACGTAGGTAGACATGACGTTGGCTCTAGTTATCTTAAAGGACTGATTTTCATCTTAAGCTAAAGCCAAGACATTGCCCTATCCTTAGATCATATGGCAACTTAAAACTATTATTATTTTTTTTTTTTTATCTCTAATTATCTTAAAGGACTGATTTTCATCTAAAGCTAAAGCCAAGACATTGCCCTATCCTTAGATCATATGGCAACTTAAAACTATTATGTTGGACATGTCACTGATCTAGACATTTGACCTTGATATACCCAAAATAAATAAACTCAGATTTTTTTATTTTTTATGTTTAGGACGTAATTGTATCAGCAATTTTCAAGCAAAATATATACAATGGTCCAAATATTATTATTAATATAACAAGCATTTCTGCCAACTAACTTGAAATTGCTGGAAATCTATGAATAGGGCAATGTATTAGTTTAATTTTAAGACCAAAATCAGAACTATGTCACTATTAGGAGCAAAAAATGTAACATAGGTGTTAAAAATTGTGTGAAAATTGAAGAAAAAAATTTCAAATTGCTGTACCTCAACATCTTATTATGGTCACACTCTACTTTTTTAAATGAAACTTGTTGATACAATGACATTGCTAATGATATAATATGATCAAGATCGGGGTTTGCAAATGTTTGGTTTGTCAGGTTAAAATCATTGACCTTCACAAAAAATTTTTTTTTGGAACTGCCTTATAATTAGGGACGAAGTTATGTGTTAAAGACTTAATTTTTTATTCCAGATTTGTGTTCATTTTATATATTAGCATGACACAAATTAATTGTAACTAAAAAAATGTCCCGAAAGTTATTGGTAAAAATTAAGTTTTCAGTACTGTATTTGCGATTCACGAAAGTGAGTGTCTAAAAACAAAGCCATATGACGTCAGCCCTGAAAGCACGGATACGAGGTCAACGCAAACTCCACCGCTGAAGATGCGATGGGGCGTCGCCGCTGATTTGAATGGCTTTGCAACTAGGGCTCGGCAACGACATCAGCCATTAGCAATGCCGCGACCCGGGATAATGCACGTGCCGAGCCACGACGTTGCGGAGATTCGTGCTCGCGAGAGCCATGTTCACAATGGACTAACTGCAACAACCAGACACGACAACGTGCACGAGATGGAGCCAATGACAGACGTGGTGCGGAACCTGCAGCAGTCGATGTCCGCGTTGACGCAGCAGATGGGAGAGATTATTTGTTCACAGCGCATCATGCAAGGATCCTCAGCAGCCGTGGGCTCATCAGACACCACTTCACGAACGAACATCGCGCCGACGACGCAGAGCTTTCCCCGACCCAACGTGTTCAGCTTGACAACGACCTTTGAGCCGATCGAGCGGTCGACCGGGGCATCGTTGTGCTCCGCTCTCGCTGACACTTTCAGATGGCAGTGCTGCACGACAACCGCCGTCGCTTCGGAGAGTCTGCCCGATGTCGAGACGGTGTCACCGGCCCTGAGAGCAGCAATCCTTGACGGTAAAGACATTAACTTGGCTTCACTCCTGATACCCCACTTCGACCTAGGAGATTACAGTCGCTACGCTGGTGTGGACGGCTCTCACCACCTCCTCCGCCTGCTGTCATCCGACCCCTGTTTAAACCGTAACCTGACACTGGCTGAGTTCATTGCGGCCTTCAACAAGTACAGGAACATAATGTGTGAAGTGTGGGATACGAGGAAGGAGCTGGATGCTTACGAGGCAATAGTTGTAGGCATCGCGTCCCGCATAGAAGGCACAGCTTTTTACGAATATCATAAAGCGTTTTCAGCTTGGGCAGCTGCCCTCACCCAACAACATAATGTGAAGCTAGACTGGGGGCTCTGGGACAATGGCCTGTTTTGTTCCCTGTTCGTCGGTCAAACAGCGAACGTGTGTTTGTTGTGCGGCAGTGCAGCACACTTGAGTAGTTTCTGCCCCATGATAGCAAATGCAAAGGCACCAGCTGTCAGTTACAACTTCTCCCGGGGTCCCTTACCTGGTAGACTTAGTCATGCCCATACTACCACCGATGTGCAGGGAAGACCCATAGTTAGTGTTGGGCAGAGGGAAATTTGCAACAATTTAAACTCAGACCGTGGTTCTACGAGGCAGAACTGCAAATTTCTTCACTCAGGTATTGTGTGCAGAGCATCACACCCTAGCGTCGTGTGCCCAACTAAATCCAATGGCTATCGAGCTAGAACACCCCAACCAGTGACGATAACGGATAACAGACCACCAATGACTACACAATGACTAACATCAACCGACCAAATAGGTGGACAGACAGTGACCCTGACACCTATAGACATAGACAGACTGGAGATGGAGTTAGCTGGGCACCCAGATAGGAATTTCGTGGTCAATCTCATCAATGGTCTACGAGAGGGATTCTTTACGGGAATTAACGAACCACCCATGATTACTTTAGAACATCCAAATAATATGTCTGCTAACAGTCACCCAGAAATCGTTACCAAATTAATTGATGATGAAGTGAAGAAGGGGTTTTTGGTAGGCCCCTTTGAAACACCCCTTTTCTCAACTTACAGGGTGAGCCCCCTCGGTGTGGCCGAAGGCTCCTACTCTGGAAAGAAACATTTAATTGTAGATTTATCTGCGCCCCATAACAATAATAACCATGCCAATTTAAATCAACTCATCAACAAGGATGAATACTCACTAACCTATGTCAAATTAGACGATGCCATTAGTGGAATTTTAGAGAGTGGTCGGGGTTCTTGGTTATGCAAGACTGATATCGTCAATGCGTTTAAGCAGATTCCTATCCACCCGTCACTGTGGCATTTGTATGGGGTCAAGTGGAATGGGGCATATTTCTTCTACACCCGGCTAGTATTTGGGAGCCGCTCGAGCCCTAAATATTCGACTGGCTTTCCCAGGCTGTGTGTTGGATAGCCAAACATAATTATGGGATTAAGTTTATTCTCCATCTGTTAGATGACTATCTGACGATAGACTCTCCCAGTGCCACAGCAGAGAGAATTATGGCTCTACTTACCATGATTTTTAACAGGCTACGGGTCCCAATAGCACCTCATAAGACAGTGGGACCTACCGTACAGTTGCAGTATTTAGATATAATCCTCGACACTGACAGCATGGAAGCTCGCTTACCATTAGACAAACTTACCAGGATTAGAGAAATGTTACATAAATTTGAAAGCAAGCAGAGAATATCCAAAAGAGCTCTACTGAGCTTGTTGGGCCATTTAAATTTTGCGTCCAGAGTAATGAGACAAGGACGAAGCTTCATGTCCTACCTCCTTGCTTTGGCAGCCTCAGTTAAAGAATTACACCACCACGTCAAGCTAAACGCAGAATGTCGCCAGGATATGGCTATATGGCATTGATTCCACAGAGGGGTATCATTTACTTATTTTGCTACAGAGCATTCCATTTGCCCTCTCCAACCTATGTTAGCCCTCATGCAAACACTGTTGGCTATAGCAGCTCAGCCACACGATCCCCTGTTTACCACACTAGCAGGAACACCTCTGACACTGGCATTTGTCATTGACAAATTAAAGATTCTCCTATCAGAACTGGGTTATAATCCAGCCTTGTACAGTGGGCACTCTTTCCGGATAGGGGCCGCTACGCTACTACAGTTGCAGCAGCTAACATCCCAGATCACATGATCAGGACCCTGGGTAGATGGACTTCTGATTGCTACTGCAGATATATCAGAACGTCACATGAATCTTTACAACAGGCTCAACAAGCTATGTGTGGGCATTTCAGATGAGCCCAAGTTCTTGCAGTGGGCAGAAGTCTTGACTGTTAGACACTCTTAGATGGGTGGTTGTGCCATTAGATGAAACATTGTTTCAGAACAATTCAACAATGTATACACGATATGCATATATATATATATATATATATATATATATATATATATATATATATATATATATATATATATATATATATATATATATATATATATATATATATATATAAACAAGTCGTTGATTGTTCACTATGTATGAGAATCGTGGGTCTTGTATTTAAAAATGTAGGCATACAGTTATAATGTCTATTGTAATAATGCCATTGCTTGATTTTACGTCTACGACTATGGGCTCTAACAACCTGATGTTCAGGTGACTAGCATGGGCTCAGTCACAGGCCTGGCAGTGGGTTGGAGGAGTCTTGATGACAAGTGCATCTACATGGGTCTCTATGTCGTTGACTGCATAAATATCTAGTTAAGCACGATTTGTATATTGGCATGGGAAAGTGCTATGAAAGCAGCAGGGATGTGTTATCATTCGTATGTGTGTATATATCGTATGAATTGTATATAATGCCATACAGACATGGAGAAATGTGTATGTAGAATGACATGAAGACAGGCAGCATGGCGCAATGCTGCAAGCACAACGATCAGTCATTGTATGCAATGTGTCATTTACATATATATATATATATATATATATATATATATATATATATATATATATATATATATATATATATATATATATGTTAGAACCATGTCCGTTCAAGTAAACATCCGGGCCTCGCAGCCAGCCCTCTCGGTGTCACAGCTGGCCCCAGAGAAATACGACCGGGCTGCCCCTTTTAATCTTCTAATCTTCGAATCGAGAAAACCCGCCTCACATGGTTTGAGTGAGTAGTCGTGTACAACGCAATGACACACTATAAATCACATCATCTTACCTGAGTTGTGTTAGAAGTGGCAGGTGACCCAGTGCGGCGGCCAAAGCTGATGTCCCCTCACCAGACAGGCTGCAGTTGCTCAAACTGCAATACATATAAATATTGTCAATATAATAATGAAATTAATCTATTGAAGATTGCAACACTAAAGTGTGGACTTAGAACTAAGGTGTTAATGGGTGTCAATAGGGTCATTCCATATGAAATCAACCAACAACATTCTTCACCCTCTCAGGTTTTAATGACATTTGACATCCACGTTGGACCTGTTGTTAAATTAAAGTTATTGCATTTTATAACAAACAAAATGAAAAAAAATTTTGTTTACCCATTAACACGTAGGTAGACATGACGTTGGCTCTAGTTATCTTAAAGGACTGATTTTCATCTTAAGCTAAAGCCAAGACATTGCCCTATCCTTAGATCATATGGCAACTTAAAACTATTATTATTTTTTTTTTTTATCTCTAATTATCTTAACCCTACAGGTGACCAATGGTGAACTTCCACGGTGTACACAGTTTGGAGCTATTCATATGGGTATCTTTGAAAAATCACTGTGTCGCCAATAATTACCCTAGAAATATAACTGATGTATCATTGTTTAGCTAAAAAGACCCTTTATAACACAAAAATAACAGCTATTACATTTCATGATGTTATCATATAGATACTATCATCGGAAATTCAACAAAAAAACTCAAAGAAATGTAGATATTTCACCCTGCTGCTAGATAATTATTGAGCAGTTGAATACTCATATGTCCAATTAGTGAAATTTTGCCACATATATCAGCTACAAAATAAAACAAACCTGAAAGAAATCCATCTAGAACTTTTTTTTATATGATTTTTTATGTAAACTAGACCGTGAAAAATATTGGCGATTTTTACAAACAAGTAAAATGGAAACCAAGTACTGAAATACTTCCACACTGCAGCCCAATAATCATTGAGTGGTTGAATGGTAATATATACTGTGAACCAAATGCTGATATACACCTAACCTACAAGATAATGCAAAAACAAGCACATACGTTGATAACTTTTTTATTCACGAATTTTAGAATATATACGATATAAAAATAAACAACAAATGTTAGTGTTCTGTCTCAGCTGGCTGGCACAGTGTCAGTCCCGTCACACCCGTGGGTTCTTGTGCACCAGGTTGCAGAAGCAATGTTTATGCACGCCAGACCCACAGCCAGCGCACCAGTATGAGCTGCGCTTTCGTATCCCTCGAGAACGGTCCGAGCACACGACACAATCTCTTTCCTGCTTGCCGGGAAGATGCTGCAGCTGATGTCCCTCTGGCACTGCAGGTTGTGCAACGTCTGGTTGAGCTGCTGGTTGGGCGGCTGGTGCTGCTGGTTGAGCAGCTGCTTCTGCTGCTGCTGCTGCCTCGCCAACACCATTGACGCCACACAGACTCTCAAGCACAGAGCAGATGAAGTCATAGCGGGTCTTCCGTCGTCTGCCATCTGTATTGCTGTAATACAGCTCGAAGCTGTTCAGCAGAGCCATGTCCATCAGATTGAAAAAAATCTTTTTCCAGTATCTCCTGGATGGACGCTCTGCTGACACATGGTATATCTTGCGGTCGCTCAAGTCTACCCCGCCCATGTAGCGGTTGTAGTCAACCACGCACTTGGGCTTGCGTTTCAGTCGCCCAGCTGCAGTTCGGACGTCTGCCATGCCAGCCGCTGCTTTCGTGCTCAGCAAGAGCACAGGTTTCTTCTGAGATCTCTTCTCCCTGAATGCGACGACCAGCGTGTCCTTGTGGCGGAAGTTCAGGCACTCTCCGACCTGCAGCTTGGTCGGAAGCACAGGGAGGCCCCTCGAGTTGGCACGAACTGTGCCAGTCAGCAGCGTACCATCTCCACACAGGACCTCAGCCAATGCTGGCTTCGTGTAGTAGTTGTCCGTGAAGAGATGGTAGCCCTTGTTGAGGAGGTCCGACTTCCTCATCAAGTCCATTACAACCCCATGTGCCTGGCCCATGTCGCTCTCGATGGGGAAGTCTTTCCCGGCATATAGTTCGACATGGATCACGTAGCCGCTGGATGCATCGCACAGTTCGAACTTCTTGATGCCGAATCTCGAATGGCGCTTGTTCGGCAGGTACTGGATATACGCAACACGATTCCTCATCCCCACCATACTTTCATCGATGGAGACACACCGATGTGGCAGGAAGTACGTCTTGAAGGTCTTGTTCATGGCATCGAGTACGGGTCGCACTTTGTTCCACGGGTCAAAGTTGACGTGTCCACGTGGTGCAGGGTCCTGAAAGCCGACGTGGAATACCCGCTGGAGCATCGCAAATCGGCGGTACGACATCACACGTCCGAAGTATGGAGTAATCTGCGAAGGGTTGCGCCGTGACCAGTACTCTTTCACGTTCTTCTTGCGGGTGATGCCCATGCAGATACACAATCCGAGGTACTGCTTGAGTGTCTTCAGCGTCACGTCCGCCATCTTCCATCTGCTCATGCGGGAAGTTGGGTGGTCGGCGATCCAGCCAGCCAGGTCATGGAGCGTCGCCTCACCATACGCAAGCGTGTTGCGCAGCACCGTCCTCATGGTGGCAGTCGTGAACAGCAGCAGGAAGTACGTGATCGGGGTCGAGTTCCGTGCTGGCAGCTGGCGAGGTCCAGTCGCTCCTCTGATAGCGAACGGGTGAGGGACGGCATGCTGGTCCTCATCGGCAACACGCATCCATCCACCGCCAGGACGTACGGCTGCCCCACCTCTTGCTCGCCCACGACCGATCCGTCCACGTGTGACACCTCTCTGGACTCTCGCTCGAGCACGCGTTACCGGGGGTGACACTGATGGAAGTTCATGCTGCAACAGTAAATGAAGATTGTATGTAATTTTTTTGTAAGAATTGGTTGATCAGAGTAATAAAATTCATGTATCACAATAAAAAATTTGACTAATATGATTACTAAATATTCCTTTTCAGTTGGATAGTGTACACAAAAGTAACACCTAATACATTTCATGATGTTATCATATAGATACTATCATCTGAAATTCAACAAAAAATTGCAAAGAAATGTAGACATTTCACCCTGCTGCTAGACAATTATTGAGCGGTCGAACACTCATATGTCCAATAAGAGAAATGTTGCCACATATATCAGCTACAAAATAAAACAAACCTGAAAGAAATCCGTTTAGAACTTTTGTTTTTATGATTTTTTGTGTAGACTAGACCGTGAAAAATATTGGCGATTTTACAAACAACCCACGGCCGGCGACATGAATGACAAGACAAATTTAGAAAACATGATCAAGCATTTTTATCTGACTTCATGACCTTGGACTAAAGTATTTTTTATATTTTATAGTTGTGCTAGTAGATCAATGACATGAAACGCGTTGACATGACAGACCCGAGACCGGGTGACATGATCTAAACCCTCCGCCGCTCCGTGGCCTGGCCCTGGCCGTTCGGCCCGCCGGCCGATCGCGGGTATGGGGATAATAATAGTGGAAATTTCATTCTAGATAAACAACTAGATATTGTCCAGATAAAATATAATCTTACCTCATCCGTAGATGTATCAGATTTATCGCTAGGCGATTCATCCGAGCTGTCATCGGTGTCCATCGGCACCGCCGTGCTTGTACTCGGCCTGGCCGCACGCCTGCCCCTGGCACTCGCGGCGGCAGCTTTCCGAACATCGGCCGCACTAAACCCCTCAAAATCGCTCTCACCGTTGGAGCTACCATGTACCTCTGAATCTGAATCACTGTCAGACATCGTTACACGATGGGTGTAAAGAAATTTTAAGTAAAACGGATTGAAATTGCGAAGCGAGAAAATGGCGGCTGTCGTTGAAACTTCCAGAAACTGGGACGAATACGGCTATGTTTCAGCTAAGGATTCTCATTGGTTATGACAACGACTAATTTATTCATCTAGGGCACTGAAACGGCTTTCCATTGGTACTAAGCTTTCCCGGGTCAGGTTTTATGAATGGGAATGAGAATTTATTTACGGAGAGCATAGTAAAATGACCAAATTAGGATACCAGATTTATCACGTGTTTTGTAAGATAGATTCTCATTAGTTATTACCGCGTTAGCGAGTGGATAAAAATAGCACATGTAGCAGATTAAATCAGCTTTCCAACGGTGCCATTTGTTCCCGTGTCGGTTGCTAATGACGGAAACGAAAAATTTTGAAACAGAGTGACACCAATTCGGGCCGAAAATCGGCCGGAACCCGTTTAGCACTGATCGCCCGGGCCGAATTCGGCCCAGTGGTCCCCTGTAGGGTTAAAGGACTGATTTTCATCTAAAGCTAAAGCCAAGACATTGCCCTATCCTTAGATCATATGGCAACTTAAAACTATTATGTTGGACATGTCACTGATCTAGACATTTGACCTTGATATACCCAAAATAAATAAACTCAGATTTTTTTATTTTTTATGTTTAGGACGTAATTGTATCAGCAATTTTCAAGCAAAATATATACAATGGTCCAAATATTATTATTAATATAACAAGCATTTCTGCCAACTAACTTGAAATTGCTGGAAATCTATGAATAGGGCAATGTATTAGTTTAATTTTAAGACCAAAATCAGAACTATGTCACTATTAGGAGCAAAAAAATGTAACATAGGTGTTAAAAATTGTGTGAAAATTGAAGAAAAAAATTTCAAATTGCTGTACCTCAACATCTTATTATGGTCACACTCTACTTTTTTAAATGAAACTTGTTGATACAATGACATTGCTAATGATATAATATGATCAAGATCGGGGTTTGCAAATGTTTGGTTTGTCAGGTTAAAATCATTGACCTTCACAAAAAAATTTTTTTTGGAACTGCCTTATAATTAGGGACGAAGTTATGTGTTAAAGACTTAATTTTTTATTCCAGATTTGTGTTCATTTGATATATTAGCATGACACAAATTAATTGTAACTAAAAAAATGTCCCGAAAGTTATTGGTAAAAATTAAGTTTTCAGTACTGTATTTGCGATTCACGAAAGTGAGTGTCTAAAAACAAAGCCATATGACGTCAGCCCTGAAAGCACGGATACGAGGTCAACGCAAACTCCACCGCTGAAGATGCGATGGGGCGTCGCCGCTGATTTGAATGGCTTTGCAACTAGGGCTCGGCAACGACATCAGCCATTAGCAATGCCGCGACCCGGGATAATGCACGTGCCGAGCCACGACGTTGCGGAGATTCGTGCTCGCGAGAGCCATGTTCACAATGGACTAACTGCAACAACCAGACACGACAACGTGCACGAGATGGAGCCAATGACAGACGTGGTGCGGAACCTGCAGCAGTCGATGTCCGCGTTGACGCAGCAGATGGGAGAGATTATTTGTTCACAGCGCATCATGCAAGGATCCTCAGCAGCCGTGGGCTCATCAGACACCACTTCACGAACGAACATCGCGCCGACGACGCAGAGCTTTCCCCGACCCAACGTGTTCAGCTTGACAACGACCTTTGAGCCGATCGAGCGGTCGACCGGGGCATCGTTGTGCTCCGCTCTCGCTGACACTTTCAGATGGCAGTGCTGCACGACAACCGCCGTCGCTTCGGAGAGTCTGCCCGATGTCGAGACGGTGTCACCGGCCCTGAGAGCAGCAATCCTTGACGGTAAAGACATTAACTTGGCTTCACTCCTGATACCCCACTTCGACCTGGGAGATTACAGTCGTACGCTGGTGTGGACGGCTCTCACCACCTCCTTCGCCTGCTGTCATCCGACCCCTGTTTAAACCGTAACCTGACACTGGCTGAGTTCATTGCGGCCTTCAACAAGTACAGGAACATAATGTGTGAAGTGTGGGATACGAGGAAGGAGCTGGATGCTTACGAGGCAATAGTTGTAGGCATCGCGTCCCGCATAGAAGGCACAGCTTTTTACGAATATCATAAAGCGTTTTCAGCTTGGGCAGCTGCCCTCACCCAACAACATAATGTGAAGCTAGACTGGGGGCTCTGGGACAATGGCCTGTTTTGTTCCCTGTTCGTCGGTCAAACAGCGAACGTGTGTTTGTTGTGCGGCAGTGCAGCACACTTGAGTAGTTTCTGCCCCATGATAGCAAATGCAAAGGCACCAGCTGTCAGTTACAACTTCTCCCGGGGTCCCTTACCTGGTAGACTTAGTCATGCCCATACTACCACCGATGTGCAGGGAAGACCCATAGTTAGTGTTGGGCAGAGGGAAATTTGCAACAATTTAAACTCAGACCGTGGTTCTACGAGGCAGAACTGCAAATTTCTTCACTCAGGTATTGTGTGCAGAGCATCACACCCTAGCGTCGTGTGCCCAACTAAATCCAATGGCTATCGAGCTAGAACACCCCAACCAGTGACGATAACGGATAACAGACCACCAATGACTACACAATGACTAACATCAACCGACCAAATAGGTGGACAGACAGTGACCCTGACACCTATAGACATAGACAGACTGGAGATGGAGTTAGCTGGGCACCCAGATAGGAATTTCGTGGTCAATCTCATCAATGGTCTACGAGAGGGATTCTTTACGGGAATTAACGAACCACCCATGATTACTTTAGAACATCCAAATAATATGTCTGCTAACAGTCACCCAGAAATCGTTACCAAATTAATTGATGATGAAGTGAAGAAGGGGTTTTTGGTAGGCCCCTTTGAAACACCCCTTTTCTCAACTTACAGGGTGAGCCCCCTCGGTGGGGCCGAAGGCTCCTTCTCTGGAAAGAAACATTTAATTGTAGATTTATCTGCGCCCCATAACAATAATAACCATGCCAGTTTAAATCAACTCATCAACAAGGATGAATACTCACTAACCTATGTCAAATTAGACGATGCCATTAGTGGAATTTTAGAGAGTGGTCGGGGTTCTTGGTTATGCAAGACTGATATCGTCAATGCGTTTAAGCAGATTCCTATCCACCCGTCACTGTGGCATTTGTATGGGGTCAAGTGGAATGGGGCATATTTCTTCTACACCCGGCTAGTATTTGGGAGCCGCTCGAGCCCTAAATATTCGACTGGCTTTCCCAGGCTGTGTGTTGGATAGCCAAACATAATTATGGGATTAAGTTTATTCTCCATCTGTTAGATGACTATCTGACGATAGACTCTCCCAGTGCCACAGCAGAGAGAATTATGGCTCTACTTACCATGATTTTTAACAGGCTACGGGTCCCAATAGCACCTCATAAGACAGTGGGACCTACCGTACAGTTGCAGTATTTAGATATAATCCTCGACACTGACAGCATGGAAGCTCGCTTACCATTAGACAAACTTACCAGGATTAGAGAAATGTTACATAAATTTGAAAGCAAGCAGAGAATATCCAAAAGAGCTCTACTGAGCTTGTTGGGCCATTTAAATTTTGCGTCCAGAGTAATGAGACAAGGACGAAGCTTCATGTCCTACCTCCTTGCTTTGGCAGCCTCAGTTAAAGAATTACACCACCACGTCAAGCTAAACGCAGAATGTCGCCAGGATATGGCTATGCGGCATAGATTCCACAGAGGGGTATCACTTACTTATTTAGCTACAGAGCATTCCATTTGCCCTCTCCAACCTATGTTGGCCCTCATGCAAACACTGTTGGCTATAGCAGCTCAGCCACACGATCCCCTGTTTACCACGCTAGCAGGAACACCTCTGACACTGGCATTTGTCATTGACAAATTAAAGATTCTCCTATCAGAACTGGGTTATAATCCAGCTTTGTACAGTGGGCACTCTTTCCGGATAGGGGCCGCTACGCTACTACAGTTGCAGCAGCTAACATCCCAGATCACATGATCAGGACCCTGGGTAGATGGACTTCTAATTGCTACTGCAGATATATCAGAACGTCACATGAATCTTTACAACAGGCTCAACAAGCTATGTGTGGGCATTTCAGATGAGCCCAAGTTCTTGCAGTGGGCAGAAGTCTTGACTGTTAGACACTCTTAGATGGGTGGTTGTGCCATTAGATGAAACATTGTTTCAGAACAATTCAACAATGTATACACGATATGCATATATATATATATATATATATATATATATATATATATATATATATATATATATATATATATAAACAAGTCGTTGATTGTTCACTATGTATGAGAATCGTGGGTCTTGTATTTAAAAATGTAGGCATACAGTTATAATGTCTATTGTAATAATGCCATTGCTTGATTTTACGTCTACGACTATGGGCTCTAACAACCTGATGTTCAGGTGACTAGCATGGGCTCAGTCACAGGCCTGGCAGTGGGTTGGAGGAGTCTTGATGACAAGTGCATCTACATGGGTCTCTATGTCGTTGACTGCATAAATATCTAGTTAAGCACGATTTGTATATTGGCATGGGAAAGTGCTATGAAAGCAGCAGGGATGTGTTATCATTCGTATGTGTGTATATATCGTATGAATTGTATATAATGCCATACAGACATGGAGAAATGTGTATGTAGAATGACATGAAGACAGGCAGCATGGCGCAATGCTGCAAGCACAACGATCAGTCATTGTATGCAATGTGTCATTTACATATATATATATATATATATATATATATATATATATATATATATATATATATATATATATATATATATATATATATATGTTAGAACCATGTCCATTCAAGTAAACATCCGGGCCTCGCAGCCAGCCCTCTCGGTGTCACAGCTGGCCCCAGAGAAATACGACCGGGCTGCCCCTTTTAATCTTCTAATCTTCGAATCGAGAAAACCCGCCTCACATGGTTTGAGTGAGTAGTCGTGTACAACGCAATGACACACTATAAATCACATCATCTTACCTGAGTTGTGTTAGAAGTGGCAGGTGACCCAGTGCGGCGGCCAAAGCTGATGTCCCCTCACCAGACAGGCTGCAGTTGCTCAAACTGCAATACATATAAATATTGTCAATATAATAATGAAATGAATCTATTGAAGGTTGCAACACTAAAGTGTGGACTTAGAACTAAGGTGTTAATGGGTGTCAATAGGGTCATTCCATATGAAATCAACCAACAACATTCTTCACCCTCTCAGGTTTTAATGACATTTGACATCCACGTTGGACCTGTTGTGAAATTGAAGTTATTGCATTTTATAACAAACAAAATGAAAACAAAATTGTGTTACCCATTAACACGTAGGTAGACATGACGTTGGCTCTAGTTATCTTAAAGGACTGATTTTCATCTTAAGCTAAAGCCAAGACATTGCCCTATCCTTAGATCATATGGCAACTTAAAACTATTATGTTGGACATGTCACTGATCTAGACATTTGACTTTGATATACCCAAAATAAATAAACTCAGATTTTTTTATGTTTTATGTTTAGGACGTAATTGTATCAGCAATTTTCAAGCAAAATATATACAATGGTCCAAATATTATTATTAATATAACAAGCATTTCTGCCAACTAACTTGAAATTGCTGGAAATCTATGAATAGGGCAATGTATTAGTTTAATTTTAAGACCAAAATCAGAACTATGTCACTATTAGGAGCAAAAAATGTAACATAGGTGTTAAAAATTGTGTGAAAATTGAAGAAAAAAATTTCAAATTGCTGTACCTCAACATCTTATTATGGTCACACTCTACTGTTTTAAATGAAACTTGTTGATACAATGACATTGCTAATGATATAATATGATCAAGATCGGGGTTTGCAAATGTTTGGTTTGTCAGGTTGAAATCAGTGACCTTCACAACAATTTTTTTTTCAACTGCCGTATAATTAGGGACGAAGTTATGTGTTAAAGACTTAATTTTTTATTCCAGATTTGTGTTCATTTTATATATTAGCATGACACAAATTAATTGTAACTAAAAAAATGTCCCACAAGTTATTGGTAAAAATTAAGTTTTCAGTATTGTATTTGCGATTCACGAAAGCGAGTGTCTAAAAACAAAGCCGTGACGTCATATGACGCCAGCCCTGAAAGCATGGATACGAGGTCAACGCCAACTCCACCGCTGAAGATGCGATGGGGCGTCGCCGCTGACTTGAATGGGTTTGCAACTAGGGCTCGGCAACGACATCAGCCATTAGCATCGCCGCGAACCGGGATAACGCACGTGCCGAGCCACGACGTTGCGGAGATTCGTGCTCGCGAGAGCCATGCTCACAATGGACTAACTGCGACAACCAGACACGACAATGTGCACGAGATGGAGCCACTGACGGACGTAGTGCGGAACCTGCAGCAGTCGATGTCTCAAGTCTCAAGTGGTTTACTCCAAACAGCCCAAACTTGGGCTAACGCAGGAGTTTGTGGTGGACTGTGCGCATGCGCTGTGGGTGGTACATTCGATTAAAAGACTAGTATCATTAATGTTGCTGAAATGGTTTTTATCTGATAGTTTTATTTATTTTATGTATAGGATGTTTAACGAAAATTTTTAATAGGTTGGTTGTGTGTATGGATACTGTCGCTGCCTTAATTGCCACATGCACACATAGACAGTCTCCATACCCACACCATGGATAAGTTTACGTTGAGCACTGTGTTTTAAAGGCAGTTTAGGTGAGGAGGTGTGGTGAAAGGGAGTTCCATAATAGCTTCTTGAAATGATTTTGGGTTTTTTATGTTGGTAATTTTTGGTGGAATCATATTCCATATGCGAATGGCTCTGGGATAAAATGAAAAGACCATTGCATTTATACGACACTTGGGGGCTATGTATTGTCCACGGGTTCGAGAGCGAGTTAGTAGGCCTGGAGGGGGGGGGGTGATCTCAATAATGTTGTTTAGAATTTTGTAGAAGGTAGTGGCTTGTTTGATAATGCGCCTTCGTTCGAGGGTTGGCCATCCAAGGGCAGTAATTAGATCTGCTGGATTTGTGTTCCGTCTGTAATAATTTTTAACAAATCTGGCAGCAGAGTGTTGCACTCTTTCAAGGCTTTTAACTTGTGAAAAGGTGTAGGGATTCCATATGGGTGAAGAGTACTCAAGTTTTGGCCGGATTAGCATGTTGTAGGCTGTTTGTTTAACTTCAGGTTTACATGGGCCAAGAGTTCGTTTAATCATGCCTAAACATTTCGAAGATTTTGAAGTTATGTCAGTGACGTGATTTGTCCAGGTTAATTTGGAATCCAATTTTACTCCGAGGTATGAGTGACTGGATACGTTGGATAATGGCTGGCCAGAAAGCGAGTACTTGTGTGTGCTGGGTTTAGTTTTGTTTGTTATTGGAAGGTGGACGCATTTAGATACATTAAATTCCATTTGCCATTTGTCTGACCATGTTTGGAGTTGGCTTAGGTCAGTTTGGAGAATTTCGTGGTCGGTTTTGGAAGAAATTTTACGATATATAATACTATCATCTGCAAAAAGGCGTATAGTAGATTTGATGTTCCCATTTATGTCATTTATGTAGAGTAAGAGGACAGGTCCTAGAACTGAACCCTGTGGGACACCAGATGTGACATCTGTGATGTCCGACAGGGCACCGTTAACTGAGACTCTCTGTTTGCGGTTGGATAGAAAAGATTTGATCCAATTTTGAGTGTTTCCAGTGGTTCCGTAGGAGGTCAATTTTGATAGAAGACGTAGGTGAGGCACTTTGTCGAAGGCTTTAGCAAAGTCAAGCAGGATTGCGTCAATTTGGGTCTTGTTGTCCATAGCAGTCATCCAGTCGTGGACTGTCTCAATGAGTTGAGATTCACAAGACGGTCCCGACTGGAATCCGTGTTGGAAGTGGAGAATGATGTTATGCTTGTGCAGGTGTTTCCACATGTTGCTGTCCGTGATGACGCAGCAGAGGGGAGAGATTATTTGTTCACAGCGCATCATGCAAGGATCCTCAGCAGCCGTGGGCTCATCAGACACCACTTCACGAACGAACATCGCGCCGACGACGCAGAGCCTTCCCCAACCCAACATGTTCAGCTTGACAACGGCCTTGGAGAAGATCGAGCGGTCGACCGGGGCATCGTTGCAGTGGCAGTGCTGCACGACAACCGCCGTCGCTTCGGAGAGTCTGCCCGATGTCGAGACGGTGTCACCGGCCCTGAGAGCAGCAATCCTTGACGGTAAAGACATTAACTTGGCTTCACTCCTGATACCCCACTTCGACCTAGGAGATTACAGTCGCTACGCTGGTGTGGACGGCTCTCACCACCTCCTCCGCCTGCTGTCGTCCGACCCCTGTTTAAACCGTAACCTGACACTGGCTGAGTTCATTGCGGCCTTCAACAAGTACAGGAACATAATGTGTGAAGTGTGGGATACGAGGAAGGAGCTGGATGCTTACGAGGCAATAGTTGTAGGCATCGCGTCCCGCATAGAAGGCACAGCTTTTTACGAATATCATAAAGCGTTTTCAGCTTGGGCAGCTGCCCTCACCCAACAACATAATGTGAAGCTAGACTGGGGGCTCTGGGACAATGGCCTGTTTTGTTCCCTGTTCGTCGGTCAAACAGCGAACGTGTGTTTGTTGTGCAGCAGTGTAGCACACTTGAGTAGTTTCTGCCCCGTGATAGCAAATGCAAAGGCACCAGCGGTCAGTTACAACTTCTCCCGGGGTCCCTTACCTGGTAGACTTAATCATGCCCATACTACCACCGATGTGCAGGGAAGACCCATAGTTAGTGTTGGGCAGAGGGAAATTTGCAACAATTTAAACTCAGACCGTGGTTCTACGAGGCAGAACTGCAAATTTCTTCACTCAGGTATTGTGTGCAGAGCATCACACCCTAGCGTCGTGTGCCCAACTAAATCCAATGGCTATCGGGCTAGAACACCCCAACCAGTGACGATAACGGATAACAGACCACCAATGACTACACAATGACTAACATCAACCGACCAAATAGGTGGACAGACAGTGACCCTGACACCTATAGACATAGACAGACTGGAGATGGAGTTAGCTGGGCACCCAGATAGGAATTTCGTGGTCAATCTCATCAATGGTCTACGAGAGAGATTCTTTACGGGAATTAACGAACCACCCATGATTACTTTAGAACATCCAAATAATATGTCTGCTAACAGTCACCCAGAAATCGTTACCAAATTAATTGATGATGAAGTGAAGAAGGGGTTTTTGGTAGGCCCCTTTGAAACACCCCTTTTCTCAACTTACAGGGTGAGCCCCCTCGGTGTGGCCGAAGGCTCCTACTCCGGAAAGAAACATTTAATTGTATATTTATCTGCGCCCCATAACAATAATAACCATGCCAGTTTAAATCAACTCATCAACAAGGATGAATACTCACTAACCTATGTCAAATTAGACGATGCCATTAGTGGAATTTTAGAGAGTGGTCGGGGTTCTTGGTTATGCAAGACTGATATCGTCAATGCGTTTAAGCAGATTCCTATCCACCCGTCACTGTGGCATTTGTATGGGGTCAAGTGGAATGGGGCATATTTCTTCTACACCCATTGAGCCCTAAATATTCGACTGGCTTTCCCAGGCTGTGTGTTGGATAGCCAAACATAATTATGGGATTGAGTTTATTCTCCATCTGTTAGATGACTATCTGACGATAGACTCTCCCAGTGCCACAGCAGAGAGAATTATGGCTCTACTTACCATGATTTTTAACAGGCTACGGGTCCCAATAGCACCTCATAAGACAGTGGGACCTACCGTACAGTTGCAGTATTTAGGTATAATCCTCGACACTGACAGCATGGAAGCTCGCTTACCATTAGACAAACTTACCAGGATTAGAGAAATGTTACATAAATTTGAAAGCAAGCAGAGAATATCCAAAAGAGCTCTACTGAGCTTGTTGGGCCATTTGAATTTTGCGTCCAGAGTAATGAGACAAGGACGAAGCTTCATGTCCTACCTCCTTGCTTTGGCAACCTCAGTTAAAGAATTACACCACCACGTCAAGCTAAACGCAGAATGTCGCCAGGATATGGCTATATGGCATAGATTCCACAGAGGGGTATCATTTACTTATTTTGCTACAGAGCATTCCATTTGCCCTCTCCAACCTATGTTGGCCCTCATGCAAACACTGTTGGCTATAGCAGCTCAGCCACACGATCCCCTGTTTACCACACTAGCAGGAACACCTCTGACACGGGCATTTGTTATTGACAAATTAAAGATTCTCCTATCAGAACTGGGTTATATTCCAGCCTTGTACAGTGGGCACTCTTTCCGGATGGGGCCGCTATGCTACTACAGTTGCAGCAGCTAACATCCCAGATCACATGATCAGGACCCTGGGTAGATGGACTTCTGATTGCTACTGCAGATATATCAGAACGTCACATGAATCTTTACAACAGGCTCAACAAGCTATGTGTGGGCATTTCAGATGAGCACACGTTCTTGCAGTGGGCAGAAGTCTTGACTGTTAGACACTCTTAGATGGGTGGTTGTGTCATTGGATGAAACATTGTTTCAGAACAATTCAACAATGTATACACGATATGCATATATATATATATATATATATATATATATATATATATATATATATATATATAAACAAGTCGTTGATTGTTCACTATGTATGAGAATCGTGGGTCTTGTATTTAAAAATGTAGGCATACAGTTATAATGTCTATTGTAATAATGCCATTGCTTGATTTTACGTTTACGACTATGGGCTCTAACAACCTGATGTTCAGGTGACTAGCATGGGCTCAGTCACAGGCCTGGCAGTGGGTTGGAGGAGTCTTGATGACAAGTGCATCTACATGGGTCTCTATGTCGTTGACTGCATAAATATCTAGTTAAGCACGATTTGTATATTGGCATGGGAAAGTGCTATGAAAACAGCAGGGATGTGTTATCATTCGTATGTGTGTATATATCGTATGAATTGTATATAATGCCATACAGACATGGAGAAATGTGTATGTAGAATGACATGAAGACAGGCAGCATGGCGCAATGCTGCAAGCACAACGATCAGACATTGTATGCAATGTGTCATTTATATATATATATATATATATATATATATATATATATATATATATGTATATATGTTAGAACCATGTCCGTTCAAGTAAACATCCGGGCGTTGCAGCCAGCTCTCTCGGTGCCACAGCTGGCCCCAGAAAAATACGACCGGGCTGCCCCTTTTCGCCAAGTTTTTTATAATAAATACTGTTCATATCTTACCATTGTGTTTGTGTTTTTCTGTCATAAACTGTTTGTGTTCGATGACACATATTATATGGATGTTAGTCGACATCGACGTGGTGAAAACATGTGTCTTGCAGGGTTTTGTCGGCGTAAAGCCAAAATAAAACATAACCCTGAACATATTTCTAATCTTCGAATCGAGAAAACCCACCTCACATGGTTTGAGTGAGTACTCGTGTCCAACGCAATGACACACTATAAATCACATCATCTTACCTGAGTTCTGTTAGACGTGGCAGGTGACCCAGTGCGGTGGCCAAAGCTAATGTCCCCTCACCAGACAGGCTGCAGTTGTCCAAACTGCAATACATATAAATATTGTCAATATAATAATGAAATGAATCTATTGAAGGTTGCAACACTAAAGTGTGGACTTATAACTAAGGTGTTAATTGGTGTCAATGGGGTCATTCCATATGAAATCAACCAACAACATTCTTCACCCTCAAACAAAATGCAAAAAAAATGGTGTTACCCATTAACACGTAGGTAGATATGACGTTGGCTCTAGTTATCTTAAAGGACTGATGTTCATCTTAAACTAAAGCCAAGACATTGCCCTATCCTTAGATCATATGGCAACTTAAAACTATTATGTTGGACATGTCACTGATCTAGACATTTGACCTTGAACTGATTTTTTTTTTATGTTTAGGACGTAATTGTATCAGCAATTTTCAAGCAAAATATATACAATGGTACAAATATTATTATTAATATAACAAGCATTTCTGCCAACTAACTTCAAATTGCTGTACCTCAACAACATATCGTGGAACTTTTTAATTTATTGGAAATCTATGAATAGGGCAATGTATTAGTTTAACTTTAAGACCAAAATCAGAACTATGTCACTATTAGGAGCACAATAATGTGACATAGGTGTTAAAAAATGTGGTGAAAATTGAAGAAAAAATTTCAAATTGCTGTACCTCAAGATCTTATTATGGTCCCACTCTACTTTTTTAAATGAAACTTGTTGGTACAATGACATTGCTAATTATATAATTTGATCAAAATCGGGGTTTGCAAATGTTTGGTTTGTCAGGTCAAAATAAGTGACCTTCATAACAAATTTGTTTTTTCAACCGCCATGTAATTAGGGATGAAGTTATGTTTTAAAGACTTCTAGATTCAAGATTTTTTTATTGTAGATTTGTGTTCATTTTATATATTAGCATGACATAAATTAATTGTAACTAAAAAAAAATGTCCCGCAAATTATTGATAAAAATTAAGTTTTCAGTATTGTATTTGCGATTCACGAAAGCGAGTGTCTAAAAACAAAGCCGTGACGTCATATGGAGGAATGAAATGAGGTGCTAGTTTCATATACACTTTAAACAATGGCAGCAGTTTTTGCTTTCTTCATTTTACAAATGTTTTAACCTTTTACAAACTGTTTGCGCTCGATGACATATATTATATGGATGTTAGTCGAACTTCGACGGGGTGAAAACGTGTGTCTTGCAGGGTTTTGTCGGTATTAAGCTGAAATAAAACATAGCTCTCAACATATTTCTAATCTTCGAATCGAGAAAGCCCGCCTCACATGTTTATGGCTGCGGTTCATGTAGACAACGGCAGCGCACTTGGCACTGATGCTATCTTCTCACATCTGTAGCCAGCACATCGTTACAAGCGACTCAAATTTTTGATGGGATTTGTGAATCACCAGGTGCTTACGATGCAAGACTGAAATTCCAACCTTTCGTCCGCTGATCACAACAAAAATAACAAAATTGTATTTACAGTAGTTCACAAAGTCGCCAAATAGATGCAGTTAATATTATGCACGTTACCTTAAAAATTAAGCAACTTTCAGTAGGCTATATATATATATATATATTACAATAACAAAATAGGAAATTACTTACAGTAGACAGTTTCAGCTATAAGTTTTTCGCTCCCAACTTATCTCAATACTTAACATATAGCCAATAAGTTGAACAGTGTGTGGGGTGTGTGGGTATGTGGCATGAAGTGGGAGGTAGGAGTTTGGTCCTACAAACTGCTGGCAGGTGGGCAGTTGGCCTAAGCAACAGGTGTGATGTGGGGTTGGTGGGAGGTGGACTCTCAACGTTGGTGGGAGGTTGGCCGCCAAAGCAGGTGGGACGGAAGTTGAGTAAGTATATCTTCTTTGAAGTAACGTCTAAAAACTCATAAGGAACATTTTCACTAATGGAGGCCATTCGGTCAGTATTTACGTCTATGTATCTTTGCACAACACTTATGGAGAACATGCGACAGGGAGATTCAGCTGATATCAGTGCCTATAAGTTACGGAACTAGCGTGAAAAACTAATAGCTGACATTGTCTACTAGTGTCACTCAAAACGGTGATCTTGTTGACTTGGAGTTCAAAAGAAATGTCAAATATACTATGAATTATCGTGCCTGGGAATTGGACATCTCAATATATGAACAAGTGGTTGGTTTTATTTTTAATGTCTTGCTGAATGTGTGATGACAATAGTTAAAGTCTGATTTTGATTGTTTATTTTTAAAATCATACTTTTACGTGCCTGTTTTGTGTCATCCAGACACTAACAAGTTTTAAAACCTAATATTATGTACATACTACAAGGGTAGATTATTAAGGGTGCATTGGGTGTCTGAGAATGTGAAATTTAACAGTGTTTGACAGTAGACTACCACTAGCCAACCTTCTGTCCCTAGATTATCATTACTTTAACAACAAAATTGTTCCATGGGAAGGTATTCGAATTCCACAAATTGTGCAGGGCCAAAGTCACCTTGGGGTAACTTTGACCCAAATATGTGTATGTTGTATACTGTCCAGCGACTATATACTATATAAACTGAGACCATACATACATAATTGATTATACAATAATAATAATAAAAAATATGGAGGGAACCGAAATGACCATAATCTGCTCAGACTGAGGTGATTTCGGCCCGGTGCACGAAAACATGTTGTCGTGACACGTGGGACCTTCACATACATTCCATTCGCCAACATGGCGGTGTTATTGTAATGCTACATCACATTTCTACGGATTCTGAAATTGTGGTCCTTTTAAAACAAAGTCACACCATAATTAAACATGGGCCAAAGTCACCTGTTTAAATTTCTGAAAGCACAAATTGGGAATATGGCATTATAAATTTATATTTAGTTTACACCTTCATTGGATCTTAGATGCTATTATTGTTCTTAGATCGTAGGTCTTAGACTGTGAGTAAATGTTGAGTTCTTGGTATGTATGGTGGGAATCTACCATTCAGAATGTTGGTTAAAATGTTCAAGCACTTTCTTTTCGTAATTTTCTCAGAACATTCACATTTAAAAGCATCAAATTCTCAGAATTGCTAGTAAAGGCCTGTAGCATTACAATAAGACCATCATTTTGTTGAGTGGAACCCGTACTGACATCCCAGGTTCCATGACAACTAAAATCACCCTAGCTTACGGTACTTAATAAAAACCCTAAAAATGCTTTTTGCTATTTTGGGTCATAAAAAGGTTTACACTGCATCGCATAGAACCTTTAAATTTGGGGCATGGCCACAGCACCCTCTAGTACTTGGACACTGTCTCCACTTGTACACTCTGTCATATAATCCATGGTCAGTTCCTAGAAACTGACATGTGCTGAAAACCTTTCTGACAAACGACACTGCATCGCATGCAACCTTTAAATTTGGGGCATGGCCACAGCACCCTCTAGTACTTGGACACCGTCTAAACTTGTACACTCTGTCATATAATCCATGGTCAGTTCCTAGAAACTGACATGTGCTGAAAACCTTTCTGACAAACGACACTGCATCGCATGCAACCTTTAAATTTGGGGCTTGGCCACAGCACCCTCTAGTACTTGGACACCGTCTCCACTTGTACACTCTGTCATATAATCCATGGTCAGTTCCTAGAAACTGACATGTGCTAAAAACCTTTCTGACAAATGAGCAGCTGTAAATAATGTAAGCAACTGAGCAGAGAATGTCAGCAATAATTAATCAAACTTTTTTCAGCTTCTACAGAAGGCAACACTCCTGAAATTTCACAAGAAGTCGCGACCCGTCCACTGGAATATGGGGCAACCAAACTGGATGCTGATAATTAATTATTTCTCAAACTAACAGTTGAATTTTCTTGTCAGAAAATGTTTTTGTATAAACATTTAAATTGTCGTCAGTAGTGGATGTAAATTACATCAGTGATGAATTCCACACAACCTCCCTATCGCCAAATCCTGCACACAACCCTGAATATAGTTTGCTGACAAGCAGTAAATACGTATGTTGGGAATCCACCACTCTCATAGATGGCAATGTGTCATGTTTACAAGCAGTAAATACATATGTTGGGAATCAACCACTGTCATAGATGGCAATATGTCATGTTTACAATGTTTACAAGTAATAAATACATATGTTTGGAATCTACCAATGTCATAGATGGTAATATGTCATATTTACAATGTTTACAAGCAGTAAATATGTATGTTGGTAATCTACCACTGTCATAGATGGCAATGTGTCATTTTTACAAGCAGTAAATACGTATGTTGGGAATCTACCATTGTTATAGATGGCAATGTGTCATGTTTACAATGTTTACAAGCGGTAAATATGTATGTTGGGAATCCACCACTGTCATATATGGCAATGGGTCATGTTTACAATGCTTAATTATCACATTTCATGGACTGCTGACTGGAGTCATTACATTTCACATGGTTAAATCCTCTTGAGTCAAACATGTTGTACTGACTGGAGTCATTACATTTTACATGGTTTAATTCCTGTAGAGTCTAACAGTTACTCAGGTTGTATTGACTGGAGTCACTGCATTTCACATGGTTTAATTCTGTAGAGTCTAACAGTTACTAAATTTGTACTGACTGGTGGCATTACATTTCACATGGTTTAATCCCCTAGAGTCAAACAGTTACTGAGGTTGTACTGACTGGTGTCACTACATTTAACTTGGTTTAATCCTTTAGAGTCTAACAGTTACTGAGGTTGTACTGACTGGAGTCAGTACATTTCACATGGAGTCATTACATTTCACATGGTTTAATTCTCTAGTCTAACAATTACTGAGGTTGTACTGACCAGAGTCACTACATTTCACATGGTTTAATTCTCTAGTCTAACAGTTACTCAGGTTGTACTGACTGGTGTCACTACATTTCACATGGTTTAATTCTCTAGTCTAACAGTTACTCAGGTTGTACTGACCGGAGTCAGTACATTTCACATGGTTTAATTCTCTAGTCTAACAGTTACTCAGGTTGTACTGACCAGAGTCAGTACATTTCACATGGTTTAATTCTCTAGTCTAACAGTTACTGAGGTTGTACTGACCAGAGTCAGTACATTTCACATGGTTTAATTATTTAGTCTAACAGTTACTCAGGTTGTACTGACTGGTGTCACTACATTTCACATGGTTTAATTCTCTAGTCTAACAGTTACTCAGGTTGTACTGACTGGAGTCAGTACATTTCACATGGTTTAATTCTCTAGTCTAACAGTTACTCAGGTTGTACTGACCAGAGTCAGTACATTTCACATGGTTTAATTCTCTAGTCTAACAGTTACTCAGGTTGTACTGACTGGTGTCATTACATTTCACATGGTTTAATTCTCTAGTCTAACAATTACTGAGGTTGTACTGACCAGAGTCACTACATTTCACATGGTTTAATTCTCTAGTCTAACAGTTACTCAGGTTGTACTGATTGGAGTCAGTACATTTCACATGGTTTAATTCTCTAGTCTAACAGTTACTCAGGTTGTACTGACCAGAGTCAGTACATTTCACATGGTTTAATTCTCTAGTCTAACAATTACTCAGGTTGTACTAACTGGAGTCATTACATTTCACATGGTTTAATTCTCTAGTCTAACAATTACTCAGGTTGTACTGACCAGAGTCAGTACATTTCACATGGTTTAATTATCTAGTCTAACAATTACTCAGGTTGTACTGACTGGAGTCAGTACATTTCACATGGTTTAATTCTCTAGTCTAACAGTTACTCAGGTTGTACTGACCAGAGTCAGTACATTTCACATGGTTTAATTCTCTAGTCTAACAGTTACTCAGGTTGTATTGACCAGAGTCAGTACATTTCACATGGTTTAATTCTCTAGTCTAACAGTTACTCAGGTTGTACTGACTGGAGTCAGTACATTTCACATGGTTTAATTCTCTAGTCTAACAATTACTCAGGTTGTACTAACTGGAGTCAGTACATTTCACATGGTTTAATTCTCTAGTCTAACAATTACTCAGGTTGTACTGACCAGAGTCAGTACATTTCACATGGTTTAATTCTCTAGTCTAACAGTTACTCAGGTTGTACTGACTGGTGTCATTACATTTCACATGGTTTAATTCTCTAGTCTAACAATTACTCAGGTTGTACTAACTGGAGTCATTACATTTCACATGGTTTAATCCTTTAGAGTCTAACAGTTACTGGGGTTGTACTGCCTGGAGTCAGTACATTTCACATGGTTTAATTCTCTAGTCTAATAATTACTCAGGTTGTACTGACCGGAGTCAGTACATTTCACATGGTTTAATTCTCTAGTCTAACAGTTACTCAGGTTGTACTGACCAGAGTCACTACATCTCACATGGTTTAATTCTCTAGTCTAACAGTTACTCAGGTTGTACTGACCAGAGTCACTACATTTCACATGGTTTAATTCTCTAGTCTAACAATTACTCAGGTTGTACTAACTGGAGTCATTACATTTCACATGGTTTAATCATTTAGAGTCTAACAGTTACTGAGGTTGTACTGCCTGGAGTCAGTACATTTCACATGGTTTAATTCTCTAGTCTAACAATTACTCAGGTTGTACTGACTGGAGTCATTACATTTCACATGGTTTAATTCTCTAGTCTAACAATTACTCAGGTTGTACTGACTGGAGTCAGTACATTTCACATGGTTTAATTCTCTAGTCTAACAATTACTCAGGTTGTACTGACCAGAGTCAGTACATTTCACATGGTTTAATTCTCTAGTCTAACAATTACTCAGGTTGTACTGACTGGAGTCATTACATTTCACATGGTTTAATTCTCTAGTCTAACAATTACTCAGGTTGTACTGACCGGAGTCAGTACATTTCACATGGTTTAATTCTCTAGTCTAACAATTACTCAGGTTGTACTGACCGGAGTCAGTACATTTCACATGGTTTAATTCTCTAGTCTAACAGTTACTCAGGTTGTACTAACTGGAGTCATTACATTTCACATGGTTTAATTCTCTAGTCTAACAATTACTCAGGTTGTACTAACTGGAGTCATTACATTTCACATGGTTTAATTCTCTAGTCTAACAATTACTCAGGTTGTACTGACCGGAGTCAGTACATTTCACATGGTTTAATTCTCTAGTCTAACAATTACTCAGGTTGTACTGACCGGAGTCAGTACATTTCACATGGTTTAATTCTCTAGTCTAACAGTTACTCAGGTTGTACTGACTGGAGTCAGTACATTTCACATGGTTTAATTCTCTAGTCTAACAATTACTCAGGTTGTACTAACTGGAGTCATTACATTTCACATGGTTTAATTCTCTAGTCTAACAGTTACTCAGGTTGTACTGACTGGAGTCATTACATTTCACATGGTTTAATTATCTAGTCTAACAATTACTCAGGTTGTACTGACTGGAGTCATTACATTTCACATGGTTTAATTCTCTAGTCTAACAATTACTCAGGTTGTACTGACTGGAGTCAGTACATTTCACATGGTTTAATTCTCTAGTCTAACAGTTACTCTGGTTGTACTGACTGGAGTCATTACATTTCACATGGTTTAATTCTCTAGTCTAACAGTTACTCAGGTTGTACTGACCAGAGTCAGTACATTTCACATGGTTTAATTCTCTAGTCTAACAGTTACTGAGGTTGTACTGACCAGAGTCAGTACATTTCACATGGTTTAATTATTTAGTCTAACAGTTACTCAGGTTGTACTGACTGGTGTCACTACATTTCACATGGTTTAATTCTCTAGTCTAACAGTTACTCAGGTTGTACTGACTGGAGTCAGTACATTTCACATGGTTTAATTCTCTAGTCTAACAGTTACTCAGGTTGTACTGACCAGAGTCAGTACATTTCACATGGTTTAATTCTCTAGTCTAACAGTTACTCAGGTTGTACTGACTGGTGTCATTACATTTCACATGGTTTAATTCTCTAGTCTAACAATTACTGAGGTTGTACTGACCAGAGTCACTACATTTCACATGGTTTAATTCTCTAGTCTAACAGTTACTCAGGTTGTACTGATTGGAGTCAGTACATTTCACATGGTTTAATTCTCTAGTCTAACAGTTACTCAGGTTGTACTGACCAGAGTCAGTACATTTCACATGGTTTAATTCTCTAGTCTAACAATTACTCAGGTTGTACTAACTGGAGTCATTACATTTCACATGGTTTAATTCTCTAGTCTAACAATTACTCAGGTTGTACTGACCAGAGTCAGTACATTTCACATGGTTTAATTATCTAGTCTAACAATTACTCAGGTTGTACTGACTGGAGTCAGTACATTTCACATGGTTTAATTCTCTAGTCTAACAGTTACTCAGGTTGTACTGACCAGAGTCAGTACATTTCACATGGTTTAATTCTCTAGTCTAACAGTTACTCAGGTTGTATTGACCAGAGTCAGTACATTTCACATGGTTTAATTCTCTAGTCTAACAGTTACTCAGGTTGTACTGACTGGAGTCAGTACATTTCACATGGTTTAATTCTCTAGTCTAACAATTACTCAGGTTGTACTAACTGGAGTCAGTACATTTCACATGGTTTAATTCTCTAGTCTAACAATTACTCAGGTTGTACTGACCAGAGTCAGTACATTTCACATGGTTTAATTCTCTAGTCTAACAGTTACTCAGGTTGTACTGACTGGTGTCATTACATTTCACATGGTTTAATTCTCTAGTCTAACAATTACTCAGGTTGTACTAACTGGAGTCATTACATTTCACATGGTTTAATCCTTTAGAGTCTAACAGTTACTGGGGTTGTACTGCCTGGAGTCAGTACATTTCACATGGTTTAATTCTCTAGTCTAATAATTACTCAGGTTGTACTGACCGGAGTCAGTACATTTCACATGGTTTAATTCTCTAGTCTAACAGTTACTCAGGTTGTACTGACCAGAGTCACTACATCTCACATGGTTTAATTCTCTAGTCTAACAGTTACTCAGGTTGTACTGACCAGAGTCACTACATTTCACATGGTTTAATTCTCTAGTCTAACAATTACTCAGGTTGTACTAACTGGAGTCATTACATTTCACATGGTTTAATCATTTAGAGTCTAACAGTTACTGAGGTTGTACTGCCTGGAGTCAGTACATTTCACATGGTTTAATTCTCTAGTCTAACAATTACTCAGGTTGTACTGACTGGAGTCATTACATTTCACATGGTTTAATTCTCTAGTCTAACAATTACTCAGGTTGTACTGACTGGAGTCAGTACATTTCACATGGTTTAATTCTCTAGTCTAACAATTACTCAGGTTGTACTGACCAGAGTCAGTACATTTCACATGGTTTAATTCTCTAGTCTAACAATTACTCAGGTTGTACTGACTGGAGTCATTACATTTCACATGGTTTAATTCTCTAGTCTAACAATTACTCAGGTTGTACTGACCGGAGTCAGTACATTTCACATGGTTTAATTCTCTAGTCTAACAATTACTCAGGTTGTACTGACCGGAGTCAGTACATTTCACATGGTTTAATTCTCTAGTCTAACAGTTACTCAGGTTGTACTAACTGGAGTCATTACATTTCACATGGTTTAATTCTCTAGTCTAACAATTACTCAGGTTGTACTAACTGGAGTCATTACATTTCACATGGTTTAATTCTCTAGTCTAACAATTACTCAGGTTGTACTGACCGGAGTCAGTACATTTCACATGGTTTAATTCTCTAGTCTAACAATTACTCAGGTTGTACTGACCGGAGTCAGTACATTTCACATGGTTTAATTCTCTAGTCTAACAGTTACTCAGGTTGTACTGACTGGAGTCAGTACATTTCACATGGTTTAATTCTCTAGTCTAACAATTACTCAGGTTGTACTAACTGGAGTCATTACATTTCACATGGTTTAATTCTCTAGTCTAACAGTTACTCAGGTTGTACTGACTGGAGTCATTACATTTCACATGGTTTAATTATCTAGTCTAACAATTACTCAGGTTGTACTGACTGGAGTCATTACATTTCACATGGTTTAATTCTCTAGTCTAACAATTACTCAGGTTGTACTGACTGGAGTCAGTACATTTCACATGGTTTAATTCTCTAGTCTAACAGTTACTCTGGTTGTACTGACTGGAGTCATTACATTTCACATGGTTTAATTCTCTAGTCTAACAGTTACTCTGGTTGTACTGACTGGTGTTTCACATTTCACATGGTTTAATCCTCTAGAGTCTAACAGTTACTCAGGTTGTATTATGTTACAGCGAGTTTTAGATAATATGCCGGAAACAAGTCCCATGCCAAAGCCTAAGCTAAATGTAACTAGGCATGTCCATCATGTATATCTCTCTCCAAACATCCCATATGGTACAGCATCAATTTAATTTGTGCTAATTAATGTATTTAAGGGGACCTAGGCATTTACACAGGTCCCCTTTCGGTTACGTTGAAACAAAACAAATTGCGAACACATTTTCCCGAGCTTCAGAATCAATATAATTTTGACTTCGACCTCGCATGCTGTCCAAGTTCGTCCGGTTTTTGTGATTGGTAGCCAACGGTTTAGTTGGTAGGCCATGTTGGTTCAGTTGTACCAACAATTATCCAAAATATGTTATGATACCTTAGACATAATTTTTAGGCTGTTGCTATAGGTCCAGACCCGGACGTTGTACAAAATGGCTATTGGTCCAGCACTTCATGTGCGAAAGCGCAATGAGAACCTGCTGGTAAAACATAGCAGCAGCTAAAGTTCCGTCACTGCCAGACAACGTATGAATCAGCCATGCTAGTACAGGTCCGGCACTAAAACATTACAACACTAACTGCCGCACATCTCACGTAGGCAATAATAAGGCTTATATGTCTTGGTCTTCGAAAGGTCGAGTATGTTTATTGCTATATTAGAACATCATTGTTGTCAATCATATATATGTTCAAGCGCAGTTATGTATAAAACCGTACTCACTGTCAATCATCGAAGTATGAAGATACACCTGCCTAAAGATGTCTCTAATACTTTTGAGATTGTTGAAGAAGAGAAGAGGCCTATCCTAGCTATATTTTTCAAATAATGATGTATCATTACTTTGTCAAACTTGAGCGTATCAGATAATATTCTAGTGCTTAGCACCTGGTTTATTAATGATTTGTTGACCGTCTGCGTGCGCACATTATACACTTTATGCCGCTGGGTATACGCGCATACACTCACTGCACATACAAAGTGGAAAGAGCGCCAGACCAATAGCTGTACAGTTGTACTTACGGGTCCGGAGCGTTAGCCACTGCATAATTTTGTCATCACTGTCGGAAGAATTTTTTTAATTCCATGACATGACGGATGCTAGTTAGATTATGGATGGACTATTCATTAAATTTTTTGGGGCGGGTTCAATTTAAAAAAAATGTGTTAGCCACATTTATGTGGAACCACATGCATACGTGTGTATGACTATCTCCGCGCCTGATTGTCGTGTGACTTTTCAAAGTCGCTTGCATCAGAAATGCACTGCCGTACAGTTGCCACGTTTGCTGTAGTCCACTTTATAACGTTATCAGCCTCTAGGTAGCGCTTTCAACTTGGCAAATTCAACATACGAATTCGAAAGTTGCTGACTTAGAGTGCATAATTGTTTGCGCTAACAATATAGCTTACTCTCCGACATCTTTAAGAGGTAACAAGAAATATTTACCATTTTGTTATCATTAATATATTCTAACTGTAAAAGTTTGCAGTTTGGCACAAGTAAATCTCAATACAAATCCAACATGTCTGCCAATCGGAGCGCGTCGAGAAAAGTTTGGCCTTTTTTGGTTGATTTCTTATGTAACTGCCCCAATGCAATGGTCTACATTTTATGTTATGACAATATATGGCAAGGTAAGGAAATATGATATAAATGTGGAATTATGGACGGCATATATAGACATCTGCCTGCCTACCAGCATGCCTGGCTGCCTGCCTGGCTGCCTGCATGTTCCTCCGTCCGTCACTAGCACGAGGGCCGTAAACATTGTAGATGGATCCATGTCCAAAACTATTCACAATTAAAATATGTTTAGAGTGTGGTAAATGACCATTGTTCATTGAACAGTTAATGTCTCAGTACCTAATCTAGTCCAGGAACATTAGGTCAAGAATGGATCCATCGTGGAAATAAAAAGTAGAAAGGTAATTTGCTCAGGATCTTGCAAAATACCAGATTGAACAATATATCAAAAGTCTCCTAGCTTCCCATTTGCATTTGTCACAAGGAGGTTAGATGAATGAGAACTATTATTGACTGTAGGTCACTGGGTTGAAATCACTTCCGTTCGTAAATTCCGCTGCCCAGTTAAATTAAATCTTGATAAAAAATACTATTAGCCATAACAAATAAATGACAAACACAATTATTCAACTGAAAATCATCGCTCATTAGAGAAAGGGGTAATTTTGGGGTCAAAAGGAATTTTTGTTTTATTTTTTGCACTGGTGTCATTGATGATATCAATTTAAAGCTGGTCATAAAACATCTGGTATGACGATATCTAGTGTGTGAAATATTCATACCCTGGTAGGTCAGATTTAAGGTCAAAATCTAATAGAAATAATTATGGGGCCAATGTATTCCCATATACATGAAATGTTAACATGTGACAACTGGTTGGGCTATCTTTTCAGATGAATTAACTTAAAAAAAAGCCGTTGCCATTTTTCTGACCAGTTTCTGTTACCTTGCTCTTATTTTTTAGTTTTACCCCATTCAGCACAAAGATTTGGCCTATATGAACACCCTCCACCTGCCTCACGTTAAATATGCCCCTTTAACCATATTATGTTTTATGCAGAACAACAACGCATGTCCAGTGTAGAGTGAGATAGGCCAAATTAATGACAATTTATTAATCACATACCAACAACCATGTATGTGTCCACTTTCAGTTTTACATTCGTTAGCACACAATCATAGTCCGTGCCGGCCCCAAAACCGTATTGACATACACTGCTAACAATTCTCTGACATCACAATGTTAGTTCATCTGTCCTTTAGCTCCGCGTACAATTAATAAGTATAGTATTATTTTGGCTAGACATGACAATTCACCCAATATCGGTGAGGTTCATGCCGCTACAACGTCACCTGAATTCCAGTGTTACCAACCCCCACCAATCACTTCCGTTCGTAAATTCTGCCGTCCAGTTAAATTAAATCTTGATAAAAAATACTATTAGCCATAACAAATAAATGACCCACCAATGGGGTCCATGCTCATATCACAAGGTTTCACCCTGACATACCCTTGTCAGAGAGTCACAGACTTGCAACAGGCGCTCCACTACTGTCACAGTCTCAGCTATATCATACTACCATGAACCTAGAAAGCAACCCTATAATCACCATTCTATCAAACAGACATTAATTATAATCTTACAATAGTTAAAATAACAGTTAGAGACTCCACCACTGTCAGAGACTGCTATATACCCACAATCCAACAATATTATTGCAAGTCCCTAATTTATCAAACAAATATATATTTACATAGTATTATGACCAGGAGTAATGTGGATAGGTGTCACAATAACATTGTACCAATTTAATATGGCTAAGATGTTACTGTTGTGTCTTAATGTTTATTTTTGGACAACAAATAAACTCCCGGCTTACAGGGTCGGAAAATAATTACCAGCACCCACAGTGAGATGTAATTGACTCGAGGTGACCAGGAGTAATGCCACTGGGTGTCACAATAGCAAAACAAAACAATTTAAAATGGCTAATGGGGTACAATTAATGTGAGGCAGGGGTAGGGTGTTCATATATGATTGGATGTTAACCTCTTAACTTTAAATCTTACCTACCGGGATACACATTTTTACATTTCACACACTAGATAGTGTCATACTAAGTTGTTTTTAGCATGTCATCAACTTTAAATTAATACCAACCACAATATCATAGTGTAACAAATAAAAAAATTCCATTTTGACCTAAAATTGCACTTTTGTCTTTAATGAGCGATGTTATTCAGTGGAAACATTGTATTTGTTATTTGTGGTTTTATAGCTAATAGTTTTGTCAAGATTTCAGGTTGTCGCAATGGTTGGATGGCACATGAAAGGGAGTCAACCCAATGGCCTACACTCTACAATAGTTCCCATGTATCTAGCCTTGTTGGGACAAACATAATCAAACATTTGAGTGAAAGGGGGAAGACAAAAGGGAGGCAATCTTAGTCACTCATTAGTTGGCCATGCTGCCGTGTTGTGGTGCAACAGGTTACTTACGAAAACAATCAAACATTTGAGTGAAAGGGGCGTGGCCCAATACCCCCCTAAATTCACCACTAGCCTCGGTTGATGTCCTACTTGAATATGATGTTCAACAGGTTACGTACAAACACAATCAAACATTTGAGTGAAAGGGGGCGTGGCCCAATATATATAATACATGGCCATTTGGAGATGTCATCCGACACCAACAACTAGATGTGCACTTCTATGGTGATAACACTATGATGACGACACTGTATCTCCTTCATGTACAGGGAACCAGAACAGAAAGCGGAAGATGTGTGACGGCTCAAGAGAAAAAAAAGAAAAGATGGATGTGATTGTTTTGCATCAAAGCATGGATTATGCTCTCTATATGTTATGGTTGGTGACCAAGAAATATAATAATCGCCGTCTGTCCATCCATCCGTGATCTTAGTGCTTATTATGACCAAACACTAGGCATGACGCAACAAGTGAATTCGGTATGACAAACTAGATACTTTCACTGGATAAATATTGGCAGAATCTGTCGATTCCTCACCCAAGACTAAAAAACCCTTGTTCATACATTTGAAACAACGAAGTTAGATTAATGCAATTCCCTTCTTCACGGCCTGCTCATGACTGAACTTACGAAAATGCAGCACCTAAATAAATATTACCCCCTTCATGGGCAGATCCAGGCGGTATCCACCAGATCCCCTTTATTGTGGTCAGATTTTTTCATCAAGTCAGAATTAGTTGTCAAGACACCGCGAGGTGATATACTCCTGCACTTGATCCACAGAAGAGGACATTTCTAACATACAAACATGTGACACTGCCACAAGTAACTGCCATACGTAAGTTAGCCGATGCCAATGATTTGCCACAAGATGTAACAGTATTCAATCAGGAAAGCTGAAACGTTTAAAATGTCGGACCTTTGGCAATGAAATGTTGCAGTATGAAGTGAATTTGAAAACGCGTAGGTATTTTGGTGATGACATTCTCAAAACACTGTAGGTGTATTTGACAAAATAGTTGGTGAAATCATGTCATTTTGATTCCATTTGAGGGTAATCGCGTTTGCGACATGATTAAAAGAGCATGAGGTAGTAATAATAATAATTTTTTTTATTTCAGGCAAGAGCAAATAATTGTATATACATACTATGCAAATAAAAAAACAACATAAATATACACACATGTTGAACATTAAACGTACACGTAGTGAGAGAGAGAAAAATATATATATATACATACCTGTTGTGCAGTAAAAATATATGTAAAATAAGTTAGAATAATATATATAATCATTGGACTTCGATAATAAATAAAAGTGTGAAAATAATTCACAAAAAGTATATTTTCGGACTTTTCTAACCAACATAAAAGGCTAAATATTGACGAGCAAATGCATTCGTTAAAGGATTTTACATTACTAGTAGCGAACATATGACTTGCAGTACAACGAGGTGACACGTTGTGTGAAATTATAAAATTGTAATACCTTTCAGACTCTGTTTTTTTAAATTACACCAAAGACTTGAGGTATACATTGAACTACTGTACGAATTAAATAAAGTTGTTTTAAGGGTACTGTTGCATAGGTAAAATGTTCTAGCTAAAACTTTTGTTTGCACATCAATGCATCTTTTCTGCCTGGCAATATCATCATCATCATCAGTAAGGTTATTGTTTGTAATATGGCCAAGGTATTTACATTTCTCAGTGTGAGGTAGTGTATGGTTATTGATAACAACAAGATGAATAGTTTTCTTGTCCTTTTGTTATCAATAACCATACAGAAAGAATTGTTGGCATTGTATGTTACATCAAACATATTGCCGTACTCGGCACAACAATCGGTGAGTTTTCTCAACCCAGAAACATGTAGGTGAAAAAACACAAAGATCATCGGCATACATCATATGGTTCATTATGGTACCTGCATAAAGACAACCAATTTGTAGTTTATTCAAATGTACACTTAAGGCATCCATGTAAACTTTAAAAAGATGTGGAGTAAGTGATTTTCACCAAACTGTTCAGACCACTGGTAACATATTGCCAGTGGATGTCATGAAGTTTTAGAATGTGTGATGGTCACATGTTCTTTCAATCATGCAACACGTTAACATTTGCCACCAAAGGGAACAAGTGCTGCTGCTGTTTGAATGCAGGTGCGGGGAACGCGAGATGTAGGCCAGACGTCAACTTCCTCTTAATTATATACTTGACATGTATTATACAAATAACATATTATTCCCTCCAGCATCAATTGCCACCAATACATTTCTTTGCAACAATAGTAGACGTCGTCCATTATATAAATGTGTTCCTTCATCTGTGTTAATGTTGACTTATTAGTGATGTTTCATGTGTGGTTGCGTAAACGTATAAATTACGGCTAATTAAGTACAGTTAAAATAATCTCAACGACAATACATATTTTCTTAGACGAAACGGCATCATTGTCAGCTGTCAGACAAAATGTTTATATCTGAAAAATCGTACGTGATAAAAGGTTTTCAGGATAATGTACTTCCTATATGCAGGAGATATTTGAGGTTTGTGTACCACTCACAGGGGTGGGTCCAATTATGTAATTGTAATTGCAATTGTAATTGATTACAGCAAAATGCTGTAATTGTAATTGACTTCGGTTTTGAAATTCTGCTGTAACTGTAATTTAAATATGTTGTGTAATTTCATAAATTACAATCAATTACAATCAATTACAGTATTTTTTTCTATAACAAACACCAGAAAAAACTTAATTATAACCCACCATGCAGGCCTGCTTATATAATTAAAGGAATGTTCAGTTGTAACAAGAGCACCAACAGAATACCTCTGGCCTTCCTAAGCAATGTTTAATTGCAATCTGCCAGCAGACAGTTCACACCTGGCTTCCAAAGGGCTCCAAATATGCCAAAAGGCATCACCATTAGCTGTTTTCAAGGTATACCCCAATTGGTCACTGGTCTACCTTTTCTTTGATTCTGTAATCTTCTATCAGTGAAGGGCCAGGTGGTGATTTCTGTTGATACAGTACTTAGATCATGTAATTAACGCTGCCCAAGTCAGTAAATAAGCTCAACTGAGAGTGAGCTACAGCCCACAGGTTTATTAGGTAATATACTAACTGGGTTTGAAGCCAAGAGACTCATGGTAGGCAAACTATGGTACAACCTCAAAACACAACTGCCAAGTAAATCAATCTAACACAGTAGACAGAATGGGTGTATACCAAAGAGTATACATAAACCCCTCAGGACGTATCTTGATGTGAACATTGCTAATGTACTGGTATGAATTATTTGTGGTTACATTTTATGAGTAGAATTGCTTTGAAATGGCTTAGTAGATTGGAGAGACTCATTAGGATTTCAAATGGTTGTGGCCTTTGTTTATAGTTGTACTGTACTCCGTGTAATTAAACATTGATTAATGAACCAAGCAAACATTACATTATATTTATAAGGAACAATAGTATTTATCTAGCTAACTGCATTTGAAATCACTGTTTATGGAAATGTGCAAACAACACCAAGTTCATTACATTTGTTTATCAATCATATAATTCGTACACACAATCAGCAATACACGCTACATAATTCACAAATGGTTCTGCATAATAAAATGTAATTGAAATTGAAATGGTGTAATTGTAATTGATTTTTTGTAATTGGACCCAGCCCTGAGTCCACTCACAAAAAGTTTCACTCGGGCAACAATCCGAACCACAATCCTCAAATATACTGTTTATGCCCACCCCCCCCCCCCCCGTTATAAGGGCCCATGTCACAAGAGGCCACCTCCTCAACAGATGCTACCTCCTCATTATAGGCCACTTTGCCATGCAGCAAATAAGGCTTTCCCATGACAAGTCTTGATAGACAATCATCCCTCTTATAAGGACATCACAAATTTGCAGAAGGGATGTGTTAAACAGAGAGGGACTACTGCAATATGTATTATTTTATTATAGGAGTTGTATATGCATGCATGTGTGCGTGTGTGCGTTCGTGCGTTCGTGCGTTCGTGCTTGCATTCATAGTCCCAGTAAAGGTCAAAACAACAATAACTATATGATGACTGAAATGTTGCTCAAACACGATGATATAGACAAGAAAAAATATTATAAACAACAATAAGTGGCTAGCTATGCTGATAATGCAAATGTAAACTATTAGACTACAATACATCATCTTAATAGGGCCTATTATTTACTCACTATTACTCACTATCTGGGATACAAACATCTTAGGTCATGATTACATGTCAACTGTAATACAGCGTACACTGTTGGAATGATGTGAAGATGTTGCTGCATCGTGGACTTTGGCTTAAAATACAGATATGTGCAATGCCTGATATTTCTACTCTATCTAATTAAAGACAGCATATCTTCTTTTTACTAAATATTGTTTATTGTCCTGTGTCCCATAAGCTACTTACAATTTCTGCCATTTTGGAAAACAAATTAGACATGAAATTGATAACACATGGTATTGACACAAAAAAGAGAGCGTCGTAACGATATTAAACTTTCTTGGCTCCTGTGAAGTAGGCCAAGGAGCAAGTAGCCGCTTCTGGACTGTAATGTATTTGGGGTCGTTACTTTAGCATCACAAGTGTCTAGGTTCTGGTTAGTAATGACATATGAACAGTGACTCCCGTATTTCAAAAGCATTTTGTCAGGACAATAAATTCCTGTTAGTAACAGTTCATTGTATGCAACAAAATAAAACAGTATTATGTATCATAATGGACACCAAGTCAGACATAAATATTTTGAAATACCTTGGTATACAAGATGTAATGGCACAATGCTATGATTGTGACAGTGCTTTAAATTCACGTTAGGTAATTATGGATTACTTCACGCACGGGCCTACTGCTGGCATGGTCTCCCGGAAAATATATATAGTACTTGTGCTGTCCATTTTTTTTCAAGATATTCATGTAATACATGTTCTTAAAATGTCACATAATATATTAGCATCAATTTCCAACAGTTGAATCACATTGAATTCGAATCTGTGATGATGATTGCAAGGCAGTGTCGGGAAGAACTATTGTCATGCAAGCCCCCGGACCCCCATTATCAAGGTGGGCCTTACCAATGTTTGCTTCCTACGGGTGGGTGTGCGTGTGTGTGCACATGCATGCGTGGGTGTGTGCGAATACATCAGTGCGGAAACTGGGTACCCCTCTTTTTCAGGGTCTGGATCTGAACATGAGTTAAAACGTATTGTTAGAAATAAAACCGTTGAAATGACATTAAAATGTTCATTGTAACAATAAAGACGTGACGTAAATTTACTGACATCTTTTAGGCAGTTGTGGACTCCTTACAATGCGACGTGATATTCGCGTCATTTCAAGATTACTCCAGATCTCACCAAACCAGAACGTGATTGCAACATCACAGATAGGTGCTGTCTCAACCATACCAAACCAGAATGTGACTGTGACTTTGCAGATTGGTGCTGTCTAGAACACACGAAACCAGAACATGATGGCGATGCAGCAGTTAGGTGCAGTCTTGACCACACCAAACCAGAACGCAATTGTGATGTCGCAGTTAGGTGCAGTCTCGACCACACCAAACCAGAACGCAATTGTGATGTCGCAGTTAGGTGCAGTCTCGACCACACCAAACCAGAACGCGATTGTGATGTCGCAGTTAGTTGACGTGCAGATCCCATTAAACCGGAATGTGATTGTATGTCGCATTGCTGTGTAACTTTTTTTACCGGCGATGAGATGTCACTGTGCGTCATGTTAATTGCCCCACTCTCCACATGTCTGGTAAGTGATGTGACTGAGACAAAACACATGATGTATCAACTACGTAAATATGACGTCACATTCTTTATTGGGTTGGTTATTAGTATTATCACATTTTAATGTTAATTGTTTTCATAAATAATGTGTTGTTTTTTGTTCTTTATTTTAAAAAGTGTTTTAATTCCAAATGTATATATGTGTGATATGGTAGACTAAAGAGGGAGGAGTGGGCCATGGGAGGAGTGGATTATCCAAAACACACGCATGCACGCACACACACACATGAAGTATTGCACTACACATGGCCTGACAATCACTATTTACGACTTCCCTCCACAGCAAATTGCTGCGTGAGGTGAAGAAAGACAACACAGTGAAATGAGCTTTCACCAAAGATGGCCGAATCCACTGTATTATAGAGAAGAACGATAATATCAGCCAAACACGTCTTCATGGATAAGACAATGCCGGTCACTGCTAGTCTATGTGTTAACAACTATACAGTCGTGGCTAGTGGCACACTTATATGCTCCATATGCCAGAATGTGCACAGAAGGCCTTCAAATTTAACAAAACATTACTTTCATCTAAAGTATAGGTTCCTTTTATTTATATTGTGAAATGTTTTTTGAACAGTGTATGAACAGTGTATGCCAATAAGATAATGCAGATTAGATATATATTGTACAATATCACACTTTATGCTACACAACATTAATCAAATGAACAGCACACTACGTACATGGAATAACTGGCTCATGTGTAGAGTGTTAGCTCTAATTCTCTAGTACCTTTTAATATATTTCAATCTTTCTTCCATCAAAGAGAGGAAACAAGAACACAGTGAAATTGATAACCTTTGACCCCAGTGTTACATCAACTGCAACGTCTCAGTGCATCTCCTGGGATATATCGTCCAACAGAGATTGGTAACTTGTGATTCACACAACGAAGTTTACATAAATATATTCTGTCAGGTGGACTCAGCTGGATTAAATATTTCTCAAAATGCACATAATTTTTTAATATTCTATCATTTGAGCACAGCCTGTTTGCATGAATATCACTGTACCATGTTTGTACACTTATGTCTTTCATCTTAAGTTCTAAATTATGCTTCAACCATTTTACATTTACTGTTCCATGATTATATCACATGTTACTTAGTCCACATCCATCAATGATACTCTTAACTTTTACATTTACTGTTCCATGATTATATCACATGTTACTTAGTCCACATCCATTAATGATACTCTTAACTTTTACATTTACTATTCCATGATTATGTCACATGTTACTTAGTCCACATCCATCAATGATACTCTTAACTTTTACATTTACTCTTCCATGATTATGTCACATGTTACTTAGTCCACATCCATCAATGATACTCTTAACTTTAACAATTACTGTTCCATGATTATGTCACATGTTACTTAGTCCACATCCATCAATGATACTCTTAACTTTTACATTTACTGTTCCATGATTATGTCACATGTTACTTAGTCCACATCCATCAATGATACTCTTAACTTTTACATTTACTGTTCCATGATTATATCACATGTTACTTAGTCCACATCCATTAATGATACTCTTAACTTTTACATTTACTGTACCATGATTATGTCACGTGTTACTTAGTCCACATCCATCAATGATACTCTTAACTTTTACATTTACTCTTCCATGATTATGTCACATGTTACTTAGTCCACATCCATCAATGATACTCTTAACTTTAACAATTACTGTTCCATGATTATGTCACGTGTTACTTAGTCCACATCCATCAATGATACTCTTAACTTTAACATTTACTATTCCATGATTATGTCACATGTTACTTAGTCCACATCCATCAATGATACTCTTAACTTTAACATTTACTGTTCCATGATTATGTCACATGTTACTTAGTCCACATCCATCAATGATACTCTTAACTTTAACATTTACTATTCCATGATTATGTCACATGTTACTTAGTCCACATCCATCAATGATACTCTTTAACTTTTACATTTACTGTTCCATGATTATATCATATGTTACTTAGTCCACATCCATCAATGATACTCTTAACTTTAACATTTACTGTACCATGATTATGTCACGTGTTACTTAGTCCACATCCATCAATGATACTCTTTAACTTTTACATTTACTGTTCCATGATTATATCACATGTTACTTAGTCCACATCCATCAATGATACTCTTAACTTTTACATTTACTGTACCATGATTATGTCACGTTTTACTTAGTCCACGTCCATCAATGATACTCTTAACTTTTACATTTACTGTTCCATGATTATATCACATGTTACTTAGTCCACATCCATCAATGATACTCTTAACTTTTACATTTACTGTTCCATGATTATGTCACATGTTACTTAGTCCACATCCATCAATGATACTCTTTAACTTTTACATTTACTGTTCCATGATTATATCACATGTTACTTAGTCCACATCCATCAATGATACTCTTAACTTTAACATTTACTGTACCATGATTATATCACATGTTACTTAGTCCACATCCATCAATGATACTCTTAACTTTTACATTTACTGTTCCATGATTATGTCACGTGTTATTTAGTCCACATCCATCAATGATACTCTTAACTTTTATATTTACTGTACCATGATTATGTCACGTGTTACTTAGTCCACATCCATCAATGATACTCTTAACTTTTACATTTACTGTTCCATGATTATGTCACGTGTTACTTAGTCCACATCCATCAATGATACTCTTAACTTTAACATTTACTGTTCCATGATTATGTCACATGTTACTTAGTCCACATCCATCAATGATACTCTTAACTTTAACATTTACTGTTCCATGATTATGTCACATGTTACTTAGTCCACATCCATCAATGATACTCTTAACTTTTACATTTACTATTCCATGATATTATATCACATGTTACTTTCAACATTCAAATGCACATTCAAATGCATTTGCATTTGTTAACAAGCCTGACCCAGATATGTATAATGATCAGTTACATCCAATTTGTCTTGCCCAAATAAAAAGTATGGATGTGATCTGACTTTACCATGCAAGAAAATAATCACTTTAGTTTTACTAGTATTAACTGTCAGGCGCCATGTTTGACAATAGCCACATGCAGCATTTAGGACAGACTGTAAATCGTCTTATATTTCAGTCATGACAATACTGTCATCAACATAAAGTAAAACATACATTCTCAAGAACACTCTGACATCATCATCACTAATATTGTTTCGAATTTCACCAGGCAGCATATCAAGTCCCTTGTAGTTACGGTTAACAGAGTATTTAAAATCAGTTAGCTAGACAGCAAATAACAGAGGAGATAAGTATTCTCCTTGATGCACACCAGCTTCACTTGGGAAGAAGCCTGATAAGCCCTGGCCCTGCTTTACATATGACTTGGCATTTACGTACATATTATGTATAACAGTCAGTACCTTACCATTGATCCCACAAGAAATGAGTTTGGACCACAATAAGGATCTGTCTAAAAGATCAAATGCTTTTTTATAATCTATGTATGCACAATAAAGCCTTTTGTGGCACGACAAATACAATTCAACCAGCAAGTGTGACACAAATATATGATCAATGGTAGAGTATCCCTCTCTGAACCCTGCCCGCTCTTCTCCTAGAATACTAGCTCCTTCTAGGTATGATGCCAGTCGAACATTAATGATGGCTGTAAACAACTTGCCTACACAGCTTAGTAGAATAAAGCCACAATAGTTGTCTGGGTCATCTGTAGACCCCTTCTTTTTTGTACATGGGCTTGATGATACACAGATTGTAGATCAACTTTAATTGATAACATTTTCACAAATGATTTGGACAGTGATATTACCAGTGGGTTACTTATACATTATATTAGTGATCATTTACTTGTATCATTTTTATTAGAACATTGAGTGATGGTTGTATAACCTACACTAACTTTATACACTTATCCACTCAACTGTATGAAAAGAACTGTCCAATTAAGGAAAGGTACTAATCAACCCACCTTGAACAACAAACTCTGGTTCACTTGAGATTTGCGCAATGTTTGTTAAAAGAAAATAATTTGTACAAAGTTTTAAGAACAAGACCCTGAATGTAAAAATTAAAAACCTCTGTTTTTTAGAGTGTGAAAAAGAGTATAACAATAAATTACTGGTCAGAGAAACTGTTGTAAGGGGTAATTGGAAAAAATTAAGTTCAATTATGAAAACGACAACACTCAACTTACCAAAAATCTTCTATTAGTAATGGTAGGTTAACTAAACATAAAAAAGATACTGTTAATGGTTTCAATGATTTGTTCTCGCAAAATAGCCCCAAATCTTCATGTTCTTAGCTGAGGCTGAAAAAAAACGAAGTAACTAATATTCACAGTCTAAAGTTGTAGAAAATTATTCTCTTAGCAATTTTATGGCCTGAAAAATACTACTATGCATGTAAAGCGCCTGAGAGCAATCTATCTCAATTGATCAGGCGCTATTAAGTACTTTTATTATTATTATTAAATAAAAACTCTACAGGTTATTACAGTGTTGATATAGCATTTGTTAAACCAGCAGTGACAGTTACATGGTGCCACCCAGTGAATGAACATGATATTAGAACACGATTCACGGATAACAGGTTACTTTTGTCACAATGGTCAACTAAAAGTAGGTAAGCTAAAAGTATGTTTTTTGATGTTTTTCTAAACTTAGTAATTCATTATCTCACTCTTGGTCAACTATAAATACATTAGAAAGCATTCATATTCTATTACTGTTTAAGGCATTCATAAGTGAAAATCTTTAAAAAATCATTCACTGGTGCAGCAAACCATTGGTACAGCAAACCATTGGTGCAACAGACCATTGGTGCAGCAGACCATTGGTACAGCAAACCATTGGTGCAACAGACTGCTGATGCAGCAGACCACTGATGCTGCAGACCACTGGTGCAGCAGACAACTGGTGCAGCAGACCACTGGTGCAGCAGACCACTGGTGCAGCAAACCGCTGGTGCAACAGACCATTGTTCAGTAACAGACCACTGACGGAATGGAGCAGCAGACCAGACACAGTATACCACTGGTGCAGCAAACCATTCGTGCAGCAAACCATTGGTGCAGCAGACCAGTGGTGCACCAGACAATTGGTGCAGCAGACCACTGGTGCAGCAGACCACGGGTGCAATAGCCCACTGGTGCATCAGACCATTGGTCAGTAACAGACCACTGACGCGGTACACCACTGGTGCAGACCTCTGATACAGCAAACCACTGATGCAGCAGACCATTGGTGCTGCAGACCACTGATCAGTAGTAGTAGGCTACTGGTGTAGCAGGCCACTTGGGTAGCAGGCCACTGGTGTAGCAGGGGAGTGGTGTAGCAGGGGATGGTGCTACAGAAGACAGGTGTGGCAGACGATAGTTGAGGCAAATCAACGATGCAAGAGGCGACCGGTGCAAACAACGGCTGGTGCACATAACAGCTGGTGCAGCAGGCCAATGTTCAACACATTGTAGTACAGTGTTGTATATTGGGTTTGTATATCTTAGTAATTACTTTATTGAAACTGCCTATCGTATTTCCTGGATGATCAATGACAGAGACACAGACATAAGTAAACTAGGTTAGACCAGACCAGAGACGGCGGTCAAGCTATTCTGAGCGAAAGCTGTACAGGTCCAGGCAAGTCTTAGAGTAACCAGACAGAGCTGGTTAGAAACCAGCACTGTGCGGGCGTCAGTTAGCCTCAGAACCTGGGCAAACATAGATGGGGACAGCCAAAGTTAATCTTAGCCAGGGCGACTTGCTGGTTGACCAGCTCTGCAAGTGCGTGGCAAGCTTTAGCATAATTTAGAAAGAACTGGCTGACTGACCAGAAGCGTTACATATAGAGGAATGACATCGATAGTAACGTGACTGGCACTATGTATAATTATTAACTGTCTGAAAATGTTTTTTCTCTAAATGTGTGATTTTGTTGTGGCTTATTTAAAACACGGCGACTCATGTCCTGAAATTGCACAGATCCCAGCTGAATGTTTATCAGGGAGGAAACCCAAGTTCAGCGCTCCAGAACCAAATACAACAAGAATAAATCAGACAGCTTACGGTAGCTTACATTAACATTTCAAATACGATAAAGTCATACCCAATAAACAGATCATAATTTGTGTTCAAACTGACTGTACCCCAAAACGACAAAAGTGAGCAACATATCAGTTTAATGCACAACAGGCAACAGCTTGTAACATGTTGGTGAAAGACGAGTTGTTTCGTAAGAATATGGAATTAACCAAACTACACTACAACTTCAACTTTAAAAAGGTGAATAACATGTAAAACAATAATGTAGCATATGACGCATATCATTAAGGAATATGTAATATATTTATTTGTTAAGCCTTGGGTGGGTGTGGCGCTCCTCAGTATGAGTAGCACCCGTGGCAGATTGCCCCTCACCTTTGATGTCATGTAGAGTAGCAGTTTCATGCATTGTATAGATATATGTATATATTTATTGTTTGTCTTTGTGTACTTCAGTAACTTTACATTGCCTTGTTTGAGCTAAGGCTCGTGTATACAATGCTTTATATGTTCATTTTATATTCCTGGTATGCTTGAAGTGCATTCCAATTGGCAATAAAATATGCCCATTACCAACCTTTATACACCATCGTTTCCTTATTCATACATCAAACGAGCTTCGGCCACAATAAATGTCTTTACTTTCAACCCTCCATGACAGATGACATAAATATAATATAATAAATCCAACTGAGCATCGGTTCATCAAAGCCAGATAACATCTAACACATTTCTCAAGTTTTTATAAGTAAACACTTAGTGGGTAGATGAAGGGTCATCGAACTGTTGTTATCAAATTAAATTGATTGTAACAGCATTACACAACAATTTACTGAGTCACAGACTGGTCATATTAATTTTAGGGAAGGATCATAGAAGAGTGTTAGGTTGGGTCCAGACAAGGTGTCTGTCACATGTCCACCCATCACATCCAACACATACTACATCATCATATTTAGGGAAGGATCATACAAGAGTGTTAGGTTGGGTCCAGACAAGGTGTCTGTCACATGTTCAACGATCACATCCAACCCATACTACATCATCATATTTAGGGAAGGATCATACAAGAGTGTTAGGTTGGGTCCAGACAAGGTGTCTGTCACATGTTCACCCATCACATCCAACCCATACTCCATCATCATATTTAGGGAAGGATCATACAAGAGTGTTAGGTTGGGTCCAGACAAGGTGTCTGTCACATGTTCAACGATCACATCCAACCCATA
>OY759261.1:41015055-41340055 GCA_963662155.1 Lamellibrachia columna | reverse complement strand
TACTATAATCCTTTAAACATAGTATGTGGCAGTTGATTCCAAGTACACCAAGTGGGCCTGATCAATTCATCATGTATAATTTGATAAACAATGATATATATGTTTGCTGTCTGAAGTATTAGCATATATACCTTTTATTGGCATTATGTGTGACTACATATATATATATATATATATATATATATATATATATATATATATATATATATATATATATATATATATGTATATATATGTATATATATGTCATACTAATTATTTAATTACTATGTAAATTAAGCGCTCATGGAATAAGGATGACACAAATAATATGAATAAAAAACTGAGGAACAGTGGATGTGAAGGTTTTAAATTGCTAATCAGGTCTAATGTATTGTAGTCACTGAATACATTACAGTACAAAATAAATGTCTGTGTAACCTGCTATGCAGAATTTAAAAACACGTTAGTGAAATCTATCACAGCCAGCAAACATTCGCTGTTGTAGTTGGTTTCCTGTATGCAAAGAAACACATTTTCAAAAAGTGAGGTTATCTATAAAAATTCCAAAAACAAACTGACTCATGTAATCAGGCAGTCAAAGAAAAAATATTTTAAAGATAAATTTGATAATGATAAATTTGTTGCATTAAACGGCACACACTGTACAGACAAAAGGGAAATAGTGGACCATTTCAATAATTATTTTACCAACATAGGTCATCGCCTTAATGTAAACTTAATGCAAACAGGAAATGACCCAACACAATTTGTTTTTAAATGCATCAAGTTTTTCTGTACACCTACATATCCCGAGGAAATAATTAACATAGTAAAAAAGCAAATTCAAAGAAATCAAGTGGTTTCGACATGTTGATCCATACATTATTAAACAAGTTATACCACAAATTGCAAATTACCTTGCCCACATTTTTAATAATTCACTTCTGACTGGCATAGTGCCCAGAAAACTAAAAACAGCAAAGGTTATTGCCTTGTACAAAAGTGAAAACCCTGAACTATTCTCAAATTATAGACCAATTTCTATCCTTCCATGCCTCTCAAAAATATTGGAACACCTAATGTACAATAGGCTTTACAAGTTTTTAACAGAACACAACATAACATCAAAACAACAATATGGATTTAGAAAAAAATTATTCTACGTATATGACACTAATTGAGTTGGTTGATAAAATATCAAGTAACATTGACCATAAAAAATATAATAAAGGTGTTTTTCTTGATCTCTCCAAGGCTTTCGATACAATAGATCACAACATTTTAATAAATAAACTTTAATGCTACGGTATAAGAGGTACTGTCTGCAACTGAAGACAGTATGTGTCATATATATTTTATGTAATATTTAATGTAGTCAGGATCATGTATTACTTATTGTATTCATGCTCACAGTTAATGAATTAATGTGCAATGTAATTAGTGTATTAGTGTATTGTTTGTTCATATAATTCAACGTACAAAGGTAGATGTACAGTATATGTTGTACAAATACAAATTGAATCTCAAAAATGTTGCTTAAATATCAAGTACAAATTGTATGTTGATATTTACGCAACATTTTTTAGACTCAATTTGTATTTGTACAACATATACTGTACATCTACCTTTATTTTAACACGGTAGAGAAGACCATGTATTCATGTTCATGTAGTGTTTAATGTATTCATGTTCATGTAGTGTTTAATGTATTCATGGTTCATGCATTACTTAATGTGTTCATGTTCACATTTTTCTATGTATTCATGCACAATAATTAGTTAGGTTATTAGTGTATTATTTGTTCATAAAATTCTAATTACAATTTGTATGTTCATATTAAGCAACTTTTTTTATTGTCTACATTACATTGTATTTCACTTGCAATAATGTTGTTTAGTATATGTTTTTGGCTTAAGCCTAAGGAAACAAAATATGTTGATTTATTGTTCTGGGTGGTCCTCGTCATAAGCCCCGTGGGGTTTCTAGAGGATCTCCTTGATTGCTCCGCTATTTGTTTTATCAGTCATATTGTAAGTACGTTAAAATGTATGTGTAACCAAAATAAAGTTATTATTTCATATATCAGACAAATGCCACTTTCTATAATATCACATTTGTATTGTAATGTTACTGGAAATGAGTTAGCAACAGAGTGGCAGCAGTGATAATTTGAATAGAACAGCCACACATGCCCAATACAGGTGATTGTAATTAGATTGTGGGTACTTACTCTAGTGAGTTGAAATCACCAATGTGGAATATGAACGTCACGGCTTGGAGCTCCACTGGGCTTATGTGCTGCCCTGAGAGATTAAGGGTCTTGCCATCTTGCATCACATAGCCTGATACTGAGGACCAGAGTTCTGGGCGTCGCGATTCAAACAACAGTAGCAGAATCAGAAGCACGCTTTGTTTATGGTCCTTTCCAGTTTTCTCACGCTCTCGCTGAACGACAAGCTCGAGTACATGTTCTGCAGTCATCCGTATTCGACAGTCCAGTGAGTCCAGGAATTCCTTGTTCATTTGGTCACCCACCAGTCCACAAAGAAACATGAGCACCAGGTCTAGCTGACCATCATTCGCTGATTTCATTATCATTGACTCTGTGTTCTTTGGGCTGGAGACCAATGCAACTGCACTCAACCACTCCTGCATCGTGAGATGTGTAAAGCTGTATACGCAGCTGTACTTTCTCACGACACTCTCTCTCTTCTCCTTTGTGAATGTTAACAGACCACATTCTATGGAAGATTTCTCCAAGTGCAACGCCTCAATGTCTGTCTTTGAAAACGTTACCTTTACTGGTGACTCTCCCATTCCGCTCCTTGCGAGTTTGGCATGATTGAGTAAGGGTTTGCTGAGCTGACCAACAACATCGTCTTCAACTTCTTTGCCTTTGAATAGAGGATGGTGCTCATGTACCAAATTTGTAACAGCCATGGTGTACAGCTGGGTGATTGTTTCTGGCAACTGTTCGCTGGGAGAGTTCTTCTTTGCCCGTACAGTGCGACAGATAAGATCACACTGCACTGGAATATAGCATAGCGACGCTATATTCATGTTTCCGGTGATGTGGTCTTCTATGCTTGTCTTTAAGTCTTCGTCACCTCCGCAGAACTTTAAGATATACTCAGAGATCTTGTCTTGTGTGAATCCATAAATTTCTGCAGTCTTGTCAAAACAGCTGATGTCTTTGATGCCGCCCGGCCTAGATGTCACCAGTACGTCCGCGCGCCCCAGCGTCTTTCCTTGAATGACCGATGACAACAGTTTGCGCATGTCAACAACTTGTTTGGGTTCAAATTTATCCCCTTTCAAATCAATCTCTCCGAATTCATCTGCGCCATCTAGCATCACGAGACACCTGCCAGGATTGGCAGCCACGTCGTTGAAAAATTCAGCTGTAGCATCATCACTTGGTTTCGAAATTTCCTGATCATGAAGTTCGAAGAACAAATGTGTCAATGAAGACTGGCTGATGTGTGACAGGTCCCGCAAGGCAAAGTAGAAGACGTGTCGATAGGTGGACATCAAGTGACCATTGACCCACTTATCAAGTATGTGCATGGTCAACATGGTCTTCCCAATACCCGCCTTTCCAACTACCAACACCCGTCTTGTGGGTTGAGCCCCTTCTCGCACAGGTAGGAATAAGTCGTTTACTTTAATTGGATGACATCTGTCAACATCCTTCTGCAGTTCAAGAAGGTCGTAGTGTGTCCGAGTCTCCAATCTGTTGTAGTTGTCTTCCTTGTTGTGGATGCGAAGATCAACGTACAGCTCATCTAAGTCCTTGACCGTGAAGTTTGCATCTTGTTTCTTCGTTAGATAACCTTCAATCTTGTGTTGTTGAACAACCTTCAGACAGTTCTCAAACTTCTCTAATTCATCTGAAAAGAAGAATAGGTAATAACACTGTCAACTGGTTAAGTTTTGTGTTCCTGGTGAACTCTTCAATGTCAACATTGGGTGACAGTGGCCATAAACATGTGCACAACATGAACAATGACATAATGTGACAACCCTACAAACCAAGGGAGACATTCAATTAAATATTATTTTGCTATTTCATAATAAGTTTACTTTGTATATATACATTTAAACATTGTGTACTTTGTATTTATGCATATATATATATATATATATATATATATATATGTAAATATATATATATATATATATATATATATATGTATTTATGCATAAATATGTATTTATGCATAAATATATATATATATATATATATATATATATATATATATATATATATATATACAAAATTGTGTTTTATTTTCATAAAAGAATACAAAAGAGATCATCAGGGATGTAGAAGCCATGCCATACATGTATTCACTGTGCCCAGTCTCCCCTACACACGCGCATTCGCACTCGCACACCCACCCGCACCCGCACCCGCACACACACACACCTATTCAGAGTGCCTGGTCTCCCCTACAAATTTGGACTATGTTTTAGAATATTCATTATTGATATTGTTTTTAATATAATTAATATCAATTTTAATATATTTATTTTGTATTTAATTAATATATGTATTCTTTTTATAATTAATAATATTTTAGTAAGTTATGGTTGCATGTATGTAAAGTGCCTGAGAGCCTTCTTTATTGATTGGGTGCAATATAAATACTTTTTTATTTATTATAACATTATTATTGTTATTATTATAGAAAAGTTGAATGTTGTTAAATGTTAGTAAAGCAAGCCCTTCTCTACACAAACTCTCGCTCTGGGCGAGCGTGTTGCGCTACTTCATCAGTTTTTCCCCAGTCAGTTTGGGGGAGGGTTCTTTATTCCGGATGGTCTGTATACATGTCTTATATTTCTATGCAATCCCAGTTTCAACATATTAGCACATTTGTAAGTTGATTGCACTCCAGTCAAACCACGAACAATGTGAATCATACTGACATTGAAACATAACAACATCTTGTTTTACTTGTACATAATATTCTGGAAGTGCCATACTAGTTGCTTTATATTTTATGAATAGACAACTTCCTATTCATCAAACATGATAATGTGGGACCATCATTAGCATGCAAACTATGGATTAGTCAACTTGAAGTGAAACCAAAGGCATTGTGTTGGGCCTTTGCACGTATAAGAGTGCCAAGGGCAGGGGTGAGGAATATAGGAACTGTAGGAGGATGGCGATCAACAGACTGGTACAGAAGGTATGTATGGAGGAGGGAGTAGGCTTCATAGACATGTGGTTAAACTTTGTGGGAAGAGGTGACTTTTTCATGAGAGATGGACTTCATCTGACAGGGAAGGGCATTGCAGTTCTTGCGTGTGAGTTTGTCAGAGTTGTCGACGAGGGCACAGGTACCATAAATTATTTAAACTAGATGCGCAGGGGGAACTGACAGAGAAAACTCAAAGGAGTACTACTACAAATACACATCCAAAGAAATGTTCACCAATAATTTCAGACAATGAACTTAAATGTGTATGCTTAAATGCCAGGAGCATAGTAAATAAAAAAGTGAGTTAGACATTATGGTAGCAGATATTGATCCTCATGTAATAGGCATCACAGAATCATGGGCAAATGAAGATATAGTAGATGCTGAGTTAGCACTGACAGGTTATGTAATGTTTAGGAAGGACAGACGAGAAAGAAGGGGAGGTGGAGTAATTTTATATATTAAAGAATCTATCCAAGCATATGAAATAACACTGAAAAGTGAAGCAGATAGTGTGGAAGCAGTTTGGTGTAACATAGTTACCAGGAACTCAACATTAACAATAGGAGTAGTTTATCGTAGTCCTAACATAGGACAAGAGGAAGATGTAAAATTACAAAAGGCGATAAGGGAGGTGAGCAAGGGAGAATGTGTTATAATGGGTGATTTTAACCATGGCCATATACATTGGGAATCATTAGAGAGTGCTAGAGGTGACGACCATCAGTTTCTACTTCTAACACAGGATTGTTTCCTTACTCAACATGTCTTGTAACCAACCAGAGGTGGGAATGTGTTAGATTTAATTTTGTCTTCTCAAAATGAATTAGTTGACAATGTTAAAGTACATGAACCTTTGGGTTCAAGTGACCATAACCAAATCCATTTTAATATAAAAGTAAAAACAGGGAATAAATATAAAAAACAATGGAGGAGGAACTTCAACAATGGCAAATATAAAGTGATGAGAACATATCTAGCAAATATAGATTGGAATAACTTGATGAAGAACAAGACAGCAACAGAATGCTGGACTTATTTAAAATATGAGATTGAGGGCATTATTGAGAAATTTATTCCATTAAGAAAACAAGGGAAAAGGTCCAGGAAAAACCACCTGTCAAAAGAAGCTATTGGAAAAATTGCTCACAAACAGATGTTGTGGAGGGTCTATAAACACACTGGAAATGTAGAAGACTACACAAACTACAGAGGCACTTAACCTAGCTACAACTGAAATTAGAAAATCTAAAAGAACCTTTGAAAAAAAATTGGCAGGTAATATAAAAAATGACAGCAAGAGTTTCTATGCTTATGTAAGGAGTAAACAGAAAGTTCGAGATCAGGTCGGACCACTGGAAAACAATAGTGAAAACATAATTTCAGACGGGTTCCAAATGGCAGAGGTCCTGATTGAGTATTTCAGCTCAGTTTTTACCACAGAAGATACTAGCTCACTTCCAGTTCCATTGACTAAATTTGAGGGCAATAAATCAGAACATTTAGGGCAGTTATTTGTAACTCCTGAAATGATAGCAAAGAAAATTAAGAAGATGAAAGACAATAAATCACCTGGAGTTGACGGCATACCACCAAAACTGCTTAAGGAAATTGTTGATCAAATTAGTACACCACTTGCAAAATTGTTTAACTTGTCACTAGAAGAAGGAATAGTTCCTTCAGAATGGAAAGAAGCAAACATTACGCCGCTATTTAAGAAGGGATCGAGGAAGAAGCCAGAAAATTACAGACCAGTGAGTTTAACATCAGTTGTATGTAAATTACTCGAAACATTAATTAGAGACCACATGGTGGAATTCCTTGTAAAACATCAATTAATAAATACATCTCAACATGGATTCCTAAAAGCAAGGTCATGTCTAACTAATCTCTTATGTTTTTTGAAAGAAATTACAAAGTGGGTAGATGACGGGTCACCAGTGGATGTTGTCTACTTAGATTTTCAGAAAGCTTTCGATAAAGTGCCACATCAAAGATTGTTACTTAAACTAAAAGCCCAGTGTATAGGCAATGATGTAATCAACTGGATAGAAAAGTGGCTTACACACAGAAGACAGAGAGTAATAGAAGATGGTGAGATTTCAAACTGGAAATCTGTTTTGAGTGGGGTACCACAGGGATCAGTATTAGGCCCTATACTGTTTTTAATATATATAAATGATTTGGAGGATGACATATCTAGCAAAGTACTCAAATTTGCAGATGACACAAAATTATTCAGAAAGGTTACTAATGATACAGATAAACAAAGTTTACAGGATGATCTAGATAAATTAGTTAAATGATCAGAAAAATGGCAAATGTTATTCTATTTTGGGAAGTGTAAATGTATACACATAGGACATGGAAATATGGACGAGTAATATAAAATGGGGGATGCTGTACTAGGTAGAACTACACAAGTAAAGGATTTAGGAGTAACATTTAGTGCTGACATGAAAGTTTCAGAGCAATGTGGGATTGCTGCTTCGAAAGGAAATCAAATTCTAGGGCTAATTAGGAGAACTATCACGTATAAGGAGAAACATCTAATTGTACCCCTGTACAAAGCAATAGTTAGACCACATTTGGAATATTGTATTCAAGCATGGAGGCCATATCGTAAAAAAGACATAGACAAGCTAGAAAGAATACAACGAAGAGCAACTAAAATGATTCCAGAATTAAAAGACCTTAGTTACGAAAGTCGCTTATTACAATGTGGTTTGACAACACTAGAGACCAGGAAACTAAGAGGAGACGAAATAGAAGTGTTTAAAATAGTGAATGGTTATGAGGATGTTGATAGGAATATGTTCTTCAAACTTAAAGAAGGCAGTAGAACCAGAGGACACAACGCAGCATTAGTTAAGGAGCAGTGTAGGTTGGACATGAGAAAGTACTCTTTCTCACAGAGGGTGATAAACGAATGGAACAAACTGCCAAATGATTGTGTTAATGCTAGTAGTGTGAATGTGTTTAAAAATAGAATGGGAATCTTTTCTAAAAGTGCAAAATTCTGGTCTAATGTAATTTTTCATGAAGGGTGACATATTCATCAGTGTTTGCAATTTTGACCAATCAGCAGCGAGCAGCCCCTTAACCCCCAATGCAGCTGTGCTGTAGGCTGTGCATAACGCATGTATTTTTAACGTGGTTGAGATTTGCAGTTATATTTTTATTTGCTTTTATTTTGGACTTACACGCAGCAAACACTCTTACAAAGCTGCACTGTGCAGCATTCGGATGTAAATATGATTCAACGAGGTAGTTTTTTTTTTTTCGATTTCCTCTGGAAAAACAGACAGTAGTGAGGCAATGGATTCACAATTATAGGTGGTCTGGTTGGAAGCCATATATTAGACTTTGTTTGGCCTATTTTAAAGAGTCATGTTTTGAAGTTGATATATTTTCATCAACTAATGGGTCAAGATCCTTCAGGACATCGCTAATGGAGACCTTTATAGCCTGAAGCAGTACCGACAATCTTCCAGCATGTATGTCAGCCGAAGGCTTCGACACAGTGCAAGCACTCAATCACAAAAACTGTCAAATCGGAACATGAGGCGGTTAGTAAACAATGAACGGATGGGCTATCTTGCCAAATAAGTTGATTTTAGATGCAAACAACATGTCCAAACTTATTGGCAAGTATGTGACTAAAATCGTCTACGTCTACAATCAGGTGTTTAAAGTTGGAGTTGTGGGAACCTAGAACCTAGTCAGCACTCTTGACGTAGGATTCTGAACAAATGTGGCGCTGCCCATACAAAAAAGATTTTCTGTGTTCAACAAGGTATATTTAGTTAACCACTTGCATGATATTCTTGACAATAGTTGCAAATGGTTAGTTTTCAAGTACTCTTATAGGTGCAAAGGCCCCCAAAATGCCTTTGGTTTCGCTTTAATATCTCCATTGGAGCTATGCTGTGAAGGCTTGTGGAATGTGTGTTACCTGACATTAAGCCAACGTTGGTCCAACAGAGGCATGTCAAATGGTGATTAGCCGCTTTAGCATCAATGTTGGTCCAGCATTGGCAGAATAACTATTGATTATTCAATCAAACACCACCATTGGTCCTACGTTTACCTCCAACGGAAGTTAATTGGTTTAACACCAATTCAGTTGATGCTGGCGTAACCAAACACCAAAACTACCTAGCATTAAGAATCATCTATATCATGAACAACATCTCAGTGCTAGAAAACAGGTCACTTGTTGATGCAATCCCTGTACGGAATAATAAAACTGACACCATACCTTTCACCTGGGCTTCTTTTGCATCACGCTCTCGGTTTTGATGTAGGACTTTATTTAAAGCCAAGTGCATACTTATAGTCATATAATGGTCATTTTTATGAACATAGTTTAACGTTACTTCTGCAGTTCATTTAAAAGCCACCGTGAATCTGGTTCGGTGATGTTAAAAGTGAGTGAATAATTTAATTAATTTGCACAGTCAGGTTAGGAAAAATGTAATCGCAGTCGTTTAAACAAAACAGTGCATTTTTAAATTCTTCAACATAATTAATTTTAATCATTAAAAAGTGAATAGCCTCCAGCCGACATTTACACACTTTACCTTGCGTATTGTTCAGTCGGACTAAACTAATTACAGCTGCCTCTTGGATTAATTTAGCCCTTGGCTAATCATGTTCGGTGATGTTCAAATATATGTAGTGTGTGAATAGAGTGTGGATAATTTAAGTAAACAATTTAACTGGTTTAATAAACATGTGGGTAGACCTGCTTATTCTAAATCATTTAAACAATTAGTTTAATAAACGGGTATGTAGGCCTGCTTATTCTAAATCATTTAAACAATTGGTTTAATAAACGGGTGTCTAGGCCTGCTTATTCTAAATCATTTAAACAATTGGTTTAATAAACGGGTGTGAGGGCCTGCTTATTCTAAATTATTTAAACAATTGGTTTAATAAATGGGTGTAAAACTACTCCCTTTGAACATGTTTGGACAAAAGCATTACAGAGAATGCACAATTATTTTAATTGGATAAATGATATGGAGTTGGCGGGGCGGGGGTTCAAATGCCCAAATTCTATTAATTGTTTGAGCTTACAGTACAGTTTATCTAAATTAACAATATTACACTTCATGTTTGAATCTTTACTAGCTCACACCCGTCCATGTAACAAAATGGGTGAAACCACATTTGATGTTCAAGTAGGTTGCCATTATGGTGTTTCTTAGGATTCCTGCAAAATTTGTCCTACGATTTGATTTTTTTCAACATTTCACACCACATGTATCCTCTATTAACATACATGCTGTGTGTGTGTAATTCGATAAAATCACACAGCTATCAGAAAAATGCACCCTAAGCAGATACCCCTCAATTTCGACCCAGCCAGGTGATTGATTTAGAAATGTTTGTACGCTGCCTTCAAATCTAAGGTCTAATGTAGTAGTAAAGAAAACAATTTAAATTAATAGATAGATGGTGGGGTCATGGTCAAACCATCTGAAGTCAGATCACAGTGTAATATTGCATTGGTGGCCTTGCTAACGTTTTGACTGCTTATCAGAAAATTGAACCATCAAAAATTCTGAAAACTGTTCACTGTAACTGCCATAATAATAATAAAATACAATATTTATATAGCGCCATAATCACATAGTGCTTTATGGCGCCTTACAATACAGTAATAATACAGCTAAATATATAAATAATTAAAATAATATATAAATGAATAATTAAAATAATACATTAATTAAGAACAATACAACTAAAAATCATACATCAAATTAAACAGCTAACAATACAAGTAAATTTAAAGGCATTTTAAACATTTAAGGGCATTACAACTAAAATGACGAACATGCGATCACCGAATGTGGTTGTTCTAGTTCTAGGCACAGTCAATGTGATGGTAGATTCAGATCGTAGTGAGCGTGTTGGTCTGTAAATGGACAGCAGATCACTCAGGTAATCCGGTGCTTGGTGATGGTTAGCACAGAAAGTTTGTGACATGATCTTATATTGTATTCGGCAGTGAACTGGAAGCCAGTGTAGCTCCTTCAGAACATGAGTGATGTGCGAGCGGCGACTGGTTCTTGTGATCATGCACGCGCATGCGTTCTGCAGACGTTGCATTTTTGCAAGCCGATTCACAGGCATGTAGTAGAGAATTGCAATAATCGAGTCTTGATGTTACGAGAGTATGAACAAGTGTTTTCGCTGAATCATGAATCATCAGGTATCGATGGATCCTCCCGTTATTTCTGAGGTGGTAATATCCAGTTCGGCACACGACGTTCACATGCTGGGTCATACTTAGATGTTGATCGTATTTAACCCCAAGATCACGGACGGAGGATGATTGTAGTTGTTGTTGTCCTCCGACCGAAACAGCTATGTTTGGCAACGATTTCAATCCATGTTTGGATGTGAACAAGATCACTTCCGTCTTCTCATCATTCAATTTTAGCATGTTTTGCGTAAGCCATGTACGAACATCCTTGATACAGTCGCTCAAATGGGCCACTACTGTTGATCGCTCTTCGGGGTCGTTGTTCATGAATGAGACATATAACTGGGTGTCATCAGCATAGAAGTGCACATCTAGTTGATGATGCCTGATGACGTCTCCAAGTGGCCGTGTATATAGCGAGTACAGTTTCGGGCCTAGTACTGATCCTTGTGGGATGCCATATTCAAGTAAGACATCGGCATAGGAGACATCACCAATGATGACTTGTTGGATTCGCTCTCGCAAGTAAGATGCCATCCATTTCAGGGCATTGCCGAAAATGCTCTAGACGCTCGATAAGGATGGAGTGATTGATAGTGTCTAACACTGCTGAGAGATCTAAAAGAACAAGAAAATGCTCTAGACGCTCGATAAGGATGGAGTGATTGATAGTGTCTAACACTGCTGAGAGATCTAAAAGAACAAGCGCAACAATTCGTCCATTGTCAAGTGCTTGGAGGATGTCGCTTTGTATTTTGATGAGTGCTGTTTCAGTTGAATGTTGCCTCCTGTAGGCGGATTGCGATGGTTCGTGCAGATTGTTTTCTCGCAGATGTTGTTCAAGGCGGGTGTGAACAACTTTTTCGATTATTTTGGAGACGAATGTTAAGTTCGACACTGGTCGGTAATTGTTTAGTATGTCAGGATCAAGAGATGGTTTCTTCAGGCGTGGTCTAATGTGGGCACGCTTCAGCTCGACAGGCACGTGTGATGTTTCGAAAGACCTATTCACAATAGCAACTATTATCGGTGCTAGTTCACTGATGCATGATTTAAGCAACCAAGTTGGAATAGGATCTAGGTTGCAAGACATGTCTGGCGAAGATTCGATGATGCCTATGATTTCTTCATTCGTCGTCGGGGAAAACGAATCAAGTGTCACCTGTACATCACCGTCCAATGGCGTCATGAGATCTGGCGTGTCCTCGGGACACAGAGAGTCACGAATCGTTGATATCTTTGTAGTGAAAAAATCTGAAAAGTCACTAGCGAGTTGAACGTCTGACGTGTGACTGGGCAACAGGCAGCCTCTGTTGTTTCCCATCAGTGTGTTCACAGTCCAAAACATTGCCTTAGTGTCACGTCGACACTGCTCGATTTGACTCTCACAGTACTCGGTTTTGGCGGTATGTAATGACTTGTTGACTGCGACGCAAAAGTCCCGATACAGCTGGTGATGCACATCTAGTTTTGTTGAGCGCCTGCAACGTTCCAGCTTCCGACGTTTATGCTTGACATCACGAAATTTGTTAAGAGTACCATGGGGCGTGTGGATGAAGTGTGATTGCTCGATTCAACAGTGGCGCTTGAAGATTGATGATATCATCCAATGAACTGTTATATGTAGTTGGTTATTAGCTCATGGAGAGGTGGCTCAACGTCGTGTAGGTTATTGTTTTGACATATGCATTCTTTGAATGAGTTAACATTGATCGCACATAGCTTCGGACGTGGTTTCGACATGTGTGCAGAAAACGATATCGAGTAATGATCACCAGATATATTGCCAGATTTATCACATAAAGCCGGATCAGTCATCAACTGACATGCTAATCAAGTTTGGACAAAATAACATACATCCAGCTGCTTTATACAAATTCCCCATAAATCCCTCCGACTGTTAAATTCTGTATAAAAAATACATATTTCATAGCCAATAGCTCCTACAAACAAACCTGTTAATATGCCTGCTCAATTTCACTCATGTCACATCATATGAATTTCTTAATTTCACATATCATGATTTAATATGCCCTACATTTATGTCAAACAATAAATAGGAAATTCAACTATGGTCTGACCTCATCTGAAGAATGGTTCACACTCAATTCAGCTACTATTACCATCTTTGTCCGACAGGAAGAAAAACAGTAAATAACCGTCAACCCCCAAGGTTAGCATATAAATAGAGATGATGTAGTGATGGTTACGCCATATGGAGAGTGACTCACACTCAACGCGGCCACAATTCGGCTAATGTTTCCATCATTGTCCACCATGAAGAAAAACATTAGAGTAAATAACTCTAAATAGCTGCCTTTGTGTCTTTCTAAATACATCGTCAGTTGGTAGATCAGTGGCCACTAGTGCAAGGAGGCAAAGGTGCGTAGAAAGAGGCGCCAGGTAGGAGATACAGCCACACTGCCCCCAAAGTTAGCGTAATAATATATAAATTGCTGTAGTATAAAATTCAATTTGACAGACGAATAAACCATCCTGTGAATAAATTTACCTTCAAATGTGAAGAGTTCTTGGTGATTTGTTTATAGCAGGAGGCGGTATGAATATATTATGTAATAAAACATATTTTATTTTGTTGTCATATTGTGTATTTTCGAAAATATTAAGAGAGGAAAGATCACGATAGTAACACGTTTTATATCAGTATCAGTTTAACCAACCGAGATAACTATTAATTAATGTAGTATTTCACTGTCACGTAAAATAGTCGTTCAGTTTGCCAATAAAAATCATTGTATATACCCTTTAATCATACAGAGTTACTGTTTGGAATTGGGGATACTGAAATTACCCCCCTTCAAAAGTCTGTATTTCCCTTTTTTAGTGTTTCCTTTAATAAGTCATGATAATATAATAAGTACATAGAGGGTGGATCCCCATTGTTAATGTACAGTGTGCCATTGTATGACATCACCTCACTTGATGATTACAAGTGACAAGTTCATCAGGATGATTCAATGTTACTCGCACCATTTATTACACTGAGGTTGTCTAATTCCCTAATGTAGAGATACACGTTAACAAAAACATGTAAACATGTACTCGTATTCATTACCCCTACATATCCAGTTATTCATCACATTCGCCAGTAGTACATATAACTCGGGCATTAACGACATACATCATCAATAATAATTAATATACTGTCGTTATATGAATTGTAGCATGAGGCAAAATTGCAAAATTGGTACGTAGTGGCACACATTTAGGGAATCCTGTCATATCCATCTGACTTATTACCATTCCACTCCCTTATTTATAGCGCTATGAATGCGAAGAAAAACAACTAAACTTATCCGAGGTTTGAAATAACTGAGCTGTTAGCTTGATGTGTGTTGACACCATTGCTTACCTGAATATTAATAGGGGATAGCATTAGTTTAATTTTAATATATAATAGTAATACATTTATGACAATCATATTATAAAATAACCTGATCTTTTTCAAATAAGGTAAGTTAACTTACCTTCCAAAGTCTGCCTTTCCAGTTTAGCTTTCTTCTGTTCTTCTGTTCACCAGAGTCAAGTGGAAAAGAAAAAGTTAACGCTCTGACTGACATCGTATTATTTGGAGACTTTCATCATCCCAGGATACATATTAATGAAAATTCTTAAACTCAGTCAACATATCCTGTAAATATGATTTGTAAATATACACAAATAATTAACTGATCAATGTATTAATGTTGTATAATAGAAACATAAACACGTATTACACAGGAATAAACATAGGCAGCTACATAAAATATTTAAAGGACTTCAAACAACATCTGAACAACAAAACAAATGTTATTGTCATTTACTGAAACAAAATACATTATTTTGAGTTGGGATGTGTGACAATTGAATCAGAATGTAATGATACATCTACTAGAGATTGTTTTAGTAATGATGATACTTTGTATGTTAGGTGTGACCTAGCAGTATGAACTTTTATTGATGTGGGAATCTTAGTGTCTGCTTCACAAGGATGTCCACTACGTGACATCTAATTAATGTATCTGGTAACTTAAACAAGTTTCATGTTAAACTAATCGATATGTAATTGATGTGCTGACTTGTTTCCAGAAGGAAATAATTTTTAATTAGAGTGCTGTGTTTGTCTCATTACAATCTAACTGAACTGCCATCTCTTTCAGTGGCATGCGTAATTCGCATTTACGCAAACCAGGGTTGGTTTCTGACAGTCAGAAAGGTATTTCTGACGTGACAATGTCAGAAACTGTCAGAAACCCGTCAGAATCTAATACATGCTATATAAATTTATGATTTTCTGCACTTGGTGTGATGAACCAGCATTCTATCACATTTGGGTGGCATCTGGTGACCACAGAATTTGTATCTAGCAACAGTTTTTCCATTCCTTCCCACTGTAACAAAATGTTCCCACACAGCCTTAGCTGGTCTGCCACCCTGAAACAAGGTGCACGCAGGGGTGCTACTAGCACTATTAAAGTCACTATTCAAAATGACAATGTCTAAAAAAGTGGGTAATCAGTTTACACTTCTTTCACATGTAACAGTGTATCTCTATGTGAAGGTGTAGCAACAGGTGGCTGGCCAAGGTGTAACAACAGGTGGCTGGCCAAGGTGTAGCAACAGGTGGCTGGCCAAGGTGTAGCAACAGGTGACTGGCCAAGGTGTAGCAACAGGTGACTGGCCAAGGTGTAGCAACAGGCGGCTGGCCAAGGTGTAACAACAGGTGACTGGCCAAGCAACTTCCTAAGTAGAAAGCATTGGGACAATCAGCTTATACCTCCATCAAGCACAGACAGGTGCACATATGATAAAAGCAAGCTCAGACAAATACTTTTACAAAATGTAGTTGTAGCTCACTTGATAGTTCAGCTGTGGAAATTGGGACTTCAAATGATTGCTCTGAATCTTTGTTTGATGTCGATTAGTCTAATTTTACACAATGAAGCTGGGCACAGCTCACTATCACCTCACAACAGTACAGTTCTGTCTGAATTGCTTAAGTTTAACTCATTTGTTTGCTCCAAACTGGCTTATTGACACTGCCACACAGGTCTGTGCACAGTCCTAACTCTGTAACTTGAAGTCCTCTCCAATGTTATTACTGGTATGCACCTACACCCACCCAACTGCTGTCATGCTTTCCCGATTGAGATTGGCACCTGTCCTGCTCTTTTAAAAGCTAGCTGCCAAATGAAACCATGCTACAACACTTACATAGATCTGTTAACATTTCTATCTGCTAAAAAAATTGGTAGAAAATGCAAACATAATAGACTGCACAGAGTAAAAGTTGCAATTATAAACACAGAGTTTCTGACAGTTTCTGACATTTTGATGTCCGAATGGTATTTCTGATGAGACAGTTGAAACCATGGTTTAAACCTTGGTAGAAACCGTCCTGTCAAACAATAACAATAATAAAATATAAAGATAATAATAAAAACCATCTGAAACGAATAGAAACAATTAAAATGGTGATTGACAAATTGTTACTTTAAGGAAGTTTATTATCACAAGAGACATATCAATAAAAAATGCTTCAATTTATTCAACTAAACCTGTGATTATTTTGTGTGGGAGGAACGCATTGTTTTAGTATAAACGACTAATTAAATGTTCACCATAATAAAAAACACAGATCTAAACATAGCAGGTACGCAGACTTCAATATAAGGTATTTTCACAGGGAGCAGTGTCTCAGGAGGGTCACATATTGATGATGAAATTATTATTTTTCCTTTTCCAATGTGGAGTTCTATAACTTAAGTTAAGCATTCCATTAACATTTTGGCAGAATGACAGGTATGATATTTCAATGTGACATGTTAATGCTGGGAAGGTCTGCAAAAATCAAATAAAATCTACAGCCTTGGAAATGTATTTAATTTAACATTAATTCTTATTTCAAATGAGCAATGTGCAAATGAGCAAATAACCAATTCATATTATTAATTGTTGTCAGGAATGCGACCAAAAAAATTCCCCACTTTCTTCACATGTTCTGCCTGAAATAATCAAAAGGCAAATTTCCACAACATTTCCTAGTTAAATAGCAGCACATAGGCAACAATACTTGGTAGGAATGTGATCAGTGAAATCATGTTTGGTGTTTTATTTCAGAGTGGACAATCAGAAGACCAGTCGTATTTTCAGGTACTGAGGTATGAAATATATGTGGTATGTTTTCTTAAAGCATTTACAACAAGTAGTGTGCATTAAAAGTTAGCTTTTGCATGTACATAAATCATGTACTTCTATATCGAAATTAACTAAAGCAAATTATTAATTTGGCTTGAGTATCGATGATAAGCTGTCTTGGAAAGCACATATACAATCGATAAATTCTAAATTGGATAAAACAGTGTCAATAATTTATAAAGCGTACTTTTTATTAAAGGCCTCAGCAGTGATTACCCATATAGACTACCGCTCAGAGATATGGGGAAATACTGATCGCTCAAATTGAATGTCCCTATTTACTCTACAAAAGAGAGTTGTGAGATTTATTTGTGGAGTAAAGGCTCGTGACCATACAAATACCTTATTTATTAAGATTAAATTTATTAAATTTGTCGACCTAATTGAATATAAAACATCTATATTGATGTACAAAGTAAAACATAAACCATTACCCAATAGCATTGAAAGATTCTTTTATTCTAATGAAGATAGTTTGCATAACACAAGGAAAAGGGACAAATTCAAAAAACGTTTGTGCTGCACTGAGCTTGAGGGCGAAATGTTTTTCTACTTATGGTTTTAAACTTTCGAATGGCTTACGTATTGCACTAAGATAATAAAACATTTTTGCTTTAAAAAATGCACAAAACAAAACTGGTGCAAGGAGGCGAACGTGTGTAGAAAGAGGAGAGTGGGCATTGGCGTCTGGGAGGAGATACGGCCAGATTGACCCCAAAGTTAGCCTAATAATATATAGACTGCTGTAGTATCAAACGGAATTTGGAGGACGAATAAACCATCCTGTGAATAAGTTCACCTTCAAATGTGAAGATTTACTGGTGTTTCGTTTACAGCAGGAGGCGGTGTGAATGTATGTAATAAAACTAGCATATTTTATTTTGTTGTCATATTGCGTATTTTCTCAAATATTAAGAGACGAAAGATCACGATGGTAACACGTTTTGTATCAGTTTAACCAACCGAGATCAATATTAATTCATGTAGTATCTCAATGTCACGTAAACTAGTCATTCAGTTTGTCAATGAAAAATCATTGTATATACCCTTTAATCATACATAGTTACCGTTTGGAATTGGAGATACTTAAACTCCTTTTTTAGTGTTTCATTTAATAAGTCATGATAATATAATAAATACATAGAATGTGGATTCCCATTGTTAATGTACAGTGAGACATCTTATGACATCACCTCACTTCATGATTACAAGTGACAAGTTTATCAGGATGATTCAATGTTACTCGCACCATTTATTACACTGAGGTTGTATAATTCCCAAACGTAGAGCTACACGTTAACAAAAACATGTAAACTTGTACTCGTATTCATTACGCCTACATATCCAGTTATTTGTCACATTCACAGTACTACATATAACTCAGGCATTAACGATATACATCATAAATAATAATTAATATACTGTCATTATATGAATCGTAGCATAAGGCAAAATTGGTACGAAGTGGCAAACAATAAGGAAATCCTGTCATCTCCATCTGACTTATTACCATTCCACTCCCTTATTTATAGCGCTATGCATGCGAAGAAAAACAACTAAACTTATCCCAGGTTTGAAATAACTGAGCTGTTAGTTTGATGTGTGTTGACACCATTGTGTACCTGAATATTAATAGGGGATAGCATTAGTTTAATAAAATAGTGAATGGTCACTTCATTGAAAATATTAATATTCGTTACTTTGTTCACATTCACATGAAATATTTATTAATTAACAAAACCTTATACATTATCTGTTGAAGAATAGATAAGAATTGAGCATAAGAGCAGCATGTGTTCATTGTCTTCCAGATGGAAGCTGGTAGCAGTGGTATGGCAATTTATTCAACAAAAGTGCAGTATTTTTACAAGTGTCATAATACCTTGTAACACTGCCATTCATAGGTATAACAGAAATACATTTATGACAATAATATTATAAAGTAACCGGATCTTTTTCAATTAAGGTAAGTTAACTTACCTTTCAAAGCTTGCCTTTCCAGTTTAACTTTCTTCTGTTCTTCTGTTCACCAGAGTCGAATGGAATAGAAAAAGTTAACGCGGTGAATGACATTGTATTATTTGGAGATTTTCATCATCCCAATATACATATTAATGAAAATGCTTAAACTCAGTCAACATATCCTGTAAATATGATTTGTAAATATACACAAATAATTAATTGATCAATGTATTAATATTGTATAATAGAAACATCAACACGTACTACACAGGAATAAACACAGGCAGCTACATAAAATATTTAAAGGCCTTCAAACAACATCTGAACAACAAAACAAATGTTATTGTTATTTACTGAAACAAAATACATGATTTTGAGTTGGGATGTGTGACAATTGAAACAGAATATAATGATACATCTACTAGAGATTGTCTTAGTAACGATGATACTTTGTATGTTAGGTGTGACCTAGCAGTATGAACCTTTATTGATGTGGCAATGTTAGTGTCTGCTTCACAAGGATGTCCACTACGTGACATCTAATTAATGTATCTACTAACTTAAAAAAGTGTCATGTTAAACTAATCGATATGTAACTGATGTGCTGACTTGTTTCCAGAAGGAAATAATTTTTAATTAGGGTGCTGTGTTTGTCTCATTACAATCTAACTGAACTGCCATCTCTTTCAGTGGCACTTGTAATTCACATTTACGCAAACCAGGGTTGGGTTTCTGACACCCGTCAGAACGTGTCAGAATCTAATACATGCAATATAAATGCATGATGTTCTGCACTTGGTGTGATGAACCAGCATTCTATCACATTTGGATGACATCTGGTGACCAGAGAACTTATTTCTAGCAACTGTTTTTCCATTACTTTCCACTGTAACAAAATGTTCCCACACAGCCTTAGCTGGTCTGCCACCCTGAAACAAGGTGCATGCAGGGGTGCTACTAGCACTATTAAAGTCACTATTCAAAATGACAATGTCTAAAAAAGTGGGTAATCAGTTTACACTTCTTTCACATGTAACAGTGTATCTCTATGTGAAGGTGTAGCAACAGGTGGCTGGCCAAGGTGTAGCAACAGGTGGCTGGCCAAGGTGTAACAACAGGTGGCTGGCCAAGGTGTAGCAACAGGCGGCTGGCCAAGCAACTTCCTAAGTAGAAAGCATTGGGCCAATCAGTTTATACCTCCATCAAGCACAGACAAGTGCACGTATGATAAAAACAAGCTCAGACAAATACTCTTAAGAAATTTAGTTGCAGCTCGCTTGATAGTTCAGCTCTGGATATTGGGACTTCAAATGATTGCCTGGGCCTGCCTTGAATCTTTCTTTGATATAGATTTGTCTAATCTTACAAAATGAAGCTGGGCACAGCTCACTATCAGCTCACAGCAGTGAGTAGTACAACAGTACAGTTCTGTCTCAATTGCTTAAATTTGACTCATTTGTCGGCTTCCAAATGACTGTTGAAATGGAACACATTGATCTCTGTACACTAAAAAAACAGACTATGGTAATACTACTGCAAAAATCAATTGATTAAGAATCATCACAATAAACGCTATCAAAACGAGGTAATTGTGTCAATATAGAGATCATCACAATAATTTTATCCACTGGTGAACAATTAATAACACAGAATGTATTCAGCATTCAAAGAGCCATGTGTGTTGCTACAATCGATACAAAAATTGCATTCACAATCTCTTAGAACTCTGGAATATTTACTAATTGATATTTACTAATAACTATGACCATAATATTTTAGTTAATTCTTTAACAAACATTTAAATAAAATAAATTTATGAAATTTGGTAGGTGCTTTACTTCATCTTTTATACGTGTGTCAGAGGTTTTTTATCTCTGATGATACCACTTGCCGCACCGGTCACAAGCCATCATGTCATCAAAAACTTCAGGAAGGCCACAAGGACATAGCAGCTGTATTAAAAATCTGTTCATGTCCATTTTGATTTCATTAGGTTGAGAGCTTTTTGGAAAACGAATAAACTTTTTTATTTTAAACATGTCACTAAACATTTTCTACACTTTGCCATGTCAAAGTTCCACAATCTTGATTGTATTTCCAGTTCATTATAATCATTTATACAAAATTCAACAATATGGCAAATGATCTAAATCAACCCTGCTATGCTCAACTATAGCTGCTCTGCTCTCAGTTTACGATTGATTGTGCTTCTTATTAATATGTTGATCTACACTCATTCGAAGACTTTCAACGAACAGTAATTAAAAAGCTACTGTTAAGTGGTATGAACATGCGCGAATGAGCGATAGCGCTGCGCAATTAAAAGATCGGTAATATTCAACAAATGTTTAGTTGTTATTTAAAATTTATTTTATATTTGTTAAACTATTGATAAAAACATCACAACATACACATGCCTGCACGCACGCCTGAAAAAGCAACAATAATAACTACACCACATGTAAAACGGGAGCACAGCATTATTGTGCATCCTTGTTAATCCCCTTAATTCTTGCCTGCCTTTTACGGGCCCACCTTTTAGGGTGCCCCCTTATTGACACAGCCACACAGGTCTGTGCACAGTCCTAACCCAGTCCCTTGAAGTCATCTCTAATGTTATTACTGGGATGCACCTACACCCAGCCAACTTCTGTCATGCTTTCTCAGTTGTGATTGACACCAGTCCTGCTCTTTTAAAAGCTAGCTGCCAAGTGAAACCATGCTGCAACATTTACATAGATCTGTTATCATTTCTATCTGCTAAACTAACAAATTGGTAGATAATGCAAACACAGCAGACTGCACAGAGTAAAAGTTGCAATTGTATATGACATGTAACAGGTTACTAATGCGTTGATTTAATACACAATTGACACATTAAACAAAACAGCATGTGATAATATTTTTTAAGAAAATGTTTCAAACACAGTTTCTGATATTTTGATGTCAGAAAGGTATTTCTGATGAGACGGTTAAACCATGGTTTAAACCACGGTAGAAACCATCCTGTCAGAATTCTGCAAACCCTGAAGCAAACATTCACTATTTGTATATGCGAACACAACATTAATTTGATATTATACTATATCGGCAACGGAATAGTAATGAGACTTAGAAAAGCCTACAGGCCTTCCGAATTCAGGATATTTAACTGATAACATTGTAATAGGTATGGCAACTTATTAAACGAACACACTGAATGTTGCAAGTGCCGCAACACTTAGCAATATGTAACACTGTCATTCAAAGTTATAAGAATAAAACAATAAAGTAATACTAATAATAATAATAATAAAATAAAATAAAAAAAATAATAATAAAAACCGTCTGAACTTTTAAAAATCATTCTAAAGAAAATTACCTTCCAAAGCGTGTCTTTCCCGTTCAGCCTTCTTCTGTTCTTCTGTGGATCAGAAATGAACAGAAACAATTAACATGGTGATTGACAAAGTGTTACTTTAAGGACGTGTATTATCCCACGAGACATATCAATAAAAATGCTTCAATCTACTCTACTGGGAGGAACGCATTGTTTTAGTATAAACAACTAATTAATTGTTCACCAAGCAAACAAAAAATTGTAACACAACACGATATTACACAGAACTAAACACAGCAGGTATGCAAACTTCAATATAAGGTATCTTCACAGTGTATCAGGATTGATGACCAAATTATTATTATTTATCCTTTCCCAATGCGAAGCATTACATCTTAAGTTAAACATTCCATTAACATTTATCCTGTGCAGTGTTTCTTGTGCGGTGTTTACTGTGCGGTGTTTCCTGTGCGGTGTTTCCTGTGCGGTGTTTCCTGTGCGGTGTTTCCTGTGCGGTGTTTCCTGTGCGGTGTTTCCTGTGCGGTGTTTCCTGTGCGGTGTATCATGTGCGGTGTTTCCTGTGCGGTGTTTCCTGTGCGGTGTTTCCTGTGCGGTGTTTACTGTGCAGTGTTTCCTGTGCAGTGTTTCCTGTGCAGTGTTTCCTGTGCAGTTTCCTGTGCAGTGTTTACTGTGCAGTGTTTCCTGTGCAGTGTTTACTGTGCAGTGTTTACTGTGCCGTGTTTACTGTGCAGTGTTTACTGTGTAGTGTTTACTGTGCAGTGTTTCTTGTGCAGTGTTTACTCTGCAGTGTTTCCTGTGCAGTGTTTCTTGTGCGGTGTTTACTGTGCAGTGTTTCCTGTGCAGTTTCCTGTGCAGTGTTTACTGTGCAGTGTTTACTGTGCAGTGTTTACTGTGCCGTGTTTCCTGTGCAGTGTTTCCTGTGCAGTTTCCTGTGCAGTGTTTACTGTGCCATGTTTACTGTGCAGTGTTTACTGTGCAGTGTTGCCTGTGAAGTGTTTCCTGTGCAGTGTTTCCTGTGCAGTGTTTCCTGTGCAGTGTTTACTGTGTAGTGTTTACTGTGCAGTGTTTCCTGTGCAGTGTTTACTGTGTAGTGTTTACTGTGCAGTGTTTCCTGTGCAGTGTTTCCTGTGAAGTGTTTCCTGTGCAGTGTTTCCTGTGCAGTGTTTCCTGTGCAGTGTTTACTGTGTAGTGTTTACTGTGCAGTGTTTCCTGTGCAGTGTTTCCTGTGCAGTGTTTCCTGTGCAGTGTTTACTGTGCAGTGTTTCCTATGCAGTGGAGCCATCTGAATCAGTCAAGTCTGTCATTCCCTGCTGCAGTCTCAGTTTCTGGTGTGCTCAACAGGGTGTCAGTGACCGAACATAAGAAACTTTTATCCACAAACGATGCTTTGTTGAAGGTCAGATTCTACGTTGTATTTGTGTTCGTAGGTGCGTGTTCTTCAACAGTTCTTGACCTTTATCTTAAAATGATGATTCTTGTTTCCATAAATGATGTTCAAAGTGTGTAATCGTAGCCCTAATGTGATGTTTACTTGTTCTATGTTACGAGTTAAAGGGATGCCACATCGAAGCTCAACGTTTCTCTATCCACAATGAAAAACAAAAACTGACACATTCCACATTCAAAGCCACGGATGATTTGTCTTGTCACTTTAAGAAGAGGGAAGGTCAGGGTTCGTATGTATGGACCTGGACTAACGCCTTCAGCCATGTAGCGTAACGTGTAGTCTATAGCGTAAGTCGGTTGGCTTGGACTTGGCGGTGATATATCACCAAAACGTCTCTCTTTTAATCATTATCGAGCTTTGTAACTTACTCGTGATTGTTACCTTATGCATTCAATGATGCATATCATATATAAATCTTTAGTTTTCTTTTCCTTAAGTTCTGCTTGTCGCCGAGGACAACTCCTTCGGTATTAATGCTGACTGATGTATGTGACCGGTAGTCTTTGTCATTTTCTCCTATTCGGTACTACTCTAGTTGTAGCTTCAGCCACGCTCCATGCGGGGCACATCGCCATTAGTGTCCCTCGGCATATGGCGGGATTGTCTGAATTCTTGCATCGTACACGTGCTGCACCAAGGGCTGGTGCTCCATGCACAATATGTGACTCAGGTCCGTTGGCTTGCTGTGTTGGTCCAGCCACGTGAGTCAATCAGTTGTGCTCTGGCGTCCCTGCTCAGCTGCCTGGTGTCATCTGCATAACCAAGATGTATGAAGCGAACGCTAAATTGAGTGTGACGCCGTCATCAGTGTCGGAGCAACGACTGAACACAGAATCTAGGAATCTAAATTGAGTGTGCTGCCGTCGCCAGAGTCAATGAGCGAACACAATATCTAGTGCGCAGATAAATATGAGGAGAATCAGTCACCCGGCAATATTCCACGACGACCTTGGCCTGACACTGACCTGATGACGTTGAGTTTCCCTGGGAGCGAGGGCTCCTCCAGTGGCAGCACTGTAATCAACGAACACGACCTTGGCCTGACACTGACCTGATGACATTGAGTTTCCCTGGGAGCGAGGGCTCCACTAGTGGCAGCACTTTAATCAACGAACATGCATACGGCACTTTTTCTCACAGTCACTGTGTCGTCCACGACCTGACTTTGCATGAAGAGGTTGACCCAGCACTCTCTTCATTCCCTGTATCCGTTTTGGTTGTCTGCGATGTGTCTGTTTTGGGGTCATCTTCACTCTCCACAGGATAATGATGGACACGGCTTTGATTGAGCAGGCAGATGGTGCGGAAGTTGGAGGGGGTCGCTTCAGTATCATTTGATCTACCAACTGTAGCATGAGATCGTATTTTGGGTAAATTTACTATCCGACAGGTGGCAGCACCATTTTAACTAATTCCCACAAAACTCAGAATACCCCCACCAGCATCATATTGGTTTTGCAACCACTGCATCATACGTGCGGTCAAAGTGCATTTTCGCCGCCATGTCGATCTGTCATTGAAAAACGAGAATGCTTGTAATCGAGCAAATGCACAAGATATATCAATAAAGATGTCATTGTTGGACGCGATCCATCTTCTCAGCCATGCCTTGGGGAATGTAGAGTCGGTGATGGGTACGAATTGTTGGGAGAAATGTGGTCTTAAAATGGGACCTTGTGAACAGCCGGTCACAAGGTCACCTGGGCTGTGTGCGCCAGAAGACATTCCAGACCTGCAGCAATATTGGACACATGGACGGACATTGATGAGGATCTGTCTGTTATCGTTATTGAAGTGATACAGTAGATGATAACATGATAAGATAATCAGCCGTTTAGGAGTATCAACATGGCTGCGATGGATTCATTCCATCATACGCTGGCACATTGCTCCATAGTGATCATTAACTGCTCATCGCCAAACTTGACCTGATGCGAATCATTGACGTTTCTTATTTTCGACCTTTCTTATTTACGTAAACTAACCTTTCTTATTTACGTATATGTACCTTTCTTATTTTACTTAAACATATCTTTCTTATATACGTATACATACCTTTCTTATTTACGTAAACGTTACAAATAAAGGTAACATCGTGTTACTTGCATATGTCACAAATCTGTCAAAAGTAGTATCTTGGCTTCACTTACTTCGCTCAAGACACTAACCTTGAAAGACACGAGTCCAGTCCCAACCAGTGATCCCATTCTCTACATAATGCCCGTCTAGTGAACGACACTGCACTATACACCACTTATACGATCTTATACGGTATTTAAGATTTTTGTTGCGGGAAGGAAATTTGTGTATTCATGGTCATTGGTGCGTGTTAATCAACAGTTTATGACTTCTTTATTAAAATGATGATTCATGTTTCTATCAACCATGTGCAACAGTTGGCGATCTTAGTCATAAAATGATGATTCATGTTTCCATCAATGATGTACAACAGTTGGCAATCTTAGTCATAAAATGATGATTCAACGATGTACAACAGTTGGTGATCTGTCATAAAATGATGATTCATGTTTCCATCAACGATGTACAACAGTTGGCGATCTTAGTCATAAAATGATGATTACTTTATCCATATGTGAGCAAAAGGGAGGCCGTGTCAAAGCTAGAAGATTCACTTTCAACCATTTAGTGAATCCTCAAACAGCATCAAGAAATCGAAGGGAGTGTCAACAGCGACAGAACACGAAATGAGCTTTGGAAGACTCTTGATGTCGACGTGGCAGTGAATCCATGTTACCTGAGACAAGAATGTACCTCTCTCTGGCCTCAGCTTGGTCAGACAAAAGACTCCTGATGTCGACGTGGCAGTGAATCCATGTTACCTGAGACAAGAATGCATCTCTCTCTGGCCTCAGCTTGGTTGTGCAAAAGGCGGAAAACTTGCCTAAAATTTAATAATTCCACATTCAAGGCCACTGATGATTGGTTTTCTCGCAATGAGAAGAGGGAATGTCTGGTGCACAGAAAGCTACACGGTGAAGGTCAACCTGTCGACTCAAGTGACCATTCGATCGCCGAAGTGTGGCCAGAGCTCAGGCAAGCATACGATGACGACGACATATGGAATACTGATGAGAGTAGAACTTTATTTCCGGGCACCCACTGATACAACTGTTACATTGAATCTGAGGCAGAGAAAGGGGAGATAAGTCAAAGGAGATGGAAACAGTTGTATTCACATTCGTGTTGACTGGTGACAAGAAGAAGTTGTTTGTCGTTGGAAGAGAAAGGCACCGAGCTGCTCACGGTTGGGAAGAGTTTACATGAGGCGTACGACGCCAGTTCCTCGGCTTGGATGGCCGGGAGGCTTCAGCAGTTGTCTCACACAGTGGGAATAGGAACTGCGGAGTCAACAGAGACACATCCTTCTCCTGCTAAACTGCTCCACACATTCACCAACCACGTAGCTCACCAACATTAAACTATCCTTCCCTTCAATAAAACATCAGTTTCTAAACATATGATCGAGACATCATACATCTAAGGTGGAAAGGAAGAGTGGTGACCTGATATACCCAAAATGAGTAAACTCTTGAGTAATTTTTTTTATCAAATTTGACCATTAGTAAGGTCACTGCACCAACAAGTCCCATTTAAAAATTAGAGTGGGTTCATGGTAAGTTCTTGAGATACAACTTGAAGTTAGGATGGAGGCAATGTTCATGCAAATTTAGGTTCTGCAGTCTAATTTAACCAGATACCCTCAATGTTGTGTGCATTATCTATAATTGGTGAAATTTATTTTGATTTGGGTCTAATAACACAATGTACTTTGATCATCTGTTTTTGTCTGGGTTTTTTTCAAATGCAGTGTCTCTTCCATGTGATGGCTGGACCAACAACACGCAGTTCATCTAAAACTCAGGAAGTGGCTGGTCCAAGTACAGTTGGTGTAGTAGAGGAATTGGAAGATAACATCTCCACACTAAAGACATCAATATCACCACTAGGAATATCTCCATTTAAGAAACAGAGACTGCAACGGTCAAAACAATATGCCAAAGTAAAAGTGAAGTGGGTTGGAACAGCCATCAAGCAGAGACTACAAGCCATGAATGTAGAAGTAAGTGACACTTCATCAAATCAGACTGGTGAATCTGAAATCATGCAGCAACTAAAAGATGCATTCCATGCATCAATTAAGAAGAAACAGTTGGGCAAGACAAAAGATCTTGGAAGAATTTGGTGCCACTGATGACATGGTTAGGCGAGCAACGAAAAGGGAATCCTAGCAACCCGAAACCCACCCAACCCAAAACTATCAGGGAGAACTCTGACTCAAAGAGCAGTTGAACAAGTCAAAGAGTGGTACATATCTGATGAAGTTAGTCATGTGATGCCAGGGATGAAAGATTTTGTGTCAGAGAAAATGGAGGAGAAGCAAATTAAAATACAGAAGCACCTTATTCTCTGTAACCTCAGAGAGGCATATGAATCATTCAAAACAAAGCACGCAGAAGTACGAGTTGGATTTTCCCAGTTTGCAGATCTCCATCTGAAGGAATGTGTTCTTGTAGGAGCTAGTGGCACACATGCAGTCTGTGTGTACTGTGCATCAGAATGTCAAGTTGATGTGGATAGGTGCCAAGCTTTGTCGTGTGACATTGGAGGATATCCCACTGGAGTCCCACAAGCAAGGCCTGACTCAGATGACATGTAATCCTTCTCTTCCTAAATGTCACATGGGAGAATGTGCACAGTGTCCCAAGATATCCACTTTCAAAGAACAAATGAATGCACTGATGGAAAGAGAAATGGTAGATGAAGTGCAGTAAGCACTCACAGTCTTCACTCACACTTCGCTCCTACTCAACAGCCTTGTCAATGTCCAAGGCACAAATCTCGGTGCTCAAGGATGACATCTGCTTTGATGACATCACAGGGTTTGTCACATGCAGATATGATGGCCAGGGGTGGCTGGGGTGTGTACTGGACACTAGTGCTGATACAGAGGAAGTAACAATCAGCTTCTTTCATCCATGCAGACCAGCACCGTCATTAATTTATCCCAGGAACCCTGACGTACTAGTCACACATTGTATAAGTATTTGTATAAATATTCACACGTTACAAACGTTCACATCTCTGGGTGATTATTTGTATGTTGGTTCTTGGTCTTCCAAATACATCTGTCATTGTTACAATATGGTGTAATTTCAATTGGCCTATTCTTTTCTCACCTGCACTTGTTAAAGCGTGAGTGTTACCAAGTGCTGTCCCAACTTTAATTTGTTGTATCTCAAGAACTTACGATGGTCCCATTGTAATTTTTTTATGAAACTTGTTAACATAATGTCATAAAGATAACAATAACATTTGATCAAAATCGGAGTTTACTCCATTTGGTCTTATCAGGTCAAGGTCAGTGACCTAACTGACCTTTGTAAAAACTTTTTTAAACTGCCACGTGATGCATATATGTGAATAGAGCAATGTCTTAACTTTATCTTAAGAACAAAACCAGGACTTAAACAGGAAGTTCAACTTTGGTCTGACCTCATCTGGAAAGTGGCTCACACTCAATTCGGCCACTGTTACCATCTCTGTCCGACAGGAAGAAAAGCACTATAGTAAATAACCACAAAACCCCAAGGTTAGCATATAAATATAGAGATGATGGAGTGATGGTTACGCCATCTGGAGAGTGGCTCACACTCAATTCAGCCACAATTCGGCTACTTTTTCCATCTTTGTCCGCCAGGAAGAAAAGCATTATAGCAAATAACTCTAAATAACTGCCTTTGTGGCTTTCTAAATACATTGTCAATTGGTAGATCAGTGGCCACTGGAGCAAGGAGGCGATGGTGCGTAGAAAGAGGAGAGTGGGTGTCGGAACCCGGGAGGAAATACTGTCAGAATGCCTTCAAAGTTAGTGTAATAATATATAAATTGCTGTATTATAATTCCTTCAAATGTGAAGAGTTATTGGTGTTTCATTTATAGCAGGAGGCGGTGTGAACATATGTAATAAAACTAACATATTTTATTGTGTTGTCATATTGCGCATTTTCAAAAATATTAAGAGACGAAACATCACTATGGTAACACGTTTTGTATCAATCAGTTTAACAAACCATAGGTAATATTAATTCATGTAGTATCTCAACGTCCCATAAACAGTCATTCAGTTTGCCAATGAAAAATCATTGTGCATGCCTTTAATCATACACAGTTACTGTTGGGAATTGAGGATACTCAAATTATCTACCTTCAATAGTCTATATTTCCCTGTTTTATTGTTTCATTTAATTACATCACCTCACTTCATGATTACAAGTTACAAGTTAATATAATAAGTACATAGAGGGTGGATCTCTGTTGTTAATGTAGAGTGTGTCATTGTATTACATCACCTCACTTCATGATTACAAGTGACAAGTTAATATAATAAGTACATAGAGGGTGGATCCTGTTGTTAATGTAGAGTGTGTCATTGTATTATGTCACCTCACTTCATGATTACAAGTTACAAGTTAATATAATAAGTACATAGAGAGTGGATCTCTGTTGTTAATGTAGAGTGTGTCATTGTATTACATCACATCACTTCATGATTACAAGTGACAAGTTAATATAATAAGTACATAGAGGGTGGATCCTGTTGTTAATGTAGAGTTTGTCATCGTATTATGTCACCTCACTTCATGATTACAAGTTACAAGTTAATATAGTAACTATATAGAGGGTGGATATGTTAAACCGTATACATTATCTGTTGACGAATATATCAGAATTAAGCATAAGAGAAGTCTCAAGTCTCAAGTGGTTTACTCCAAACAGCCCAAACTTGGGCTAACGCAGGAGTTTGTGGTGGACTGTGCGCATGCGCTATGGGTGGTACATTTGATTAAAAGACTAGTATTATTAATGTTGCTGAAATGGTTTTTATCTGATAGTTTTATTTATTTTATGTATAGGATGTTTAACGAAAATTTTTAATAGGTTGGTTGTGTGTATGGATACTGTCGCTGCCTTGCCACATGCACACATAGACAGTCTCCATACCCACACCATGGATAAGTTTACGCTGAGCACTGTGTTTTAAAGGCAGTTTAGGTGAGGAGGTGTGGTGAAAGGGAGTTCCATAATAGCTTCTTGAAATGATTTTGGGTTTTTTATGTTGGTAATTTTTGATGGAATGATATTCCATATGCGAATGGCTCTGGGATAAAATGAAAAGACCATTGCATTTATACGACACTTGGGGGCTATGTATTGTCCACGGGTTCGAGAGCGAGTTAGTAGGCCTGGAGGGGGGTGATCTCAATAATGTTGTTTAGAATTTTGTAGAAGGTAGTGGCTTGTTTGATAATGCGCCTTCGTTCGAGGGTTGGCCATCCAAGGGCAGTAATTAGATCTGCTGGATTTGTGTTCCGTCTGTAATCATTTTTAACAAATCTGGCAGCAGAGTGTTGCACTCTTTCAAGGCTTTTAACTTGTGAAAAGGTGTGGGGATTCCATATGGGTGAAGAGTACTCAAGTTTTGGCCGGATTAGCATGTTGTAGGCGGTTTGCTTAACTTCGGGTTTACATGGGCCAAGAGTTCGTTTAATCATGCCTAAACATTTCGAAGATTTTGAAGTTATGTCAGTGACGTGATTTGTCCAGGTTAATTTGGAATCCAATTTTACTCCGAGGTATGAGTGGCTGGATACGGTGGATAATGGCTGGCCAGAAAGCGAGTACTTGTGTGTGCTGGGTTTAGTTTTGTTTGTTATTGGAAGGTGGACGCATTTAGATACATTAAATTCCATTTGCCATTTGTCTGACCATGTTTGGAGTTGGCTTAGGTCAGTTTGGAGAATTTTGTGGTCGGTTTTGGAAGAAATTTTACGATATATAATACTATCATCTGCAAAAAGGCATATAGAAGATTTGATGTTCCCATTTATGTCATTTATGTAGAGTAAGAAGAGGACAGGTCCTAGAACTGAACCCTGTGGGACACCAGATGTGACATCTGTGATGTCCGACAGGGCACTGTTAACTGAGACTCTCTGTTTGCGGTTGGATAGAAAAGATTTGATCCAATTTTGAGTGTTTCCAGTGATTCCGTAGGAGGTCAATTTTGATAGAAGACATAGGTGAGGCACTTTGTCGAAGGCTTTAGCAAAGTCAAGCAGGATTGCGTCAATTTGGGTCTTGTTGTCCATAGCAGTCATCCAGTCGTGGACTGTCTCAATGAGTTGAGATTCACAAGACAGTCCCGACTGGAATCCGTGTTGGAAGTGGAGAATGATGTTATGTTTGTGCAGGTGTTTCCACATGTTGCTTAGGATGATATGTTCCATTACTTTACAGAGGATGCAGGTTAGTGTTATGGGTCTGTAGTTAGCTGGGTCAGATTTATGGCTCTTTTTGTGTATAGGAGTTACTAATGCTTGTAGCCAGTCATTAGGAAGTTTACCTGTGTTGTATGATTGTTGGAAAATTTGGGTGATGATGGGAGCTATATGCTTTGCAGTTTCTTTAAGGACTCTGGCTGGGAGTTCATCTGGGCCTGTAGCTTTGTTCTGGTTTAGATTTTCCAGCTGATTTATTACGCCATCTATGCCAATTTCGAGAAGGGGGATGTTGGGGTAAGTAGAGGGGGCTATTAGGGGGATAGGGTGCTTTTCTTGGGTAAATACAGAGCTAAATTGGTTGTTTAGGGCATTTGCTTTATCTCAATCATTAATTATTGGTTGGTCGTTTACTCGAAGTGTGGGGATGCCAATGTTTTCTCGTTTATTTGCCTTAATAAATGACCAGAATCGTTTTGAATTAGTTTTCAGGCTGTCTCCAATGTGGTTGTTAACATAGTCTTTGTAGGATTTTGCTAATGCTTTAGTAGCTTGCTTTCGGAGTTCCTTAAATTTTTCCCAGTCACTGTTTAGTCCAGTTTGCTTTGCCTTTTTGTGGCTTTTGTTTCGTCTTCTCTGCATTCTAATTAGTTCACGTGTTATCCAGGGGAGGTGGGTTTTAGCTTTTGTGTATCGTCTAGGTATGTTATTGTTAATCAAGGTATTCAGACGTTCGCGGTAAAAGGTCCAGTTTATGTCTATATCCTGTGAGTTGGGGTCGATGTCGAAGTACTCAAGATTTAGTTTGTCTATGCATATGTGTTCATTGTCTTCCAGATGGAAGCTGGTAACAGTGGTATGGCAATTCATTCAACAAATGCACAGTATTTTTACAAGTGTCAAAAAAAACTTGTAACACAGCCATTCATAGGTATAATAATAGTAATATATTTATGACAATAATACTATACAATAATCTGATCATTTTCAATTAAGGTAAGTTAACTTACCTTTCAAAGCCTGCCTTTCCTGTTTATCTTTCTTCTGTTCTTCTGTTCACCAGAGTCAAGTGGAAAAAAGTTAACACGGTGAGTGACATTGTATTATTTGGAGACTTTTATCAGAAAGAAACTAAAATCCTCAGGGTAAAGACTGTATAGGTGGTTCCAAGAACACAAATCTAGCAAATCAATGATTTAAATTTCTATAAGTGGTAAATGGAACAACTGGATGATAGTCCCAGGCAATTTATACCATTTGTTACAAAGTTTTAGCTCTAGTAATACCAACACATTAAATGACAACAACTGTTGTAGCTATGTCTTCGATGTCACCACCACTTCACGCAGACTAGAGAGATATTATAATTAATAAACCTGTTATACCTAAATATTTGGTAAAAACAACTAGCACACACTCATAATGCCTAGTCATTACATTGACTAAACTTCAGATATGGAGTTGTTCACTTACCTTCGGCACCAGTCAATCTGGAATCTAGGTTCAGAACGTTCCCTGAAACAAATAAGCTTTTGCATTAGTGTCAGTCAGATACATGTGAACATCACAAAGGGGTCAATCAATCTCGTTAATTAAATATATTTATCGTTGTCATGGTTGTAATAAAACCGATGTAATTAAATCTACACGATCAGGCTGTAAAAGAAGAAAAAGCAACCAGAATGGTAACAGTCCCTATAGTAAATGGTAAAGTAATCAATGGTAAAACTATTTAAAATATTTATCGTTGTCATAGTTACAATAAAACCGATGTAATTAAATCTACACGATCAGGCTGTAAAAGAAGAAAAAGCAACCAGAATTGTAACAGTCCCTATAGTAAATGGTAAAGTAATCAATGGTAAAACTGGGAGATAGTGTCAGACAATTTATAGAATTTGTTTGAAAGTTTAGTTGAAGTAATACCAGCACATTAAAGCTGTTTCTTAAGACAATAACTGTGGCAGCTTTGTATTGGCTGTATTTCTATTCAGGTTATTGCACTGACGTGGGTTTCTTAAATTCAGTATTACAGATTTGTTTGGTGTGTTTTTTTCACCACCAATTCACACATACATCAACTGTAGAAGTTTTATACTGCAACTAATAAGCCTGTAATACTTTACCATTTTATAATGCAATACCTTCAAAATATTACAAAAGTATTGAATTATCTTTTGCAAGAGACTGGTTGACTTACCTTCAGTTCCAGTCAAACGGGAATCAAGGCCCGCAACTTGTCCTAAAAAAAAGATGATTTGTATCATTGTCAATCAAATGTACATGGACATTATTTAATGGATCCATAGGAATCAGTAATAACAGTGTATTTTGCTGCAACCTGGCTGTTAACAAACTGATACAATTACATCACACCAAGTTTTATAACAAGGTATTGTTGCCATGGCAGATACAGCCCATAATTATGGTGACAAGAACAGAAACATAATGCTACCATTCAACGATTTCAATCGTCTAACTGATAAAATGATGAAAGAGGATATTGACACGTCACTTACATCAACAGCTGTTGCGTGGGAGTCTTCGTTGTAAAGAAACAAATGACCATGTTGTCATAGGAGATGCTATTAAAGTTACTTCTAAACAGAAGGTGCATTCCAGTGGGATGGGATGGCCGTTCTTAAGTTCTGTATTACAGATTGGCATGGTGTGATTAGTTTCACAACCAATTTACACAGACACCAACTAGAAAAGTAGCAACAGCAATGATTCTGAATTACATCACAGTTGGATAATTTCTTTACAGCAGAAAGTAATGTGAAGTAATACCAGTGTTAGTCACGTACTCCGAAAAGTAGTTGTTGAATTTTTTAATTACTCCAAAATGGGCAGAAGTTTCCTGTGACTTTACAGGTTGTGAACATACGTAGAATCAACACATACTGTATTCAACCTAATAAGCCTACAGTACGCTGGAGAAATAATTGGGCAATGAAAAAATATCAAGGAATCTGTTCTCATAAGTGTACAATAAAATGTGTTTCTGTAGACAATAAGGTAGCTGTTTAACACTAGTTGTGTCATTTGGTGACAAATGTGGAACTATTGAAAAGCGGGTGCAACAACTTAACACCAGATGGCGACACTTCTCAGTTGTTCCACACTAGTCAACTTACAATAATTATGGATCCTGCTGATTAAATAGGGACTGCATGCTAATTAGGGCATGTACGCTTAATAGGTCGACTCCGGTATTCATGTTATATGTTAATTACTTAGAAACGTAATTCCTTCAATATAATATCAAATAATTGACTGAATTTCTGCAATGGAGTTGATGACTTACCTACTGCACCAGTCAATTGGGAATCAAGGCCCTGAACGTTTCCTGAAAGAAAGATGCATTTTCTATCAGTGTCAATCAAAAGCTGAATCCTTTACTTAGTGAGCCAATAAGTCTTTCTAATAAAATATGCTTAGTTAAATCCTGTTTGCTATGAAACCGTTGCAATTATATTGAGGCAATCAGGCGATATAAGAAGAAACTAAAATCCTCAGGGTAAAGACTGTATAGGTGGTTCCAAGAACACAAATCTAGCAAATCAATGATTTAAATTTCTATGAGTGGTAAATGGAACAACTGGATGATAGTCCCAGGCAATTTATACCATTTGTTACAAAGTTTTAGCTCTAGTAATACCAACACATTAAATGACAACTGTTGTAGCTATGTCTTCGATGTATTGAAACAAATGAACATGTTGCCAAAAGATGTTATTTGAGCTATTTCTAACCATGATAATGCACTCATGTGGGTTACTTCAATTCTGTATTACATATTTGCGTGGCGTGGTTAGTTTCACCACCACTTCACGCAGACTAGAGAGATATTATAATTAATAAACCTGTTATACCTAAATATTTGGTAAAAACAACTATCACACACTCATAATGCCTAGTCATTACCAGATCACCTACTCCAAATCAAAGTGTTTGATGTATTTCTTAAATATTGCAAAATGGACATAAATTTGCTGTGATCAATCATCTTGTTCATGTACTTACAGCTAGGATATATTGATTTACCATTTAGTTATGTCTGATAGCATAATACCTACAAATAACATAAAACCATTGACTTAACTTCAGATATGGAGTTGTTCACCTACCTTCGGCACCAGTCAATCTGGAATCTAGGTTCAGAACGTTCCCTGAAACAAATAAGCTTTTGCATTAGTGTCAGTCAGATACATATGAACATTACAAAGGGGTCAATCAATCTCGTTAATTAAATATATTTATCATTGTCGTGGTTATCATAAAACCGATGTAATTATATCTACACGATCAGGCTGTAAAAGAAGAAAAAGCAACCAGAATGGTAACAGTCCCTATAGTAAATGGTAAAGTACTCAATGGTAAAACTGGGAGATAGTGTCAGACAATTTATAGAATTTGTTTGAAAGTTTAGTTGAAGTAATACCAGCACATTAAAGCTGTTTCTTAAGACAATAACTGTGGCAGCTTTGTATTGGCTGTATTTCTATTCAGGTTATTGCACTGACGTGGGTTTCTTAAATTCAGTATTACAGATTTGTTTGGCGTGTTTTTTTCACCACCAATTCACACATACATCAACTGTAGAAGTTTTATACTGCAACTAATAAGCCTGTAATACTTTACCATTTTATAATGCAATACCTTCAAAATATTACAAAAGTATTGACTGAACTTCTGCAAGAGACTGGTTGACTTACCTTCAGTTCCAGTCAAACGGGAATCAAGGCCCGCAACTTGTCCTAAAAAAAAAGATTATTTGTATCATTGTCAATCAAATGTACATGGACATTATTTAATGGATCCATAGGAATAAGTAATAACAGTGTATTTTGCTGCAACCTGGCTGTTAACAAACTGATACAATTACATCACACCAAGTTTTATAACAAGGTATTGTTGCCATGGCAGATACAGCCAATAATTATGGTGACAAGAACAGAAACATAATGCTACCATTCAACGATTTCAATCGTCTAACTGATAAAATGATGAAAGAGGATATTGACACGTCATTTACATCAACAGCTGTTGCATGGGAGTCTTCGTTGTAAAGAAACAAATGACCATGTTGTCAAAGGAGACGCTATTAAAGTTATTTCTAAACAGAAGGTGCATTCCAGTGGGATGGGATGGCCGTTCTTAAGTTCTGTATTACAGATTGGCATGGTGTGATTAGTTTCACAACCAATTCACACAGACACCAACAAGAAAAGTAGCAACAGTAATGATTCTGAATTACATCACAGTTGGATAATTTCTTTACAGCAGAAAGTAATGTGAAGTAATACCAGTGTTAGTCGCGTACTCCGAAAAGTAGTTGTTGAATTTTTCAATTACTCCAAAATGGGCAGAAGTTTCCTGTGACTTTACAGATTGTGATACGTAGAATCAATACATACTGTATTCAACCTAATAAGCTTACAGTACGCTGGAAAAATAATTGGGCAATGAAAAAATATCAAGGAATCTGTTCTCATAAGTGTACAATAAAATGTGTTTCTGTAGACAATAAGGTAGCTGTTTAACACTAGTGGTGTCATTTGGTGACAAATGTAGAACTATTGAAAAGCGGTTGCAACAACTTAACACCAGATGGCGACACTTCTCAGTTGTTCTACACTAGTCAACTTACAATAATTATGAATCCTGCTGATTAAAAAGGGACTGCATACTAATTAGGGCATGTACGCTTAATAGGTCGACTCCGGTATTCATGTTATATGTTAATTACTTAGAAACGTAATTCCTTCAATATCAAATAATTGACTGAATTTCTGCAATGGAGTTGATGACTTACCTACTGCACCAGTCAATCGGGAATCAAGGCCCTGAACGTTTCCTGAAAGAAAGATGCATTTTCTATCAGTGTCAATCAAAAGCTGAATCCTATACTTAGTGAGCCAATCAGTCTTTCTAATAAAATATGCTTAGTTAAATCTTGTTTGCTATGAAACCGTTGCAATTATATTGAGGCAATCAGGCGATATAAGAAGAAACTAAAATCCTCAGGGTAAAGACTGTATAGGTGTTTCCAAGAACACAAATCTAGCAAATCAATTATTTAAATTTCTGTGAGTGGTAAATGGAACAACTGGATGATAGTCCCAGGCAATTTATACCATTTGTTACAAAGTTTTAGCTCTAGTAATACCAACACATTAAATGACAACAACTGTTGTAGCTATGTCTTCGATGTATTGAAACAAATGAACATGTTGCCAAAAGATGTTATTTGAGCTATTTCTAACCATGATAATGCACTCATATGGGTTACTTAAATTTTTTATTACATATTTGCGTGGCGTGGTTAGTTTCACCACCAATTCACGCAGACTAGAGAGATAATATAATTAATAAACCTGTTATAACTAAATATTTGGTAAAAACAACTAGCACACACTCATAATGCCTAGTCATTACCATATCACGTACTCCATATCAAAGTGTTTGATGTATTTCTTAAATATTGCAAAATGGACATAAATTTGCTGTGATCAATCATCTTGTTCATGTACTTACAGCTAGGATATATTGATTTACCATTTAGTTATGTCTGAAAGCATAATACCTACAAATAACATAAAACCATTGACTTAACTTCAGATATGGAGTTGTTCACCTACCTTCAGCACCAGTCAATCTGGAATCTAGGTTCAGAACGTTCCCTGAAACAAATAAGCTTTTGCATTACTGTCAGTCAGATACATATGAACATTACAAAGGGGTCAATCAATCTCGTTAATTAAATATATTTATCGTTGTCATGGTTGTCATAAAACCGATGTAATTAAATCTACACGATCAGGCTGTAAAAGAAGAAAAAGCAACAGAATGGTAACAGTCCCTATAGTAAATAGTAAAGTAATCAATGGTAAAACTGGGTAATAGTGTCACACAATTTATAGAATTTGTTTGAAAGTTTAGTTGAAGTAATACCAGCACATTAAAGCTGTTTCTTAAGACAATAACTGTGGCAGCTTTGTATTGGCTGTATTCCTATTCAGGTTATTGCACTGACGTGGGTTTCTTAAATTCAGTATTACAGATTTGTTTGGCGGGTTTTTTCACCACCAATTCACACATACATCAACTGTAGAAGTTTTATACTGCAACTAATAAGCCTGTAATACTTTACCATTTTGTAATGCAATACCTTCAAAATATTACAAAAGTATTGAATTATCTTTTGCAAGAGATTGATTGACTTACCTTCAGTTCCAGTCAAACGGGAATCAAGGCCCGCAACTTGTCCTAAAAAAAAGATGACTTGTATCATTGTCAATCAAATGCACATGGACATTATTTAATGGATCCATAGGAATCAGTAATAACAGTGTATTTTGCTGCAACTTGGCTGTTAACAAACTGATACAATTACATCACACCATGAAGTTTTATAACAAGGTATTGTTGCCATGCCAGATACAGCCAATAATTATGGTGAAAAGAACAGAAACATAATGCTACCATTCAACGATTTCAATCGTCTAACTGATAAAATGATGAAAGAGGATATTGACACGTCATTTACATCAACAGCTGTTGCATGGGAGTCTTCGTTGTAAAGAAACAAATGACCATGTTGTCAAAGGAGACGCTATTAAAGTTATTTCTAAACAGAAGGTGCATTCCAGTGGGATGGGATGGCCGTTCTTAAGTTCTGTATTACAGATTGGCATGGTGTGATTAGTTTCACAACCAATTCACACAGACACCAACAAGAAAAGTAGCAACAGTAATGATTCTGAATTACATCACAGTTGGATAATTTCTTTACAGCAGAAAGTAATGTGAAGTAATACCAGTGTTAGTCGCGTACTCCGAAAAGTAGTTGTTGAATTTTTCAATTACTCCAAAATGGGCAGAAGTTTCCTGTGACTTTACAGATTGTGATACGTAGAATCAATACATACTGTATTCAACCTAATAAGCTTACAGTACGCTGGAAAAATAATTGGGCAATGAAAAAATATCAAGGAATCTGTTCTCATAAGTGTACAATAAAATGTGTTTCTGTAGATTATAAGGTAGCTGTTTAACACTAGTTGTGTCATTTGGTGACAAATGTGGAACTATTGAAAAGCGGTTGCAACAACTTAACACCAGATGGCGACACTTCTCAGCTGTTCCACACTAGTCAACTTACAATAATTATGGATACTGCTGATTAAAAAGGGACTGCATGCTAATTAGGGCATGTATGCTTAATAGGTCGACTCCGATATTCATGTTATATGTTAATTACTTAGAAACGAAATTCCTTCAATATAATATCAAATAATTGACTGAATTTCTGCAATGGAGTTGATGACTTACCTACTGCACCAGTCAATCGGGAATCAAGGCCCTGAACGTTTCCTGAAAGAAAGATGCATTTTCTATCAGTGTCAATCAAAACTGAATCCTTTACTTAGTGAGCCAATCAGTCTTTCTAATAAAATATGCTTAGTTAAATCCTGTTTGCTATGAAACCGTTGCAATTATATTGAGGCAATCAGGCGATATAAGAAGAAACTAAAATCCTCAGGGTAAAGACTGTATAGGTGGTTCCAAGAACACAAATCTAGCAAATCAATGATTTAAATTTCTATGAGTGGTAAATGGAACAACTGGATGATAGTCCCAGGCAATTTATACCATTTGTTACAAAGTTTTAGCTCTAGTAATACCAACACATTAAATGACCACAACTGTTGTAGCTATGTCTTCGATGTATTGAAACAAATGAACATGTTGCCAAAAGATGTTATTTGAGCTATTTCTAACCATGATAATGCACTCATGTGGGTTACTTAAATTTTTTATTACATATTTGCGTGGCGTGGTTAGTTTCACCACCAATTCACGCAGAGTAGAGACATATTATAATTAATAAACCTTTTATAACTAAATATTTGGTAAAAACAACTAGCACACACTCATAATGCCTAGTCATTACCATATCACGTACTCCAAATCAAAGTGTTTGATGTATTTCTTAAATATTGCAAAATGGACATAAATTTGCTGTGATCAATCATCTTGTTCATGTACTTACAGCTAGAATATATTGATTTACCATTTAGTTATGTCTGAAAGCATAATACCTACAAATAACATAAAACCATTGACTTAACTTCAGATATGGAGTTGTTGACCTACCTTCGGCACCAGTCAATCTGGAATCTAGGTTCAGAACGTTCCCTGAAACAAATAAGCTTTTGCATTAGTGTCAGTCAGATACATATGAACATTACAAAAGGGTCAATCAATCTCGTTAATTAAATATATTTATCGTTGTCATGGTTGTCATAAAACCGATGTAATTAAATCTACACGATCAGGCTGTAAAAGAAGAAAAAGCAACCAGAATGGTAACAGTCCCTATAGTAAATAGTAAAGTAATCAATATAAAAAACTGGGTAATAGTGTCACACAATTTATAGAATTTGTTTGAAAGTTTAGTTGAAGTAATACCAGCACATTAAAGCTGTTTCTTAAGACAATAACTGTGGCAGCTTTGATTTGGCTGTATTTCTATTCAGGTTATTGCACTAACGTGGGTTTCTTAAATTCAGTATTACACATTTGTTTGGAGTGTTTTTTTTCCACCACCAATTCACACATACATCAACTGTAGAAGTTTTATACTGCAACTAATAAGCCTGTAATACTTTACCATTTTGTAATGCAATACCTTCAAAATATTACAAAAGTATTGACTGAACTTCTGCAAGAGACTGGTTGACTTACCTTCAGTTCCAGTCAAACGGGAATCAAGGCCCACAACTTGTCCTAAAAAAAGATGATTTGTATCATTGTCAATCAAATGCACATGGACATTATTTAATGGATCCATAGGAATTAGTAATAACAGTGTATTTTGCTGCAACCTGGCTGTTAACAAACTAATACAATTACATCACACCATGAAGTTTTATAACAAAGTATTGTTGCCATGCCAGATACAGCCCATAATTATGGTGACAAGAACAGAAACATAATGCTACCATTCAACGATTTCAATCGTCTAACTGATAAAATGATGAAAGAGGATATTGACACGTCATTTACATCAACAGCTGTTGCATGGGAGTCTTCGTTGTAAAGAAACAAATGACCATGTTGTCAAAGGAGACGCTATTAAAGTTATTTCTAAACAGAAGTTGCATTCCAGTGGGATGGGATGGCCGTTCTTAAGTTCTGTATTACAGATTGGCATGGTGTGATTAGTTTCACAACCAATTTACAAAGACACCAACTAGAAAAGTAGCAACAGTAATGATTCTGAATTACATCACAGTTGTATAATTTCTTCAAAGCAGGAAGTAATGTGAAGTAATACCAGTGTTAGTCGCATACTCCGAAAAGTAGTTGTTGAATTTTTTAATTACTCCAAAATGGGCAGAAGTTTCCTGTGACTTTACAGGTTGTGAACATACATAGAATCAACACATACTGTATTCAACCTAATAAGCCTACAGTACGCTGGAAAAATAACTGGGCAATGAAAAAATATCGTGGAATCTGTTCTCATAAGTGTACAATAAAATGTGTTTCTGTAGATTATAAGGTAGCTGTTTAACACTAGTTTTGTCATTTGGTGACAAATGTAGAACTATTGAAAAGCGGTTGCAACAACTTAACACCAGATGGCGACACTTCTCAGTTGTTCTACACTAGTCAACTTAAAATAATTATGGATCATGCTGATTAAAAAGGGACTGCATACTAATTAGGGCATGTACGCTTAATAGGTCGACTCCGGTATTCATGTTATATGTTAATTACTTAGAAACGTAATTCCTTCAATATAATATCAAATAATTGACTGAATTTCTCCAATGGAGTTGATGACTTACCTACTGCACCAGTCAATCGGGAATCAAGGCCCTGAACGTTTCCTGAAAGAAAGATGCATTTTCTATCAGTGTCAATCAAAAGCTGAATCCTATACTTAGTGAGCTAATCAGTCTTTCTAATAAAATATGCTTAGTTAAATCCTGTTTGCTATGAAACCGTTGCAATTATATTGAGGCAATCAGGCGATATAAGAAGAAACTAAAATCCTCAGGGTAAAGACTGTATAGGTGGTTCCAAGAACACAAATCTAGCAAATCAATGATTTAAATTACTATAAGTGGTAAATGGAACTGGATGATAGTCCCAGGCAATTTATATCATTTGTTACAAAGTTTTAGCTCTAATAATACCAACACATTAAATGACAACAACTGTTGTAGCTATGTCTTCGATGTATTGAAACAAATGAACATGTTGCCAAAAGATGTTATTTGAGCTATTTCTAACCATGATAATGCACTCATGTGGGTTACTTAAATTCTGTATTACATACTTGCGTCGCGTGGTTAGTTTCACCACCAATTCACGCAGACTAGAGAGATGTTATAATTAATAAACCTGTTATACCTAAATATTTGGTAAAAACAACTAGCACACACTCATAATGCCTAGTCATTACCAGATCACCTACTCCAAATCAAAGTGTTTGATGTATTTCTTAAATATTGCAAAATGGACATAAATTTGCTGTGATCAATCAACTTGTTGATGCACTTACAGCTAGGATATATTGATTTACCATTTAGTTATGTCTGAAAGCATAATACCTACAAATAACATAAAACCATTGACTTAACTTCAGATATGGAGTTGTTCACCTACCTTCGGCACCAGTCAATCTGGAATCTAGGTTCAGAACGTTCCCTGAAACAAATAAGCTTTTGCATTAGTGTCAGTCAGATACATATGAACATCACAAAGGGGTCAATCAATCTCGTTAATTAAATATATTTATCGTTGTCATGGTTGTCATAAAACCGATGTAATTAAATCTACACGACCAGGCTGTAAAAGAAGAAAAAGCAACAGAATGGTAACAGTCCCTATAGTAAATAGTAAAGTAATCAATGGTAAAACTGGGTAATAGTGTCACACAATTTATAGAATTTGTTTGAAAGTTTAGTTGAAGTAATACCAGCACATTAAAGCTGTTTCTTAAGACAATAACTGTGGCAGCTTTGTATTGGCTGTATTTCTATTCAGGTTATTGCACTGACGTGGGTTTCTTAAATTCAATATTACAGATTTGTTTGGTGTGTTTTTTTCACCACCAATTCACACATACATCAACTGTAGAAGTTTTATACTGCAACTAATAAGCCTGTAATACTTTACCATTTTGTAATGCGATACCTTCAAAATATTACAAAAGTATTGAATTATCTTTTGCAAGAGACTGGTTGACTTACCTTCAGTTCCAGTCAAACGGGAATCAAGGCCCGCAACTTGTCCTAAAAAAAAAGATGATTTGTATCATTGTCAATCAAATGTACATGGACATTATTTAATGGATCCATAGCAATCAGTAATAACAGTGTATTTTGCTGCAACCTGGTTGTTAACAAACTGATACAATTACATCACACCAAGTTTTATAACAAGGTATTGTTGCCATGGCAGATACAGCACATAATTATGGTGACAAGAACAGAAACATAATGCTACCATTCAACGATTTCAATCGTCTAACTGATAATATGATGAAAGAGGATATTGACACGTCATTTACATCAACAGCTGTTGCATGGGAGTCTTCGTTGTAAAGAAACAAATGACCATGTTGTCAAAGGAGACGCTATTAAAGTTATTTCTAAACAGAAGTTGCATTCCAGTGGGATGGGATGGCCGTTCTTAAGTTCTGTATTACAGATTGGCATGGTGTGATTAGTTTCACAACCAATTCACACAGACACCAACAAGAAAAGTAGCAACAGTAATGATTCTGAATTACATCACAGTTGGATAATTTCTTTACAGCAGAAAGTAATGTGAAGTAATACCAGTGTTAGTCGCGTACTCCGAAAAGTAGTTGTTGAATTTTTTAATTACTCCAAAATGGGCAGAAGTTTCCTGTGACTTTACAGGTTGTGAACATACGTAGATTCAATACATACTGTATTCAACCTAATAAGCTTACAGTACGCTGGAAAAATAATTGGGCAATGAAAAAATATCAAGGAATCTGTTCTCATAAGTGTACAATAAAATGTGTTTCTGTAGACAATAAGGTAGCTGTTTAACACTAGTTTTGTCATTTGGTGACAAATGTAGAACTATTGAAAAGCGGTTGCAACAACTTAACACCAGATGGCGACACTTCTCGGTTGTTCTACACTAGTCAACTTACAATAATTATGGATCCTGCTGATTAAAAAGGGACTGCATACTAATTAGGGCATGTACGCTTAATAGGTCGACTCCGGTATTCATGTTATATGTTAATTACTTAGAAACGTAATTCCTTCAATATAATATCAAATAATTGACTGAATTTCTGCAATGGAGTTGATGACTTACCTACTGCACCAGTCAATCGGGAATCAAGGCCCTGAACGTTTCCTGAAAGAAAGATGCATTTTCTATCAGTGTCAATCAAAAGCTGAATCCTATACTTAGTGAGCTAATCAGTCTTTCTAATAAAATATGCTTAGTTAAATCCTGTTTGCTATGAAACCGTTGCAATTATATTGAGGCAATCAGGCGATATAAGAAGAAACTAAAATCCTCAGGGTAAAGACTGTATAGGTGGTTCCAAGAACACAAATCTAGCAAATCAATGATTTAAATTTCTGTGAGTGGTAAATGGAACTGGATGATAGTCCCAGGCAATTTATATCATTTGTTACAAAGTTTTAGCTCTAGTAATACCAACACATTAAATGACAACAACTGTTGTAGCTATGTCTTCGATGTATTGAAACAAATGAACATGTTGCCAAAAGATGTTATTTGAGCTATTTCTAACCATGATAATGCACTCATATGGGTTACTTAAATTTTTTATTACATATTTGCGTGGCGTGGTTAGTTTCACCACCAATTCACGCAGACTAGAGAGATAATATAATTAATAAACCTGTTATAACTAAATATTTGGTAAAAACAACTAGCACACACTCATAATGCCTAGTCATTACCATATCACGTACTCCATATCAAAGTGTTTGATGTATTTCTTAAATATTGCAAAATGGACATAAATTTGCTGTGATCAATCATCTTGTTCATGTACTTACAACTAGGATATATTGATTTACCATTTAGTTATGTCTGAAAGCATAATACCTACAAATAACATAAAACCATTGACTTAACTTCAGATATGGAGTTGTTGACCTACCTTCAGCACCAGTCAATCTGGAATCTAGGTTCAGAACGTTCCCTGAAACAAATAAGCTTTTGCATTAGTGTCAGTCAGATACATATGAACATTACAAAGGGGTCAATCAATCTCGTTAATTAAATATATTTATCGTTGTCATGGTTGTCATAAAACCGATGTAATTAAATCTACACGATCAGGCTGTAAAAGAAGAAAAAGCAACCAGAATGGTAACAGTCCCTATAGTAAATAGTAAAGTAATCAATGGTAAAACTGGGTAATAGTGTCACACAATTTATAGAATTTGTTTGAAAGTTTAGTTGAAGTAATACCAGCACATTAAAGCTGTTTCTTAAGACAATAACTGTGGCAGCTTTGTATTGGCTGTATTTCTATTCAGGTTATTGCACTGACGTGGGTTTCTTAAATTCAGTATTACAGATTTGTTTGGCGGGTTTTTTTCACCACCAATTCACACATACATCAACTGTAGAAGTTTTATACTGCAACTAATAAGCCTGTAATACTTTACCATTTTGTAATGCAATACCTTCAAAATATTACAAAAGTATTGACTGAACTTCTGCAAGAGACTGGTTGACTTACCTTCAGTTCCAGTCAAACGGGAATCAAGGCCCACAACTTGTCCTAAAAAAAGATGATTTGTATCATTGTCAATCAAATGCACATGGACATTATTTAATGGATCCATAGGAATCAGTAATAACAGTGTATTTTGCTGCAACCTGGCTGTTAACAAACTGATACAATTACATCACACCATGAAGTTTTATAACAAGGTATTGTTGCCATGCCAGATACAGCCAATAATTATGGTGACAAGAACAGAAACATAATGCTACCATTCAACGATTTCAATCGTCTAACTGATAAAATGATGAAAGAGGATATTGACACGTCATTTACATCAACAGCTGTTGCATGGGAGTCTTCGTTGTAAAGAAACAAATGACCATGTTGTCAAAGGAGACGCTATTAAAGTTATTTCTAAACAGAAGGTGCATTCCAGTGGGATGGGATGGCCGTTCTTAAGTTCTGTATTACAGATTGGCATGGTGTGATTAGTTTCATAACCAATTCACACAGACACCAACAAGAAAAGTAGCAACAGTAATGATTCTGAATTACATCACAGTTGGATAATTTCTTTACAGCAGAAAGTAATGTGAAGTAATACCAGTGTTAGTCGCGTACTCCGAAAAGTAGTTGTTGAATTTTTTAATTACTCCAAAATGGGCAGAAGTTTCCTGTGACTTTACAGGTTGTGAACATACATAGAATCAACACATACTGTATTCAACCTAATAAGCCTACAGTACGCTGGAAAAATAATTGGGCAATGAAAAAATATCAAGGAATCTGTTCTCATAAGTGTACAATAAAATGTGTTTCTGTAGACAATAAGGTAGCTGTTTAACACTAGTGGTGTCATTTGGTGACAAATGTAGAACTATTGAAAAGCGGTTGCAACAACTTAACACCAGATGGCGACACTTCTCGGTTGTTCTACACTAGTCAACTTACAATAATTATGGATCCTGCTGATTAAAAAGGGACTGCATACTAATTAGGGCATGTATGCTTAATAGGTCGACTCCGATATTCATGTTATATGTTAATTACTTAGAAACGAAATTCCTTCAATATAATATCAAATAATTGACTGAATTTCTGCAATGGAGTTGATGACTTACCTACTGCACCAGTCAATCGGGAATCAAGGCCCTGAACGTTTCCTGAAAGAAAGATGCATTTTCTATCAGTGTCAATCAAAACTGAATCCTTTACTTAGTGAGCCAATCAGTCTTTCTAATAAAATATGCTTAGTTAAATCCTGTTTGCTATGAAACCGTTGCAATTATATTGAGGCAATCAGGCGATATAAGAAGAAACTAAAATCCTCAGGGTAAAGACTGTATAGGTGGTTCCAAGAACACAAATCTAGCAAATCAATGATTTAAATTTCTATGAGTGGTAAATGGAACAACTGGATGATAGTCCCAGGCAATTTATACCATTTGTTACAAAGTTTTAGCTCTAGTAATACCAACACATTAAATGACAACAACTGTTGTAGCTATGTCTTCGATGTATTGAAACAAATGAACATGTTGCCAAAAGATGTTATTTGAGCTATTTCTAACCATGATAATGCACTCATATGGGTTACTTAAATTTTTTATTACATATTTGCGTGGCGTGGTTAGTTTCACCACCAATTCACGCAGAGTAGAGACATATTATAATTAATAAACCTTTTATAACTAAATATTTGGTAAAAACAACTAGCACACACTCATAATGCCTAGTCATTACCATATCACGTACTCCATATCAAAGTGTTTGATGTATTTCTTAAATATTGCAAAATGGACATAAATTTGCTGTGATCAATCATCTTGTTCATGTACTTACAGCTAGGATATATTGATTTACCATTTAGTTATGTCTGAAAGCATAATACCTACAAATAACATAAAACCATTGACTTAACTTCAGATATGGAGTTGTTGACCTACCTTCGGCACCAGTCAATCTGGAATCTAGGTTCAGAACGTTCCCTGAAACAAATAAGCTTTTGCATTAGTGTCAGTCAGATACATATGAACATTACAAAGGGGTCAATCAATCTCGTTAATTAAATATATTTATCGTTGTCATGGTTGTCATAAAACCGATGTAATTAAATCTACACGATCAGGCTGTAAAAGAAGAAAAAGCAACCAGAATGGTAACAGTCCCTATAGTAAATAGTAAAGTAATCAATGGATAAACTGGGTAATAGTGTCACACAATTTATAGAATTTGTTTGAAAGTTTAGTTGAAGTAATAACAGCACATTAAAGCTGTTTCTTAAGACAATAACTGTGGCAGCTTTGATTTGGCTGTATTTCTATTCAGGTTATTGCACTAACGTGGGTTTCTTAAATTCAGTATTACACATTTGTTTGGCGTGTTTTTTTTGCACCACCAATTCACACATACATCAACTATAGAAGTTTTATACTGCAACTAATAAGCCTGTAATACTTTACCATTTTGTAATGCGATACCTTCAAAATATTACAAAAGTATTGAATTATCTTTTGCAAGAGACTGGTTGACTTACCTTCAGTTCCAGTCAAACGGGAATCAAGGCCCGCAACTTGTCCTAAAAAAAAAGATGATTTGTATCATTGTCAATCAAATGTACATGGACATTATTTAATGGATCCATAGGAATCAGTAATAACAGTGTATTTTGCTGCAACCTGGCTGTTAACAAACTGATACAATTACATCACACCATGAAGTTTTATAACAAGGTATTGTTGCCATGCCAGATACAGCCAATAATTATGGTGACAAGAACAGAAACATAATGCTACCATTCAACGATTTCAATCGTCTAACTGATAAAATGATGAAAGAGGATATTGACACGTCATTTACATCAACAGCTGTTGCATGGGAGTCTTCGTTGTAAAGAAACAAATGACCATGTTGTCAAAGGAGACGCTATTAAAGTTATTTCTAAACAGAAGGTGCATTCCAGTGGGATGGGATGGCCGTTCTTAAGTTCTGTATTACAGATTGGCATGGTGTGATTAGTTTCACAACCAATTCACACAGACACCAACAAGAAAAGTAGCAACAGTAATGATTCTGAATTACATCACAGTTGGATAATTTCTTTACAGCAGAAAGTAATGTGAAGTAATACCAGTGTTAGTCGCGTACTCCGAAAAGTAGTTGTTGAATTTTTTAATTACTCCAAAATGGGCAGAAGTTTCCTGTGACTTTACAGGTTGTGAACATACGTAGATTCAATACATACTGTATTCAACCTAATAAGCTTACAGTACGCTGGAAAAATAATTGGGCAATGAAAAAATATCAAGGAATCTGTTCTCATAAGTGTACAATAAAATGTGTTTCTGTAGACAATAAGGTAGCTGTTTAACACTAGTGGTGTCATTTGGTGACAAATGTAGAACTATTGAAAAGCGGTTGCAACAACTTAACACCAGATGGCGACACTTCTCGGTTGTTCTACACTAGTCAACTTACAATAATTATGGATCCTGCTGATTAAAAAGGGACTGCATACTAATTAGGGCATGTACGCTTAATAGGTCGACTCCGGTATTCATGTTATATGTTAATTACTTAGAAACGTAATTCCTTCAATATAATATCAAATAATTGACTGAATTTCTGCAATGGAGTTGATGACTTACCTACTGCACCAGTCAATCGGGAATCAAGGCCCTGAACGTTTCCTGAAAGAAAGATGCATTTTCTATCAGTGTCAATCAAAAGCTGAATCCTATACTTAGTGAGCTAATCAGTCTTTCTAATAAAATATGCTTAGTTAAATCCTGTTTGCTATGAAACCGTTGCAATTATATTGAGGCAATCAGGTGATATAAGAAGAAACTAAAATCCTCAGGGTAAAGACTGTATAGGTGGTTCCAAGAACACAAATCTAGCAAATCAATGATTTAAATTTCTGTGAGTGGTAAATGGAACTGGATGATAGTCCCAGGCAATTTATATCATTTGTTACAAAGTTTTAGCTCTAGTAATACCAACACATTAAATGACAACAACTGTTGTAGCTATGTCTTCGATGTATTGAAACAAATGAACATGTTGCCAAAAGATGTTATTTGAGCTATTTCTAACCATGATAATGCACTCATATGGGTTACTTAAATTTTTTATTACATATTTGCGTGGCGTGGTTAGTTTCACCACCAATTCACGCAGAGTAGAGACATATTATAATTAATAAACCTGTTATAACTAAATATTTGGTAAAAACAACTAGCACACACTCATAATGCCTAGTCATTACCATATCACGTACTCCATATCAAAGTGTTTGATGTATTTCTTAAATATTGCAAAATGGACATAAATTTGCTGTGATCAATCATCTTGTTCATGTACTTACAGCTAGGATATATTGATTTACCATTTAGTTATGTCTGAAAGCATAATACCTACAAATAACATAAAACCATTGACTTAACTTCAGATATGGAGTTGTTGACCTACCTTCGGCACCAGTCAATCTGGAATCTAGGTTCAGAACGTTCCCTGAAACAAATAAGCTTTTGCATTAGTGTCAGTCAGATACATATGAACATTACAAAGGGGTCAATCAATCTCGTTAATTAAATATATTTATCGTTGTCATGGTTGTCATAAAACCAATGTAATTAAATCTACACGATCAGGCTGTAAAAGAAGAAAAAGCAACCAGAATGGTAACAGTCCCTATAGTAAATAGTAAAGTAATCAATATAAAAAACTGGGTAATAGTGTCACACAATTTATAGAATTTGTTTGAAAGTTTAGTTGAAGTAATACCAGCACATTAAAGCTGTTTCTTAAGACAATAACTGTTGCAGCTTTGATTTGGCTGTATTTCTATTCAGGTTATTGCACTGACGTGGGTTTCTTAAATTCAGTATTACAGATTTGTTTGGCCTGTTTTTTTTCCACCACCAATTCACACATACATCAACTGTAGAAGTTTTATACTGCAACTAATAAGCCTGTAATACTTTACCATTTTGTAATGCAATACCTTCAAAATATTACAAAAGTATTGACTGAAATTCTGCAAGAGACTGGTTGACTTACCTTCAGTTCCAGTCAAACGGGAATCAAGGCCCACAACTTGTCCTAAAAAAAGATGATTTGTATCATTGTCAATCAAATGCACATGGACATTATTTAATGGATCCATAGGAATCAGTAATAACAGTGTATTTTGCTGCAACTTGGCTGTTAACAAACTGATACAATTACATCACACCATGAAGTTTTATAACAAGGTATTGTTGCCATGCCAGATACAGCCAATAATTATGGTGACAAGAACAGAAACATAATGCCACCATTCAACGATTTCAATCGTCTAACTGATCAAATGATGAAAGAGGATATTGACACGTCATTTACATCAACAGCTGTTGCATGGGAGTCTTCGTTGTAAAGAAACAAATGACCATGTTGTCAAAGGAGACGCTATTAAAGTTATTTCTAAACAGAAGGTGCATTCCAGTGGGATGGGATGGCCGTTCTTAAGTTCTGTATTACAGATTGGCATGGTGTGATTAGTTTCACAACCAATTCACACAGACACCAACAAGAAAAGTAGCAACAGTAATGATTCTGAATTACATCACAGTTGGATAATTTCTTTACAGCAGAAAGTAATGTTAAGTAATACCAGTGTTAGTCGCGTACTCCGAAAAGTAGTTGTTGAATTTTTCAATTACTCCAAAATGGGCAGAAGTTTCCTGTGACTTTACAGATTGTGATACGTAGAATCAATACATACTGTATTCAACCTAATAAGCTTACAGTACGCTGGAAGAATAATTGGGCAATGAAAAAATATCAAGGAATCTGTTCTCATAAGTGTACAATAAAATGTGTTTCTGTAGATTATAAGGTAGCTGTTTAACACTAGTTGTGTCATTTGGTGACAAATGTGGAACAATTGAAAAGCGGTTGCAACAACTTAACACCAGATGGCGACACTTCTCAGCTGTTCCACACTAGTCAACTTACAATAATTATGGATACTGCTGATTAAAAAGGGACTGCATGCTAATTAGGGCATGTATGCTTAATAGGTCGACTCCGATATTCATGTTATATGTTAATTACTTAGAAACGAAATTCCTTCAATATAATATCAAATAATTGACTGAATTTCTGCAATGGAGTTGATGACTTACCTACTGCACCAGTCAATCGGGAATCAAGGCCCTGAACGTTTCCTGAAAGAAAGATGCATTTTCTATCAGTGTCAATCAAAAGCTGAATCCTTTACTTAGTGAGCCAATCAGTCTTTCTAATAAAATATGCTTAGTTAAATCCTGTTTGCTATGAAACCGTTGCAATTATATTGAGGCAATCAGGCGATATAAGAAGAAACTAAAATCCTCAGGGTAAAGACTGTATAGGTGGTTCCAAGAACACAAATCTAGCAAATCAATGATTTAAATTTCTACGAGTGGTAAATGGAACAACTGGATGATAGTCCCAGGCAATTTATACCATTTGTTACAAAGTTTTAGCTCTAGTAATACCAACACATTAAATGACAACAACTGTTGTAGCTATGTCTTCGATGTATTGAAACAAATGAACATGTTGCCAAAAGATGTTATTTGAGCTATTTCTAACCATGATAATGCACTCATATGGGTTACTTAAATTTTGTATTACATATTTGCGTGGCGTGGTTAGTTTCACCACCAATTCACGCAGAGTAGAGAAATATTATAATTAATAAACCTTTTATAACTAAATATGTGGTAAAAACAACTAGCACACACTCATAATGCCTAGTCATTACCATATCACGTACTCCATATCAAAGTGTTTGATGTATTTCTTAAATATTGCAAAATGGACATAAATTTGCTGTGATCAATCATCTTGTTCATGTACTTACAGCTAGGATATATTGATTTACCATTTAGTTATGTCTGAAAGCATAATACCTACAAATAACATAAAACCATTGACTTAACTTCAGATATGGAGTTGTTGACCTACCTTCAGCACCAGTCAATCTGGAATCTAGGTTCAGAACATTCCCTTAAACAAATAAGCTTTTGCATTAAGTGTCAGTCAGATACATATGAACATTACAAAGGGGTCAATCAATCTCGTTAATTAAATATATTTATCGTTGTCATGGTTGTCATAAAACCAATGTAATTAAATCTACACGATCAGGCTGTAAAAGAAGAAAAAGCAACCAGAATGGTAACAGTCCCTATAGTAAATGGTAAAGTAATCAATGGTAAAACTGGGAGATAGTGTCAGACAATTTATAGAATTTGTTTGAAAGTTTAGTTGGAGTAATACCAGCACATTAAAGCTGTTTCTTAAGACAATAACTGTGGCAGCTTTGTATTGGCTGTATTTCTATTCAGGTTATTGCACTAACGTGGGTTTCTTAAATTCAGTATTACAGATTTGTTTGGTGTGTTTTTTTCACCACCAATTCACACATACATCAACTGTAGAAGTTTTATTCTGCAACTAATAAGCCTGTAATACTTTACCATTTTATAATGCAATACCTTCAAAATATTACAAAAGTATTGAATTATCTTTTGCAAGAGACTGGTTGACTTACCTTCAGTTCCAGTCAAACGGGAATCAAGGCCCGCAACTTGTCCTAAAAAAAAGATGATTTGTATCATTGTCAATCAAATGTACATGGACATTATTTAATGGATCCATAGGAATCAGTAATAACAGTGTATTTTGCTGCAACCTGGCTGTTAACAAACTGATACAATTACATCACACCAAGTTTTATAACAAGGTATTGTTACCATGGCAGATACAGCCCATAATTATGGTGACAAGAACAGAAACATAATGCTACCATTCAACGATTTCAATCGTCTGATAAAATGATGAAAGAGGATATTGACGTGTCATTTACATCAACAGCTGTTGCATGGGAGTCTTCGTTGTAAAGAAACAAATGACCATGTTGTCAAAGGAGATGCTATTAAAGTTATTTCTAAACAGAAGGTATATTCCAGTGGGATGGGATGGCCGTTCTTAAGTTCTGTATTACAGATTGGCATGGTGTGATTAGTTTCACAACCAATTTACACAGACACCAACTAGAAAAGTAGTAACAGTAATGATTCTGAATTACATCACAATTGGATAATTTCTTTACAGCAGAAATAATGTGAAGTAATACCAGTGTTAGTCACGTACTCCGAAAAGTAGTTGTTGAATTTTTTAATTACTCCAAAATGGGCAGAAGTTTCCTGTGACTTTACAGGTTGTGAACATACGTAGATTCAATACATACTGTATTCAACCTAATAAGCCTACAGTACGCTGGAAAAATAATTGGGCAATGAAAAAATATCAAGGAATCTGTTCTCATAAGTGTAAAATAAAATGTGTTTCTGTAGACAATAAGGTAGCTGTTTAACACTAGTGGTGTCATTTGGTGACAAATGTAGAACTATTGAGAAGCGGTTTCAACAACTGAACACCAGATGGCGACACTTCTCAGTTGTTCCACACTAGTCAACTTACAATAATTATGGATCCTGCTGATTAAAAAGGGACTGCATGCTAATTAGGGCATGTACGCTTAATAGGTCCACTCCGGTATTCATGTTATAATATGTTAATTATATAGAAACGTAATTCCTTCAATATAATATCAAATAATTGACTGAATTTCTGCAATGGAGTTGATGACTTACCTACTGCACCAGTCAATCGGGAATCAAGGCCCTGAACGTTTCCTGAAAGAAAGATGCATTTTCTATCAGTGTCAATCAAAAGCTGAATCCTTTACTTAGTGAGCCAATCAGTCTTTCTAATAAAATATGCTTAGTTAAATCCTGTTTGCTATCAAACCGTTGCAATTATATTGAGGCAATCAGGCGATAAAATCCTCAGGGTAAAGTCTGTATAGGTGGTTCCAAGAACACAAATCTAGCAAATCAATGATTTAAATTTCTATGAGTGGTAAATGGAACAACTGGAAGATAGTCCCAGGCAATGTACACCATTTGTTACAAAGTGTTAGCTCTAGTAACACCAACACATTAAATGACAACTGTTGTAGCTATGTCTTCGATGTATTGAAACAAATGAAAATGTTGTCAAAAGATGTTAGTTGAGCTATTTCTAACCATGATAATGCACTCATGTGGGTTACTTAAATTCTGTATTACATATTTGCGTGGCGTGGTTAGTTTCACAACCAATTCACGCAGACTAGAGAGATATTATAATTACTAAACCTGTTATACCTAAATATTTGGTAAAAACAACTAGCACACACTTATAATGCCTAGTCATTACCAGATCACCTACTCCAAATCAAAGTGTTTGATGTATAATATTGCAAAATGGACATAAATTTGCTGTGATCAATCATCTTGTTCATGTACTTACAGTTAGGATATATTGATTTACCATTTAGTTATGTATGATAGCATAATACCTACAAATAACATAAAACCATTGACTTAACTTCAGATATGGAGTTGTTCACCTACCTTCAGCACCAGTCAATCTGGAATCTAGGTTCAGAACGTTCCCTGAAACAAATCAGCTTTTGCATTAGTGTCAGTCAGATACATATGAACATTACAAAGGGGTCAATCAATCTCGTTAATTAAATATATTTATCGTTGTCATGGTTGTCATAAAACCGATGTAATTAAATCTACACGATCAGGCTGTAAAAGAAGAAAAAGCAACTAGAATGGTAACAGTTCCTATAGTAAATGGTAAAGTAATCAATGGTAAAACTGGGAGATAGTGTCAGACAATTTATAGAATTTGTTTGAAAGTTTAGTTGAAGTAATACGAGCACATTAAAGCTGTTTCTTAAGACAATAACTGTGGCAGCTTTGTATTGGCTGTATTTCTATTCAGGTTATTGCACTGACGTGGGTTTCTTAAATTCAGTATTACAGATTTGTTTGGCGTGTTTTTTTCACCACCAATTCACACATACATCAACTGTAGAAGTTTTATACTGCAACTAATAAGCCTGTAATACTTTACCATTTTGTAATGCAATACCTTCAAAATATTACAAAAGTATTGACTGAACTTCTGCAAGAGACTGGTTGACTTACCTTCAGTTCCAGTCAAACGGGAATCAAGGCCCGCAACTTGTCCTTAAAAAAAGATGATTTGTATCATTGTCAATCAAATGTACATGGACATTATTTAATGGATCCATAGGAATTAGTAATAACAGTGTATTTTGCTGCAACCTGGCTGTTAACAAACTGATACAATTACATCACACCAAGTTTTATAACAAGGTATTGTTGCCATGGCAGATACAGCACATAATTATGGTGACAAGAACAGAAACATAATGCTACCATTCAACGATTTCAATCGTCTAACTGATAAAATGATGAAAGAGGATACTGACACGTCATTTACATCAACAGCTGTTGCATGGGAATCTTCGTTGTAAAGAAACAAATGACCATGTTGTCAAAGGAGATGCTATTAAAGTTATTTCTAAACAGAAGGTGCATTCCAGTGGGATGGGATGGCCGTTCTTAAGTTCTGTATTACAGATTGGCATGGTGTGATTAGTTTCACAACCAATTTACACAGACACCAACTAGAAAAGTAGCAACAGTAATGATTCTGAATTACATCACAGTTGGATAATTTCTTTACAGCAGAAAGTAATGTGAAGTAATACCAGTGTTAGTCGCATACTCCGAAAAGTAGTTGTTGAATTTTTTAATTACTCCAAAATGGGCAGAAGTTTCCTGTGACTTTACAGGTTGTGAACATACATAGAATCAACACATACTGTATTCAACCTAATAAGCTTACAGTACGCTGGAAAAATAATTGGGCAATGAAAAAATATCAAGGAATCTGTTCTCATAAGTGTAAAATAAAATGTGTTTCTGTAGACAATAAGGTAGCTGTTTAACACTAGTGGTGTCATTTGGTGACAAATGTAGAACTATTGAAAAGCGGTTGCAACAACTTAACACCAGATGGCGACACTTCTCATTTGTTCCACACTAGTCAACTTACAACAATTATGGATCCTGCTGATTAAAAAGGGACTGCATGCTAATTAGGGCATGTACGCTTAATAGGTCGACTCCGGTATTCATGTTATATGTTAATTACTTAGAATCGTAATTCCTTCAATATAATATCAAATAATTGACTGAATTTCTGCAATGGAGTTGATGACTTACCTACTGCACCAGTCAATCGGGAATCAAGGCCCTGAACGTTTCCTGAAAGAAAGATGCATTTTCTATCATTGTCAATCAAAAGCTGAATCCTTTACTTAGTGAGCCAATCAGTCTTTCTAATAAAATATGCTTAGTTAAATCCTGTTTGCTATGAAACCGTTGCAATTATATTGAGGCAATCAGGCGATAAAATCCTCAGGGTAAAGACTGTATAGGTGGTTCCAAGAACACAAATCTAGCAAATCAATGATTTAAATTTCTATGAGTGGTAAATGGAACAACTGGAAGATAGTCCCAGGCAATGTACACCATTTGTTAAAAAGTGTTAGCTCTAGTAATACCAACACATTAATGACAACTGTTGTAGCTATGTCTTCGATGTATTGAAACAAATGAACATGTTGTCAAAAGATGTTAGTTGAGCTATTTCTAACCATGATAATGCACTCATGTGGGTTACTTAAATTCTGTATTACATATTTGCGTGGTGTGGTTAGTTTCACCACCAATTCACGCAGATTAGAGAGATATTATAATTACTAAACCTGTTATACCTAAATATTTGGTAAAAACAACTAGCACACACTCATAATGCCTAGTCATTACCAGATCACCTACTCCAAATCAAAGTGTTTGATGTATAATATTGCAAAATGGACATAAATTTGCTGTGATCAATCATCTTGTTCATGTACTTACAGCTAGGATATATTGATTTACCATTTAGTTATGTATGATAGCATAATACCTACAAATAACATAAAACCATTGACTTAACTTCAGATATGGAGTTGTTCACCTACCTTCAGCACCAGTCAATCTGGAATCTAGGTTCAGAACGTTCCCTGAAACAAATAAGCTTTTGCATTAGTGTCAGTCAGATACATATGAAGATTACAAAGGGGTCAATCAATCTCGTTAATTAAATATATTTATCGTTGTCATGGTTGTCATAAAACCGATGTAATTAAATCTACACGATCAGGCTGTAAAAGAAGAAAAAGCAACCAGAAAGGTAACAGTCCCTATAGTAAATGGTAAAGTAATCAATGGTAAAACTGGGAGATAGTGTCAGACAATTTATAGAATTTGTTTGAAAGTTTAGTTGAAGTAATACCAGCACATTAAAGCTGTCTCTTAAGACTATATCTGTGGCAGCTTTGTATTGGCTGTATTTCTATTCAGGTTATTGCACTGACGTGGGTTTCTTAAATTCAGTATTACAGATTTGTTTGGCGTGTTTTTTCCACCACCAATTCACACATACATCAACTGTAGAAGTTTTATACTGCAACTAATAAGCCTGTAATACTTTACCATTTTGTAATGCAATACCTTCAAAATATTACAAAAGTATTGACTGAACTTCTGCAAGAGACTGGTTGACTTACCTTCAGTTCCAGTCAAACGGGAATCAAGGCCCACAACTTGTCCTAAAAAAAGATGATTTGTATCATTGTCAATCAAATGCACATGGACATTATTTAATGGATCCATAGGAATCAGTAATAACAGTGTATTTTGCTGCAACTTGGCTGTTAACAAACTGATACAATTACATCACACCATGAAGTTTTATAACAAGGTATTGTTGCCATGCCAGATACAGCCAATAATTATGGTGACAAGAACAGAAACATAATGCCACCATTCAACGATTTCAATCGTCTAACTGATCAAATGATGAAAGAGGATATTGACACGTCATTTACATCAACAGCTGTTGCATGGGAGTCTTCGTTGTAAAGAAACAAATGACCATGTTGTCAAAGGAGACGCTATTAAAGTTATTTCTAAACAGAAGGTGCATTCCAGTGGGATGGGATGGCCGTTCTTAAGTTCTGTATTACAGATTGGCATGGTGTGATTAGTTTCACAACCAATTCACACAGACACCAACAAGAAAAGTAGCAACAGTAATGATTCTGAATTACATCACAGTTGGATAATTTCTTTACAGCAGAAAGTAATGTGAAGTAATACCAGTGTTAGTCGCGTACTCCGAAAAGTAGTTGTTGAATTTTTCAATTACTCCAAAATGGGCAGAAGTTTCCTGTGACTTTACAGATTGTGATACGTAGAATCAATACATACTGTATTCAACCTAATAAGCTTACAGTACGCTGGAAAAATAATTGGGCAATGAAAAAATATCAAGGAATCTGTTCTCATAAGTGTACAATAAAATGTGTTTCTGTAGATTATAAGGTAGCTGTTTAACACTAGTTGTGTCATTTGGTGACAAATGTGGAACAATTGAAAAGCGGTTGCAACAACTTAACACCAGATGGCGACACTTCTCAGCTGTTCCACACTAGTCAACTTACAATAATTATGGATCCTGCTGATTAAAAAGGGGATGTATGCTAATTATGGCATGTACGCTTAATAGGTCGACTCCGGTATTCATGTTATATGTTAATTACTTAGAAACGTAATTCCTTCAATATAATATAAAACAATTGACTGAATTTCTGCAATGGAGTTGATGACTTACCTTCAGCACCAGTCAATCGGGAATCAAGGCCTTGAACGTTTCCTGAAACAAATTGTCTTGGGTTAGGAATTTGGCATGTTGGTTTCGCGTCGCGAAAACGATTAAATTTAAGATGTAATTGAAGCATGTCATTTCACCCAAGTGTTATGTTGGTATTGCATACTAAATGCATTTAAAACTGTTTATCTGATTCTTACGCGAGGCGTATTTGTGAATCTCGATTGCAATTTACAAACCGTCAAAGCGTAGCCAGCGACAGCGATTGATGTCGGCGACAGCGCAAAACAAACAACACGTTGATACTCGTCCATTGATTTTGTTCGCCTAATGTTTCTTGAGAATTGTCAAAGCAATTCTACGTAGGTTTAAGCAGACCCTTTGGCATTTTCCCCTGGCGGCAGAAAATCGGGGTCCACAACTGACCGCGTTATATCTGAATCCGCGTAATAACGAGGTGCGACTGTATACTGTGTGTTTGGCAGTCCGCTCCAACTCTGCTTTGGTCCCACACACTACTTAGTCATCGATTTAAAAATGTTATAGTTCTTTTTCTAACGTCATCTTCCTTACGAAATTTGCAGTGTTCGACACCTAGGCTAATGCGCGCATCAACCTTTGCTTGGGCTTGGCGGTGATATATCACCAAAACGTCTGTCTTTTAATCATTATGGAGCTTTGTAACTTACTCGTGATTGTTACCTTATGCATTCAATGATGCATATCATATATAAATCTTTAGTTTGTTTTTCCTTAAGTTCTGCTTTTTGCCGAGGACAACTCCTTCGGTATTAATGCGGACCCTGAACTAAGACTGACATATGTGACCGGTAGTCTTTGCCATTCTCTCCTATTCAGAGTTGTAGCTTCAGCCACGCTCCATGCGGGGCACATCGCCATTAGTGTCCCTCGGCGTGTGGCGGGATTGTCTGAATTCTCGCGTCGTACACGTGCCGCACCAAGGGCTGGTGCTCCATGCACAATATGTGACTCAGGTCCGTTGGCTTGCTGTGTTGGTCCAGCCACGTGAGTCAATCAGTTGCGCTCTGGCATCCCTGCTCAGCTGCCTGGTGTCATCTGCATAACCAAGATGTATGAGGCGAACGCTAAATTGAGTGTGACGCCATCAACAGGGTCGGAGCAACGACTGAACACAGAATCTAGGAATCTAAATTGAGCAATGAGCAACAGTATCTAGCACGCAGATAAATATCAGGAGAATCAGTCACCCGGCAATATTCCACGACAACCTTGGCCTGACACTGACCTGACGATGTTGAGTTTCTCTGGGAGCGAGGGCTCCACCAGTGGCAGTCCTGTAATCAATGAACATGCATACAGCACTTTTTCTCGCAGCCACAATGTCGTCCACGACCTGACTTTGTATGAATAGGTTGCCCCGGCACTGAATCCGTTCTGGTTGTCCGCGATGTGTCTGTTTTTGGTCATCTTCACTCTCCAGAGGATGATGATGGACACGGCTTTGATTGAGCAGGCAGATGGTGCGGAAGTTGGAGGGGGTCGCTTCTGTGCCATTTGGCATGAGATCGCGTATTGGGTCAATTTAGTATCCGACAGGTGGCGGCACCATTTTAACTAATTCCCACAAAACCCAGAAGCCACTTTGTGAACCCCCCCAGCATAATATTGGTTTTGCAACCACTGCATCATATGTGCGGTCAAAGCGCATTTTCGCCACCATGTCGATCTGTCATTGAAAAACGAGAATGCTTTTCATCGAGCAAATGCACAAGATATATCAATGAAAATGTCATTATTTGATGCGATCCAGCTTCTCAGCCATGCCTGGGTGACTGTAAAGTCGGTGACGGGCACAAATTGTCGGGAGAAATGTGGTCTTAAAATGGGACCTTGTGAACAGCCGGTCACTAGGTCACCTGGGCTGTGTGCGCCAGAAGACATTCCAGTCCCGTATCAGCATTGGACACATGGACGGACATTGACGAGGATCTGTCCATTGCCAGACCCATGGGTGGTGATGTTATCATTGGACACATGGACGGACATTGACGAGGATCTGTCCATTGCCAGACCCATGGGTGGTGATGTTATCATTGGACACATGGACGGACATTGACGAGGATCTGTCCATTGCCAGACCCATTGGTGGTGATGTTATCATTGGACACATGGACAGACATTGACGAGGATCTGTCCATTGCCAGACCCTTGGGTGGTGATGTTATCATTACTGAAGTGATACAGTAGATAACACGGATAACATAATCAGCCATTTAGGAGTATCAACATGGTTGGGACGGATTCATTTCGCCATACGCTGGTCCACTGCTCCACAGTGATCATTAACTGCTCATCGCCAAACTTGACCTCAGGCGAATCATTGACGGTTCTTATTTTCGACCTTTCTTATTTACGTAAACTAACCTTTCTTATTTACGTATACGTACCTCTCTTGCTTTGCGTATACGTACCTTTCTTATTTTACGTAAATGTATCTTTCTTATACACGTATACATACCTTTCTCAGTTACGTAAATGTTACAAATAAAGGTAACATCGTGTTACTTGCAGATGTCACAAATATATGTGTCAAAAGTAATATCTTGGCTTCACTTACTTCGCTCAAGACACTAACCTTGAAAGACATGACGCCAGTCCCAACCAGCTGTTTGTGATCTCATTCTCTACATAATGCCCGTCTAGTGAATGACACTGCACTATACACCACTTATACGATCATCGGGTATTTAAGGTTTTCGTTGCGGGAAGCCTGGGGTTTCATGGGAGGATGGGGCACGCAATATCGTCGATTAGGAGCCGCCATGGTATTCCCAGTTGAGAAGTTGGTTGAAATCTAGTGCTACGATTTCACCACTTGTATTCCCCACTTTCCCACTAGAAAGAAACGAGTGGAACGCAAAAGTCCTAATTGAGAACTCATAATTCCCAGTGTCTCAGTTCAACGAAAGCAGCATTCAATTAAAATGGTAACTATTATATTCTTCAGTCAACATCGTAGGAACCTAAATGAATAATGTGTTTACAGGGAGACAATAATATGTATTGTTCAAGTCAGGCTTGGCGCATGTTTCATGATGTTGTTTTAACAAATCTCACATCAGTCACTTCAGACACCATGTAAACATGTACTAGAAACTTCTATTTTACTAGCTACGTCAAGTAGCATTTCTGTTTGATTTGCACTGATCATTGACTCTTTAAATAGGAAATAAAACAAAACTATTTTAAAAGGAATACGTACATTTGACTTACTGGCCATGAATTATAATTTGTCATGGCTTCGTAGAACATATATAAACATAATATGTTTGACTTACTGGCCATGAATTATAATTTGTCATGGCTTCGTAGAACATATATAAACATAACATGTTTGATTTACTGGCCATGAATTATAATTTGTCATGGCTTGATAGAACATATATAAACATAATATGTTTGACTTACTGGCCATGAATTATAATTTGTCATGGCTTCATAGAACATATATAAACATAATATGTTTGACTTACTGGCCATGCGTTATAATTTGTCATGGCTTCATAGAACATGCATAAACATAACATATGTCTGATTTAATGACCACGCGTTATAATTTGTCAAAGCTTCATAGAATATACATAAACATAACATGTTTGATTTACTTACTGGCCACCCGTTATAATTTGTCAAGGTTTCATAGAACATACATTTTGAACAACATATGTTTGATATACTGGTCATGCATTATAATTTATCAATGTTTCATAGAACATACATAAGCATAACATATGTTTGATTTACTGGCCTGCGTTATGATTTGTCAAGGCTTCATAGAACATGCATAAACATAACTTATGTTTGAATTACACTGGTCTTTATTATATTCCACTGTGCCATGAAGTCATGAAACATAGGCAGGTTTTGCAATGATCAATGTCTTATCGTCCCAGGCAACCAGTCTCTAAGATGAATGAATCTGTTCCTATCAGATAAATCCCACCAAAGTGACAGTTATTGCTGTAGTTTTATAAAAGGATTTTTTCTCAATAACAAATGAATAGTCACTAAAGCTTACAATCAATAACTTTTTATTTCCCTGTGCACCAACATATTTATTATGTTTGCAGTTAATTTACATTTCTCAATGTCATATCAATAACATACCTCCAACTAATGCTTATCCAAACATGATCAGTAATCGCTACAGTGTACTCCGATCAACATAATGACAAGTAACAGAATGTCTAGAACAGAATCATTCCCTACTACCGCTGTGTTAAAATAAGTCGCTTAACACAATAACGTCTGCCGCTTAGTAAAATCAAATATACAGTACACAGTCCAAAAAACATGATTTCCTGGAAAACCAAGCAGTGTTTCCTGTGCAGTGTCACAATATAGCATATGTCAAGCAAGACATTCCCAGTTGCAGTGTGACTTTGTGTTGTGTTCACCGAGATATCTACGAAAAATAAAGGAATGACCACGACCGAGAAGAAGGAAATTTTAGCCATAGACGATGCAGTGCCGAAAGTAAGATTCTACATTTGTGTATTAGTGGTTACAGGTGCGTGTTAATCAACAGTTTATGATTTGTTTATTAAAATGATTATTCATGTTTCCATCAACGATGTACAACAGTTGGTGATCTTAGTCCTAAAATGATGGTTGCTTTTTCCAAATGTGAGCAAAAGGGAGGCCGCGCCGACGCTAGACAATTCACTTTCAACCATTTAGTGAATCCTCAAACAGCGTCACGACATCGAAGGGAGTGTCAACAGCGACAGAAAACGTGCCGGGCTGACTCAAGTGACCATTCGATCGACCAAGTGTGGCCAGAGCTCAGGCAAGCATACGATGACGACGACGACATATGGAATACTGATGAGAGTAGAACTTATTTCCGGGCACCCACTGGTACAACTGTCACATTGAATCTGTTGCAGAGAAAGGGGAGATAAGTCAAAGGAGAAGGAAACAGTTATATTCACATTCGTGATGACTGCATGGCGACAAGAAGCTGTTTGTCGTTGGGAAGAGAAAGGCACCGCGCTGTTTCACGGGTGTGAAGAGTTTACATGAGGTATACGACGCCAGTTCCTCAGCCTGGATGACCGGGAGTCTTCAGCAGTTGTCCCACACAGTGGGACAAGGAACTGTGGAGTCAACAGAGACACATCCTGCTCCTGCTAGAAAACTGCTCCACACATCAACCAACCACGCAGCCCACCAACATTAAACTATCCTTCCCTTCATCCACGATAAGACATCGATTTGTAAACATATGATCGAGACATCATACATTTAAGGTGGAAAGGAAGAGTGGCGGACCAACAATTATACAGATGTGCTTACAGGTCCAGAGCGCTAGCCATTTTGTATAATAAAATAAAGTTTCGGTAGCTCGATGTGATTATTTTAAGCGGTGTCGACTTTGACATCGCTTAACAATATGAAGGATAATATAATCAGCCATTGAGCTGAATTGAGAACGCCTGGGTGGAATCATTCCATGTTCTCACTGTATTAAAATGAGCCAGATTCAAGTCCGCCACGATAGCCTCAGCCCACATCATTCATGGGTTGTCCCGTTGACTGCGGACGACACTGCCGATGGCGTGGGGCGCAGATTTGCGGCATATTGGACATCAACTAAGCGTTGCACATACTAGACGGCAGAGAGGTCGAGAGTTGTGGCGGGACCAAACGAACTGGCTGTCTATTGCAAAAGGCAACAGCTGTGTCTTGCTAAGGATTATTTGTAATGGACCTTTTTATTATTTATTTAATTATTGATTTACTTACTTGTTAATTCTAATAACCTTTAAGTGACTTTTAATAATTAATTTTAATCAATTTATTTTAAAGACATGGCAACCAACCTATAATTAATTCATTATGGCACAGGCGAAACATACGTGCTTCACTTCACCTATGTAACTTATAAAATACTTAACCGAAATCCCCCCAAAAAATCATACTATTATTTAAGAAAGGTTCGAAAAATATGTCAGATAATAACAAACCAGTGAGTTTAACATTATTTATGTCTAAACAAAATAAAATGCTAATTAAAGACGGTATTACGGACTTCTTTCTTAAGCATAAATTAATTCATCACCAGGAGATTTGATCTACTTAGGTTTTAAGAAATTTTCAAGCAGATCCTGGGTTTCTCCAAATAAATTAACTGCCTGTCTGGTGGGTACAAAAAGGCAAATTAAATACACTGAAAAGGAAAAATCTGACATTTTAACACAAATTGACTCAACCCCAGTGTATGCAGGAACTGAATGTATGTTAATTTTGAAATGTTCTGAAAGCAGAAAACCAACACCAGCACCTCTTCCAGTTAAACTTGGTTGATGCTAGAACGCATAACCTGGATGTGAAATATCAGCAACACAAGCAACAATATTATGTGGTCTGAGCCAAGTTTCCATAACGGCAAGACTATCAATTTTAAATAATAATACCACTCAGTGATGTAGTCATGAATAGATCGAATATTCGTGGTTGTAAACCTCGTATTATGGTTAATAGTATGCTCAAGATTGACACTTACATATCTTGTTAACAGACGAAGTATGGCCAATTTAAAGGCCATATCATGGGATTAAATATGCAAAATTCCATAACGACAAATTATTCATGTACTTTCAAATCATGGTATTGCCAAATATGTTATGTACTGAATAACTACATAAAACATAAAAAGAGCCTTTAAATTTGCCGCCTCACGGAAAATGCCGAGCTAAACCACCGTTAGATTTGTGCCAGCTATGTGACCTCACGTGTGGAACACAGCCGCCGACTTGGAGCACGAGCGGCGGCCTGACTGTGATTGACAGCTGTGTAGTGGCTTGTAAACAATGGCTGACTCAAGTCTCAAGTGGTTTACTCTTGGGCTAACGCAGGAGTTTGTGGTGGTCTGTGCGCATGCGCTGTGAGTGGTACATACAACAACTAAAAGACTAGTATATTTAACGTTAGTCAAAGGGTTTTGTAATTAATATTTTGTTTTATATACTTTTTTTGTATTTATTTTGGGTTGGTATATAGGATATCAGTTGACAATTTTGAATGTAGTCTTGCCATGAATGCATCGAATATTCGTGGATGTTCTGAGAGCAATGTCAATTTGGACACAGAAAACGATGCATTTGATAATGATAATTATATATTTTGGAGATAGTGGGGATATCGTTGAAGATACTGAGATTGTTTGTGTTGATGTTAGTCAGCCGGTTGTGGCACCATATGTGAAGAGGGTCCGACCTGACGGCAGTCCGACTGTTGACAAGTTGATGGCGTTGACCCCATTGTGGTGGAACTCTCAGTGTACATCTCAAGAAATTGAAGATGTACTGACGACCAGCTGTCTTTTGAAGTCCATCTTCCACTGTATTTATCAATCAAAGTTGTTGGGTGTCACGAAATGTGTAATAGGAATGACGCTATTCGCCGTAGCATGTGTCCACTCTGACCTCCTGTTTCGAACAAAACGTTCCCATTTCTGCTGAAAAATCGTGCCTCGGAGAAAGCTATGCATCGAATGGCCAATCAAATTGGAATTGCCAGTTATCCACGACAAATCTTTTCACCATTTCTACACTATACCACTTCTACAGTCAAAGAGAGAAACGGTTGAAGTAAAATTAAATCCTGCAGCCCAGAATGTCAGATCTGGGGGAGATGTGTTCCACATGTGACATCACGAAACGGTCCCACGCGGCATTTCCAGAAAACATACATTTCCATTTTTAGACTATGACTTCTCACTGTTTAAAATCAATTTTATCAATGTTTTGGCCACAATGTAGTTTCGGATTTGCCATAACATCGAAGAACACATATATACAGATGTATTTATACAGTTCCTATGTACATTTATTTTAACAAGATATGTCCTTTAAACATTTGCATGGAGAAAGGAATTGTCAGCGATTTAAGGTTAAAACAAAGATGGAAAATCATAAATAAACCGTGTAGGAATCACTGCATGGATAATAGGTCTAGAATGTAGATGCAAATAATTTGTCGTAATAAACGTACCTTGCAGATCATCTACCTTCCTTCCTAGTGGTCCAAGCCGCGTCATTAGATCCGTGTTATGTCTCATCAGTTGGACGATGTCAGTTTTGTTCTGTAACACATGTAGATTATTGTGAGTTGAAAATTACACTCGGTGACAAAATTGTTTTAAATCAATTCAATTAATTGCAATTATTCACCTAAAAAATGTACCACATGTAACACTTAACGAACGTATATAATCAAAAGAAGTGCATGCTTAAATGTGCGTGCGTGTGTGCGTGCGTGCATGCATGTGTGCGTGCGTGTATACATATTTTTGTGTGTGAATATCCTAGTTCTTTATTTGTAGCACCTGACAAATGTTAGCACGCACGCACGCACGCACGCACACACGCACGAATGAACACACACGCACGCATTCACACTCTCTTGTTTGTTTTGCTGCTCGCTACGCCTGGACGGTAAGCTTATGAACATGTTTATACTATAAAGAAGTTTATTATAATAATAATTATTATTATTAAAATGTCTTTCACAGTCGCGACAGTCAGCTTGCGCGAGCAGCTGGCTCTTACGACTGCATCTCTTTCATTGTTCTGTGAAGTTTGCGCCACTTGGTTTTGTTCACGGCGTTCCGACGCAGCTGCTCCAGGTCGGCCCTGATCTTCAGTCGCATGTCGATCTGCTGCAGGTCGGTGTAGAGGGTGCTGGGGAGGCCGGTTCTGGGTCGACCGAAATAACCACGGAGTCCGTCCGTTTGGAAGTAGGAGGACATTGCTTGGTTTGCGGGCGCCTCCTCATCCATGCGTAGGACGAGGCTGAAGAGGTGCCATTGCATGTCCATCACATCTGTGCTTATTTGACGGCACCGACACCGTTCATACACCTCCACGTTGCTTATCCTCTGTGGCCAGTGTATCCTGATGAGTGAGCGGAGCTGCTTCCAATGGAAGGCATCTAGTTTTTTTTCCGTTTCTGACCCCGTCAGGCCGCACGCACCGTGCAGTTTATGACTGTGTTTACTTGCCTGTCTGTTCTTTCACATTGGCACTGCGCACGCAGGGGCCCATGAGGATGGTTCGTACATAATTCACCGAGTGGGGAAATTACGTATGTGATGCACACGCACGCATGCAAGCACGCGGAAGCACGCATACACACGCACACACGCTCACACACAACAGCACAGGCAAATACCGTGCGGTTTGTTGACATGGTAATGTTGCTCGCTATGCCTGGGTGGTAAGTCATTCACTTGTGGGAATGATAGAAAAATGTTAAATTTCGCTGAGCAATCTAACTGCAAACTGGTTATCTTATCACCAAGTAGTAGTGATTTGCCATTGAACCCTGGGGCTTCAAAGCATACCGTGTTTTAAGTGATTATGTTTTTTTGTATTGTTTATTCATGTTTACATGTTTACAAACGTTACCTTGGAGAAATTGTCCTAATGGTACTTCAAATGTATATTGGTAGTTGGATGTTATCAAGTACATAATATTATGTATTATAATGTTATGTAAATGAAGATGCGTCCTTAGCTGCATCCACAACTACTACCAAGAACAACATAATTGTGTGAAACATTGATTTTGGCAGTGCGATGCTTTTTGGCATAACTGACTACTTGTCCTTGTACACTGCACTATATGAAAGCACGCCAGTGTATCTCGTCTCACTCCTCCGTTGTCACACCCCACCCCGCACCCTCGCTCTGTCGGGGGTTTGTTCTTGTACACACTGCACTCTATGAAGGCACGCCAGTGTATCTCGTCTCACTGCTCCATCGTCACACCCCACGCCGCACCCTCGCTCTGTGGGGGTTTGTTCTTACACATGCTGCACTCTATGAAGGCACGCCAGTGTATCTCGCTTCACTGCTCCATCGTCACACCCCACCCTGAAGCCTACGTTGTCAGTGGTTTGCTACTCAACGTTCCACGTGTTAACGAAGAACAATATGGTCGCCGGGCGTTTGTTTGTGCTGGGCTCACATTGTGGAATTGTCTGCCATTAGAACTGCGCGCCAATGAAAACATTTGGCAGTTTAACAAATTATTGAAGACATTTTTGTTTTCAAAATAATATACTAAAGTAATTGTAGCCTGATTTAACATTTTAATCATACACTAGGTTGTGATTTCAGTATGTATTAAATATATCTAATACATTGTAGCCTTGTATTTGTTTAGCTTCATTCATCCGTTATGTATAGCTTCTCAGCACTTGTTTTATCATAATCATTCAATATAAATCTATATATATGTATATGTATATATAAATCTATATATATATATATATATATCTATATAAATATATATATATATATATGTATATATATATATGTATATATATGTATGTATATATAAATCTATATGTGTGTGTGTGTGTGTGTGTGTGTGTGTGTGTGTGTGTGTGTGTGTGTGTGTGTGTGTGTGTGTGTGTGTGTGTGTGTGTGTGTGTGTGTGTGTGTGTGTGTGTGTGTGTGTGTGTGTGTGTGTGTGTGTGTATATATATATTTTGCTTTATAAACTTTTATTTTCCAATCAGTCATTTACTTATCTTCTGTATGAGCAATTTTATGAGTGTCTATGTGTTTATGCTGTAAACACCTGTAACCGGGGCATCAACCCTGGATTTGTTGGTGTATAAATATAGTTTTTATTATAATTAAGCATTGAAACACAATGTTCACGCTAATATGTAATGCACGCAGTAACACAAAGCCTCCCTGTCCAATTCCCTGATGTCAGGGTCACTTCGAACAAATATTTACATCTAGCAGTGCTCATTATTTCCTAGTAAGTAAGCACATCCACAACGTATACGCTAACACACTGCATTGTTGATATTACAGGAAATATGAGTGTATATATTTATATATTTAAATTCAATGTTTACCTGTTGGATGTCTGACTCATGCTGATGGATGTCTGACGTATGCTGATGGATGTCTGACGTATGCTGATGGATGTCTGACGCATGCTGATGGATGTCTGACGCATGCTGCTGGATGTCTGACGTATGCTGATGGATGTCTGACGCATTCTGATGGATGTCTGACGTATGTTGATGGATATCTGACGTATGCTGCTGGATGGCTGATGACTGACTAGCAAGTACTTGTTTCCATGCATTGCGTTCGTTGTCAAGGAATACTTTGTCATTGATGTCAATGACGACATGCTCAATCTAAAAGACACAAGGATGAAACACCATTTTAGGTTGACACATCCAAGAAGTAAAGTGCCGTGGAATGTTGTGATGACAGATAATGTCGACTCACATTAAACTGATACTTACGGTTTGTGAGACACATGTAGTCATTCAATTGGAATACAGTATGTGAGACACATATAGTCATTCAATTGGAATACAGTATGTGAGACACATGTAGTCATTCAATTGGAATACAGTATGTGAGACACATGTAGTCATTCAATTGGAATACACTATGTGAGACACATGTAGTCATTCAATTGGAATACAGTATGTGAGACACATGTAGTCATTCAATTGGAATACAGTATGTGAGACACATGTAGTCATTCAATTGGAATACAGTACGTGAGACACATGTAGTCATTCAATTGGAATACAGTATGTGAGACACATGTAGTTATTCAATTGGAATACAGTATGTGAGACACATGTAGTCATTCAATTGGAATACAGTACGTGAGACACGTGTAGTCATTCAATTGGAATACAGTATTGAGACACATGTAGTCATTCAATTGGAATACAGTATGTAAGACACATGTAGTCATTCAATTGGAATACAGTATGTAAGACACATGTAGTCATTCAATTGGAATACAGTATGTAAGACACATGTAGTCATTCAATTGGAATACAGTATGTGAGACACATGTAGTCATTCAATTGGAATACAGCACGTGAGACACATATAGTCATTCAATTGGAATACAGTATGTGAGACACATGTAGTCATTCAATTGGAATACACTATGTGAGACACATGTAGTCATTCAATTGGAATACAGTATGTGAGACACATGTAGTCATTCAATTGGAATACAGTATGTGAGACACATGTAGTCATTCAATTGGAATACAGTACGTGAGACACGTGTAGTCATTCAATTGGAATACAGTATTGAGACACATGTAGTCATTCAATTGGAATACAGTATGTAAGACACATGTAGTCATTCAATTGGAATACAGTATGTAAGACACATGTAGTCATTCAATTGGAATACAGTACGTGAGACACATGTAGTCATTCAATTGGAATACAGTATGTGAGACACGTGTAGTCATTCAATTGGAATACAGTATGTGAGACACATGTAGTCATTCAATTGGAATACAGTATGTGAGACACATGTAGTCATTCAATTGGAATATAGTACGTGAGACACATGTAGTCATTCAATTGGAATACAGTATGTGAGACACATGTAGTCATTCAATTGGAATACAGTATGTGAGACACATGTAGTCATTCAATTGGAATACAGTACGTGAGACACGTGTAGTCATTCAATTGGAATACAGTATTGAGACACATGTAGTCATTCAATTGGAATACAGTATGTAAGACACGTGTAGTCATTCAATTGGAATACAGTATGTAAGACACATGTAGTCATTCAATTGGAATATAGTATGTGAGACACATGTAGTCATTCAATTGGAATACAGTATGTGAGACACATGTAGTCATTCAATTGGAATACAGTACGTGAGACACATGTAGTCATTCAATTGGAATACAGTATAATAGCTGATCAATCAAACATGTCGTTACAATATTGTACATGCAGCTGTGTGCTGTACCTGTTGTATGTCAGCCACGGCCTGTTGGGCCACCGGGTCACTGTGTCGCTGGTCATGGTCATTCAGCAGGTCTGTCATTGTCTGCATGACACCGGACAGTTCATTCACTGTCAACTTCATAGTCTTCGAGTGCACCAATACGTTTCGTTGTTGCCTGACCTAAACATTCCACAGACAATTGTTGTATAACAGTACAGCAACACGCACTATACAATTTCACCAATATATAATTAAATATAAATTTAATGAAACATCAATATTGCAGTTGTAACACCTTACGAAGAAAACACTCAAACAGGAAAACAACTGTGTAATACGAATAGTTTATGGTTATTCAACAAACACACACACATGCACGCACGCACACAGTATTTCAAAGCTCAGGCCACTCGTTGCCAATTTATTGTACATCAAAATTTGTGACGTCATAACACTGATAAATTATATACAAAAACGTGTCCTACCTAAGGTCACAATTATTTTGTTTCTGAAACTATACGAATAGAAGCCAACATTTAGGATTTGTTCATTTTGGTAATTGGGCAATATATGATTTATCAATTGATGAGATCTGAAAATGTGGTGATTTGGTGTGGATTAACCATAAGGTCAAATGGCAAACTCAATGGGCCACATCTAAACATTACCCTATTAAGCCACAGCCAAAATTTGATGTCTAAGAGCCATACTAATGAATACTCCCACGCAAGCACACATAGACAACAAACAAGCAAACACGCACGAATGCACGCACATCAAAACATACCACACATGTTAAGTTTCGTAAATTATATGCAAAGTTACGCGAAAATCCTAGACTCTCGTAAAATTGTGCGTAAATTGAAGGGTTTCCATGTATAATAGAATTGTGCGTAAATAGGAGTATTTGACATCCTTGCCAACTATAAAAGTTACACTAGATCAGCCTAGTTCCAAATACATTGCACTAAATGGTACATTGATATGTTAGTATGAACATTGTGGCAGTAGTCAAATCTACTGTATGTAAACATACATATATACTCACAGCATCAACTTTAGTGGTATCAACAATGTTGATAAAGTGCTTGCAATTGTTCAGCAGCTGTAGAACTCCTGATGCGTCAGTGTCTAAAGGGTTCACACTTGACTGGTCCTGTCCTCTACCCATGTACACTTTCGAAACCTGCCAGTAGTGTACCGGCCATTGATGAATGTCAGCGTTATTCATTGTTAACTTAGTGGAACTCTGGGTACGCTGTGCTGCAATCTGAAAGAGCCACTTTGAACAAACATTGTTAGGACAGGTGATGGTCCAACGCCCTCTGACATAACTTGCATCAGAAGAAGAACATGGACCACTACACAGTGTTCCTCCACACAGCCCAACAAGCATCTGGTGAAAGGTCTGCATCTCTGTATCACAAAAATTACGTAGCACATCAACAGTCCAATTCAGTGCCCGAGTCGCCTTCAACCATCGAATGTAGCCGCGGTCATTCAACTGACCTACAACAGGACCTGCCGGGGTAGCAGCTGTCGCCGGAGCTGCACTAGGTGTCGAAACAGCTGTCGTTGCTGGGGGCGCAGCTGTCCCCGGAGTTGCGCTTGGTGTCGGCACAGCGGTCGTCGCTGCAGGCGCGGATGTCCCCGGAGCTGCGCTTGGTGTAGCCAAAGCGGTCGTTGCTGGGGGCGCGGCTGTCCCCGGAGTTGCGCTTGGTGCCGCCACAACGGTCGTCGCTGCGGGCGCGTCTGTCCCCGGGGCTGCGCTTGGTGTCGCCACAGCGGTCGTCGTTGCGGGCGCGGATGTCGCCGGTGCTACGTTTGGTGTCGCCAGAGGTGTCGTCGCTGCCGGCGCGGCTGTCCCAGGACCTGCGCTTGTTGTCGGCAGAGGTGTCGTCGCTGCGGGCGCGGCTGTCCCCGGACCTGCGCTTGGTGTCGCCACAGCTGTCGTCGCTGCAGACGCGGCTGTCCCCGGAGCTGCGCTTGGTGTCACCAGAGGTGTTGTCGCTGCGGGCGCGGTTGTCCCCGGAGCTGCGCTTGGTGTCGCCACAACCTTCGTCGCTGCGGGCGCGTATGTCCCCGGAGCTGCGCTTGGTGTCGCCACAGCTGTCTTCGCTGCGGGCACGGATGTCCCTGGAGCTGCGCTTGGTGTCGCCACAGCTGTTGTCGCTGCGGGCGCGGATGTCCCCGGAGCTGGGCTTGGTGTCGCCAGAGGTGTCATCGCTGTGGGCGCAGCTTTCCCCTGGGCTGCGCTTGGTGTCGCCACAGCTGTCGTCACTGCGGGCGCGGCTGTCCCTAGAGCTGGGCTTGGTGTCGTCAGAGGTGTCGTCGCTGGGAGAGCGGCTGTCCCCGGAGCTACGCTTGGTGTCGCCACAGCGGTCGTCGCTGAGGGCGCGGCTGTCTCCGGAGCTGCGCTTTGTGTCGCCACAACCTTCGTCGCTGCAGGCGCGGATGTCGCCGGAGCTCCGGTTAGTGTCGCCACAGCGGTCGTCGCTGCGGGAGGGGCTGTCCCCGGAGCTGCGCTTGGTGTCGCCACAATGGTCGTCGCTGAGGGCGCGGATGTCCCCTGAGCTGCGCTTGGTGTCGCCACAATGGTCGTCGCTGCGGGCGCGGCTGTCCCCTGAGCTGCGCTTTGTGTCGCCACAGCGGTCGTCGCTGCGAGCGCGGCTGTCCCCGGAGCTGCGCTTGGAGTTGCCACAGCGGTCGTCGCGGAGTGGACGGCTATCCTTGGAGGTGCGCTTGGTGTCGCCACAGTATTCGTCGCTGCGGACGCGGCTGTCCACGGAGCTGCGCTTGGTGCGGCCACAGCGGTCGTCTCCAGAGGTGTCGTCGCTGCTGGCGCAGCTGTCCCCGGACCTGCGCTTGGTGTCGCCACAGCTGTCATTGCTGCGGGCACGACTGTCCCCGTAGCTGCGCTTGGTGTCGCCACAACGGTCGTCGCTGCGGGCGTGGCTGTCCCCGTAGCTGCGCTTGGTGTCGCCACAGCGGTCGTCGCTGCTGGCGTGGCTGTCCCAGGGGCTGCGATTGGTGTCGCCACAGCTGTCGTCGCTGCGGGCGCGGCTGTCTCCGGAGCTGCGCTAGGTCTCGCCACAGCCTTCCTAGCTGCGGGCGCGGATGTCCCCGGAGCTGCGCTTGGTGTCGCCACAGCTGTGGTCGCTGCGGGCGCGGCTGTCCCCGGAGGTGCGCTTTGTGTCACCAGAAGTGTCGTCGCTGCCGGCGCGGTTGTCGCCGGAGCTGCGCTTGGTGTCGACACAGCGGTCATCGCTGCGGGCGCGGCTGTCCACGGAGCTGTGCTTGTTGACGCCACAGCAGCCATCGCTGGGGGCGCGGATGTCGCCTGAGCTGCGCTTGGTGTCGACAGAAGTGTCGTCGCCTCGGGCGCGGCTGTCCCCGGAGCTGCGCTTGGTGTCGCCACAACGGTCGTCGCTGCGGGCACGGATGTCCCCGGAGCTGCGCTTGGTGTCGCCAGAGGTGTCGTCGCTGTGGGCGCGGCTTTCCCCTGGGCTGCGCTTGGTGTCGCCACAGCGGTCGCCGTTGCGGGTGCGGCTGTCCCCGGGGCTGCGATTGGTGTCGCCACATCGGTCGTCGTTGCGGGCGCAGCTGTCCCCGGTACTGCACTTGGTGTCGCCACAGATGTAGTCTCTGTTGGCGCAGCTGTCCCCGGAGCTGCACTTGGTGTCGCCAAAGCTGTCGTCGCTGCGGTCGCAGCTGTCGTCGCTGCGATCGCAGCTGTCCCCGGAGCTGCACTTGGTGTCGCCACAGTTGTCGTTGCAGGTGTAGCTGTCCTAGAAGCTAGCTTTGAAGCTACACCTGGTTTTGTTGCAATAGCTGGCACTGACGCTTCAGTTGGCTTTAAGGCTTCAGTTGGCTTTGAGGCTACAGTTGGCTTCAAGGCTAAAGCTTGCTTTGTTGGAACAGCTGGCTTCGTTGCAACTGTTGGCTTTGAGGCTACATCAAGCTTTGAAGTTACAGCTGCCTTTGTTGCAACTGTTGGCTTTGAGGCTACATCTGGCGTTGGTGCTACGCCTGGCTTCGATGCAACATCTGGCTTTGAGGCTACACCTGGTTTTTTTGCAACAGCTGGCTTTGAGGCTACAATTGGCTTTGAGGCTACAGCTTGCTTTGAGGGTACAACAGACTTTGTTGCAACTGTTTGCTTTGAGGCAACAATTTCTCTAGAGGTTACAGCTGAATTTACAACAGGTGGCTTTGAAGCTACTGCTGGCTTTTTTGCAACAGGTGGCTTTGAGGCTACTGCTGGCTTTTTTGCAACTGCTGGCTTTGAGGCTACTGCTGGCTTTTTTACAACAGTTGGCTTTGAGGCTACTGCTGGCTTTTTTGTAACTGCTGGCTTTGAGGCTACTGCTGGCTTTTTTACAACAGGTGGCTTTGAAGCTACAGCCGGCTTTGCGTCTACATCAGATACTGATGATGTTGGTGCAGTGACTGGTGTTGACGTCTGGACTACTGTCGGCGCTGTGGCTGATGTTGATGAGGCCATGGCCGTAGGAGGGGCTGACGTCACCACAAGTGTTTGTGGCGAGGTGGTATTCCCATTCGCCACGTCCTGCAAAACAAGACTGTATAGTTCCATTATTTCTTTTATGACATAACATACTTTTACATTGAAAGTCACACACACACACACACACACACACACACACACACACACACACACACACACACACACACACACACACACACACACACACACACACACACACACACACACACACACACACACACACACACACACACACACACACACACACACACACACACACACACACACACACACACACACACACACACACACACACACACACACACACACACACACACACACACACACACACACACACACACACACACACACACACACACACACACACACACACACACACACACACACACACACACACACACACACACACACACACACACACACACACACACACACACACACACACACACACACACACACACACACACACACACACACACACACACACACACACACACACACACACACACACACACACACACACACACACACACACACACACACACACACACACACACACACACACACACACACACACACACACACACACACACACACACACACACACACACACACACACACACACACACACACACACACACACACACACACACACACACACACACACACACACACACACACACACACACACACACACACACACACACACACACACACACACACACACACACACACACACACACACACACACACACACACACACACACACACACACACACACACACACACACACACACACACACACACACACACACACACACACACACACACACACACACACACACACACACACACACACACACACACACACACACACACACACACACACACACACACACACACACACACACACACACACACACACACACACACACACACACACACACACACACACACCAAATAGTGATATTTATAAGGTGCCATTCCAACAATCGTTTCTCATGGCGCTGCACAGAATGTTTTAGAAAACAGGTGAGTCTTAAGCTTCGATTTAAAAAGAGCATCCGTCATTGGCTTTGACATTCTTCTGCTTCGGCAGCAAGTTCCACAGAGCTGGGGCTGCCACGCCGAACGACTGGCAAAGCAGATTGCAGTTACTTGAGCGCGGCGATCTAACCTGTTGACATCGGTTCACACAATGTCGGATGTACTCTGGTGCATGACCAATCAGTGCTCGATGTACGAGGAGCAAGATATTGAACTCTACCCAAACTGCAAGACAGTGCAGCTTGATATGTAGTGGTGTCGTATGGCTAAATTTCGTCACGCCGTCAACCAGGCGAGCCACCCAGTTCTGTATTCACTGAAGCTGTTGTATTTGCTTCTGGCGGAGTTGGTGGAGCAATGCATTGCCAACTTCAAGTCTACTGGTGACAAATGCATTGCTCAGTCCCTACAGCTGTTAAGTAATCTGACAAACGCGTTGCAAGTGTGTCGAATGAGTCACATGGCGGAAGTGGTGAATTGACAAGTCGTCAGACATGTGTGGAATGTTTGTTCTTATATTTTTCAAAAACTCAACGGAGGAACGAGTTATCAGGAGATCTATTATGTGTCCAGCAGCATATGTCTGGTCTTCTACGTGCTGTGTGAGATCTGCAGCTTTCAAGATGTCTACCAAACGCTTCGTGTCTTTGTTTGACTCATTGTCTATGTGTAAGTAAAAGTCACCAGCAATCAACGTATTTGACGTATCCATCGCCATAACGTCCATCAAATCAGCAAATTCAACGAGAAATTCCGAAGTTGTAAAGCAATTTTTAGTGTTTGGTGGAGAGCGATAGACGACGAGGAGACAAACTGACTGAGTGTCACTGCTGAGATGTACACTCATCAGTAGAATGTCTTTCTTTTCAGTTGTCTCGTCATGAAGCCAGACTTGTAGACGACGGCGCCACCACCGCCAGTGCAGTACGTTCTCGGGAGAGTTTGTAGCCAGCAGGTGTGATACGACCAGTAGAGACGGAGTCTTCAGCACTCAGCCACGTCTCTGTGATGGTGAGCATGTCAATGTCATTGTCCTCAATGACGTTGCATATCAAGGCCGCTTTCCCAGCTTGCTTCACGTCACATACATATCTGGCATTCAACAAGCAGAAAGACACTTGGCGTACAGATGGCGTATCGCGTTCACTGCCAAGTCAAATCTGATTATGTATGCAGATTTCGCGTCTCACGGTAAACGATGGCGGGGGGCGACCTCCCTGCCCTATAGCCCTGCAGATTGTTCAAGCGTCCAAGTGGTGCCAGACTAGTGTGCAGTACAAGGTAAAATCCGGTAACAATAGGGCATCCAATCCACAGTAGATCAGTTCTATTGTATGTGATCATACTGTGGAGAATTGATGTGCAATGTTCTTGTTGTTACCGTTACGCCTGGTCGACCAGTAACAATGTTGCGACACAGGTGCTGTTCACTGTACAGGTAGCTACTACATCTCAGTTACTAAAATACTACAGCCACAGCCTAAATGTTTAGCATCGAATAATGCCGACAATGCGCATTGGTTTATAGTTTACAGCTTTGGAAAATTAGTGTAAGAAATGACGTTGCACGTCATGGCCGAATGGTCAACCTTTGAAGATTCGTGTTCGAAAGCTATGAGTACTACGGTTCACTCTATGTGGTAATTATGTTGCGTATTATTCTATTTTTAGATATAAATATATATATATACATATACACCTATATATATATATATATATATATATATATATATATATATATATATATATAATTTTATATACATATACACCTAGTTGGAACACATATTTAAACAGGAGACGGTAAAAAGAACTTTACAGAAGTCAATAAATTTTATATTATGGTTTTTATCAAGCAAACAGCTTTGGGCCCCCATGGTTTGGTGGTGCACACCTAGATTCTGGAAAGTGGCCCCCACTAATTTTGGGCTAAATTCTATCCCTGGATCTGGTTGTGCAAATAAGGATGTGCAAATAAATTCAGGAATTTGAGTAGCACTTAACTGTACCAGCATAGAAAACAAAGTAAATGTTTCCATATGCAATAGTTTGGCTGTCAATATTGTGTCCTAACTGTATAATTATTATTATTTAAAAGTCAATACAAGATTACTGGCTGTAGAAGATCGACAATCCTATATTTTACTAAAAGATTGTACAAAACTAGCATTGTTGCATTCCAACATACTTAAACAACGTTTCCTTTCAATCCTATATACTGCACTTTCTGCTAGAGTAATAGTAGATTGACACATTTGTATCTACAGAAACAGTTAAACTGGTCACATTTGCCAATCAGTGATATGAATCCCCCATTGTTGCCGCTTCATTTTCTCATTAAAAACACCAGCCTCATTTACTGACCTTGCTGCACTTGATCAACAACACTCAAGAGTGCAAAACAACAACATGTGAACTGTTGGGATTAATTTTTTTTTATTTTACATGATATATAGTAGCGGTCACCAATGTCCTCGCTAAGTGGTGCTGTTCTCCATTTTATAATTCTTCAATACTTTTGTAAACATACCTATATTTGTGGACACCAACAGCCTTTAATTTGTCTTTTCGTACCACATAAAATTATGGGTTCAAGTTCTTTGAGAAAAAAATCTTGTGTTTTTTACTGGAGGAAGATCTTCCTCTTTTCCTTCATAAAAGATTGGAAGGGAGAGAGATTTATTAAGATCAAACCATCAACTTAAGAATCGAGAATACAGTTATAATAGTATAATATATAACTTTGACTAAAATGTTGGTTGATACGTTGATAAATTCTGGTTACATTCATACCATAATATGATGGTTTAATGAGAACATGAAGGGTGTCATTAGTCACGACCAAATAAATGACAGTGTATATTACAAATGTTCAGCGTGTGATTACTACTCATCGGACTATCATATATCTAGCATAGACTCATCCACAGACCCGTCCACCCGTCTTTTGGACGGGTAAAATGCGTAAAGTGCGTTTTTGGACGGGTAAAGTTTTATCTTGGACGGGTTGGACGGGCTAGCTGTTTTTATAATCTGACATTATTATCCAACACAATGCTAACTACAACGAGTGGTAAATTCAGTTGACTGGCAAATTCAGAATGTGAGAAATAGGTCAAGCCAATATAATTTTCTTGGAAGCGGCGCGCCCGCCAGTAATTACATTGTATCCACCTGCCACTCAACATCTTTGATGTGTGTGGGGAAACCCAAAACAAACAGAATTTAACGATTTTACATGTTTGTACATAAAACATCATAAAACAAATACTGCTCAACATATTTGATTCAGGTTTACTTTATGTTAAAGCTTACACATATGGCTACATTTGTCCCACTGGATATAGGGACATTCAGCCACTCATAAATTATCTAGTAGCAGGATGAAATATGGTTTTTTTTGCTGTCTGTTTTGATACTCATTTTAAAAATAATCAACGTTTGACATGGTTCTACATAAAACGTGATGGAAACAAAACTGTTCAACATATTTGATTCAGGTTTACTTTACTGTATAGCTTACATCTTTAGCTACATTTTCACCACTGGATGTAGGGACATTCATCCACTAAAAAATTGTATGATAGCAGGGTGAAGTTGGTGTATCTTTGCTTTCAGTTGTGATAAAATAAAATTTCAGATAGTAATGTTCCCATGATTACATAATGTGTTGTAGCTATTATCATTCTATTGTAGAAAATAGGATCTTAGCAACAAACAAAATGATACTTCATTCATACTTTTATGATGATAATTAGCAAAGCTATGATGTTTTAATTGTGGGTGGTACAGTATTCCCAGGCACTGAATGGACTCACGTTAGAAGACTGTATCTTTGTTTGTCAGTTATTATTTTGAATTATTATTTATGATGCACACAATATGTACAGGTAAATGTATTGATATTTACCCCTGTCTGACTTGGTTAAAATGATTGTGTAAGTAAATATATATATATTTATATATATATATATATCGTATTGTTATAGCTTGATTTTATATATATATATATATATATATATATATATATATATATATATATATATATATATATATATATATTATACTTACATTTTTGATTGTGTGACCGAGTTTGCAATCGAGCTTGCACACGCATTTTGTTACATTCTCAAAACATTTTGGACTGGCAAAAATGTTATCCTGGATGAACCCCTGATCTCTAGGCTTTGTATTTGAGTTGTATGTTTAAATTTGCTATGATTTAAACATTTTAAAATTGATCACATGTCACAATATATGGAACAACCTTACATTGAGAACTGCTCATATATAACTATGACTGTTACCTTTGGGTTTTATTTCTTTCAAAAATAAACTTTTGAACTGAAGTACAAAGTTACGGTAAACTTAGCTTAACTATGTGCGCACTAGCGGGTTCCTGGAGTGTATGTTGGGAGCTGTTGTGACACCTAGTGGACAGTCCATGAACCTTCGGTTTATATTGGTACATTGAAGGCATATTCCGACAGGCAGTAAATATCAAACAGAAGAAAATGCAAAACTAATAAAATATACACTTATACAGAGACATCCATCGCAATGCATGAGCTTTTTGAAAAGTCAGCATGTCATCGCTAGCAGAGTTTTCGTGAATACCTTTTTTTTCTTTTATACTAAAATTCAGGGGCTTGGTGATACCATCAAAACATAAAAAGTGGCCCAAACATAAGCTTAGCAACATTGCACTAAAAAGCAAGATATAAAACAAGGATGGATCAACCAAAATATATACAACAAAAGAAAAAAATATATAAATTTTTTTAAAACATGATTTATCTGGTGGTAACCAGGAAAATAACGTTAAGCCCTACCAGTTGCATCACCTGATTAGACGTGCCGTTCACTTACACTTTATGGGCTCGGGCCCCGTAGGCTGTTAATTCGCAGGTCACTATCTCCCAGCCAGTTAACCTACGCTCAACACCATTCCCTCCAGAATATAAAAAACAGTCACATTTTATCTGATTAAGACCGATATGATTTAAAACATGTGATCCACAAGAAAAGCATTCACATCTGTCTTGAATGCAGTCATGTTTGGAGAGGCAGGGAAAGTAAAATAAGATGGCAATTGTAGGAAGCGACAACAAGTCAGATTAAATGAGATTTTGTTTAATTGTGGCACAGAGGGGAGGGCAAGGTCGGAAATGATTGAAAAACAATGACCTGTGATCAATCAAAACAAAACAATCTAAAGCTATGGTGGTCCATCAGGCCAGCATAATGTGAAAACCTGTGGCCTGAACTGGCCCGACCGTCCCCAAAAAGGCTCCGGGCCAGTGTCAATGTCGAAGCCTGTATCGGGTTCATAATCGATACAGTTGACAGTTGTTTAATTAATCAATTTAATAAAATGATGGGTGTGAAGCCTAATTTACAATACGTGAACATCTGTCAAACAAACCTGTGTATATTGAGCCACCAGAGGGCGCCAGATGTTCCAGTCATGACAGCATATCTGGCAATAAGTGACAGTGACAGGGCACGAGAGCAACAACCCACCTGATATAATATATAAAGAAATAAATGTTACCAACCTGAAACTGCCGCCTTGTAGTGCTGAGTCGGTTGTATCCGCCACAGACGGTGTCTTCAGTTTATAGTAGAGTAACACAATCGGCAATGTTCTACTCAAGTCACCATGTATGTCTGACATTCTCACACTGGGCGTAGAATTAGTGGTCTTCCACTCAATATCATGAAGGCTATTCTCAGTTCTTCCTGGTTTTATACAATCACAAACATTCCACTGATGTATTGACAACTGTATCGCATATTCACATTCCGTTGGAACGCGACACTGGTGTCATCCACAACCACGTAAGACTTTTGATGTCATTGTTAATTGACACAATCATCGAGAGTCCATAAATTTGGTCACGACTGTTTCACAATTGTGTAGAGAGTAGTAGTCTTTTCTCACAGTCAGGAGAAACTGTGTTGAATCCACCGTGGTTTCACAGAAGCACCAACAGTCCATAGATGAGATCATGACTGTTTCACAAATTCACACACGTCTCGAGTTGTTGAAATCATCATTGTGTTTGCACTTTTGTCTTTGCACCTTTCTCTGTGACGATTTGACTTGATCTCAGTCTCTGCAACAATAACACAAATTATAAATAACATATGATTATTTCCAGTATCCCTGACAACATACAGTAACAATTTGGACATTGCACTTAAACACAACACTGAAATACAGTCTGCTGAATTCACTTACACAAATTTAAAAACATGTTTGTCCCATTTCCATGCACCTTGTACAACCATTGTCCTATTCCCTATCATTCTTCAATTTTGCATCTAGACAATATATACAATATGTCTACATATTAAAAATAAATTATACATATGCAGCTTGTAAACTTCTCAAGTTGGAGGCATCTGAAAACAGGTCAAAATAACAGGGAGGATTTGGGAAGTTTATCCCTTGTTCACATCATAGGGCGGGCATTACAGATACAACGTGTGCATAGATGCTTATTGTTTTGAAGAAGTGTCTATGCATGATTGGTGAACAACTTCATAAAAATGTTTATCTAACAATCCCCATTTGTGTATTATGTTACTAATAAACCTAAATGTGTTACCAAACTCCTAACCACTTACTATGGTTTAACATAGTGTTCAGGATGAGGTCACATTTCCATAGTGGGGGTCACAATTCAATGGGCATGTTGCTATAGAAAAGTGACCCCAGGGTCACAATTCTATAGAAAAGTGATGTGGGGTCACTTTTCTATAGCACACCAGATCAGATTCATATATATAATATAGTTAAATGAAACACTTGTTTTCATGACTTTGACTTGATCATCCAAAAGACATTGAACTGGGTTATATCCCCATGGCATAGTATACTGGCCCAGGTCAATACACTATGCCATAGGGATATGACCTGGGTCAACTTATAAATTTGAGGAAAAATGTTGTGATTATTTATTCCTTTAAATAGTATTCAACTAATTCATACACATACCTGAAACTGTACTTTGAAATAAATGCACAAACATATGTTATTGTCATAACAAACTATACTACTACAGACACTTGATTACATTCTTAAAATTGGTTAAAAACAATCTTCTATTTGCTTGATATGTATATTCTGAAAGAATAATTTTTTATTACGAAATGTTAATTAAGATGTCATGTGAACAAATTGCTAATGATGATTGTTTGGAAAATGCTTAATCCTAAACATTTAAGTAAAACAAAATCAACAGAACTCAAATCATGTTGGTGAATTTGGTGGAAGTACTTTTCATCAGAAATTGTTAGGAGTGACCTGTTGCATCACCTTCCATGGCTTGCAATATGAAAACTAAAATATTTTAGTGTTTTGAAATGAAGGTTAGCTTAGGGGGTCACATCTCCATGTCAAAGTATACTGACCTGGGTGAAAATATTATGCCATGGTAATATTACCCAGGTCAAACTACCAATATGGGGAAACAAATATGTATGCACCCATTACATTACACATAAACCAATAACAGTACTATAACCCTCAGTTGACTGACTGCTCCAATCTGGGTTAAAGGGAGGAGGGAGGGATTAAAAAACTATTCTGGAACAACTCCAACAATTAGCAAATAATAACAAGTAACAGTAATAATTGTAGCTGAGATTTTGCCAAACAAAAGGTGTCACGTTGACCAAATAAATTTTAGAACAAGTGAGGCCGGATCTAAGCCACGTGGGTCTTTATATAGTGCTCTGTATCACTCCACGCATGGGAGTAATTAGGCTCATTACGTGCAAGTAATCACGCCCTCTCCTAAATACTGTTCACATAATAACCCTACTGCACTGCAGCGGTATAAAAACATGTCTACAAAGCTAAACTATGCCTTGCCACAGGCTTATCCTAATATCGAATACGCTCACATTTCCTCTGCTGTCATTCCACATAAAGACCTTTATGCACCCATTACATGACACATAAATCCGTTTATGCAGAATGACTACACAAGTGGTAAGAGAGAAACAGGCCAAATTCATGATGTTTAGTTTATGCATTATTGTACCAACAATTATGTACTTGTGGGGGTCTCTCCATCCTAAAACACTGTGTATGCTACTGAACATTTGACTAGAGGAAAAGAGCATTAAGACAAAACTTTGTGCACAAATCTTGAACAGCAATTATGCCAACATTCAACAAGGAAACAATATGCATCAACACATAATCACAGCAAGCACGCGGGCCCCAAATGGTATTTACACATAATACATAACGTACAATTTACTGAAATATTACACAGTCTAACAAACACTGCTACATATAATATTTAAATGTCTCCTGCAGCCACCTGGTATAAGTACTATCTATATGACTACTGGCTAGTATTTACAATCACACTGTATTGGTGGGGGTCACTCCACCAACATTGCAAGTACTAACTATATTACTATTGACTAGCATTTACCATTCACACTGTATATGTGGGGGTCTCTCCTCATTAAACACCCTGTGTACGCTTCTGAACAAGTTCACAAGAGGAAAAAGAAAACACTAAGACAAAACCTCAGGTACAAAATCAGGAACAGGGAAAAGTGTGAAGTATTAAGTGTAACATCTCTGTACAATCAGTGATTTACAATGGTCTACCAGATTAAGTTGTAGTACATAACTTCTGGCACAAAGTACCACAGGGTTACCCAATAATAATACTATAACCCCCAGTTGACCGACTGCTCCAATTTATGTTAAAGGGATTTTTTCCTAAGTTACAAATCCTCAAAAAAGTCAAATGAAATTGGTGAATGTTTCACTTTTTCATCTGCAATCGTTAGTGGTGATCTGTAACACCATATTACAATAATTGATTTTTCTGGGCGGTCATTTTCCTATATGGTGGGTCACTTTTCCACAGGGGAAATTCTACAATAAAGTAACCCGCGGGTCAATATACTACATGGTATTTTGACCCATGGTTCACTTTGCCCCTGGCTCACAATGTCATGTGGCACAAGCACCAGCACCAGCACCAGCACCAGCACAGCAGTAGTGTTTAGACATAACTCCTTGTGGCTTTTGATAACAGTTTTGCTAATTTTGCTGCTGACATAGCTGTTACTACGTCAGATATTTCAAATATGTGCATTCGAACTTTGTTTACCTTTTTATAAAGATAAATTAGAATTTCTGCCAAGTTTAACTGAACTGACATTACTCATTGTGGGTTAAATATAGAATAAAATTAATATTGTCGAAATTTAGATGTTTTTCCGAGACTTAATAAATTACATCAAATAATTAATTATACCATTTTTATGTGAGTTTGACATATTATGCTTTATATAGTATGAACATATCAAATTGCAATGTTCCTGCAAGTTATATATTTAAATAGTAAATAAATCTTGTGTTGTGACATAGAGTACAGTATTTTGCTAATTTTGCTGATGACGTTACTATGTCAGATATTTCACAAATTTGCACGGGCCCCTCAAATTTGTTAGCCTTTTGGGGTAAAATGGATTTTCAAACAACCTCTAAAATTCAATGTTTCATTACTTTTATTTTAGGGTAATCGGCCACTTTAATCTATAAATCAGGCAATACATTTATTATTTAATCAGCGTAGTGTGTGGTTGTAGCACACGTTTAGCAGACAGAAGACAATATTGACCATTAATTTCAAAGAACGAGGTGACATCATCATATTTTGCGCACTTGCAAATCCTATTTAATGATTTACTAGGCAGTTAGCATTCTCATCCCTTGTTCTCCTGTGGACAAGGAATTTCAAGATGGTCGCCAATTGTAATTGATGTGGCGCATTGTTTGGATTAAAATGATGACATATCGACAACTGATGCATTAAATTATTTGAAATGAATAACACTGTTCATACACAGAAATGAATGTGTAAATAAAATTTGCTGTTAAAATTGCTTTGTTGCAAGATACAAAAATTATCCATTGCCTTTACCATAGCTATAGGCAATCCTGTGAAGGAAAAGTTGCCATTTATGTTAATATTTTGCCAGTAAAACAATTATCCAATCCTGATAGTTACTTTTCAAATAATAAATTGTTTTTTTCAAAGATAACATTCATAAAAATGATAATTTTCAAGATGGTTACCATTTCAGTTTTTTGTGAAACGTGACTGGAATGTTTTTGTTTTAATTCAAAACGCCATGACAACACTCAAAGTTGAAGATAGCAACTCTTTCAACATGACCACACTATCCGAAAAATATGACGCATTCCAACCCTCCATCACGTTGCCACATCGCTTGTCATTTTGTAAGATTCTCGCTTCTCTTAAGGGCGCGTGCATTCGTTGAGAATACTCACAGTTGTGTAGTAATTGTCTTTGTCGCTCGCCAGATCGTCTAGCTGCTTACTGATAATACCGCAGACGATCAGATCGGTATAATAAGCCGTGAACGCATCTTCCATTTAACATTTAAAAGTCTTAAGTAAATTTAGTTTTCTAATGGTAAGGTAGGTATGGGCCGGCGTGGCCCATCCTTGCCGATAATTTTGAGTCCAAATTGAACGAGCTGCGTGGTAATTTAGATCGCGCGCACCCGTTGCTTTATGAGTCTATTTCTGGCCTATTTATACCAGAGCTTTCTGAAGAACCCCGCCTCAGTGGAGGCGCGGTTAACCATTTTAGGAAATCGAGAAAGCCGTTATTGGCCGATGTCCATATACAACCGTCATCCCCGTACATGCTGGAAATGACCGTCGTATGCAAGGTATCGGGTCACCTTCTGAACCTCCCCAGGACTGGAGACCTTCTTGTGTCCTTGGGGACGGTCAGTTGCCAACTAAACTAGTTTCTCATGGCCTGCATTCTAAATCGGGTAAACATTTCTCCCGTTTGACAGTCCAGTTATTATTACAGTCGGGGCGACTCTACCCCTCCCTACTGTGTATACTAAACAATAAGCAAAGCTGCAAACTGGCCAGAAACTATAGCTTGCCTTACATAAGTTGTATCAACCTGGGTTTTCTTTATGCTAGCGTTAAATCATTGATTAAATATGTCTGCAATGACCACTATCTCTGTTCTTACAATTTTAGGCTGACCAAACCTTACAATTTGACACTAATGTAGCGATAATGGATGCATGGCCATGGCCCGGGTACAACTGATGCTGTTGACTTCGACATGACGACAACACCAGAATATCTCAATCAAATCGTCTTAGCTATTCCGAAGTGTCATCGATAAAACATTATACTACATGTATTGATCATGTAAGAGTATAAATTTGATGTACCTCCGATGTGTGTATCAGCGTTATATATTGCGATATCTCGTACATAAAGATGACAACAACTTTGAAAACACTCCCGTGAACGCCATTTTGGAAACATGCTGCTCATTTCCCGCGCTGGCCTGAATGAATGCGTAGTAAAGCTGACGTAATTTATAGTAGAAATATGCTAATTAGAAAGTTTGTGATCGGTGAATGACTTGCAGTGCCTGGGAGTCGTAATAACGTAATCATGGACTTGACGTAATGGAGGGCCAAATATCGTAATATGATTACGCCCAAATCGTAATGGTTGGCATTTATGAAGTAAGTTTTTTGTGTTCGCCTATACTGATCTGCCTGCACATGTCGAGGCTAGGCAGAATTTTGGAAGAAGACACTCTCTCAGCAAACGTCAGTTCAAAGTAATTGTATCCAATATAGCAATTCCATGTGCTTCGTTAGCATCCTGTTGAACCTGTGACCTCTTTTTGAAGTGATTAGCTAATTTAATTAAAATGCCGCAGGACAGCCTTTCTTGGGGAGCCCTGGTTATATATATATATATATATATATATATATATATATATATATATATATATATATATATATATATATATATATATATATATATATATATATATATATATATATAATAATAATAATAATAATAATAATAATAATAATTAACTTCTATGGCGCCTATATCCTCAGGAACCTGAGCTCAGAGGCGCAACAAAACAGAATCAGTAAGCATAATCGTAAACAGGGACGCGCAAAAGTCAGTATCAGAACGAGGGACAACCGAACATTTATGGTGGAAATGCAATTTGGAATAGATATGTCTTGAGTTTTTTTCGGAAAATAGCAATAGTTTCAGATGTTTTCAAAGTGATAGGGAGTTCATTCCAGACCCTAGGCGCAGCGACAGAGAAAGCACGTTTACACAAGTTAAGTTTTGTTTTAGGTACAATAAGTAGTTGTGAAATTGATGATCTTAGCTGCCTAGGGATATTTGAAAGATGCAGGAGACTAACCAAGTAGGATGGTTGTTGTGTAGATAGAGCACGATATGCAAGAGTGGACAGCTTAAAATTAATTCGATAAGAAACTGGAAGTCAGTGTAACTGTTTAAGTAGTGGTAGTGACGGTGAAAACCGAGGCGCCCTGAGAACCACACGTGCCAGACAATTTTGTACTCATTGGAGTTTAGCCAAGTCTCTTTTAGCAATGTTATTTAGTAGTGAATTACAATAGTCAAGGCGGCTACTAATTAATGTCGTTCATGTTGTTTTAGCAGTAGATATAGATATGTGACGCCGAATTCGACGAAGATCACGAATATGATAGAAACAGGATTTACATACTTGAGAAATATGCTGGCGAAAGTTGAAGTCACTGTCAAAGATAACACCTAGATTGCGAACAGTATCTGATGGGAGTGTATCACTGCCAAGCAGTTTAACTGGAAAATGGTTGATGACTTTATTTCGTTGTTGTTTAGTGCCAATAATAATAAGGTCTGTTTTATCTGGATTAAGCTTTAGCTTACTTGATTCCATCCACAACAAGATATCAGTAAGACAATCACTTAAAGTCGAAAGAGATTCTTGTGCATTTGATTGTGAAAGTTATATGTAAACCTATATATAGCGTCTACGGGTGGTCCGCGCACAGGCAGAATCAGGTGATTTGAGCACTAAAGGGTTAAATATCACACAACATACATCATTTGAATAATGGGAAACTAGCAAACTGTCATCAACATAAATTATTTCCCTAGCACGTGTAACATTATAAACGTACATTACTTGGCAGCTATTCAAGAACATTAATTTATGTCTACACACAGAGCGGGCATTCATCTTTATGCTTGAGGGGTTTCAAGTAAACTGATTCAATCTGTTTAGCAGCACATGTATTTAGAGCATGATACATCTGGCAGGGCTGGTTGATCCATGGCTCAAGGTACCCCACAAATATGAAGTTGATTAAAACAATCTATGTTGCCACCATGAGGTTCAATCCCCGCACGAGGGGCACTTTGAACAACTTTTCTAAACAAAATGTCGTTGTCGCATTAGCAATAATTGATTTAACATATAGTATTGCGAATGGTGTCTTTTGCTCCGTGGAGGTCAAAGTTCTGCCGATTGTGATCAGACAGCAACACCCGCCAGTTCATTGATGACTAAGTTTGTTGTTCACCCAGACGACTACGGTGACTTGGACAAGTACAGCGAATGTCTAGTGATAGCCTCCAGAAGACCATTCGGAGTTAACTGGAGGAAACGCCCTGTTGACAGACATAGATCTAGTACATTCAACTTGTAATTACGTCACTAAATACCCCTTGCCAAACAAGGATATATATCTACTTACTAGCAGGAAATCATTGATTTACTGGTATTGATCCTACCCGCTCTAGGAATACAACACAATCTGATGCCAGATTGCGTAGTTTATGGGTGTGACATCTTACTGGAAGACATATTTAATTAATAAACGTTTGTTGTGTGCTGACATTTCAAACAACATGTAATCAGAAACAATACTTCCATTGTTAGTAACACTACCAGTGTCAGTCTGGATTTATGTGAATTACTGTTTCGCTAGTGAGTGTTTGTGTGAGACCGTCTGACTGTCAGTGTGGATGGAAATGACTTGCTGGTTACCTAGCTGTTTGTATATGCCCTATGCTGTTTTTAATATATATAAATGATTTGGAAGATGACATATCTAGCAAAGTACTGAAGTTTGCAGATGACACAAAAGTATTCAGAAAGGTTACTAATGATACAGATAAACAAAGTTTACAGGATGATCTAGATAAATTAGTTAAATGGTCAGAAAAATGGCAAATGTTATTCAATTTTGGGAAGTGTAAATGCATACACATAGGACATGGAAACATGGACGAATAAGAATATAAAATGGGGGATGCTGTATTAGGTAGAACCACACAAGAAAAGGACTTAGGTGTAACATTTAACATGAAAGTTTCAGAGCAATGTGGGATTGCCGCTTCGAAAGGAAATCAAATTCTAGGGCTAATTAGGAGAACTATCACGTATAAGGAGAAACAGCTAATTGTACCTCTGTACAAAGCAATAGTTAGACCACATTTGGAATATTGTATACAAGCATGGAGGCCGTATCGTAAGAAGGACATAGACAAGCTAGAAAGAATACAACGAAGAGCAACTAAAATTATTCCAGAATTGAGAGATCTTAGTTATGAAAGCCGCTTATTACAATGTGGTTTGACAACACTAGAGATCAGGAGACTAAGAGGAGACCAAATAGAAGTGTTTAAAATAGTGTTATGAGGATGTTGATAGGAATATGTTCTTCAAACTTAAAGAAGGCAGTAGAACCAGAGGAAACAAAGCAGCATAGTTAAGGAGCAGTGTAGGTTGGACATGAGAAAGTACTCTTTCTCACAGAGGGTGATAAATGAATGGAACAAACTGCCGAATGATTGTGTTAATGCTAGTAGTGTGAATATGTTTAAAAATAGAATTGACAGATATATGATAAGAGCGGGCTACACATAGATGATAAAATTGTTGGACTCTCGATAAGCCAATGGCTTCCTTGTCCACTTGCCATCTGGAACTTGTTGTTTGGGATGGCAATCTTGTTAAATATTGTTAAATATGTCCGTCTGACTGTCAGTGTTGATGGAAACGACATGCTGGTTACCTAGCTGTTTGTATGAGTCCGTCTGACAGTGTTGATGGATGTTGGTTACCTATATGGTGTTGTGTGTCCGTCTGACTGACAGTGTTGATGGATGTTGGTTACCTATGTGGTGTTGTGTGTCCGTCTGACTGTCAGTGTTGATGGATGTTGGTTACCTATCTGGTGTTGTGTGTCCGTCTGACTGACAGTGTTGATGGATGTTGGTTACCTATCTGGTGTTGTGTGTCCGTCAGACTGACAGTGTTGATGGATGTTGGTTCCATAGCTGGTTGTGTAGGCGTGTATGTAGGTTTGTATGTAGGTTTGTATGTTTGTTTGCTTGTTTGTTTCTCTGATCGTCAACAGTTGTAGTTGAACTAGCATAATTCACTAAAGTGTATTCAAGTAGTTAGCCCAATACATTAAAGGGTGTGCCAGTAGTTAGCCCAATACACTAAAGGGTGTGCCATAGTTAGCCCAATACATTAAAGGGTGTGCCAGTAGTTAGCCAAATACACTAAAGGGTGTGCCAGTAGTTAGCCCAATACACTAAAGGGTATGCAAGTAGTCAGCCCAATACACTAAAGGGTTTGCCAGTAGTTAGCCAAATACACTAAAGGGTGTGCCAGTAGTTAGTCCAATACACTAAAGGGTGTGCCAGTAGTTAGCCCAATACACTAAAGGGATGGAAGTAGTTAGCCCAATACAATAAAGGGTATGCAAGTAGTTAGCCCAATACCCTAAAGGGTGTGCCAGTAGATAGCCCAATACACTAAAGGGATGAAAGTAGTTAGCCCAATACAATAAAGGTTGTGCCAGTAGTTAGCCCAATACACTAAAGGATGTGCCAGTAGTTAGCCCAATACACTAAAGGGATGGAAGTAGTTAGCCCAATACACTAAAGGGTGTGCCAGTAGTTAGCCCAATACACTAAAGGGATGGAAGTAGTTAGCCCAATACACTAAAGGGTGTGCCAGTAGTTAGCCCAATACACTAAAGGGTGTGCCAGTAGTTAGCCCAATACACTAAAGGGTGTGCCAGTAGTTAGCCCAATACACTAAAGGGATGGAAGTAGTTAGCCCAATACACTAAAGGGTGTGCAAGTAGTTAGCCCAAAACACTAAAGGGTGTGCCAGTAGTTAGCCCAATACACTAAAGGGTGTGCCAGTAGTTAGCCCAATACACTAAAGGGTGTGCCAGTAGTTAGCCCAATACACTAAAGGGATGGAAGTAGTTAGCCCAATACACTAAAGGGTGTGCAAGTAGTTAGCCCAATAAACTAAAGGGTGTGCCAGTAGTTAGCCCAATACACTAAAGGGTGTGCCAGTAGTTAGCCCAATACACTAAAAGGTGTGCCAGTAGTTAGACCAATACACTAAAGGGTGTGCAAGTAGTTAGCCCAATACTCTAAAGGGATGGAAGTAGTTAGCCCAATACACTAAAGGGTATGCCAGTAGTTAGCCCAATACACTAAAGGGATGGAAGTAGTTAGCCCAATACAATAAAGGGTATGCAAGTAGTTAGCCCAATACCCTAAAGGGCGTGCCAGTAGATAGCCAAATACACTAAAGGGATGAAAGTAGTTAGCTCAATACAATAAAGGTTGTACCAGTAGTTAGCCCAATACACTAAAGGGTGTGCCAGTAGTTAGCCCAATACACTAAAGGGTGTGCCAGTAGTTAGCCCAATACACTAAAGGGTGTGCCAGTAGTTAGCCCAATACACTAAAGGGTGTGCCAGTAGTTAGCCCAATACACTAAAGGGTATGCCAGTAGTTAGACCAATACACTAAAATGTGTGCCAGTAGTTAGCCCAATACACTAAAGGGATGGAAGTAGTTAGCCCAATACCCTAAATGGTGTGCAAGTGGTTAGCCCAATACACTAAAGGGTGTGCCAGTAGTTAGCCCAATACACTAAAGGGTGTGCCACTAGTTAGCCCAATATACTAAAGGGTGTGCAAGTAGTTAGTAAAACAATGATCAATCAAAACCCGTAAGCTACACGTCATATTGTTACTCTAGCTTCTAATTTAAGATCAAACAACTATATACTGTAATATGTAAGTGTTTTCATTTTATATATAAACCCCCAATTAATTTTAATTAATTTTAAAGAAATGGAAAATAACAAAATCAAAACGGAATGTCCGTGACGAAACATGGTAGTTAAGTAAATGTTCCTCCAACAAAACCATTTGTTTCAGCAAGAAACATTGAGTGTCGATATTTTTTAGAGAAAGTATCATATTTGCATTTAAACTGCTTCCTCAACCGATTTAGCCTATCGCAAATCCAGTTCAATGGTGTCCAAATATGTAGTGTGTGAATAGTTTACGTAACATCCGCAGTCGATTTAATATAAAAATGCCTATTTTTATTCAAATCATCGAAAGAAATTACTTTAGTCGTTAGATCTGGTAAGGATCAAAATAGGGGATATCCAAAATGGTTAACAATGTGTAGGTCAATGCTGATCATGGGCGTGACTTCTATCTGCACGCAGATCGCATGATAAAGTTACGAAATTTCAGCAAGGAAGAAAATCGTGATTTTTCAGCAATTTTATTTTCACATCAGTTAATGCTTGAACAAGTATTAACTAATTTAATAGTTTGTGTGATGATTTCACAAAAACTACATACACAAGTTGCACAAACGAGCTAGCATGTTGTAGTGGATACTAGGTACGCGTTTTTTTTGCAAACTTAATTTGAAATGAGACTAGCAAAAATCGATTTGATTAAGCACCTTTAAATTAATCACAATCAACCAGATAAATACGGAACAAAGAGAAACAATGTTTTTTATTTTAGAATATGGCTGTATTCCACATAACATAGACAAGAAAGCAGTTAAATAAAAAACAAAAAACAAGCAATGCATTCATTATAAGTGGTTACCTAAAATAGCTACGGATGTTCTGACCCTTTTTTGGGTCTCAACTTTGAAAAACCTGTAACATTCTCCAAAATAATCCAACTTGTGAAATGTTTGAAGTTGTCGCAGTCAAAACATCTACACGTGAACGGAAAATTACGAAAAAGAACACTCTGGAAGCGTAATATTTAAGGTCTGTTTTCCCAATTGTTGCAATGTGAAAAAGTCATTGACAGACAACACAGGAAAAGATAAACAATGAACATTAGACGAAGGTCGGTGCCCAGAGAAGAACAGGTGAATCACCCGGAGAAGAACAGGTGAATCACCCCAAGAAGAACAGGTGAATCACCCGGAGAAGCAGGAATCGAAGTGTTTGACATTCAGCAGCGCCGTATCGCTCATACCGAACTACAGGGATACGAGACAATCCGCGCTGAAATAATAATATGTTTTAGAACACAGCTCGATGAATGCTTGAAACTCGATTTAGAAAAGCCCCGGGGTATGTAGATCGAATATTTGCCGTTTCTGACAGCACATGCGTGCCTCGGCGGACCACACGTGATTAGCTAACCGACAGGCGACATCACTTTCCAGATGAGCGTCGCAACATTCCGCCGGAAATCACGTGTCTCTGGAGAAAGTATTGTTCTCGCATGTCGGCGTTTACCAGAGAGTCCACATCGAAGCCGACCAAACTCATGTAGGTGCTGTCGGTGTCTGTCTCCAGATAATGAAACAGCAGGCGTTCAATGTAGGTGTTTACGAAATCGTAATAGAATTCAAACATTCGTTGTTTAGCCGTAGAGTAAGCAAACGATCCAACGTGTAGAAGCAAGTCATAGGAAATTACTCTTCTTTGATAATTTCTTTGCCTTTGGACCTCGCACACGTTATCATTTATAACTTCCAGACGTCTCAATCAGGATTCGTCGCGGCTACGTTAGGACAGTAAAGCGTGTCGCAGTGTTCGGCCTTATTTAGCTACGTTCGCCCGAAACCGCTGTTACCAATTAACTTGTGTGCTTCAGCAATAAGAATATGTTACTGTGTAAATCACCTTCACGTCTTGTGTTTGACACGGAATTTGTAAACGCTCTAAACTATTTTTCGGGCTGAAACTCGGCAACTTGATTATAATATTATATAATCGACCGGAAATTGCCTTTTGTCCAGTCGCTTCTATGTGGAATTATAGCAATGAATAAAGCCCGCCACACACATACCGATTGTTCAGTTGCCAACATGTTGGCGACTACTTTTCAGCTGACAACTCAGATGTAGTAGTTATGTGCATGTTTTCCACCGACAGTTTGTAAAGAGCAAGGCCGTTGACTGTAGTTTTGATTACTTCTATAAACTTTACAATACTTTCTGTTACGGTTCTAAAGTTCCTCTTAAACACACTGTGTAGCTATTGCACAGCTTAACGGGGTATGTGTGCACTGTGTAGCTATTGTACAGCTTAACGGTGTGTGTGTGCACTGTGCAGCTATTGCACAGCTTAACTGGGTATGCGTGCACTGTGTAGCTATTGCTCAGCTTAACGGGGTGTGTGTGCGCACTCTGTAACTATTGCACAGCTTAGCGGGGTATGTGTGCACTGTGTAGCTATTGCACAGCTTAGCGGGGTGTGCGTGCGCACTATGTAGCTATTGCACAGCTTAACGGGGTGTGTGTGCACTGTGTAGCTATTGTACAACTTAACGGGGTGTGTGTGTGCACTGTGTAGCTATTGCACAACTTAACGTGGTATGTGTGCACTGTGCAGCTATTGCACAGCTTAACGGGGTGTATGTGCACTCTGTGGCTATTGCACAGCTTAACGGGGTATGTGTGCACTCTGTAACTATTGCACAGCTTAACGGGTTATGTGTGCACTGTGTAGCTACTGCACAACTTAACGGGGTGTGTTGCACTGTGTAGCTATTGCATAGCTTAATGGGGTGTGTCTGCACTGTGTAGCTATTGCACAGCTTAACGTGGTATGTGTGCATTGTGCAGCTATTGCACAGCTTAACGGGTTTGTGTGCACTCTGTAGCTATTGCACAGCTTAACGGGGCAAGTGTGCACTCTGTAGCTATTGCACAGCTTAACGGGTTATGTGTGCACTGTGTAGCTACTGCACAACTTAACGGGGTGTGTGTGCACTGTGTAGCTATTGCACAGCTTAACTGGGTATGACTGACTATACGCTGTAATTTATCGACAGCCGGTCGCAAATCATTACCACTAAGTAGCAAGCGCTCGTTTTCAGGACGCATACACATTCAGATTCTATTTGTTGGAAGATGTCCGGGGTAACGTGAAAGACTCCTCCTTTATAGCATCGTTTAACATTACCGTGCACGTAATACAATGCGGCCTGACGTGAACATAACCCTTTAGCATTGTGAAGCCTATTGAGTTTTCCATCACTACACACACACACACACACACACACACACACACACACACACACACACACACACACACACACACACACACACACACACACACACACACACACACACACACACACACACACACACACACACACACACACACACACACAAACACACACACACACACACACACACACACACACACACACACACACACAAACACACACACACACACACACACACACACACACACACACACACACACACACAAACACACACACACACACACACACACACACACACACACACACACACACACACACACACACACACACACACACACACACACACACACACACACACACACACACACACACACACACACACACACACACACACACATAGAGGACTAAGAGTCCGCGACATTGACCCATCTATTAATATGACATCCTGGATGGCTTACGAAGCCGTTTGAACAATTGTAGGATTTCGTGACGTCCGGTTGGTTCAGCGACAAAACCCTCTAAATCTGTGTGGTTGCATTTATTTCTAACTTACAAGATAATAAAACACGGCATGCAATCAAGCGGTCCGTAACTTAGACCGGGTTGTTTAGAATGTGTAAATAAGGGGCCCGGGTCCCTTCATCTTACGCGGGGTGTAAAATATTTAAAACGACTTCTCTCCTACAAACGAATATATGGACTGAACAAAGGTCGTTCTGCCGCCTGTGTAATATACTCCACCGACTATTCATTTGACTGCGTGACTATTAATTATTGGAACTCTAGAAATGATTGGAACTCTATCAACACCACGCTACCCTGCATGATTTGGAATCTGTGTCGTTGCTGCTGCGGCTGGTCGCCACCGACTTGGGTTTATATTATTTTAAAGTACAAGAAACTCGCTGGCTCAGTGGATGTCTGATGTCTGTCAAATTACTTGTAAGACATCGATTGTGAGATGTTTTCAAAAGGTTTTTCAATAAGATGTAATGATCTGGACAACTCTCGCCGACAAACAAGTTGTTGTTGCGTCTATAGTCACAAAATAAATGTGTTTTGTAGCAGGGACGAGTTTGTCGTTGGGGGCGAGCCAGTGCCCGTCGCCCGAAGACCCGCCCAAAGGACTGCGACGCCCGTCACAAGACCGACGTCATCGGAGCCCCGGACCTCAATACTGACAGTGGCCGCGTCAATGGTAGAAGGCTCCACCACCCGCTGCGAGAAACGTTAACCTGTCGTAGGCCGCCACGAGACGATTGTAATTATATAAAATAATCTACGAAACTGACTTCTACATGTTCTACAACGTATTTGTTACGTTACATTATCATATATATATATATAATATATATATATATATATATATATATATATATATATATATATATATATATATATATATATATATATATATATATATATATATATATATATATATATATATATATATATATATATATATATATATATATATATATATATATATATATGTATATATACTAGAGCGGCTATTGTCTATATTTACGTAATGGCGTAAACGTGCAAATGAAATTGCTAACAGAGAAGGGGCAACAGAGAAGGGTGGGGCAACAGAGTAGGGTGGGGCAACAGAGTAGGGTGGGGCAACAGAGAAGGGTGGGGCAACAGAGAAGGGTGGGGCAACAGAGTAGGGTGGGGCAACAGAGTAGGGTGGGGCAACAGAGTAGGGTGGGGCAACAGAGAAGGGTGGGGCAACAGAGAAGGGTGGGGCAACAGAGTAGGGTGGGGCAACAGAGAAGGGTGGGGCAACAGAGAAGGGTGGGGCAACAGAGAAGGATGGGGCAACAGAGTAGGGTGGGGCAACAGAGAAGGGTGGGGCAACAGAGAAGGGTGGGGCAACAGAGTTGGGTGGGGCAACAGAGTATGGTGGGGCAACAGAGAAGGATGAGGCAACAAAGTAGGGTGAGGCAACAGAGTAGGGTGGGGCAACAGAGTAGGGTGGGGCAACAAAGGGTGGGGCAACAGAGAAGGGTGGGGCAACAGAGAAGGGTGGGGCAACAGAGAAGGGTGGGGCAACAGAGAAGGGTGGGGCAACAGAGAAGGGTGGGGCAACAGAGAAGGGTGGGGCAACAGAGTAGGGTGGGGCAACAGAGTAGGATGGGGCAACAGAGAAGGGTGGGGCAACAGAGAAGGGTGGGGCAACAGAGTAGGGTGGGGCAACAGAGTAGGGTGGGGCAACAGAGTAGGGTGGGGCAACAGAGAAGGGTGGGGCAACAGAGAAGGGTGGGGCAACAGAGAAGGGTGGGGCAACAGAGTAGGGTGGGGCAACAGAGAAGGGTGGGGCAACAGAGAAGGGTGGGGCAACAGAGTAGGGTGGGGCAACAGAGTATGGTGGGGCAACAGAGAAGGGTGAGGCAACAAAGTAGGGTGAGGCAACAGAGTAGGGTGGGGCAACAGAGTAGGGTGGGACAACAGAGAAGGGTGGGGCAACAGAGAAGGGTGGGGCAACAGAGTAGGGTGGGGCAACAGAGTAGGGTGGGGCAACAGAGAAGGGTGGGGCAACAGAGAAGGGTGGGGCAACAGAGAAGGGTGGGGCAACAGAGAAGGGTGGGGCAACAGAGTAGGGTGGGGCAACAGAGTAGGGTGGGGCAACAGAGAAGGGTGGGGCAACAGAGAAGGGTGGGGCAACAGAGTAGGGTGGGGCAACAGAGAAGGGTGGGGCAACAGAGAAGGGTGGGGCAACAGAGAAATGTGGGGCAACAGAGAAGGGTGGGGCAACAGAGTAGGGTGGGGCAACAGAGAAGGGTGGGGCAACAGAGTAGGGTGGGGCAACAGAGTAGGGTGGGGCAACAGAGAAGGGTGGGGCAACAGAGAAGGGTGTGGCAACAGAGTAGGGTGGGGCAACAGAGTAGGGTGGGGCAACAGAGAAGGGTGGGGCAACAGAGAAGGGTGGGGCAACAGAGAAGGGTGGGGCAACAGAGTAGGGTGGGGCAACAGAGAAGGGTGGGGCAACAGAGAAGGGTGGGGCAACAGAGAAGGGTGGGGCAACAGAGAAGGGTGGGGCAACAGAGAAGGGTGGGGCAACAGAGAAGGGTGGGGCAACAGAGTAGGGTGGGGCAACAGAGTAGGATGGGGCAACAGAGAAGGGTGGGGCAACAGAGAAGGGTGGGGCAACAGAGTAGGGTGGGGCAACAGAGTAGGGTGGGGCAACAGAGTAGGGCGGGGCAACAGAGAAGGGTGGGGCAACAGAGAAGGGTGGGGCAACAGAGTAGGGTGGGGCAACAGAGTATGGTGGGGCAACAGAGAAGGGTGAGGCAACAAAGTAGGGTGAGGCAACAGAGTAGGGTGGGGCAACAGAGTAGGGTGGGACAACAGAGAAGGGTGGGGCAACAGAGTAGGGTGGGGCAACAGAGTAGGGTGGGGCAACAGAGAAGGGTGGGGCAGCAGAGAAGGGTGGGGCAACAGAGAAAGGTGGGGCAACAGAGTAGGGTGGGGCAACAGAGAAGGGTGGGGCAACAGAGAAGGGTGGGGCAACAGAGTAGGGTGGGGCAACAGAGTATGGTGGGGCAACAGAGAAGGGTGAGGCAACAAAGTAGGGTGAGGCAACAGAGTAGGGTGGGGCAACAGAGTAGGGTGGGACAACAGAGAAGGGTGGGGCAACAGAGTAGGGTGGGGCAACAGAGTAGGGTGGGGCAACAGAGTAGGGTGGGGCAACAGAGAAGGGTGGGGCAACAGAGAAGGGTGGGGCAACAGAGAAGGGTGGGGAAACAGAGTAGGGTGGGGCAACAGAGAAGGGTGGGGCAACAGAGTAGGGTGGGGCAACAGAGTAGGGTGGGGCAACAGAGTAGGGTGGGGCAACAGAGTAGGGTGGGGCAACAGAGAAGGGTGGGGCAACAGAGAAGGGTGGGGCAACAGAGAAGGGTGGGGCAACAGAGAAGGGTGGGGCAACAGAGAAGGGTGGGGCAACAGAGTAGGGTGGGGCAACAGAGAAGGGTGGGGCAACAGAGAAGGGTGGGGCAACAGAGTAGGGTGGGGCAACAGAGTATGGTGGGGCAACAGAGAAGGGTGAGGCAACAAAGTAGGGTGAGGCAACAGAGTAGGGTGGGGCAACAGAGTAGGGTGGGGCAACAGAGAAGGGTGGGGCAACAGAGTAGGGTGGGGCAACAGAGTAGGGTGGGGCAACAGAAAAGGGTGGGGCAACAGAGAAGGGTGGGGCAACAGAGTAGGGTGGGGCAACAGATTAGGGTGGGGCAACAGAGAAGGGTGGGGCAACAGAGTAGGGTGGGGCAACAGAGAAGGGTTGGGCAACGGAGAAGGGTGGGGCAACAGAATTGGGTGGGACAACAGAGTAGGGTGGGGCAATACACTAACTTTTTTTCGGGAAATCGACTCATGGGAAAACCTTTTAGATATATCTCTAATATATTGGATGTATGACCTAGTTTATTATCTCTGATATATTGGATGTATGACCTAGTTTATTATCTCTGATATATTGGATGTATGACCTAGTTTATTATCTCTGATATATTGGATGTATCACCTAGTTTATTATCTCTGATATATTGGATGTATCACCTAGTTTATTATCTCTGATAATTTTTATTACATTGGATGTATCACCTAGTTTAGTATCTTAGTCGATTATCTTGTTTTGACATTTTCACATGTTCAGTAACACAGATAAAAGTTATAGCCATTTTAGCAGAGGTCCTGAAAATGGGCGTTTTGCCCCACCCCTGGGGCAAAACGCCTGGGCGTTATGTATTAATCAGTCCCATTTAGGTTATAAGTTTACTTATTTCGCATTACCAAAGTGATGGTCTTATTGGTACACTTCAGTATAGCGAAACATTGCTGCACATCTTAGTAATATTTGTTATTATAACTTTATTAAGAACCTGACTGAAATTGTTAATTAATTAGCTCCTTTTATATGAAATTCAACAAGTGCGTTATATTGTATATGTTTATTATAAACTGTCATACGCAGGCAGAACTTATCAACTCGTCTATTCACTTTCAGACTCAAATCTATGACAGATATAGCCCGTCCCACCCTGTGCGTTTTACTCCCACTAATGTTGGCCTTTTTGCCCTACACGTTCGATATTAAAATCTCACCATATGTATATTACTGGCTTTTATCACTCGCATCCGCAACATTCACAACATTAATGATCACATATTTGTCTACTGCAGACACTCAACGCGTTGTATCAGTTTCTTATAGATACTGCCCACAAAACGACTTTTAGGGTGACCATTTTTATAATTTATAGAAACAAAAGTTTGACGTAAAAAAATATCGCGTGAATTTCTTTTTCTGCCACCGTATTCTAACCAAATGTGAAGAACTGTATGTGGCTTCGTTTGGCGATCTCGAAATTCTTATTTTTGCGTTGTGAAACTAGTTAGAGGGTAGGCTTTATGCCCCATGCTACTCTACACTGTTCCTTAACTGCTTTGTGTCGTCTGGTTCTATTGCCTTCTTTGTGCTTGAAGAACATATTTCTATCAATATCCTCTTAACCACTCACTTTTGTAAACACTTCCATTTGGTCTCACCATAGTCTCTTTGTCTCTAGTGTTGTCAAACCACATTCTATTAAACGGCTTTCATAACTAATGTCTCTCTATTGTGGTATCATTTTAGTTGCTCTTCGTTGTATTCTTTCTAGCTTGTCTATGTCCTTATTACGATACACCTCCATGCTTGTTTAAGATATTCCAAATGCAGCCTAACTATCGCTTTGTACTAAATACGTGCCCAACAACATCAAAACTTGGATCCGCACGAACGGATAATAATAACTGAACCTTCAATGTAGCAAACCATTCGTTTTGAAACAATGCGTTCAGTAATAAATCAACCAACATATATTATACAACATTGCTACCGCAAACCCCAATGTCGCCTGCTACTTCTGCGCGTCGTTGTCAAAGCAAAGCTGTTGTAGCAACTTCGTAGTTGGCCAAGAACAAAAGACGATCCCGCCACCGACGGCCGCCGACCGCCAAACGACGGACGTGTTTATACACATCTCACAGGCAACTAGACTGTCTCACAAATATACATAATGTGATCGTCACAAAATTCAAGTAATTCGCAACCGGTTAATTTTAGGGCCGACCATGTATTGCAGTAGTATTTGAGTCGTTAACTGTCGAGGATTCCTACAGTCGTTCTGCCCGGCCACAACGTATGTTGTCGTCATGGCGACGCCCCGTAAACACCCACTGCTGACTACACGTAAGTAGTTAGTGGAAGGTTCTGATACCTCAAATTGAGAGCACAGTCACGTGACCCAAAGATCAAAGGCAAACGACCCTAATATCGCCCACCGCTAATGAGTGCGCGCAGCCAATCAGAGAGCGTCAGAGCGCCCCCTGGCGGTGGTATCGGAGCGTGCGTGACGTAAGCGCCCCTAGCGACTGGAGGAGGAACGAGCTTTGACCTAGTTACGTTTGTAGAGCGCCCCCTGGCGGTGGTAGCCGAGCGTGCGTGACGTAAGCGTCCCTAGCGACTGGAGGAGGAACGAGCAGGGACCTAGTTACGTTTACCGAAGGGTCGTTAACCTAGTAAGGAGACGAACACAATCGTACGGTGCACACGTATTTTATTGAATACAACAAAGCGGCAGCAGTACAAACGAGGCGATCGTATGCGATTGGATACAACTAGCTGGGTATGACGAAGATGAAGATGAAGTGGAGGCGACTTGCGAATGGTGACCATCGCGCCAGAGGTCGCGAACTTACGGGTGTCTCCACCGCGCCAGAGGTTCGAGGGCGAGCTTACGGGTGGAGCGACCACCGCGCCAGAGGCTCAGTATGATACGCGATAGTACGGTATACCCTTTTTCAGCAGCTTAATCCAATCGAACACGCGACAATCGTTAGCAACCAGATCGGTGTGGAAAGCGTTGACGAAAGTTCTCATAGGAGCGCCGTTACAACGAAGCATGATATAAGTGATGCAATATTGTCCGCAAACGTTAGACAGAGGACTCTGGAGTCTCGTGCTGTTATGAGTCCACTCGGAACAGTGTTTGTTCAAGAAGGTGCGGAACGCCGCGTGGCGAGGCGGCAGACCGTACGAACAGAAGTATTCGCCGCACCCGTCGGAGGACAGGTACAGCGCTATCCAATGTTCGCCCGGTTCGTCCCCGTCGTCGGTGTTGCACACGAAGGCGATCGGCAAAGCGTCAATTGTTGCAGGCAGTCCATCTCGGGGTACGACGCCACCAAAGACGGACGCGGTCTTCGGATCCATCGCCAGTAGACGGGCGATCTGCAGGGTGTCCATCTCAGTAGTCGTAGATGACGTTGCGGTTCTTGTCGATTTCCAGCACGGACTCGAATTCGGCGTAGGCGACGACGTTCACGGTGGTCTGAAGCGCTGCACGGAAATGAAATTCTAAGCGCAGGTTGCCCTTTTGTACCAGATTAAAGCAGGGACCGTCGCACTGGTCGGGGGTCAGGTCGAAACAGAAGTAGGTGTAGCCGTCTCGGTACTCTTCGCGTGTCAGACAGTTCCCCTCGTCCTGCCACACCTTGCCGGTCGAGGTGAACATGCTCGCGTAGCTCCTGGCGAAGAGGTTGTCTGCGAAGTTGGGCTGGAAGGGTTTGGCGGGTATCTGACGACCGTCGACGTACACGGCGACGAAGCTGATGTCGTTGTTCTTGGCGTGAAACGGGTTTGTGGCGTACGTGCCGTTGTAGGCGTCGTTGTCGATGCAGCACAGTACGAGACGTTTCGGCAGGGCGCCGAGGAACAGGTTCTCGTGCGTGTGCGACAGAGCACCCGTGGGAATGGAGTACACCTTGGTTTCGACGGGTCGTAACGGATACTTGACCGTGGTCCGCTCGAGAGCCATGATGTGAGCCTTCTGCACGGCTGGATTGATGGTGGCCTTCTTGACGAACAAGGACGCGTTGACGACGACTATCTTGTACTCGTTCGCTCCAGCAGCCAACAGCGCAAACTCGGGCTTACTGCGCACCAGGCGTAACTTGACGTCGACGCCGTTGATCAGGAATTTATCCTGCAGAAACATATCCACGTGGAGACGACCCATCAAGTCGACCACGCGACTGCCGGATATGTACTCCCGTCGAGTCACGAACCCGGGGTTAGGATCGGGTCCGGCGGCTAGCTCGGTGGCGTGCATGCGACTGGCCTTGTCCTTGTACCACATCTGATTCGTCAGCTGCGTCGACTTGGCGTCGGATCCGTAACTCAGCAGCGTCTCTATGAAGGATCGATACGGGTACGAGTTGAAGGACGAAGAGGTCACGAGCGTGTTGTTCAGGGAGAGGTCGACATTTCCGAACAGCGAATGCAAGAAGTTGTTCACCGGTCCCACGGGTTCGCCCGCGTCGATATGGTTACCGTTGGCTCGCGTCACCTTCACCTGCAAGTGTAGCATCGTGTTGGCGAGATCCATGTAATCGTCTCCCGATCCGGGGATGAAGAATTCTATCGGGCCTCCAGAGTCCAGAGAGGCCGTGGGTTGATGTTCCACCACGTGACTTTCGACGATGCAGTTCTGAGTGGGGGGTACGGTAAAGAGATCCAGCTCGGTCTTGACTCCCTCGCACGACTGTCTATGCACGAACGCCATCGTTGTCGTCGAATATGTCGACAGTGCGTTTCGGGGACGTCCGTTTCTTGCGGCGTCTCTTTACTGCAGTGAATGTCGGCCGTGCAGCCGCTCGTTTTATACGTTTACCAGGGGGGCTCCGAATACTGCTTATCACGGCGTCGGTGACGCGTCGTTTGGCAGCCGTTTTTATGTTCTGGCCTGATAAGACGTCGCCGGCTATGCGAACGCCGGTCTTCAACGCTCCCCTGCCCAACGCCACGGCACCTCTCTTGATGAGCGGCATGGCGCTGCGCAACAGACTGCCGAACAGACTGCCCAGTCCGTGACCTCGCTGGTATTGCGCACCGGCGAAGTAGGGCAGCGCACCGCCAGCCTGACGCGCGTAATAATCGTTGTAATTCATCAGAACAGTCCGGTCTTGCGTCGACGAAAATGAAGCGTCACCGTCACTCTGCCGTATTCGAATGGCACGCGTCGACCCATGTCGTTCCTTATATCCACCTCGATCGAGGTGAAGTTCGAGCGCAACAGGGGTACGTAGTGCACGTTAGTGAAACGAGCGGACACCCTGTCACCGTGATGTCCGCTAATCGGAAGGGCGCGCAACAGAGGCGCGAGAGTGTCACCCACTATGCGAGACTCCACGATGTCCGTGTAGAGGTAGAGGGTGTCGAACCCCTGCGTCATGTTCACCACATCGTCGGCCTCGAAGTGGAAGGGGTACGACGAGTCGGGATGGCGGGAGTCGGCGGGGAGGACGGGAGATGACGTAGCCGCCACCGACTCGCTGGCTACGGGTTCGCGGAATCCTAACATGGACGCCACCGCGCTGTGGTACGGTATGGTGAACAGGGTGTTCTCTGTCATGTGTAACGTCATTTTCTGAGTGACGGAACTATAGCTCAATTGAGCCTGTGTCTTCTCCGTCCTCATACTGTACAGTCCCTTGTTGACGTGATACATCAATGTTAACGGATCGTCGTAATACCCACACGACAACTTCGAACGTCGGGACGAGTCCGTAACATCGCTCGTGTTGAGGAAGAACCAGACATCGTTCTCTGCGACGTTGTACCAAGTGTGCGGATACTGGACCTCAGCCAACCCACACTCCCACTCGCCGGTAAGATCTATGCGTTGAGGTAAGTGCGTGACGTAATGGGTCAAGGTGTTGTCGGGGTGCATCTCCATGGAAGCGTTGCTAGGCAGCGTCATGTAGAAATCAGTCGCCATTGCGTCTCAACGTGGGATTGGGCAGTAGGTAACCCAAAGAACTACTCAACAGAGCCGTCCACAGATTAGAATCGCCGCGACCTGTCGTCAGGTTGTAAATGCTGATCAGAATGACCGTGTACAGGACGACGACCTGACACAGAAACACGATCTCCTCCTTGGGACACGCGGTACCGAACAGATGCCAGGGAGTGCTGTCTGGCTCGTTCGGTGCAGCGTCAGTACAATCCGCGTCCTGCTCCTTCTCCGCCGTATCCTCCTCCTCGTCGATGGTGGTGAGGCAGGTCGGTGGTGGTGGTGGTGGTGTCGCGTCGTGTGTCATGTCCCGAATGCAGTGTCGTCATGTGTGCGGCTAGGCTTTATAGTTGACGAGTCCCTTGGCATCGATCCAGCTGTTGAAGTAGGAGCCATAGCCGAACCATTTCACCAAAGCTTCCTTACGTTTACCAACCGTACGGCGTTTCAGTACCGCTTCAACACGGTACACTTTATCAAAGGGTACCGTCACCTTCTGCAGCTCCAGTTCGTAGAAGGTACCCTCCAGCACTTCGCCGAGATCGTCCCGCAAGCGATACACGGGTGGGTCGGAGGGGTGAACCTCGTGTACCGTGAACAACTCTTCGCTCCAGTTCGTCTCGTAGCCCTTTTCGAACGTGCGTTTGTACTTGCTGACACGCACGCGATCCGACACGCGCAACTTGGGCACGCCCTTACCGTCGTGACCGTACAGACGTTGCCACACCTGTTCTTGGTTCTGTGCATTCACCTGTGACGGCGCCATACCGATCATGCGGTGGCGGGCATTGTTATACGATCGCATCAAGTCCGGAAGGATGTCGACGTACCGCCACGACTGGTGTTTCGTGAAGTAGCACCACATGCGCGTCTTCAACGTTCGGTTGAACCGTTCCACGACGGCTGCCTTCGTCTCCGCGTTGTGCGTGTAGAAGTAATGGATGTCGTAACGCTTCAATAGCGCCTGAACGGATTTGTTCCGAAATTCTCTGCCTTGATCCGTCTGCAAGGTCAGGGGCCAAACGTCGACGAACTTGGATTGCAGTGCTTTTACCAACGATGCCGCGGACTTGTTCTTCATGGGAACACACCAGGCCACTTTCGAGAAGACGTCGATCATCGTGAGGAGAAAGGTCATACCGTCGTTGACGTCTTTGACCTTCGTCATGTCTACGAGATCGGCCTGCCACTGCTGATGCATACCACCCACGATGACGCATCGTCTCTTGAAATGACGTCTCGCTGGTTTGTGTAAGGTGTAGGCGTCCTGTGCCGACAACCATGCCTTGACGGCCTTCTGTGGCAGACGCGTGACGCGTCGCAAGCCAGCGACGCCGCCATAACTGCCTACCTTCGTGGGATCGAAGTAGACCTCGCTCATGGAGCGTTCTCCCCTCTGAGCCATCAAAAGAGGTGGAGGATCGATGTGTTGACGGGTGCGGTGCCGTTGACTCCGGATTCCCACTGCTGACGAATGACGAGGAGCACGCCGACGTGTATTAGGACGCACACTATGACACCCACAATGACAGCGGTGGAACAACAACGATCTAGTGGAGTAACCATAGTCGGAATAACAGCTGTTGTAGAAGAATGTCGGCTGCAACGTCTCCCAGCACGGTAAGTCCTTCGAACAATAGCGCAGCGACGACGGATCGGTACGTGTCCTGTGGATCGATGAGCATGACTGCTACGGATACGCGTCGTACCACCTTATACGGTTTTTCCGTCCAGCCAATGACGACGAAGCCTTGCACGATGAGGGGGGAAGGTGGGTGGGTGGACGAGGATTGGTCCATTCGTCGAGCGTGGGGGGTTCGAATAACGCCTGTTGCATAAAACTTTGGAGTATACCGTGAGCCATCATGTAAAGTCCACTGATAAATATCGCACCGACGATGGAACGGTAAACGAGGTCCTGTGGATCGGGCGACATGACGAACACTGTGCTACGGACACGCATCGTACCATCCTATAGGTTGTCCCAACCAGCCAATGACGACAGAGCCTTGCGTGATTCGGGGGGTGGGGTGGGCATGGTATGTTCCATTCGACGACTCTGACGGGCGAGGGGTGTCCAACTTAGTGATCTTCGTGCACTACCTGCAGCAGCAGCAGCAGCACGCAGAGGAGTACGTGACCGACGAGAGGGAGAGATCGACGGCTCCGGACGTATGTAGGCTCTCCTGGAGACGTTGCCGACCAACGTCATGGGTAGGTTGATGGCACGGAGTTGTCGTGCGAAAGGCTGCCAACCCGTCGGAGCGGTCTTTCTCTTACGCAACAGATCGTTAACGAGATCCACCACGTTACTTCCGACAACCGGCGCGCCCTCGTGTATCAGTTCGCCGCGAGCGGTCCACTCGACATCTCTCTTGAGATGCTCCATCAAACGACTGGCCTTGACCCGCATGGTCTTGGGAACGGTGGCCAAGACGGTGGCCTCCAGTCCACTAATAGGAGCGCGGACTGCACCCTCCGACCCCGACTCCGACGCCACCTCCGACTCGTTCACCGTGACCACGCGTAGCGGTTCCTTGATGCGTTTATCGGCCAAGACGTTGTAACGCTGCAACACCTGATTATACAGGGTCACCTTGGTCCCGTCGTCTAGGTCCGTTCTATCCAGGATGGTCTTCATCTCGTCATCGAGGGCTTGCACCTTCCTGCCTAAGGTGTCGGTCGCGAGTGGGGGTGGGGGTGACCGAAGCGTGTCCAACAGTCGCGGGTCCACCAAGGCCATCTTGCGTGCGTGCTCCATGTATCTACCTTTTGTTCAGCACCTCTCGGAGCAAGGGTAGCAAGACCGAACTGGCCAACGGTGCTAGGAAGGCCGATAGGAAACCGCCGCTCTGTCCCTCACCAACCTGTGGTTGCAGCAAGAGGCGTCTTCTCCTGGCAGCGGGCGTTCGTCTATTAGCCAACTCGCGTAACTTCGTCCTGTATTTATTCAATCGTCGCCTCTGTAAAGCGGTCAATGGAATGTTCTTTGTTAGTATGTTGTAGGCACACTCGGCTAGTGCACACAGCAGATCGGCGTCGGCGTTGGCGATGATGCCCTTTTTAATTTTGTTGTTCTTGACTCTGGCCAGAGCCTGTATGCACACGATGTGTCTCTTCACCAGGGCAGACATGATGCGAATGAAGAGACTATCCACACACTCGGTCGTTTTATACCTTCGGCAAGTACACGTACTGAACACCGTCGTCTGGAAAGATGGCCGTACGCAGACGCATGTCCTCGGGCGTGTCCTGTTTGAGATCGACCAACAGATAACCGTACGGTACCGCCGTGGCGTCTTTAAATGCCTCTTGCACGAACTTGCCGCGTCCCGGATACATCTGCCGAGCCAAGGTCGCCATCTGCGATGCGTCACGTGGATTCTTGAACACCACCATGTACTGCGAATTCAGACTGATGGTGCGACTCTCCTTGTTTTTAGGGAACAGGTTCTGTACGAGATACAGCACGGACGTGTTCCTGTGGTGACTTTTTTTAGTGAACAAGGTCGTGACCCGTTCGTCCGTTTCTGCCATGAGATCGTCTATGACGATGAGGTTCCTCGTTGTCGGATCGAACATGGCCGCAGTCGGTAACCCTTCCTCGAATCGCACGTGACCCAATTCCGTCGTTGCGTAAGCCTCTTGCCATTCTCCGTAACACCACGTGATCTGCTGGGGTGGTGGATCGATCATCGTAGCGGCGTGACGCAACATACGCGTCACGAAAGTACTCTTGCCGCATCCCGTCGGTCCGGCGACGATGCATGTGAAGGGGTGTTTCCATCGCGCATCCATGATTGCGTGTGAAACGAGTGCAGCGTGCATCGCCTTTTCTACTATACGTCCACCGGACCCGTGGTCACCCCGTCCTCGTGCACCACGCGTTTGGCGTAAAAGAAGGTGAGTGCATCCCGATTCTGCACGTACGTCATGACGGTGGAGTTATGCACCCGGAAACCCCGGTTCGAACCGCCTCCGCTCCGACGGTTGGTGAGCACCTCCAGGAACGCGTCCTTGTCTATGGTGTTGTGCCGTTTGCTCAGCCCTTTGGTGCTGTACTTGTCGGTGACGCCGAAACAGTAGTACGTCTTGCTACACAACCCCACGAACCCTGCACCGGACCACTCGACCTTGAACAGACCCGGCGTCCTCTTGTCGAACGCTCTGCGCGCCTTGCAGCACGCCTCGTCGCCGACCCACGGTCTATTGGCGAGACGACAGCGCACGTAGTCGTTCCGATGGTCGTCGCAACATTCGGACGGCAGCCATTCCGATCGATGGCGGAAATAATGGTCTCGCAGTGTCGGGGTCACGAGGTCGTCGACGGACTCGGCGGCCAAGGCTAAATAGGCACTATCCGTATCCATCTCGCAGTACTCGAACAGAGGGCGCTCCACGTACCTGACGATGAAATCGTAATAGAACTGCAACATGCGCATCTTGGCGTACTGCAGAACGAAGAATCCCACGTGTACGGGTAGGGTGTACTTGACGGTCTTCTTGTTCAGTTCTATCTCGTACGCGTCGTCGACGACCATGTCGAGTTGACGGAATCGTTTATCGTTGACGAGGAGCGATGCCGCCTTCTCCGTGCAGTAGCTGACGTCACGATGTCGGTCGACGTTGGTGATGGTCTTTCCGTAGCCCGAGTTCCCCAGCAACTTCATGGTGTCCGCGATGATGGTCCTGTCTCGGTGAACGTCGCCCTCGCGTCGGGCCTTGGACACTGCATCGCCGAACCGCCGGAAACACGGAACGGGATCGTATTCGACGACCTGGTACACGTGCAGCACCTCGAGACCGTGGTCCAGATACCATCGCAGCAGTGGCGTTGCGAGCAGTATCTTGTCGCCGCAATAACTACCCACGAGCATGCGACGCGGAGTCTTCATTATGTCGTGCTCTTCAGCGTATCGGCACATGAACGGACCGAGATCCTCCCGTTGCATACCGATGTTCTTGAACACGGGCTGCATCTCGGCAAAGTGCGCGCGCAACGCTTCCGGTACGCGTACGTCGCACTCGATCATGCCGAACACGGTTCCGGCACGCACTCCGTTCAGGATCTGTTGTGACGTCATCGTCCATTGCACGTGTCGACGTCGGGGAAATGCTGCATCCACACACTTGCGTACGGCCGGTGTTCGTCTCATCGTCTTCCACTCGCATTCCCACAACTCGACGACCGTGACAAAGTGTCGTAGGTAGGCGGTGGTCTTTCGGGTCTCGGCGAGCAGTTGCGCCATGGGTTTCCCGTTGACGGCGTTCACCTCCTCTCGGTTGCACGAGCAACCGTGAAAGAAGCAACCTTGGAACTGATAAGCCGTCTTCGTCTCGCTGCACCATCCGTCCACCCGATGTTTGCCTATGCGCTTCTCTCGTCCGTTGATCTGATGCCGTATGGACCGTCCCGTGCGTTCGGATTCCCACGTCAACCATTCTCCAGCCATCTGTCCGTACAGCTGCGCCGATTCGGGGCGGAAGTCCTTCTCTGCTCGTCGTCGCGTGTACCATCCCATGGGCATGTCTTGCATGAGCGACCACAGGTACAGTGCGTTCGCATCGTATCCGACGATCGCTCGACAAGGACGAGCCGCCTCTCCGTACTCGTTCTGACGTAGCGTGGTGACCCCTTTCTCGTGATAGCGATGAAAGATGATCGAAGGCCCGCCTACAATGTTCTCTTTGACGAGGTCGTGCAGGTCTTTGTTCTTCTCGTTGAAGATGGTAAAGTAGGTCTTCTCTGGAAGGTCGTTGAACAGGTACAGCAGGGTCAGACCAGGTACGCTGATACCTTGCTTGAACATGTCTATTCCCCGTTGTCGATAGAACGCGAACTGTCTGTCGATGGCCTGTAGAAAGGGAACCACGTCCCTGTTGTTGTACCAGACGAGAAAGTCGCGCAACGTCGTCATGCCATTGACGCGCCAGGCCTCCTGACAACTGGCGTAATCCTCGTCTGAAATCCCTTCGTTCTTCAGTCGACTGAAGAAGGCCTCTTTCGGTGGAAGTGCGGTGTCGTCGAGTCTCTCCAGCCTGTCCATGTACTCGTACGGGAAATGACCTTTCGTCACCTCGCATCCGTACGCTTTCAGATACTTGTCGTAGCTGAATCCGGGGGCTATGTAGTTGATCATGTCTACGAATTTCAGCTGATCCGTCGAAAGACACATGAAAGTGTTGTTGCGTTTGATTACGAACATTGCCCCGACGCCGTCGTTCTCTTCTGTCTTGTTGCCCTCTTGCTCCCTCTCGTCCTCGTCCTCGGCTTCGTCTTGTTCCACGGTCTTTGAAGTCGTCAGGAAGTACGGTATGAGGAACTGTTTGATGGCATTGAGATCATACTTCCCCGAATTGAACCCGATGACAGGTAACTGACGCATCCATCCATACAGTTGTCCCATCAGCGTTTTGTACGGATTGGTTGCCGGTCGAGCTTTCTTCTCGGCGGTCTCTCGTGCAGCTGCCTCCCGTGCAGCTGCCTCCCGTGCGTCCCATTTCGTCAGCTCTTCTGCTAGTTGGTCCAACACATGATCGTATGAGTCTTTGATCTTGTCGTACGCGGCCTCGCTCATCGATTGCAGGATAGTCATCATGGTGCTCACCAACTTGTTGGTGTCTCCGTCCGTGACGATGCATGTCACCTGTTCGTGTCCGGGTACGTTGGATGCCACGCTAACGCTCAGCGGGACGTGACGCGCAACCCAGTGAACCTGGGCACTGTCAGACGGAAGGTGTTCGGTGTCGAACCAACACTCGAAATCGAAGGTGGCTCGGTACGGATAGTACTGCAACGCTTCGGCCACTCGGATGTTCTCGTCTGCCAGACGTTCGAACACCGATGGAGTCGAATGGTACACGCCACCAGGATAGACTCGGCGCACACCCCCCGTACACGTGCTCTCGTGGTTGCGTAGACTCCATGCGTCTTTCCACAAACAGTCCCCACACTTCCGACATCTGTACGAGTGACAGTACATGCGTCTATCCTGGATGAGGGAAAAATGCGTCTCGTGAAGATTGAGGTAGAGTGTGTCAGGGTACTTACGTACCGAGCGACGAACGAGTTCTGCAGTTGGCGTTCCATCTTCTCCATCCGGTGGTACGAGACTGTACACGCACACATTCGTTTGGAACGTGGTCTCTACACGATAGAGGTCGTCCATCGTGACCCCGGCAAATGCTGCCATGGGTACGCCGTCTTGGGCGTACGTCTCGTACAGCGTCTTCACAGCTGGTTCCAATCCACGACTTTCACATCCGCGATGCAGGGCCAGACATCGGAAGAGACACAGGTTGTCACTGTACCTCTTGGCATGGATGGGTTCCTTTTCCAATCCGATGACGGCTTTGTTCTTCTTGATGTACATTGGAAGGTCGGTCATTCCTACACATCCTATCGGGTGTTCGATGATGCGATTGACGAAAAATGTGACATTGGTCACGAGTTCGCACACCCACGCCGAATCCGGTCTTTGATTGATGGCCCATTGCAGGACGTCGGTTTCTCGGATGCGTTCGAGGAACTTATCAAAGTCCTTGCTGTTGGTGATGAGACTGGGCTCGTCCAGGTAGCGTCCACAGCAGTTGCACGAGGGATGGTAGTACTTGTATTGACCCGTGTTCTTGTTCCTCAGAATGAACCCGTAACTGAGGTTAATCTTGAAAGCGGTGGTCTGTTCCTGGAACACGTTCTTCAACGGCGTCTCTAGAACGGTCGTGTCCAGAGTCGTTAATCTGTAATCGTACCTGCACTGGAGAGGACCTCTCGTTACACGTGTCCGTATGGTCGACCAGTGAGCTCGTACGACATCTAACAGTTCCGTCGACAGGTTGTCGGCGAAGGGGAGTCGAGCAGGTGGGTCTATGGGGTCTGCATCGGTAACGAGTGGATGGTGGGGTGTGGTGTCTTCCCTGATTGATCTCTTCGGCGATGGTGGCTTCGTGTCGACGGCGTGTATTCGCGCGTGCCTGGTCAGGTTATTGCGTCTAGTGAACTTCATTCCACATTTCGCACATGTGTACACTGTGGTCTGTTTTCTATTACTACTAAGACGACATACGGACCTCACATGGTGTTGCAGATCGTCCCATATGTCGAACGTTGCATCACATTTACAGGAATACTTCGTTCGCTTTGCCTGCTCGCTAGGTGGCACCTCCCGTGGCACATCTAGTGGTGGTGGCGCCACCGAATACGTATGTTCGGTCACTGCCGGTGTCTCATGACTCGCTAGGTGGCGTTTGAGCGCTGCATAGGTGTCGAGCACCTGTCCGCAGTGACGACATTGGTGTCTTTTCATGCTGCTCTGCTCTGCTCTACGTGTCTACAACTGAGAGAGTGCGGTTGTTAGTACAGCTATATAGTACGTGTGGTGGTGGTGGTGGTGGTGGTGGTGGTGGTGGTGGTGGTGGTGGTGGTGGTGGTGATGGTGGTGGTGATGGTGAAGGTTATTGGTGAAGGGTGTATGACCTATGGTGTGATTCTGTGGTATTGGCAACTGTGTGTCCCACTATCCATGGCTACGGGTTATATTTCAACTATGTAGACCATGACAACACCACTCACAACACGTTTCGTTCATTGTAAGACGTTTTATTGCGTATATAAAGACATAGCGATATACATAATATATACATATACATATACACGGTTAGACCTATATAATTACTATGATGATGTTATTGATTACTTGTGGGTTTGTGGGAATGTTACATCCTCGCCAGTGACCCCTAGCTTACGGTCGGTTATCGACACGCCAGTGGCTAGTACAATGATTATTAACTTGTGGGTTTTTACACCGCGACAGAGGTTCCGTACAATGATGGACATGATGTAATATATAGGTTGGTATGTATATTTATATATATATATATATATATGTATTACTATATGTCTTGCAAATACAATATGTGCGCGAATACATACATACAATACCGACGAGAGAGAGAGAGCGAGAGAGAGACACTACCTACTATTATTCCGTTGCAAACGGTGCTTATTGAAATGCGGGGGTTGCAATCATGAAATCAACAATTATCTGTATTAAATTATGTATTGTGCGTCTTCTCTCGTCCCTTGCTAGCACGGGTGCTTCCTCCACCTCTTCCTCCCTCTCCTCCTACATAACAAGAAATGCGTCTACTGTATTCGTATACTGATATAATGTTTTCTATTATCTTTACTAATTTCAATAATGTGGTCAGCAATGTCGTGCATTAAATCATGTAATGGACGTCTCATCTCGTCCCTTGCTGGCACCTCGTCCTCCCTCTCCTGCTCCTACATAAAACACAATAGATCTACTGTTCATCGTTTGTTGATATCATGTATTCAAGTATCATGACCACTAATTGTCGGCATGCACGTCTACGCAGTTCAATCGGTGACACAGGTACGTCATCCTACAGAACAAATTAAAGGATACCAATATATCACTCCATATTACGTCATACACCAACTACTTCTAACTAGGTTATGTTTACTACTGCTACTACTAATAATAATACTCTGTTGACGACGTCATATACGCGGAGAACAATACTCCAGATAGCTCCCGAATGCTGGCTGGGAGGACGGGTGCCTCGTCGTCATACTCTTCACTCTACATAACACCAATGTTAATTATTACTAATAATACAATTATTACGTTTACTACTAATTACCACCTATTTAAACACCACCAACAACACCTACTACTATGCATACTACCTAAGCGGTCGCGTTATTGCCCGCGGTTGACGGATGGCACATCGCACGTATCGCATTATGTGTGCATTACCTTAGCGCGTCCATCGCCGTCGATGATGTCATCGCCGCTTCCGGTTGCCACTGCCGTGGCTGCCGCAGCGACGATCGAGCCAGCCTGTCAACGGAATGGTTCACACTGTGACTACTTCAATGTTGGCCACCGTGTAATTTACGTACGGTCCTGCCATACGTTTACGAATGGTCACCATGACTCGGGCCCCCCGCAGCAGGTCCAGTGCTGTATACCGCTCGGCATCTGACGTCATGTTTATGTAATCGTTCCCCGTGTATCCTAGCAACTGGACAGCCTTGTCATTAAATATGGTTCCCCACACTTCGCTGCCGATGGCGTCTTGTAGGAGGACACGCATGGCGAACCGATACACTACACCCCGCTGCCATCGATGGATGGGACACACATAGCCATTGTTTTCGGGAATGACACGTTTGTTGCACTGCTGGCATGATGGATAAACGATATATTTCTCTTGAACGGCGATTTGTACTATGGTTAACGGTCGTCTCATTAAATAGGTACCGTTACCTACCTGCTTCTCGAGTTGGCTCAGAGTGGTCATCATCTCGGCGTCCTGGTCGCTGGTTGTCTTGGTGACGGTGATGGCGGCCATTTCTACGTCTCTGCTGGTGCTGTTCGTGAAGGGTTTCGAAGTCGTCTGTGAAGCGGAGAGTGGTTGTATGCCTCGATCACTCCGAGTCGGGCTTATATAGCCCTCTCCCGACTGTGGCGCGCTTTCTTATCGTCGCCCCTTGGTCGAGCGCGTGACGCCGATGCTGATGCTGCATGTCTGGTATCTGCGTCCGACCCTTGGTCGATCGCGTGATGCGACCGCTGGATGTCTGCCATCTGGCTGTACTCTGGAGCCAGGTGTTGGTAAGCTGACAGATGCCAGCCGATCTGCGTCCGACCCTTGGTCGATCGCGTGATGCGACCGCTGGATGTCTGCCATCTGGCTGTACTCTGGAGCCAGGTGTTGGTAAGCTGACAGATGCCGGCCGCTTATCTGTTTTCTGATTAGTGTGGTATTGTTCCGAGGCTGACGTAGGTTCTAGCATGCTCTATATAAGACGTCTGGGTTCGTCGTGTCGTCATACCAACCACCATTGCCGTCGACGCCGTTAGTAGTTCTTCCATTCCACACACGCACAATGTCTGTATTCGACTTGCGCGATTGCATGGAGTTCGTCGTCGTCGCGGAACTCCTGCAGGCGGTACCTCTATTGCAGGGTATTGTGTGAGTATTTCTTTTATTTATTTATTTATTTATTTCTATTTTGTTACTTTCATAGCTCTCCATAGCTCATACCTGTTTTAACTTATGCCTTTGCATATTGTGACTCTTATTGTGTCCTTTACTTATTACAGCGTTCCATGTTTCAACTGGGCCTGCGTGCTCATAGAGTTGATGGAGGACGCCTCCCTACGCCGGAGCTGCCAGGCGACCGTCCTGTTTCGGGAGGCGCTCTACGACGCCGGTCTCCTGTCGGCCTTCGGTGTTCATGCCAGCCGTTGGCGCCACGTCATGACTGACATTGCATTTCATTACGGCGATGGATTTCGCAATGTCTCGACCACCTCCCCAGAGTCGTGGGATGACGACTTGACCGCCATCACAGCCGCCGTCACCGACACTCACGCTGCCGACGAGGACTTCGACGACGCCGGAGAGTGGGGCGACGACGACATAGCCGCCATAGACACCGCCACCGACGCCCACGAGGTCGAGGTGATGGCCTTCCGGACCCATATGTCCAAATGGGAGCGGGTGATGCATGAGTTGGTCCTCATCCACGCCCCATCGCCCGCATCCGTTTTCCGTCACGTTCACCTCGGCCCCGTCCATCTCCCATCACTCTTCCGGCGTCGTCGATCTGTTTCATTACGCATTGCGTTGGCGCGCAAGTTGACCGCTCGAGCCGTCCGGAGGTCGTTGCTGGCGGCATTCAACACCGTTCCGCCATGCACTTGACTTTATTATAACTACCGTTCCAACATGAACTTGACTTTATTATAACTACTACTACTACTACTACTACTACTACTACTACTACTACTACTACTACTACTACTACTACTACTACTACTACTACTACTACTACTACTACTAGCTTTTATATTTGTACTTGTTCTTTTTTCGTTTTATTAAATTTGCATCACCTTATATTCCCGCGTCTTGTATTGCGTTCTTGTTCCAACTGCGTGTTGGCACATTATATTATATTATATTATATTATATTTTATGTCCATTTTCGTCCTGCTACATTTTATTTAACGAACGGTCCGATTTCCCTCGTCCAGCGGTTATATTGTAGCCATGCATGTCGACTAATTATTCACTTTTACACATTCGTCTTATCTTTATCGGTTTTAATTTTATCACGTATTATGTCCACTACATATAACAGGCTATAACATGCAGCGGTCCCACATCAATGTCGTCACTGCAACATAGTTGCTGTTTATCACTGTTTAGCTCAGCTAACTTGCTACATTGTACAGATTAGCGTCCTTTGATCTCGCGCTATGGCTCACAGCTGGATAAACGTTTCGGCTTACAGTTAACTCCTGTCGTTCGGACGTCCAGTTGACATTAGCTGACCACTCGGATTGGTCACTCCGTCGAGGTCACGGTCACGTGTTGTCATGGGTGGGTGGGTGGGTGGTGGTGGGTGGGTGATATTACGTGTATTTTCTTTGTTCCTATGTCCACCATCGTTGACCACTGGTCAAAGCTCGTTCCTCCTCCAGTCGCTAGGGGCGCTTACGTCACGCACGCTCCGATACCACCGCCAGGGGGCGCTCTGACGCTCTCTGATTGGCTGCGCGCACTCATTAGCGGTGGGCGATATTAGGGTCGTTTGCCTTTGATCTTTGGGTCACGTGACTGTGCTCTCAATTTGAGGTATCAGAACCTTCCACTAACTACTCACGTAACGCGTAAATACGAACAGTTTTCCAGGACAACAGAATTCGCTTCAACAATAGTTCTTTACGAGTTTGTGTAAGTTATCACGGCTAGTCCTGCTGGATGCCTAAAATTACTGTCAAAGCAAATATTAATTATTCCCCGTAAGGGCCTACAGTGTGAACGATGCGTTCGATCTGAGTGAATCTTTAAGACTCTCTCTCATACATTAATTTGTAATTGGTCAGTAACACCTGGTTGACCGAAGCCTCGCAACACTTACCTGCGGTCACACACGGATCCTGGGCAACATATCAGCACGTTTTCTAGAGCGCCACGGCTCCATTAGGAACGACGTCTGGTCTGTCTTGTCTCTGTGTTGACTCACCACTGTAGCTAGGTGATATGTATTTTATGCTAGTCACGTACTAGTTACTAGTAAGTCACGCACGACCGCACACGACTTCGCTCACTGTCGTCAGCGTACGCCACGTTCCGCTTGGCTGCCGGTGGCGGAGTAAGCAATCGGTGAGAGTCGTATGTAGTTGTTGACATTTTGTTGACAACTTAGGCAGTATGGGGGGGGGGCGGTTTATTACAAATTATGATAAACAACACTTGATGACAGATAGGGTAGGGTAGGCAAGGGGCCCCCTTAATAGAAAATGGCTATAGTTATTCATAAACTTATTATTTTGAGGCATCGGCGCCTTTCTGGGATCTGTAGACGCGCTCCGCCAAACATCAAATGTTGTTATAAGGAATTACCCATCCGACCAACGACGACGGGTGCCCGAAAGTAGCCCATTGGTTAACGCAGCAACACTAATTATAAGTTCCACGTTTCAACGGGGTTATCTGCCAGGGGTACTGTTGTACTCTGCAGTCACCAGGCCATGCCATGGCGGCGAAGATGTTTTGAGGTACCCATGCCGTCATACGATTGTTGTGTGGTTATATTATGCAACATCAAAACATTAGTGACGATTGACAACACTAACTTATGTAGTCATTGATTAAATCTAATTGTCCAGAGTTGGTGTCGGTGCTTCATGTCTTGCCCCAGGCCTGGGGCAAGACATGAAGCCCCCCCAGCCCCAGGCCGCGAATTCTGTTTTCCCAAACAGTATATCCATCGCTCCGCCCACCTTGCATATAGCTCCACCCACTTTGTCAGTCGTCTCGCAAGAACATATCCGCGCATGCGTGACAACCAGCGTTTCCGCTATTGATAAACGGTGGTAGTATTAGTATTTTAGAAGAAATAAAACACCGAAAGAAGTTTATATACTGGCTGTAGGAAATATATATATATATATGTAAAATATACATAGTTAGATAATTGTTTTGCGTGTTACGAGTTAATTGACATAATCATAGCGCATAAACCGAAGATCTGTTGTAGTGTAATAGTTAGCGTCTTTAACAGTAAGTTTGAGGGTTTTGAGATCAAGGCTCGTATGGGGAAGTGATGTACTTTTGACTAAGATATGTAACAAATTAAACAGTATTTTAGTATTTATAATGTATTTTAATGTTTAAACTGTTATTATAGCACAGTTCTCATTTTAAAGATATATATTGACTAAATGAATTTACTTTATGGTACAATATGTTCATTGTGGAGGCAATGCTATTTTATGGTAAATCGAAGAAAATGAGCATTATATTATGTTTCTACATATTATTTATTTCATAACTTAAGGAAGTAAAAATAGCACGTTGGAGAAAATGACGACAACCTTTATTTACACAAGTACATCATGAGAAAATAATCATCAGATCACAAATCGATAAGTATTCAAAAGAATTAAACAAAATTATATGTTAAAATAATTTTAAAACATTAGTATAATATATAAGCAGACATTTTGTTTGAACTACAATATTTTTTTCTATAGGCATTCTCAGCAAATTGTAAATTTGTTTTAACATATAGGTACTCCATAACTTCCGGTCTCGTAACTGCGACACGCAAAGTTTTCTTGACATTTTCGTACTGCTTGAGCCAAAGCTGAGCCTCTGAAACACGATTGAGCGCAACACGAATTTCAGCTGTGTACATACACTCGTCAACAAGTTCGAATGAACATACATGATAGTTATAACCAACAGGCAGTGTATTCTACAATAAACAATCATTTAATGTAATTAAACCAATTTAAATAATAATAGCAAGTTTTTACATTTATATTTCAATCATAAATTTGAGCATAGCCTCCAGCAGACCAATACAACATAGACAGTTCCCTACAATCTTATACAATACATATATTAATCATAAAGTTAAGCATAGCCTCCGGCAGAACAAGACGAAATAGGCAGTTCCCTACAATTTCATGCAATACATTTATATTTCAATCATAAAATAAATATTATGTGAAAACAATTATAATAGTTCATTTTGACAATTAAAAAAGGTTAAAAACTTAATCTGCAATAATGTAATTAAAAACTCAGCATTGCAATGAATTTAATGAATTAAAATAATAAAATGTAGTTTTCACCAATAAGCTGAAAAACCATTGCCACAGAAATATTGCGAATATATTTCATGTAGTTTAAGGTCACGAGCATCTCGACAATTCCTCTTTTGCACATTGGTAACCATGGTTAATAATTATAATGTGGCACTTGTATCATGCATAAATGTGGGGGGGGGGGTTGGGTGCTAAAAAATATGTGAAAATTGTGTAATGATTTGTTGAAGAGTTGCTGGTTTATTGGTGTACATGTACTGTCTGGGTGCTTGTGGCCTCACAGATAAAATCAGAAACACTTGCAGCCAGATCTTGGTAGTCAGAAGGATTACAGACCGATGACATATTTGGTATGTGTCCCACACTCTGTGTCACACACTCTGTGTCACACACTCTGTGTCCCACACTCTGTGTCCCACACTCTGTGTCACACACTCTGTGTCCCACACTCTGTGTCCCACACTCTGTGTCCCACACTCTGTGTCACACACTCTGTGTCACACACTCTGTGTCCCACACTCTGTGTCCCACACTCTGTGTCACACACTCTGCGTCACACACTCTGCGTCACACAATCTGCGTCACACACTCTGCGTCACACACTCTGCGTCCCACACCCTGCGTCCCACACCCTGTGTCCCACACTCTGTGTCACACACTGTGTGTCACACACTGTGTGTCACACACTCTGTGTCACACACTGTGTGTCACACACTGTGTGTCACACACTCTGTGTCACACACTCTGTGTCACACACTCTGTGTCCCACACTCTGTGTCCCACACTCTGTGTCCCACACTCTGTGTCACACACTCTGTGTCACACACTCTGTTTCCCACACTCTGTGTCCCACACTCTGTGTCACACACTGTGTGTCACACACTCTGTGTCACACACTCTGTGTCCCACACTCTGTGTCACACACTCTGTGTCACACACTCTGCGTCCCACACCCTGCGTCCCACACCCTGTGTCCCACACCCTGTGTCACACACCGTGTGTCACACACCGTGTGTCACACACTCTGTGTCACACACTGTGTGTCACACTCTGTGTCACACACTCTGTGTCACACACTCTGTGTCACACACTCTGTGTCCCACACTCTGTGTCACACACTCTGTGTCCCACACTCTGTGTCACACTCTCTGTGTCCCACACTCTGTGTCACAAACTCTGTGTCCCACACTCTGTGTCACACACTCTGTGTCCCACACTCTGTGTCACACACTCTGTGTCCCACACTCTGTGTCCCACACTCTGTGTCACACACTCTGTGTCACACACTCTGTGTCCCACACTCTGTGTCACACACTCTGTGTCCCACACTCTGTGTCACACACTCTGTGTCCCACACTCTGTGTCACACACTCTGTGTCACACACTCTGTGTCCCACACTCTGTGTCACACACTCTGTGTCCCACACTCTGTGTCCCACACTCTGTGTCCCACACTCTGTGTCACACACTCTGTGTCCCACACTCTGTGTCACACACTCTGTGTCCCACACTCTGTGTCCCACACTCTGTGTCACACACTCTGTGTCCCACACTCTGTGTCACACACTCTGTGTCCCACACTCTGTGTCACACACTCTGTGTCCCACACTCTGTGTCCCACACTCTGTGTCACACACTCTGTGTCCCACACTCTGTGTCCCACACTCTGTGTCACACACTCTGTGTCCCACACTCTGTGTCACACACTCTGTGTCCCACACTCTGTGTCACACACTCTGTGTCCCACACTCTGTGTCCCACACTCTGTGTCACACACTCTGTGTCCCACACTCTGTGTCCCACACTCTGTGTCACACACTCTGTGTCCCACACTCTGTGTCCCACACTCTGTGTCACACACTCTGTGTCCCACACTCTGTGTCCCACACTCTGTGTCACACACTCTGTGTCCCACACTCTGTGTCCCACACTCTGTGTCACACACTCTACTACCTGCCTACTATTTAGTTTCTACAATTTCCCCAGTACTGATTCATTTACACTTGTACTAAGTCACATGTCTGAACCTGATCTGTCTCAGGCTAGTGACTGCAGGCCTGCTGGAAATGCCACTGGGTGTCAGTGCCAGTGGGTGACTAATTTAATTTAATTGAAATATCAGTTAAAACCAAATTAACTGCCCTTACTGGTAACATTAATTAATTAAGTTATGTTAACTTAGTTGAGCTAATTCAATTAACAACTTAAATTTGGGTTATGGCTTGCATTAAGGTTAAAGAGAATAATAACAATAAGTCTGTTTTACAGTTTATTTGTGTTTCGTCTTTCTTATAAGATTATAGGTTTATCTTCTCTAAACTTAGCGGGCCGCGGGGCTTACCTGTCTTTGGCCCACGGGTATGGGCCTGAAGCATGCGGGCTGGGCCTGGGCCAAACATTCACGGTCTGGGTCGGGCCTGGGCCTAAATTCTAGTTTGCAGGCCTGGGCCAGGCTGGGCTTAAAAAATTTGTGCGGGCCTGGGCCGAGTCTAGACTCTAACTGCTAATTGCGGGCCGGGCTTGGGCTCAAATTATAGGCCCGTGCAGGGCACTAGTGCACATACAGTAGTGAAGCGTAGTGGAATGAAACGAACTAGTGACAGGCACATCCAAAACGAGGATGCTTCCGTCCACCGAGGCCGGTTTTAAATGTTTCTTTTGCATGAATGTAATCTACACAAAGTTGCAACTTTGGAAGTCCACCAGTTTTTGAAGTAATACAACTTTCAAAACGTATTTGACAGCTGGCACCCACTATAAAAAAAACACTCGCCAGGATGATATTTGGGCGCCATTGGCGAGCAACAGATATAATATATATATATATTATATGTTTGTATATATATATATATATATATATATATATATATATATATTATATATATATATATATATATATATATATATATATATATATATATATATATATATATATATATATATATATATATATATATATATATATATATATATATATACATACATACATACATACATACATACATACATACATACATACATACATACATACATACATACATACATACATACATACATCTCTCCACATAAGCAATCATTAAAGCATTAGAATATATTTCAACACCTGGGCCGAGTTTTTTTAACCCGGGGCCGACCTGTCTCAATATCTGGGCCGAGTTGTGTCAAAATCGGAGCCGAGCTGTCTCGAACTAGGCCGAGTTGTCTCAGGCCGAGTTGTCACGTGGGCCGAGATGTCCGAGCACCAGCTACGCCAAGTCAGTGTGACAAACGCACGCGCACAAAAAATACTAATAACTGATCAGCTTAATTATTATAAATTATCTTATATAGGGTTTGGTATCAAGCATGCAACATTACATGGCGCTTGTAATACAATCTATTAATTTACGTACCTTTCTTCAAAAATTCCGTAAATGTTGCACGGGAAAACAACGGTGAAAAGTGGGTCAAAGTGAGCGGGGCGATGGATGTACTGTTTGGGAAAACAGAATTCGCAGCCCGCACAGCTGAGTGTAGACTGACAACGGAAGATTGTCTCTCGTGTCGCCGGCTGTCAGCTGAGTGTAGGCTGACAACGACAGACCGTCTCTGAAGTCGCCGTCGACAGATTGTCTGATCTAATTCTAATCTCACCGGTAAACGACGTGATCACGCAGTCGGCACGCGTGTCGCGTATCGCGTGACATTTGTTGACCTGGCGTCACGCTTCTGTAGTTCCACGACAGAGGCAGTGTCACGGGAGAGCGCGCAGGCACACCTTGAGAGGGGGACCCTATAACGGATATGCTCGACAATTTCTTAATAACGAAAGGGCGCATGTGACGGGTGTACAGGGTGGGCCAAAATGACGTGGCAACGTTTAAATTAATAAGTTCTGTCAATTGTTGGGTGAAATAAAGAAGATGCGCCGGTCTATGACAAGACGTCTCGCAGAATCGATCAATGTACGTTGGTCAGCAAGTAAACACAAAACTAGTCGCAGCATTTTCTGATGTGATCGCGTCTATACCAAACTCTAGTATGGCAGAGTCGCTGAATGAAGACAAAGAGGTTACATTTATAGATATGTGACAGGAGAGGCCGGTTCTATGTGAGAATGTTTCTATAATTCAAAAGGATATTCTTATGGAAACAAGCGACTCGCCGCACTGAGTGAGATGGCCGAGGTGTTCGGTACTTCTAGTACGGGTCACCTAGAGCACTGAGTGAGATGGCCGAGGTGTTCGGTACTTCTAGTACGGGTCACATAGAGCACTGAGTGAGATGGCCGAGGTGTTCGGTACTTCTAGTACGGGTCACCTAGAGCACTGAGTGAGATGGCCGAGGTTTTCGGTACTTCTAGTACGAGTCACCTAGAGCACTGAGTGAGATGGCCGAGGCGTTCGGTACTTCTAGTACGGGTCACCTAGAGCACTGAGTGAGATGGCCGAGGCGTTCGGTACTTCTAGTACGGGTCACCTAGAGCACTGAGTGAGATGGCCGAGGCGTTCGGTACTTCTAGTACGGGTCACCTAGAGCACTGAGTGAGATGGCCGTGGCGTTCGGTACTTCTAGTACGGGTCACCTAGAGCACTGAGTGAGATGGCCGAGGCGTTTGGTACTTCTAGTACGGGTCACCTAGAGCACTGAGTGAGATGGCCGAGGTGTTCGGTACTTCTAGTACGGGTAAGATGGATCAGCGGGGTCCTCCTAAGGAAAACTTTAAAATTGTACACCATTAAACTACGTTAGAACAAGACGGCCACCTGCCAGGAGCAATACGATTCACAACTCCCTCCCCGTGTTTTTAGTTCGTCATGCTTGATTGCCCCGGCAGTGCACACAGAAGTTAGTTCAGGTAGTGGCTACCCAACCATGACATTGTGGTCTCCTGACTGCCTAGCAGAACAAAGATGATGTCTGGATGATTCTGATCGAGCGCAGTAACAAGACGAATGTTAAGCTTCCAGAACTAGCCATGCATAAAACACCTAAACAGGGAGTTATGGACCATATTGGTTTAAAGTGTTCCATGTACACAGGTATACATTGAAGGGGTGTGGTGGTGTTTTAATGTTACAATTATTGTAAAATTGCATCAAATGCCTGTTTCCTTTGTTCACAGCTGATGAAATTGTTGTACACACACCCCTAAAACTTCTTTCACTTTGAGTAAGAACCTCGCCCCCACATATTATGCATACATATATTTTTCACCAAGTTTGCAGACTTTTGCGCGCCATTACATACTTCACTGGAGCGTGGTAGAGTCCGCACTCATTTTACCTTCGAACTCAGTTGAAATATATCCCCAAACTGGCATAGCAGTCAATGCTATCAGTTTCATATCAACATCTAAAGGAACAAAAAAAAATTTCATAACGAATGTAACGATTGCCAAAGACACCCCACCCCCATGTAACGTTCCGTAACGCTTACCAGGACACCCCACCCACATGTAACGCTCAACAACACTTACCAGGACACCCCATCCCCACGTAACGCTCCGCAACACTTACCAGGACACCCCACCCCCACGTAACGCTCCACAATGCTTACCAGGACACCCCACCCCCATGTAACGCTCCACAACGCTTACCAGGACACCTCACCCCATGTAACGCTCCACAGCACTTACCAGGACACCCCACCCCCACGTGTAGGGGGCAGCCGTGGCCTAGTGGGTAAGGTGTTGGACTCTAAATTCAAGGGTTGTGAGTTCAAGACCCACACTGGTCACGGTTCGTTTTCGAAGCTTAGGCAATTTCGTTTACCCTACTTTGCCTCAGTCCACTCAGCTGTAAATGAGTACAAACGCTGTTTGGAAGGTACCTGCGATGGACTAGTGTCCCGTCCAGGAGAGTCAGTTAACTGCACTCTAAGTTGCTTCGCACTACAGAAACCAGGTTTAAGCACTGGCCATATAAGCCTTCATGGCTTCCTAAGGCGTAATGCCTGGGGGATGACTTTACCTTTACCTACCACCCCCACGTAACGCTCCACAATGCTTACCAGGACACCCCACCCCCATGTAACGCTCCACAACACTTACCAGGACACCCCACCCCATGTAATGCGCCACAACACTTACCAGGACACACCACCCATGTAACGCTCCACATCGTTTACCAGGACACCCCACCCCCATGTAATGCTCCACAACGCTTAGCAGGACACCCAACCCCCATGTAACGCTCCACAACACTTACCAGGACACCCCACCCCATGTAACGCTCCACAACGCTTACCAGGACACCCCACCCCCATGTAATGCTCCACAACGCTTACCAGGACACCCCACCCCCATGTAACACTCCACAACACTTACCAGGACACCTCACCCCCATGTAACGCTCCACAACGCTTACCAGGACACCCCACCCCATGTAACGCTCCACGACGCTTACCAGGACAAACCACCCCATGTCACGTTCCACAACGCTTACCAGGACACATCACCCCCATGTAACGCTCCACAACGCTTACCAGGACACCCCACCCCATGTAACGTTCCACAACGCTTACCAGGACACCTCACCCCCATGTAACGCTCCGCAACACTTACCAGAACACCCCACCCCCTGAGTGTGACGTACTTTATGGATGACCCTCAATGCGCAGTTCTTAAGAACAACCTTCTGCGCAAGAGATCGATATTCTAAGTGTTATATTTACATAATTTTGTACAGGATGAGCATAGAGTTGAAAAAGATGAGGGATCCATCAAGATCGAATTGAGTGGGATTGTGATCGCGCACAAACGGAAAACTTTCTATGATATTCACCAGTGCTATAATTGGCTGTAGGCAACATAATGGATTTGTGAAACTATCAATTGGTATCTATGATGGGTTGATCAAATTCATTGAAAGTTGGCTTGCAGCGTGTATAGGCTACGTCACCCTGCATATGGTTACAGAGAGGTTTTTTCTTAAATAGGCAAACGTTTTGTTTTTAGATTTGTTTCTAGTTTGGGTGCTTAGAAAGTTTATCAAAGGTTTTGGTTTATGACCTATTATCTGAAACATTTCCGACCATTTAAAAATAAACTTTGTGTAGCTCTCTGCACCATATTGCAATATGTACGGTGAGAAGTTTCAAGTCATTGTTATTATTATTATTATTAAAAGGTATTTCTCAGTCGCGACAGCAACTTTCTCGAGCGTACACCGCCTTCCTATAATGATTGTTCTTGGCAGCTTGCTCGAGCGTACACCGCCTATCTACAATGATTGTTCTGGGCAGCTTGCTCGAGCGTACACCGCCTATCTACAATGATTGTTCTGTGCAGCTTGCCCGAGCGTACACCGCCTCTCTACAATGATTGTTCTGTGCAGCTTGCCCGAGCGTACACCGCCTCTCTACAATGATTGTTCTGTGCAGCTTGCCCGAGCGTACACCGCCAACCTACAATGATTGTTCTGTGCAGCTTGCCCGAGCGTACACCGCCTCCCTACAATGATTGTTCTGTGCAGCTTGCCCGAGCGTACACCGCCTCCCTACAATGATTGTTCTGTGCAGCTTGCTCGAGCGTACACCGCCTCTCTACAATGATTGTTCTGTGCAGCTTGCTCGAGCGCACACCGCCTCCCTACAATGATTGTTCTGTGGAGCTTGCTCGAGCGCACACCGCCTCCCTACAATGATTGTTCTGTGCAGCTTGCTCGAGCATACACCGCCTCCCTACAATGATTGTTCTGTGCAGCTTGCTCGAGCGTACACCGCCTCTCTACAATGATTGTTCTGTGCAGCTTGCTCGAGCGCACACCGCCTCCCTACAATGATTGTTCTGTGGAGCTTGCTCGAGCGCACACCGCCTCCCTACAATGATTGTTCTGTACAGCTTGCTCGAGCATACACCGCCTCCCTACAATGATTGTTCTGTGCAGCTTGCTCGAGCGTACACCGCCTCCCTACAATGATTGTTCTGTGCAGTTTGTTCCAATGGGTTTTACTCTTGGCGATCCGACAGGTCGGCCCTTGTCTTTAGCCGCCTGTCGAGCTGCTCCAGGTCGGCCCTTGTCTTTAGCCGCCTGTCGATCTGCTGCAGGTCAGCCCTTGTCTTTAGCCGCCTGTCGAGCTGCTCCAGATCGGCCCTTGTGTTTAGCCGCCTGTCGAGCTGCTCCAGGTCGGCCCTTGTGTTTAGCCGCCTGTCGATCTGCTGCAGGTCGGTGTCAAAGGTGTCGGGGAGGCCGGTTCTTGAGTCCGTCCGTTTCGAAATAATTATGCGGACATCGCTTAGTTTGCGGCGCCTCCTCGTCCAAGCGTAGGACGTGACCGAAGAGGCGCCGTCGCATGTCCATCACACCTTTGCTTATTTTACGGCACCGACACCTTTCATGCAACTTCACGTTGCTTATCCTATTTGGCCAGTGAATCCCAATGAGTCAGTTTCAAGCCATTCTAGCATAATAAAAAATAGCCGTCGTTAAAACGTATATTTGAGAAAAACGTTTCGAAAGTATTTTACGTGTATGCTCGTTTGGAGCTTAACGTGATACTCCCTGTACACCTGAAGCTTGACGTGATACCCCCTGTACACCTGAAGCTTGATGTGATACTCCCTGTACACCTGAAGCTTGATGTGATACTCCCTGTACACCTGAAGCTTGATGGGATACTCCCTTTACACCTGAAGCTTGATGTGATACTCCCTGTACACATGAAGCTTGATGTGATACTCCCTGTACATCTGAAGCTTGATGTGATACTCCCTGTACATCTGAAGCTTGATGTGATACTCCCTGTACACCTGAAGCTTGAAGTGATACTCCCTGTACACCTGAACCTTGACGTGATACTCCCTGTACACCTGAAGCTTGATGTGATACTCCCTGTACATCTGAAGCTTGACGTGATACTCCCTGTACACCTGAAGCTTGATGTGATACTCCCTGTACACCTGAAGCTTGACGTGATACTCCCTGTACATCTGAAGCTTGATGTGATACTCCCTGTACACCTGAAGCTTGATGTGATACTCCCTGTACACGTGAAGCTTGATGTGATACTCCCTGTACACCTGAAACTTGATGTGATACTCTCTGTACACCTGAAGCTTGATGTGATACTCCCTGTACACCTGAAGTTTGATGTGATACCCCCTGTACACCTGAAGCTTGATGTGATACTCCCTGTACACCTGAAGCTTGATGTGATACTCCCTGTACACTTGAAGCTTGATGTGATACTCCCTGTACACCTGAAGCTTGATGTGATACTCCCTGTACACCTGAAGCTTGATGTGATACTCCTTGTACATCTGAAGCTTGATGTGATACTCCCTGTACATCTGAAGCTTCATGTGATACTCCCTGTACACCTGAAGCTTGATGTGATACTCCCTGTACACGTGAAGCTTGATGTGATACTCCCTGTACACCTGAAGCTTGATGTGATACCCCCTGTACACCTGAAGCTTGATGTGATACTCCCTGTACACCTGAAGCTTGATGTGATACTCACTGTACACCTGAAGCTTGACGTGATACTCCCTGTACATCTGAAGCTTGATGTGATACTCCCTGTACACCTGAAGCTTGATGTGATACTCCCTGTACACGTGAAGCTTGATGTGATACTCCCTGTACACCTGAAGCTTGATGTGATACTCTCTGTACACCTGAAGCTTGATGTGATACTCCCTGTACACCTGAAGTTTGATGTGATACCCCCTGTACACCTGAAGCTTGATGTGATACTCCCTGTACACCTGAAGCTTGATGTGATACTCCCTGTACACCTGAAGCTTGATGTGATACCCCCTGTACACCTGAAGCTTGATGTGATACTCCCTGTACACCTGAAGCTTGATGTGATACTCACTGTACACCTGAAGCTTGATGTGATACCCCCTGTACACCTGAAGCTTGATGTGATACTCCCTGTACACCTGAAGCTTGATGTGATACTCCCTGTACACCTGAAGCTTAATGTGATACTCCCTGTACACCTGAAGCTTGATGTGATACTCCCTGTACACCTGAAGCTTGATGTGATACTCCCTGTACACGTGAAGCTTGATGTGATACTCCCTGTACACCTGAAGCTTGATGTGATACTCCTTGTACATCTGAAGCTTGATGTGATACTCCCTGTACATCTGAAGCTTGATGTGATACTCCCTGTACACCTGAAGCTTGATGTGATACTCCCTGTACACGTGTAGCTTGATGTGATACTCCCTGTACACCTGAAGCTTGATGTGATACTCCCTGTACACCTGAAGCTTGATGTGATACTCCCTGTACACCTGAAGCTTGATGTGATACTCCCTGTACACCTGAAGCTTGATGTGATACTCCCCGTACATCTGAAGCTTGATGTGATACTCCCTTTACATCTGAAGCTTGACGTGATACTCCCTGTACATCTGAAGCTTGACGTGATATTCCCTGTACATCTGAAGCTTGATGTGATACTCCCTGTACACCTGAAACTTGATGTGATACTCCCTGTACACCTGAAGCTTGATGTGATACTCCCTGTACACCGGAAGCTTGATGTGATACTCCCTGTACATCTGTACATACTCCCTGTACATCTGAACACATCTAAACTGGGGGTAGCGGTGAGTTCAGCGATCGAGATCACCGGCTCTGTGAGGCGCACTGAGGCCACAATAGTTGTTTTAATTTCTTTTTGTGGGATCTTTTACTTCCCCTGGCATAGACACCAGACAGAAGGAATCGACGGCTTTTATTGTCTCTTCCGAAAGACACAGGCAATGTGTGGTGAACGAAATTGCCCAACTTTCGAAACGGCCGGGGTGGATTCGACCGACAGTCCGACGCTCTACAGCACAACCACCACGACGATTCAATTACAATGCATCACCAACAGTGTGCGTGTGTGTAGACTAGTACGTGCGAGCGTGCATCATGTCATGTTACGTTTGCGTAATGACATGCATGAGTGACAGCGGCGGCGGCGGCGGCGGCGGCGGCGGCGGCGGCGGCGGCGGCGGCGGCGGCGGCGGCGGCGGCGGCGGCGGCGGCGGCGGCGGCGGCGGCGGCGGCGGCGGCGGCGGCGGCGGCGGCGGCGGCGGCGGCGGCGGCGGCGGCGGCGGCGGCGGCGGCGGCGGCGGCGGCGGCGGCGGCGGCGGCGGCGGCGGCGGCGGCGGCGGCGGCGGCGGCGGCGGCGGCGGCGGCGGCGGCGGCGGCGGCGGCGGCGGCGGCGGCACTGGTAAAACAACTACTATTATTAATTTGTTTAACATCATAATTACTACAGTGATATTTAGTGACATGGTTGCATCGATGCACAATGCCGTAATGCTTTTGGCTCAAATAGCAATAGCAATATGTACACAAAATATATCTGCTGACTATTTGACGTCTTTTACAACACTTTCAAACACATTTGTGCATTTCTTCGGTAGTTCGAATCATATTTTCAGACAGACACCAATGCATTAAGATATCTGGCTCACTATCTTGCCCACAACACCTTCCATTCGGAGTCCCGCAAGGACTCGTCCTTGGCCCTGTCCTGTTTAGTTTATACACTACATCTCTCAGCCAAGTCATTACTAGTCATAGTCTCAGTCATCACCTGTATGCTGTTGACACACATGTATTATATCACTTTCACAATCAAATGCACTAGAATTTCTTTCGACTTTAAGTAATTGTTTCACTGACATATTGTTTTGGATGGAGGCAAATAAGCTGAAGCTTAACCCAGGTAAAACATACTATATTATTACTGGCATTAAGCAACAACGAAATAGGGTCATCAGCCAATTTCCAGTTAATTTGCTTGGCAGTAATACAACCCCATCAAATACCGCTCGTAATCTGGGTGTTGTATTCGACAGTAACTTTAACTTCCGCCAGCACATTTTCTCAAATATGCAAATCCTGTTTCTACCATAATATGCGTAATCTCCGTCGAATTCGGCGTCATATATATTTATCTACTGTTAAAACAATATCAACAGCACTAATTAGTAGTGGCCTTGATTATTGAAATTCACTACTAAACAACATTGCTAAAGAGACTTAGAGCAGTGTGGGGCAAAGCGCACACCACGGGGCAAAGCGCACACCACGGGGCAAAGCTCACACCACGGGGCAAAGCGCACACCACGGGGCAAAGCTCACACCACGGGGCAAAGCGCACACCACGGGGCAAAGCTCACACCACGGGGCAAAGCGCACACCACGGGGCAAAGCGCATCCCACCTATCTCGGTAGATGTCACTTCCATTGGCGCAATCTTCCAATCAAATAATTAGTCCAGTAGAAATCAGCACATTTTTAACAACATCCGGACATTTTGGTTTGAAAAGCAAATTTGTGTCTGAAAATGACTAGTAGACTGTCCTGGACCTGCAGAAAAAATGCAACCAATATCAACCCTGGGAAACTTATATTTTTTTTCAGTATACTGCCATTATCAGATTTTCTTTTATTGGCACTTCTTTAATCCCCTCCTTGTAAACTTGCAAGTGCCTATTTTATAAAACAAGTACACAGTAAAACAAAATTGTAACCCTTTCACCATATTCTTGGTTTTTTTTTGCAATTGTGACACCCATTGACATTACTGCTGGTCGTTTTGAGCCACTCAACATCTGTGGATGTCGGTATCGATTTCCTGGCCAAAACATTCCCCCACCCAGTAAAGCCGCGAGTGGGATATTGCTATTGTGATATTCATTGATAACTCCCACCCATTGACATTACTGCTGGTCGTTTTGAGCCACTCAACATCTGTGGATGTCGGTATCGATTTCCTGGCCAAAACATTCCCCCACCCAGTAAAGCCGCGAGTGGGATATTGCTATTGTGATATTCATTGATAACTCCCACCACCTTCGAAAGAAAGGTACTCGCGACATTACAGGGTGGAGGAAGGTTTTGGTCAGGATATTAATACTTGCACACAAAGCAAGATGTAATTCCAATGACTCCTTCAATGTGGAGTAAAGCACCCTGTTGTAAATCACAATGGCAATGGTGGTTTTATAAATTAATCCGTTTAATACCTGCACGGCATATTCTCGACTATTTATGTAATAAACCACCCACTTATCCGCTAGTTATCTGATTGTTTTATAATGTTTGTTTGAACACGATCTTTACTTAAATAGGGTCTGCAGATCGACGCTGTCCATTAATTTGTTCAATGTTCCAATACTTGTTCTACAGAATATATATACATGGATATAACACGAACACACCATATAATATACAGTAGTGGCGGAAACGTGAACCGGGGGTGCGCTTTGTAGTGGGGGCAACGTGAACCGGGGGTGCGCTTTATAGTGGGGGCAACGTGAACCGGGGGTGCGCTTTGTAGTGGGGGCAACGTGAACCGGGGGTGCGCTTTGTAGTGGGGGCAACGTGAACCGGGGGTGCGCTTTGTAGTGGGGGCAACGTGAACCGGGAGTGCGCTTTGTAGTGCGGGCAACGTGAACCGGGGGTGCGCTTTGTAGTGGTGGCAACGTGAACCGGGGGTGCGCTTTGTAGTGGGGGCAACGTGAACCGGGGATGCGCTTTGTAGTGGCGGCAACGTGAACCGGGGGTGCGCTTTGCCCCACGTTACGAAATTTGCCAAATGTGTGTAATTGTGTTGTTGTTGCGTTGTTATTAAGGTTCTGCAATTCTATTACTATTTATATAACACCTGTGCATATGTGAATATGTTAACCGTTTCTGCGTGAAATGAAAATAAGTAGGCGAAATCGTGTTTGCCTCTAAAGGGTGCGCTTTGCCCCACGCGTCTCAAGCTAAAATCAAACACGTACAAAATAGTTTTGCACGAGTTGCACTCAGGGCGCCTCGTTTTCACCATCACTATTTCTTCATAAACAATTACAATCAAACTGTCCACTCTTATATATTGTGCTCTATCTACACAACAACCAAGCTACTTGGCTAGTTTCCTGCATCTTTCAAATATCATTAGGCTACTCAGTTAATCTATTTTCACAACTTATTGTTCCTAAAACTAAGCTTAGCCTGGGCAGACGTACGTGCCTTCTCTGCAGCTGTGCCTAAGGTCTGGAATGAACTCCCCATATCAGTCTGAAATCATCTGAAACGATAGCTACCTTTCGAGAAAAAAAACTCAAGACATATTTATTATAAATTGCATGTCCGCCATAAATCTTTGGTGGTCCCTTGTTCTGATAATGACTTTTGCACGTCCTTGTTCATGATTATGCTTATATAATTCTGGTTTGTGGCGCCTCTGAGCTCAGGCTCATGAGGATATGCGCGCAATAAAAGTTCATCATTATTATTAGTATTAGCTAAAACCGTAAACAATTACACAATCGTATTTGTATCGGAATCAACTACACTTCTTATTGCGTCGTTTTCAGACTCAAGTATTCACATAACTGTAGAGCGGCACATATAATGATGTTGTTTGTAACCATGCCCGTACTGGGAGGAGGGGGTAACAAGGTTTAACAAGATTGCCATCCAAGGCAAAAGACCCTACATGTACAGTGGACAATGAAGCCATTTAGGCTTATCGAGAGTTCATTTATATTTATAACGTGTAACCCGCCTTCTGAGATATTTGTAAATTTGTTTTTAAGCCTGTGTTCACATTGCTCGCTGTAGATAACTTGTGCCATTCATTTATTGTCCTCTGAGTAAATTTTTATATCCAATCTACACTAATCCTTCACTAATGTTCCTTCGTGTCATCTAGTTCTACAAATCTTTCTTAAGTGAGAACAAATAGTTCTATCAATATATACTTTTTGAGAGATTTTTTTAACTGTAACATTTACGAGAAATCATCCCAGGAATCTCCGACTGAGCACCCCTTTTCAAATCTCAGAGGACGGGCCTGGTAATTTACCTTATTAGGATGTCTTCCATTATATCTCAGCAAAAACAGCAATGGCAATCGACACGCTGGGGGGTACGATTATCCTCAATCGATACTTTCAAAGGAATGTTAAATGAGTCTCTCAACAGATCATCACGCTAAATAAAACAAAGGAATGTTGAGTCTCCCAACAGATCATCACGCTAAATAAAACAAAGGAATGTTGAGTCTCCCAACAGATCATCACGCTAAATAAAACAAAGGAACGTTGAATTTCCCAACAGATCATCACGCTAATTAAAACAAAGGAATGTTGGGTCTCCCAATACATCAGCACGCTAAATAAATCAAAGGAACGTTGAGTCTCCCAACAGATCATCACGCTAAATAAAACAAAGGAACGTTGATTCTCACAACAGATCATCACGCAAAATAAAACAAAGGAACGTTGAGGATCCCAACAGATCATCATGCTAAATAAAACAAAGGAATGTTGATTCTCACAACAGATCATCACGCTAAATAAAACAAAGGAACGTTGAGTCTCCCAACAGATCATCACGCTAAATAAACCAAAGGAACGTTGAGTCTCCCAACAGATCATCATGCTAAATAAAACAAAGGAACGTTGATTCTCACAACAGATCATCACGCTAAATAAAACAAAGGAACGTTGAGTCTCCCAACAGACCATCATGCTAAATAAAACAATGTTGAATGTTGAGTGTCCCAACAGATCATCACGCTAAATAAAACAAAGGAATGTTGAGTCTCCCAACAGATCATCACGCTAAATAAAACAAAGGAACGTTGAGTCTCCCAACAGATCATCACGGTAAATAAAACAAAGGAACGTTGAGTCGTCTCCCAACAGATCATCACGCTAAATAAAGCAAAGGAATGTGGAGTCTCCCAACAGATCATCACGCTAAATAAAACAAATGAATGTTGAATCTCCCAACATATCATCACGCTAAATAAAACAAAGGAATGTTGAGTCTTCCACAGATCATCACGCTAAATAAAACAAAGGAATGTTGAGTCTTCCACAGATCATCACGCACGCACGCACGACCGCACGCACACACAATTGGTACTCGACAAATACCTCTCACCGTTGGTCAGATTCGGAGCGAAAGCTGCGTCGTTCGTGGTATCATCACATTTATCATCATTTGACCTGACAAGGCCCAGCAATAGAGTGGGACGGAGCTCCTAAAACATGGAGCATTCAGGGAAGATTTTTACCCGTTTCCTCATGGATGAATGAAATAATCCGCACAACTTGCCAATCATAGTACAGTATACATATCACGTGGTGGCAAATGCGATGAAGACCAACAAAGGCGAACTGCTGCAAACAGAAGAACCCAATTACCTCGAAGGTCGACTCAAGGAGGCCGACACCCTCACCCGACATCCTAATTGCCGTCTATGCAAGCAGCGTTTCCTCCGGAAACATTCTACGAAGATTATGAACACTGGTATATATTAGTATATTGTATTTAACTAATGATAACTATTATTGTTATAATGAACAATATATGTTACGTATGTATCAATTCATAATTATGCTTTAATTCTATATATAAGCATTTTACTTTTGGTCCAATCGAAGACAATGGGTGGTCCAATCGAGGAAACCGTGGTCACGATTGGACCGTTTTGCATTTGTTTTTCAAAATTCATCAATTATTTTCTTGTGATTAATAGCTTGTTTTTGAAAATAAAATATAAACTCTATGTTAGTATATTGTTTACAATAATTCCATTTGTTTTCGCGTCTATATTCAAGTTTATCGTTAGGGGTCCTAATCCCGACAACTCTCTCAATTGCAGGTATCGGGGTGCTGACGTACCTGCCACGTGTTTACAAACATTGAACAGCTGATGTCACGGATGGTCACACACCGGTGTGCTCAAATACAGAGTGCAACATGCAGGTGTACTGTTGACAGGTGCGAATGTTTGTTGGTTGTAGGCCTACACAAACATAATCAGATTCACACCGACCATTGAATTCACTTGTCTCTAAAGTGTAAAATTATTTATGCGAACATCACTGTCACTTCTTCGGGTCTGTAGTCACACATACACATATATGTCTTCTAGGTGGCATGTCTGCCTGTTTACAAATAAACAACAAGTGACTTGTGTATTGACCTACTTCGTGGTCACGGATGAACGCACACCAAAATTTAATAGCACACAGAAAGGCCCTTGGGTGCACAGCTGACTGGGAAATGTAGTGATAGTCTGTTATACAACTGGGTGTTCTTGTCGTCTGTCACATCATATTATACAACCAGTAATTTTTCACAAATGCTGGCTTTTCCAAAGTTGATAATCTTGGCACCTTTGATAACGGTTTCCTTGAAGTCTCAAGTAGTTTTACTCCAACAAGCCCAATTTGGGGCAAACACATTCTTCTTTATGTTAGGCAGCCACCATCCATTAAGCAGAATCTGCTCGGAGATTATGCTGTGCTGTTTTTTAATAGTGTCCTTCATTAGAGTTAGTGAGTCAATCACAGGTGTTTTTTAAGAGTGTCTTTCTCTAGAGTTAGTGAGTCAATCACAGGTGTTTTCCATTTCCCTGGCTGTGTGGGATCTTTTCCTTCCCCTGGCACAGACACCAGATAGGAGGGACCAACGGCTTTTTACTGTCTCTTCCAAAAGACACAGGCAAAGTGGGGTGAACGAAATTGCCCAAGCTTCGAAACGGCGGAGGTGGAATCGATTTGATTTGAAGGTATTCCCACTAGAATTTAGACCATTAACTATTTTGTACAGCAGGCAGAGCTTAGCATCTGCCCTGCGGTAGGCCAACGGCGTCCGTCGCAGCGATCAACATTACGGCTGTGCCGCGTCACAATTATTAGCGAGACACTATTCTATATTTAGCACACGCGCGGCAACCCAGAATGCCCGCGCAATAAAATCGGGGAAAGATGGCGGTCTTGGCGCCTTTTCCGCAGATTATTATCGGATTTATGCTCTCTGAAAATGATGTCCCTGGAAAATTGTGTTATTCGGTCGTAGAATGTCACTCGGATACATAACTGAAAAGGTGGCTCCAATGTCGCTGACTTTCATCAAGCGGAATTCGATCAAAACTGACAGGTGAGTGTTTCCCGTCTACGTTTTGTATAGTCAGAGATCTGACAAAAAACAGTTCGATGGCGATGCACATGGTCAGAAGGTCTTGAAGTGGGTGACTTCCAGCGTTCAGCCTGGAAAAACAAACAATATATATATATTCAAAGACATCTGGTAAATATTATTCAGCAATCTTGTTTTGAGGTCATGACATGAGAATTATGACAATAATTTGTACGAATTAAGTGGCTAGCGCTCCGGACCCGTAAGCACAACTGTACAGCTATTAGGCAAAGTCAATCGCCCTACAATTTTTTTCTATCTGGCTTTTACTGTAGTAGAGGCGAAGATCTTCAAAAGCGTAAGTATTTTCATGAAACGTGAAACCTTACAAAAACGCCTTAAACAGAGCAATAAACACGTCTTTCGTGTCTGTATGCATTCTTATATGTATATCACTAAAGTTACCTGACAATAACCATGTAAAAGTGTGAAATTATTACCTTTTTGTCAGAACGCATGTGCTTGTCAAGGTTTGTATATAACCGGATGTTGTTGTGAGCGAGAAAAGCATGCGGGATTTCCATAGATCTATATAAGGTCACGCTAAGAATTGCCGTCTGCTGGCCATAGAGTTACATCATTAATAATGCCCCTATAAACTATTAACTTACTAACGGGTGTTTTATTTATTTCTGTGCTGCTGGCCCATTCTGGCCTCATTCTACACGAAATCGCGTTTGATCATGTGACCCAAAGGCAACATCACGTGCACAGTATGGCGGCTAATTGTGAAATGTTTTCTATGTCACCCATAAAAGTACTCATAAGTAATTATTTGGAGCACATTTCTTCAGTTTCTTGACGCCCAATCGTCGGTTGTATGTCACGGAATACACATGTGAAACGGTTAGTGCGTATCGGTTTTAAAACTTAAGTTATTAGTTCCGTAGCCAAATGGCTACGGAACTGCCAAAACCATGCTTTAGCAAATGCCGTACGGGATTTTCGCCCCAGAGACGAAGAGCGGGGCGAATTTTTTTGCCTATACAGCTATTGGTCCGGCACTCTTTCTGCTTTTTACGTGCAGTGAGTGTGTTCGTGTATACCCAGCGGCATATAATGTGCACATGCAGACGGTCAACAAATCATAAACCAGGTGCTAAGCACCGGAATATTATCTGATACGCTCAAATTTGACAAAGTAATACGTTTTTATTTTAAAACTAGCTAGGCCTAGGTCGGATAGGTCTCTTCTCTTCTTCAACGATCTCAAAAGTATTAGACATCTTTAGTTTAGGCTGGCAGGTATATCCAGGGTTGGCATGTAACGAAGTAAAAGTACTTTGTTACAATACTTGAGTAGTTATTTCAAGTAATTGGCATGTAACGAAGTAGAATTTTCACTAAATACTTTTACTTGTAACGAAGTAGTTTTATCTAAAGTAACGCGACTTTTTACTCCGTTACTTTTATTTACTTTGCAATATATTTTCGTTACCCAGGCAATAATATATGACTATGAATCTCCTTTAACAATAACTAATGGAACCGGAAATTATGATATAAAAATATTTGATTCTGAAGATCTGATCATGGAGGAACCAACTGGATCCTGCGATCAGAATCGTCATAAGGTATCATAAGGTAAGGTTACGTTTTTTGCGAAACCGCTGATGCCGGCGGTGGCGCTCCACCGTCAATGACATTTCAAAAACTGTTCATAGTCGCCAGGCCAAAAGCTATTAATATCATTCAATCGCATGCCAGTTCGCAATCATATTTGCATGCATACCTCTCTTCGGGAAATCGACGCAACCACTGTTTTATATCTACGTCAGTGAACGAAGTCTGCCAAATATTGGCATAGGTCAGGTCAAGGCCGTTGACATGAAATGTCACTTCGAGCACACAACGCTTGAACGCCATCTCAAACCACGATGCAAATGTCTCCGTTGCACCATATAAACTACTAATCAGTAAGTTTCCAATATGTATTATAAATATTAAAATTTGCAATTTCGACAATGTATTGATAATCCCCATACACTGACACAATTCTGATATTCGTGAGCGAACGCGCATCGTGGATCGAAAACGAGAACCGATTTTCGCCCATTGGCATTGTCAGCAACGGCCTTACTGGCTTACGTCAGCATTAAACAGCATTTTACTTTCACGAATATAATTCATATTGAGATATTTAATAAATTCATAATAATGATTATTCTACATAACTAAACAGTAAAGAATTGATACTCTGCCATTTGGCAGCATCCTTTCCCTGCAATGGCTTATTCAAGCTGACCCATAAATAATATCAAGGACAGGGACATGGGCCCTGACAGGTCACTTTTAATTGCAATTAGCAACAGCATTCCTCTGTTGCACTGGTCTGTCTTCTGATCAATTCTAGCCCCAGCTGGTACCAAGTAACCAACACAGCTAGCTGCTAAAGCATGTTGTTTCAATGTTTGTGTGAGCTGATAAGACATGTCTGGTAAGACATGAGAAGGTGGGGGATCACAAGCCAGATGGCTTCATCAGCTAGGCATCAAATGTCTGTTAATTTTACTATGGGCAGTGCTAGGTTGTATTACCTCTGACCAGTTTCCATGAGAGGCTACTATTAGTACTGGACTGACCCTCTACCTACTCAAATACAATCACACCTGCCTATACATATCCTGTTGTACAATCTAGCTCCTCCCATACCCCAATGGAACAGGTCGATAAAAAGACAGATTGTGCCTCATCGTTAATTAAGTTATGTATTTAACTGAATTTATTTGATGTTGTGAGCTCCCATTAAAGATAATGTAATTTTTCAAAATACTTTTTACTTTTACTTCAAGTACTTTTGAAAAGTACTTTTACTTTTTACTCAAGTAGTTTATTTTACCAGCTACTTTTACTCAAGTAGTTTCAAAGTGAATTACTCTTACTTTTACTCAAGTGCAAAATAAAAGTAATTCAGTCAACCCTGGTTATATCTTCATACTTCGATGATTGACAATGAGTACATTTTTATACATAACTGCGCTTGAACATAATATATATATATATATATATATATATATATATATATATATATATATATATATATATATATATATATATATATATATATATATATATATATATAATTGACAACAGTGATGTTCCAATATAGCAATAAACATATGCCTCGAGATATGCAGCAGTTAGTGTTGCAATGTTTTAGTGCCGGACGTGTACTAGCATGGCTGATTCATACGTTGTCTGGCAGTGACGGAACTTTAGCTGCTGCGATTTTTTACCGGCAGGTTCTCATTGCGCATGTGCACATGAAGTGCCGGACCAATAGCTGTTTTGTACTACATCCGGGTCCGGACCTATAGCAACAGCATAATTTATATTGACTGATTATTTCCAAAACCGAAGTCGAGATATGGGGTATGCACAAATTGGCTGTCACCCGAGTCAGCTGCCAATTAAAATTATAGTGAACTTGGGGTTAGTTTAGGGTTCATTCATTCCGTTTATTTTTACCCCCACCCTACTATTGCGTTTCGGATGGGGGCCGACTTGGGTGTAGAGTGTGAATGCTATGAATAAATCTTTATTTAAAAAAAACAAGCAATAAAAAAAGTAATGATTATTACATTATAGAACTTTACAATTGTCAAAAAAAGAGCAATAAGTTTAAAACTTATAATTACTTGCTCTGTTGCATATAAATTAAAGTTCTACATAATACTGTGCAAAACAGTACAACATTTTTCGCATGTGGCAAAACCTAGAGTACATCAGTCATAACTTTCATGTCCATTCATGGCAGGCCAAACATAAAAAAGAAAAAATTGGTATGACCACGTGAAAGACAATTGAATAGGATTTCCAACGGTGCCAAAGGCAACTACCAAGCTCTATTAGTTGCTGAGTTATCGTTTGATAAAGAGAAGGTCACCGGGTCATTATTTGATAAAAAACGAATCTGAGAAAAACAGCATTGAAGTTTACTAACATATATTCATACATTTCAATAACAAAAGCACATCATATAAAGTTGAAATTTTGCACTATGATAGTACACATCAACACGGATATATTGGTGGAATTCCATTTCAATAGCTGTGAAAAGTAGCAAGATATGGCATTCTCAGAGATATTGATGCCAAGCTGTCCGCGCACTCGCTCGGAGCTGTCAGCATCAACTGTTGCTCGATCGCGGTCTTCTTCATCACTTTTACCCTCAGAAATGATATTTGATCTGTCTGACTCGACTAAGTTCCCCAGTCAACGGCCTAAGTCTCCATGCATCAAACTGAAACCAAAACAAAGATGGCTTCACAAGGGGTAAAGGTCGTATTTCAGTTTTCAGAGCATGCATGTTTCTAGCTAAGCCAATCAGCCATTGTGATTCGTTTCACATGATTACGCCCTCATTATTATTCAATGAACAACGTGGTTTGTTTACGGTTGGGCTCTGTTTCAAACCTCTCTGACTGGTTATATATTAATATATGTCTGATTTTGCCCTAGTAAATGCATCCCATAATAGATCAGCTTTCCAACGATACCAATATGGCGGGGGTGGATGCGATGTGTAGTGGATACAATACGTCTGAATTTAGCGAAGTTTCCTTTGTGTTCATTAAAGCTACGATTCCATATGTACGGATGCGGCATGCGGTTTGCGACAACAAATGGCTATAGTGGGAATTCATAGGAGTGATTCCATGCGTGCGGATACCGATGCGTTTTGTCGTGCGGATACTGAAGCGGCAAATCGAATAGCTCCATGTAGTGATTCAAATCTTATCCGCACACGAAGCGGACAGGAAATTCCCAGGAGTGACATCAATATAGAGGTATTTTCCCAAGTTTCAAAGACACGGCTCAGCGTTTCCGAATTATTTCACATTTTGGTAGAGCGGGTCACATATGTAAAAAGTTATTAATTATGCACACTTGTTTCACTCCTAACAAGAACTGATGCAAAACAAATGATGTGTAAAAATGAAACAATGCTTTAGATAATTACCCCAAAAATACATGTTGAATTGCTCATGCAAGACAGCTACATAATAATTAAAAACATTATCACATGTAGTGACTCCAGTGAGTAGTACAAATAAAAAGAAGAAATGCATTAGCTCAAATGAGTACTAAAAAAATACTCTCAACCACTGGCACTAGCTAATAGCACAAGTAAAATACTCTCAACCACTGGCACTGGCTAATAGCACAAGTAAAATACTCTCAACCACTGGCACTGGCTAATAGCGCAAGTAAAATACTCTCAACCACTGGCACTGGCTAATAGCACAAGTAAAATACTCTCAACCACTGGCACTGGCTAATAGCTAAAGTAAAATGTGTAAAAATGTTATACTAATAATACTGATTGAATAATGGCAGAATAATAAATGTAAAGTAACCATATGCAGAACATTAAATAAATATAAATTTACATTAACAATTTATAGTGTAACATTGCATCAACAAAATGCTGAGAAAATGTTCAATCGTACAACAAAATAAGTGACCTATTGGCTGATTGAATCATGGCAAAATAGTACATGTAAAATAATCAATTAAATATGCTTATTATGAAACAAATATTAATTTCCATTAACAATTAAAGTTGCATTGCATTTATACTAATAAATGGTACAACCGTGCACCGAAATAAGTCATACGTAAAACTGTAAATGCAGCATACATCATTCAAGGAAATTTACAGGTGCCATTAATTGGCAAGAAACATATCTGCATCAGCGCCAAAGTCTTTGGGCCGGGATTTTGTCATAGCTGAGGTGGATCAGTTGGTCCAAGTGCTCGATGGCATGATGCACAATGGTCGATACGGTAAATTCTGTAGCTCGAGGCATCGCCAATGTAATAGTCGTTAGTGTCGAAGCAGCGGTTTAAAAAAAATTTAGAACCATTTTATTATATACATTTATGTATTATTGCATTTATTCTTCGAATTTTTGGTGGAGGCATTGCAACTACTTGAACGATAATTGATAATGTTTACTAGTAACTGTATTGGTAATGTAGCCTCGTTATGATTGTAGCCACATATTAACTTATAGTTATCCCCGGGGATCACTCCCATGATCTATACTGACACTACTGCCCGTATATTATTTTAGTACACTGGTAAAAGAGCCATTTTGGGGGGGATTTTATTCCTTATCCCTTTCAGAGACCTAATTTCCCTGGAATTATACCCATTTAGTACATATAAAAAATGCACAAGTAGTTTATATTATTAACATTGCTGAGTGATCCTCCGAGGAGTTATCCAATCACGCGTGTTGTTTACTGACTGACAGTCAGGTCATTCATGCATTGCGTTTACGGAGTGCTCATTCATAAACTATGATCCTCATTTGTTGAGCAACATGCATGACGCCCGTCCTACAGCCCGTCATATAAATGTAGTAGGATGGGCATTACCATACTACAATGGGTTATGCCTGTCTTCTCAAATTCTTGCCTGTCCATAACGAACTTTACCCGTCCAGATGACTTGTGGACGCGTTGCTGCATTAAGGCCTGGTTCAGCACAATGTAAGGCAGGAAGAGTGAATGGTATACTATAGACATGTCACTTCTGTCAATCAAGAAACTAGCACTATATACAATTGCACACTTTGGTAGTTTCGATTTCACTAAGCAAACTCTATTAATTTCTTGCTCGTTTATCTTTATAGAGATACATGTATTCAATTTGCGTTTTTCAAACATGTAATTTGTCTTTGTACCATTAACTGAAAACTTATTTACGGCAAACCACACATGAAGCTTATCTAACTCAGCATTTGTCTTCCGGATCAGTTCATCTAAATCACAATCACAACAAAACAGGTTTGTGTCATCAGCTAATAAAATAAACTTAGCAAAAATAGCAACATTCGAAACATTACAAATGTTGTTTATGTACTTGATAAATAGCTTTGGTCCTAAAACAGAACCTTGTGGAACACCAAGTGTCCAGCCTATCATTGTAGAATTTTTCTAGAATTTTTTAGAATTGTGGTAACATGGAGATAGGTCTGTAATTTGTAAACACACCCTTTTCATCAGACTAAAAAAGTGGAACAACTTTGCCAATTTTCATTTTGCTTGAAATACTCCCGTTTGAAAGGATACGTTGCATATGGGTGGTTCCATTTATTATGGTTCCAATGTGTGACATTGGTACTCAAATTTTAAAATGCTTTTATCTTTAAATCTAAGTCATCAACTATTGCTCAAACATGTTAAATTTATGAAATTGATCAAATTTGTCTGAACAAATGCCATACATCTGAGTAGAAAGGGCATCATCAGACGCATCCAGCACAGTTCCGCGTGTAAAGGGGACACCAAACTTGAAAAGTGTTTTTCTTCAGGAGTGGTCCAAACAATTGATTTCTGTCAATGTTGCCATACATTTGGTACAACACAATGACTATTTTACAGCTAACATTGCTTGGATACGGTCTCGTTTGACTAAACTATGATTTGGGGTCTGCTTTGTCTGCCGGTTTGATCGAATATGGTCAACTTTTGACAATTATGGAACCAAAAACTGATTAAAAGTAAACACTTTAATTTTAAGTGAGTAAATGTTATTGTAACTTGAGGCGTAGGATCTACTGAAACATTGTTCAAAGCATTAAACTGATTGTATCAATGAAATTTCCTAAAATTTAATGACAAAGCAGAGGTTCCTCGTGTAAAAGGGACACCAAAATTTATGTGTCCCTTTACACGGGGAACAACAACTCCACAGGGTGTACACATGAAATTATGCTTTGTTGTAAACAAAGTTAGCTCATTTGAACTTTGACATGTCCTAGATAACCTGATAAGAGCATAAATACAGTGAGGACTTGTCTTGTGAATACTGTGAATTGGGCTAATGATTAATTTGTACACTTGTAGTTCCGAAACACTACATTTCTCTCACACTGGCAGCAAGCAATTGTTAGAACAATAAATGGTTCTGAAATTTTAAAAACATGTACGTGTTATAAACCCATTATACTATGTTTGCCCAATGTAACATCAGAAATATAAATGAACACTATTTATCTGAAAGGACCAAAGCCAAAATGAAAGGTTCCTCATGTAAAGGGGGACACCAAATTACCAAAATATTATTGTTGGGGGACCAAGTACTGGAAACTTTTCAGTCTTTTCTCAAGTGACATGAATTAGGTTAATAACAAGTCTGACAGAAAATAAAAGTTGAAAGTGCACACATGAAACCAGGGTTGTTTGATTTAAATCATTTGATTTAAATCATTCATTTAAATCATGATTTAAATTACACACAAAAAATTATTGATTTATTATTTTTTATTTTATGATTTTTTAAATTTCCGATTGTTTTAAATCGCTGATTTATATGAATTTAACACAAATAATTGTTTACAAGCATCGAGATCAACAAAGTTTTGTATGCTTTTTAATACAAAAGCACAATGTGTGCATACTTGTGTAGTTGTATTGTCATCAGATAGCCTGATAGTCAAATATTTTATGACATTGTGTATGTTTGAGCTATTCCCTTTCTGAATGTAGTGAATCAAGAGGAAGTATCTTTTCAAGTCAGAAGCCCTGAGTTAAAGTCCACTTAGAGCTTGTGCTAGTTGTTACCAATTCAGTATGTTGACTCAAGTGAGACAGTCTTGGTGACATTTGTTTAATACTGTACCAGTTTGCAGTTTGGTTGGAGACCCATAAAGTACACAGAGCCCTGGACAGGTGCTAATCCACCCTTTAAGCAAATAATAATTAGCACTGCTACAGCATTGTCTTTATATAAGCAAAAATCATGTACCCTCTGTTAAGACAAGTACCCAAATCGATTTGAATAGAACATGTTTGAAAGAGTTTATAAATATAAACATCTATATAAATGTCTATTCCAGATAAAATAAAAAATAAATCATGATTTTTTTCAACCCTGCATGAAACTATTTAGGTATGAGCGAAGTCATGAAAAATGGAACAGTTGTGTAAAAATTAGGAGGTAATAATTTTCTTTCCTAAAATAATTTCTTTCCCATATAATGTTGTAGTATGGGGTTGAAAGTGTACCAAAGTGATAAGTAGAAGATAACTTACTGCCTGGCTTTTATTATATAGGATGATAAAATAGACCATTAAAATGTTTTGTGTCGCATCTGTCACACCTATAAATCTGTGTGTCCTGCAAAAGTTTCCACAATGATAATTCTTTCTTTTATTTTTAGAGATGTATTATGATGACCAGTGGTGATAAGACAAAAATAGAAATGTTAGGTTTTCTATTGAAACTATCGAATGATAGTGCTGACAGTGCAAAATTGTGTCTTTTTTTGAAAATCCAGTTGGAAAAGTTCCAATCAACATAATGTTTTTGGACACAGAAATAAATTAATTGTTTGGTTATGTCCTACACCTCACACCTAACTCAGCATACCTCTCATGGGGCTCTTATTTTCATAGATTCCATTCTACAGGACAAAAACCCCTGTGTGACAGACGTGACATAAATGACAAGGTTAATCAAATTAATCTTTATTTTCAAACTGTCTCTATACTTGGTTGGGCTGTTGGTTTATATGATTCAAATCACTTTTTCAGAAAATATTATGAAGAAGATTACCTTGATTAACACAGTAATACGTGGAAATCTGACTACATGTAAATTGGTATCGGTATCAATTTTTTCATGATGGCATTCAAAGCAGCTATCTTCCTTTCAACATTTGTGTGCTTGGGACAGGTGCACTGAATACGGAATTTCTTGAATGTTGTGAACTTGTAAGGGAAGGCTGGATTTTCATCTCACAAGATTTTGTATGCATCTTCAACTGTCATGCTCAGAAGATACTTTGGCTTGTGTTGTTTGAAAGCAACTAACACTGTTTTCCCTGGTACATCTCTGCTTATGCCTTCTCTGAAGAAGAAATCGTAGATTCGATTCATCCATAGTGGGGAAACCCTGTCTTTTTTTAATTTGGCAGTCCCAGCTAGCATGCTAATATCCCTGTACACTTTACCTTTAGAAACAGCCAGTGTCTTAGGCATTTTTTGAGATTTTCTTGCATTTTCTTTTGATCCTGAGAGCATGATTTGATGATATTTTTCTGCCAACATCCCTGTCCACAACCATCCCTTTAAATTCTGGCATTAAACTATGTTTGGTTGATGCACGTGTTTTAACCATAATCCCACATTTCTTGTATGCTTTTCTGGAGGTAGGTGTAGCAGAGAGGATAATAGACTGAAGTGCTTCTGCTCTGTGTGCTCTGTGTTGTGGCATCCTTTCAAGTAGTTTTCTACAGTAGTAATATCTGAGCTGCCTGCTCGTGGTATTTAGTGCTTGGGGACCTTCCTTCAGCTGCATCTTCTGACATTATCCCATCATCTTCATCACCAACAGTGTCTTCTTCTGCCATGCTTTGCTTTACCATCCCTTTTTCCCTAACATGATCTTTTTCCTTTAATCTATGATTTTTTGACACATCAATTGTTTTCTACTACACTGTATAGGCCTTCATCTGCTTCTCATATTCTCTTCTTTCAGCAGGTGTCATCAGTTTCACTTGCTTCTTTACTCTTCTTGGTCTGACTGTCTCAGTCTCTCAACTCCTTGATGTTTCCTCTTTTCCCTCTCTGTCATAGTTAGCCGCTTAGCATCCCAGTTCTTTTGCTGTGGTGTGGCATCCTTCTTTCAAATTTCCTCAAGTTTTTCTGAATTCTCTTATAACTTCTCTCTCTGTTTCCTTTGGCACTCTCTTGCCTTCAGCTTTTTCACTTCTACTGGATCATGATGATCCATTTTGCTGTAAAAATAAAGTAATTTCAGAACAACACATTTTTTTGCGTTGGGTATTCAAATATCTTTGCTACTTTGCATCATAATCATAAATGATAATTTTACAACAATGATATTCACTTCCTAATATCACCAGCTCAATCATAATATGATATCCTAATTTTTTATTTAAAAAACTTCTTATCACTAGGCATTTCGCTTAAGTTTTAGGCAAGCCAAAAAATTTAACAACACATCAGGTTTTCTCTTTGAAAACAAAAACATTGTATTGCTCGATAACAAAGTTACATTATCTAAATGGAACTGATGGCACTTCTCCTTTGAGCCAAATTAATAATAGGGGATGGTATCATGACACTTCAAAAGCAGTCCAAAATGTGTTCATTTAGAACTTCTAATACCAAAAACAGATGCATATAATTATATTATACACATGGTGTGGGCAGCAAAATCAGATGTACTCATTTAGCTGGTTGAGGGAGCTAATATTCTGTTCATGCTTCTCCACACAAAAATGCCAGGCAAAATAGACAGATTTCTTTCATTTGTATGAATTTACTTGATAATCATATGTAATACCTGTGACTTTTTGAACAATTTACACCCTTAGATCAGATGATTTCAGTACAGACACCCGAAAGGCTTGAGTCAACATGTGCAAAGAAAATGGTGAACAGCTAAGCTTAAAACTACTTCCTCAACTGATTTAGCCTGTCTCAAATCCGGTTCATTGGTGTCCAAATATATAGTGTGTGAATAGTTTATGTAACATAACAATTTATTTCAGTTAGATTTGGTAAGGATCAAAATAATGGATACTCTTGAGTGCCGAATAAACGTTCCTATATGCGTATTTATTTGATGAAAAATGCCACCCTATACGCATCTTATTTGGCACTACTATTATTAAATTTTTATATTTGTGCCAGCCTATATTCTCTGATAATTGTGGCAAATTATGCAGGGTACAATTTTTAGGAGAGCAATCGTTCTCACTCCCTATTGCTAGCGCTAATCAATCATCCACCGCTTGCGATAAAATTACTTGCTCCCAATTGGAGCTGCATGTGGCTCCCTCTGACGGGTAAGTTATCCTTTCGAACGACAGTCATGAATTTAGCGGGATCCCCAGTGTTTGAGCCAGGATTTGAAATTTAGGGGACACATGTCTCCCCCTCTTTAAAAAAGTGAGACATTCAGTTTTAGGTTGAGCCACTGATCAATATTTATAAATCAGTGGTGATCACAATTTATTTAACACATACGTGCACACGCACACGCACACACACACACACAGGAGAGTTATAGAACAATCTAAGCCGGACAATGTTGCCGAACAGTTTCAAATGACGTGGCATAGCTATCAAGACCACCACGCTGCCCGGTTCTGATAACCACTATAGCGTCAATGTGCATTAGTAATAATATCCGTTAGGTGGCACAACATGTGCTGGGTTTATTTGTCAAAAGAAACGAGGTGACAACCAAACCAATATGTTTTTAGAGTTATGAGTGAGAAATTATCCTGCTAGTAATAGTATCATATCTTCCACACCACAGGCACAGACTACGGCTATGGCCTATAGTCTATACTAGTTACGGAAACTTAACGCCAACGGCAACGCTACCTTTCCTTAAACGCATGATTTTTTGCTGAAAATGGTCTAGTATCATTTTGAAACATATTTATTACAATAGCATTAGCTAAGTCGTACATTCACATCCTATACAAACATATAATTGCCGTGGCATTGACAGTACTACTTAGGCATTGTCATTTGTACTACAACAGCTGCCAGAATAGAACTAGAGCTGTAGAACCAGTACTAGTGGCAGTAGTATTACATCGTAATGCGCACAAATGCTGATTTGCTGTTGCATTACCTTAATAAACATCAAATATATAAGTGGTATAGCATATACATATAACAAATATGTGCAATAACATCTTAGTTCGGTTACCGTCTGTTTTTTTGGTCTGCTGTGCGTGACCACATCGGCCAGCTGCAGTTCCCGTTTCGACGCCATTTTGCATGCATAATCTAGATTGCCCACATTCCATCTGGTGGCGCCACTATCTGGGAAGTGCGGCTAATTCCGTGATTGGACAACTGATCGGTGATGCCAGAGGTAAATTCTAAGTGGTTGGGGGTAAATGTAAATGATTTTACAGTAATATTAGATGCTGAACAAGCGTAAAAAAACTGTATTTCACAATATAGCAGGTGTCGCTCCACTGATCAAAATGTGTGATATTTAAGATAATCATGCGACATCGGTGTCGCGCACTTTCCAAAAATATGCGACACTTGACAAATAAACGCGAGAATGTCGCAAAATCACTTCCTAGCTCAAACACTGGATCCCGTGCTTCTGAGGATCCTAGATTTTGATCCCGAAGCGTTAGACCGTTAAATTTCCATGATTACAGTCGCGCCTCGTTATAACGCGCCTCGTTATTACGCGGATTCGGATATAACGCGGTCGGTCGTGGACCCCGAATTTCTGCCGCCAGGGGAAAATGTCAAATGGGCCTGCTTAAACCTACTTAGAATTGCTTTGACAATTCTCAAGAAACATTAGGCGTTGTTTGTTTTGCGCTGCCGCCGACATCAATCGCTGTCGCTGGCTTCGCTTCGACGGTTTGTAAATTGCAATCGAGATTCACAAATATGCCTTGCGTAAGAATCAGATCAACCGTTTTAAATGCATTTAACAAGCAGTACCAATATAACACTTGGGTGAAATTACATGCTTCCGTTACATCGTAAATTTAATCGTTTTCGCGACGCGAAACCAACATGCCAAATTCCTAACCCAAGGCGCTACTGGTGGCGAAAATACGAATTCGTCATCCGCATATGAAATGATGAATCGATGTTAAGTGGTGCGTAATAAATTTATGATTCGGTCGAGATCGGTTGAAAGACGAAGTGAAACAATTCGGCTGCTCAGGTCCAGGTTATTATTTTCGATTCGTAGGCCTGTTGGTCCAGTACATCATCATCGTAGTAGATCTATTCCATAACGGTATACGTACATGTGTTTTATTCAGTTCAAGAGTCAAGAGGGTGTGACATTTAAAAATAATACACGTTGATGCTAGTATACGCGTTTAATAAGTTCCATAAACTGCATATTGCCATATAAGACAATGCTGCAAGCACACGGGGCTTCGACAGGGTTCATGGACTTGGTGCAGCGGGCGGCAGTCGCTGTTGTTTAGTAGCTCCCTGGTGGCAGATATGAGAACACCTAACGCGCCTCGCTTACAACGCGGTCCGAAGTCATGGACCCCGACTACCGCGTTATAACGAGGCGCGACTGTAGATGAATCGGTCAGAATCCTTAGCTCTCTGGAGCTCGACATGGTATATTATTAGTTAAAACGCCATTATCACTGCGTAAACCGACCGTACATGGACGCCGTGCGCAGCGCCTCAAACCGGTTGTAACCGGCTGGCGGCGGTTTCCTCTGGCCCTGAAACGGGCTTGCAATTCAATAAAACTGTAATGTCCAAAACGGAAAATTCCCCAGTTTTCCACAGTTATAAAATGCGGTTACTATATCTGCTGTGACGCGAATATGCACAAAGTTTATGCATATTCAGCAGAAAAAAAACCAAAAATACACGGTAATCTACGTAGTTTTCTAGGGACGCCTTGGTTTCACGTCAAGTAAAAAAAAATTGCTTCGGTGCTAAGAAAGACAAATATACTAGTGACTTTTTTGCACTATACTATTATTTGTTCTGAACAATTTGCCCCCTATACCGTTATTCGGCACTATACTATTATTAAATTTGACCGATTTGCCACCCTATACTTTTATTTGGCCTATACGTTTATTTGGCCCTCAAGAGTATCCAAAATGCTAAACACTGTGTTGGTCAATGCTGATCATGGGTGTGATATCCATCCTCTCCTCAATCACATGACAAAGTTAAACAATTTCAATTGAGGAAGCGCCTTTAAGATATCTAAATATTTGGGGTTTGTTTTTTGTTTTAAATGGGTAATTACCATAATCTGTAATACCACCTGCACGATAAAGTAACGTTAACAAAACAGCTGTACACTACAGCCAACTATGAGTAGATTGCCAGCCAATTGTTGGCAAAATGATGATGTTTGGGACAATACAATAGTGGAAATTTTACAAAAGTAGGCATATGTTAGTATCATGTAATATTACATGGCTCATGTAGTTTTACTTTGTTTTAGTGTAATTTCAACCAAGAAACAGATGGTTTATAACAGTTTAGTTTACTCACAGGTGACATCATCGTGCTCAAAAAGCATCTCATCTGCAACAATCCAATCTTACCATTTGAAAGTATACTGGCCTAGTAACTGTTATTCTAATTTAGAATTTTTCATACCAAAATATCTGGACATATGCCATTTATTGTATAGCTGCAAAAAACATTATTTACTACAGCAAATTGAGCATTCTAGTACTTACATCACTTATATCGCATCTATCACACTGTGACAGATGCGACATTTCGAGGGACGGAATTGAAAAATCCTTTGCTACTTCATAACACCAACTCACTGATTAATGATTTCGTATCTATGAACTGCAAATGGTTCAATAGGGTGTGACAGATGCGACATAAGGGGACGGAATTTTTTTCAGTTTTCCACTAAAAAAATCTGTATGTACTTACAGTGTTCAATTTCTTTTTTTGGAAATCAATTGAGGATGGGTTGTAAAGCAGAAAATTTTTTTTTACTGTTAGTTTAGCCACTTACCTTTTTTTCTTTTCAGATCTTGATACAGCTACCGCCCAAAACTGCTGTCTCTTGAAAAACAATGCCAGGTTCCCACCACAATAACTCAGCAATGGGTGGGAGTATACAGTTAATTTTTTCACCTAAATATACCTTGGGGTATATATTCAACACAAAAATATAAAAGGAGGCATCCATACCTTCGTGTAATTTTTATTTTTATACATGAAATGCCATCATCAAAAGTTTTTACATTTTTATGCAAAAATACCCCCATTTTTAGGCTCTCGTATAACTGTAGAAGAGGCAAATCTTGATGAAACTTGCCAAAGTTGTCTGCTGAAAGATAAAACCATTTTTTTATCCCTAACATAAATTAAAAGTGGAATATTAATCTAAACAACCAAACAGCAAAGCTCATTAGTTTATAAAATCAAAGTGTTCCATTTTCCGTGACTTTGCTCGTATAAATGTAGACTGTGACAGAACAGTAAATTAAACTATGTTGACAATATATACCAGAGATACAATTTATTTTCCGAATTCAACTTAACATTGTATGTACTTCAATATTACTCCCACTTAATGACCAGTTTTCACTTATTATAATGTTTGTTTGTTTTATTTTTTAAATTTGGATTCAGTACATGTTCTGGCTTTGTTTTCTGTGTAGTTCTCAAAGTTACTTTTTCTAACACCACTAAGTTGTACTAACTCAAAAACTGTGATCAAAGCAAGACAGAGGTGTGAACCTCTTCAAGAATGACCGTGTTATTGCTTTAAATCACAGTCTGTTGACTAAACTACTAACGCTTTACATGAAACTGGTATAACCAGGGCGCATCTGCCCTATTAAACTGGTGCACACATATAATACTGGTTTTTTTGCTTAAATTATATATCCAAATGAACGCTCTCACACTAGTTTAAGGACATGCTTAACGGTTAATCTCTTTTTGACAGCTTCTTGACATATCCCAAGAAAACTAAATTTAAAAAAATAAAAACTGCTATGTGCATCTTAAGAGGGAATCTGTCAAGGAATTCATATATATACCATTCGTAGTTCTATAAGTCTTGTGGTTCTTGAGTTAAGGCCAACAAGTTTGAAAATTAGTTTTCATATTTTGACATCTCAAGAACCACAAGACGTATTGAACTGAAAATGCAATATTTGAATTCTTTTTTAGAATCTGTACAATAAGATTCATCCGTTATATTTCCAAGCATTCAATTTAAAAATCAACTAGAAGAAGGCTTGGATCAACTAGATCACGTTGTCTTATCACCTCAACAAATCATCACAAATCACTTTGGATATATGTGACGCCACACGCCAAAACCAGGCTCTTGTCGACAATTTTACAAAACCATTTTATTACAGATTCAAATAGAGGAGATACACAGCTTTAAAATGACACCAACATGAACAGTGTATCTTACTCCTGGGCCAAGATATTACACTTTTAGTGTTCATGTTCTTGGAATAACAGTTTTGAGAAAATCAGCTTTAAAAAACGGCATTGAAAAATTGCTTCTTCCATAGCAACCATGCGCTTATAATACTCCAAATGGAATGAAATTTTGTATATTCCTCCAGTAGATGTGTATAAAGAAGATACAGAAGCATAAAGTGGAAAAACGTAATATTTATTGAATGCCACCTCATTTACTACCAGGTTTGGTATTCCCGGAGACTACCGCGCGCGAGCACTGGGAGCCGAACCCCTAAAGTAAATCCCTGAAATATCTGAAAATAAAACATTATTTAAACATTACATATATAATAACACTACACAATGTCAGTTTTCCCAATTTGGAAAGTCCGCTCCCGCTGGCGCTGAGCCAACCAGTGCAGGCTCAATGTGGTCTTCCCCTGGCCCTGCCGAGGCGACTTCCACGGGCTCGACGTGGCCTTCGAAGTAATTTTCAATCACGGCAGCTAAACTGCTGTCCTCGAGATCGCTCCCCCTCGCACGATCCAACTCGGTAGCTAAATAAGCTTCTTTCGATGCCATAGTGCAATTTTTTAACGAATGGAAGACGAAAACAGCGGGCGAAACTGGCGAACAAAGACGAAAGGAATGCGTAAACAAGCCGATTGCGCATGCGCGCTTACGTTTTCGACCAATCAGCGAGCGTTTCGCAACGTCCATAGCAACAACAGCACTTTGTTGCTGGATAAATTATGTATAATAGGAGCTGTTCCATTGGTTTAAAGTAAGAGATTCCCAATCACATGTGTAGCCGACGTCATAAGCTTTCCAGCCATGTATAACATGAGGGGTTTCCCGCTTGTAAGCGAGCGAAGACAGTCGATCAAAAACGCGTAAAAATGGCTTTGTTTCAGACTTCTCAACCGCGATGCTAATCAGGGGCTTCAATAAAGTGCTAGATATTACTAGTTTGAACAATCTTTCTGCATATATAAATGGATTTATGGAAAGATGGATAATTTCGCTGATCGATTCCGTCGTTAATCCTGTTTTGACAATTCGAAGGTACGGCATGCGTTTTAGGCTCCTGCGCCGAACTAAATCTAGCGACAAGCGCCTGGTTTTGGCGTGGCGCATCACATATCACCTTGTTACTACATCACAAAACTAAAACATATTTCCTCATGGTTGAGACATTACTACTGGTGCCCAGCTGATGAATGTATCTTTACATTTACTCTTTCATGCAGGAGGTCCTGTCCACTAGCTGCTTCCTGACTAATAAACTAACACAAAAATGGATCAAAACAGTTGTGGATCGAAACTCTTACATTATGTTCCCTACATTTGAAATTGTAGCGATAATGCCCTATTCCAAGCGTGTTGGTTTCGCTTTGATCCCAGATTTTCTGAAAGCTTTCTGTTTCCTTGGCGAGGCATTGTGTTACATCCAGTGTTGTGGTTACATTGTGTATTACATCCAGTGTTGTGGTTACATTGTGTATTACATCCAGTGTTGTGGTTACATTGTGTATTACATCCAGTGTTGTGGTCACATTGTGTATTACATCCAGTGTTGTGGTCACATTGTGTATTGCATCCAGTGTTGTGGTCACATTGTGTATTACATCCAGTGTTGTGGTCACATTGTGTATTACATCCAGTGTTGTGGTCACATTGTGTATTACATCCAGTGTTGTGGTCACATTGTGTATTACATCCAGTGTTGTGGTCACATTGTGTATTACATCCAGTGTTGTGGTCACATTGTGTATTACATCCAGTGTTGTGGTCACATTGTGTATTACATCCAGTGTTGTGGTCACATTGTGTATTACATCCAGTGTTGTGGTCACATTGTGTATTGCATCCAGTGTTGTGGTCACATTGTGTATTGCATCCAGTGTTGTGGTCACATTGTGTATTGCATCCAGTGTTGTGGTCACATTGTGTATTGCATCCAGTGTTGTGGTCACATTGTGTATTACATCCAGTGTTTGGGTCACATTGTGTATTACATCCAGTGTTGTGGTCACATTGTGTATTACATCCAGTGTTGTGGTCACATTGTGTATTACATCCAGTGTTGTGGTTACATTGTGTATTACATCCAGTGTTGTGGTCACATTGTGGGCTCGTATCTTTGGAAAAGCCTTCCGGGCACGCTCAAGGGCCTTAGCTTTTACAATTGGTGATCGCATGTCTAACTTGCTCAAGGGCCTTGGCTTTTCCAATTGGTGATCGCATGTCTAGCACGTGCAAGGGCCTTGGCTTTTACAATTGGTGATCGCATGTCTAGCATGCTCAAGGGCCTTGGCTTTTGCAATTGGTGATCGCATGTCTAGCACGCGCAAGGGCCTTGGCTTTTGCAATTGGTGATCACATGTCTAGCACGCTCAAGGGCCTTGGCTTTTACAATTGGTGATCGCATGTCTAGCACGTGCAAGGGCCTTGGCTTTTACAATTGGTGATCGCATGTCTAGCATGCTCAAGGGCCTTGGCTTTTGCAATTGGTGATCACATGTCTAGCACGCTCAAGGGCCTTGGCTTTTACAATTGGTGATCACATGTCTAGTATGTCTTCATCTGTAAGTTCCCTGTTCCTTTCTTGCATTAGTTGGTTTGTGATAAGTAGGTCTTGGTTTTTATTCATTCATTCTATCTCCTTATCCTGCAACTGTTCGTCCATCTTCTTCAGCTTTTCCTCCGTTTCTCGTAATTTCTTGTCTTCTTCTTGTAAAGCTGTACTTCTTTCCTTGGCTTTATTTTCAGCAGACAATTCACGTCTTCCTGCTAGAATGGCCTGTTTCTTTTCCTCTGTTTGACTAGCACACTGAGTCACTGACGTTCTTTTATCAGTCGTTCCTTCTGCTTCTTCTGTTCATATTGATTCCTTGTTAGATGTTTCTTAGGCTTTTTCTTTAGTTTCTGTCCTTTTCCTGTCATTCATTTTTTTTCATCCTCTTATTGCAACCAACATTGTATCTTTTCTTCTGATCAGCCCACATTTCTGCTTCTTCTCTCTCTTTTTCAGTTAGGTTTCTCTTTTTCAGGTTATTTTTAGCCAGTGACATATTCAGTCTGCACAGTCTGCTGTAAATGACTTCCTCATCTTTGATTTCTGCTGGACCGTCTTCTTTCTTTCAATTTCTCCATGCTTGGGTCTTGGACATTTTCTTTGATCGGACAGAACTTGGTTTCTCTGTTGGGACAGGACTTTTTTGTGCCGTGTACTTCTCCGCTTTGGATTCTCCATAAACTTCTCTTGTTCAGTCCTTCTAGACTGTGGCCGTCTACAACTTTTCTTGCTGGTAGATGCACCTGCAGCATCTTCTGAAAGACGCAGTCTTATTTTATGTGGCCTAAAAAAATAAAATAAAATATTAAAATTAATTTTAGAATAAAAATAAAATAGTAACATAAAAAAGATGTGTACAAAACACATGATCATGGGCCATGGCAACAACCCCATGCATGTACACCCAGGGGTTCATCCAGGATAACATTTTTGCCAGTCCAAAATGTTTGTAGAATGTAACAAAATGCGTGTGCACGCTCGATTGCGCGCTCGGTCGCACGATCAAAAATGTAAGTATACTATAATTATATATAATCATGCTATAACAATACGATATATATATATATATATATATATATATATATATACTTACTCGGTAAAGCTTTTCACTGAACTAAACCAAAGTTGTCTAATTATTTCTACATGCAAACAATGTTTACACGAAAATTGATGCAAGATTGTGCATCTGAACACCACAATAGTGGCTAAATTTCCCGACAATGAGCCATGATACATGACGTAAATGGAAGACAATTAATTCAGTTTACGTTGGAACTATTACATGACATTTTGCAGTAACTTAAATGAATAATAAATATGAACCTCTTTTAACAATGTTATCACGTAAATTGAAGCAAGAAATATGCATCTGAACACATGAATAGTGGCTAAATTTCCCGACATTGAGCCATGATACACAATGTAAACTGGGACTCGATAAATTTGGTTTCCCGTTGAATTGGTTTACGTTGGAAACTATTGCATGGAATTTTGCTACAACTTGCTGAATAATAAAAACTAACATCTTTTAAAAACACGAAAGGTACAACCAAACCATCAAATGTGGCCAGCACGCAATAAATCTGGGGCACGAGTCCAATCCGAGAACTTCGCCTCCCCCTGTGTACGCATTTTCCACTAGCACTAATAATTTATTTAGCAACTAAAAAACTTCCGGTGTTTTGCAATTGTTCAAGAACATTACAAGCTTCATTTTTACAATAAATAAGTAGCTAAAATGTTTCTACATACCTCCAATACCTTTCCCCAATGACAAGGCATGACGTAAAAAATAACACGACGTAAAACTGGGACACGAAATATTAGTCTTCAACTTCTCGGAAAGTGGAAAAATGGCGACGGTTCAGCCTTCCTCGGCACGTGTAGTACATCCGGGAGGTTTGATAACGTGGACCTTTTCATTCACAAATTTCACTGGAAGTGGTTGGATACTAGTGGAAAATAATTCCAATGTAAATGATTTGCGGGGCACGATTTTTGCTGCTTGACACGGTAGTTGTGATTTTTTCCAAATCTGTTTCTACCTAGCTTTAATGGAATCATCGTCAGTTTAATGTTTTTAGTTCCAAATTTAACAGACGTCAAATATGACAGTTCAGCACTTTATTTTTTTATTCTGTAGCCTTGAAATTGCAGTTTCATGCATAAGTTTGGGGACAGATTTGCGTCAGCCGCGGTACAAATACTGTACACACCTAGACTCTAAGTACTGTACACACCTAGACACTAAGTACTGTACACACCTGTACACACGTAGCCACTAAGTACTGTACACACCTAGACACTAAGTACTGTACACACATGTACACACGTAGACACTAAGTACTGTACACACCTAGACACTAAGTACTGTACACACCTGTACACACCTAAATACTAAGTACTGTACACACATGTACACTAAGTATTGTACACACATGTACACACCTAGACACTAAGTACTGTACACACCTGTGCAAACCTAGACACTAAGTACTGTACACACCTAGACACTAAGTACTGTACACACCTAGACACTAAGTACTGTACACACCTAGACACTAAGTACTGTATGAAACAATTGTTTATTATTGTTGTTTTATTTCATGATAAAATAAATAAAGTTAAGGCATTGTGGGGAACAGTGAACCACTTGAAAGTTGAGATAAATATCATGAAAAAAAACAGGAAAAAATTAGGGGACACGACAAACAATTTCGGTGCTATCAGCAAAATGGTCAAATATTTTTTTATATAAAATACACAGCTGAGAGTCTGACCCATGCTCTGTGATATTATATAAATCAAAGTTGTGTGTTCAAGTCAAAAGAAAGAAAAGGAAAGCATGGAAGTTGGATACCCATGAAATTGCTAACTGGCCCCCTAATAAATAGAATCACCGATATGTTTGACTAAATGGTTTTATAATTTGAGTAATAATACTTTTGATCATACCCCGGTACTCATGTTAATGTCACTACAATCTGTTGACGTTTATAAAGAAATTATTAAATTCATTTGCTATATCCTTGTCTGAAATGGATTTGTTATTTTTCATAAAATATTCAGGATATGTTTGTGTGTTAAACTGTTTGTTAATTACACTGTTTAATATTTTCCAAGTTTTCTTGACACTTGACATTATTTCTCTGTTTCTCTAACAATGTGCTGTAGTGGGCTTTTTCAGTGAATCTTAATGTAGTTGTTAAATTTTAATTTGTTTTTGTAAGTTTTATACTTATGTTAAGCTTCAGCAGATCTGGATATGATAAATGCTTTGTGTATTGACAGAAGCACTTTTTAAACTTTTGGTGAACCAAGGTGTATTGTTAATGCACCGGTTTCTCAAAACTACTTTTACCAGGCAATGGTTTATTAAACATATTAATAAATATGTTTAAGAATTTGTCGTAAGCATGATTAACATCATTTGTGTTTAGAACAATATCACAGGATTATACACTTAATTCATTAGAAAGTGAAGCTATGGTGTCTTCATTTATCATTCTAATATGTTGAACTTTTATGACATTTCTATTTATGTGATAGTCACATAGTGCAAAAACTGGTAAATGATCCGTAACACCATTGAATAAAATACCACAAGTAAGGTTGTGTTGCAGTTCATTAGTGAATATATTGTCAGTTAGTGCGGCTGAACTCTGTTTTTCTCGTTGGTTTATCAATTAAAAGGTAAAGACCCAAACTACATCAATTCAAGGAAGTGTTTGGTGCTGCTCTGATCCTCATGTTTTAACAAATCTATGTTTAGATCACCACACATCAATATTGTTTTGACTGATTTTGCATCACATAAAATATTTTCTGTGTTTTCATAGAAGATGTCTAATTTTTTTGTTCTATACATATGTAGTTGACAGTACATTTTTTTGTAGTCTTTTATGGATAATTCCACATTAACGCATTCAGAAATGTTACCTACAATCTCCTCTGGTTGTGTGATGGCGACACCATCACCCTTTCAGTCTCCTCTGGTTGTGTGATGGCGACACCATCACCCTTTCAGTCTCCTCTGGTTGTGTGATGGTGACACCATCACCGGATCATCTATCCATTCATAGTTTATAAATGTCATAATTTCCTTCAATTGGAGAATTTTCAAATATACTTTCATCATCACTGACATTATGAAAAGGAAAAACATCAGAACAGGAAAGACTGTGATGTAAAATAATTTTCTACGAATTATCCTAAATTGATGTTGAGTTAATTTAGTTTTATGAAAAATACATTGACATTTTACCAGGTAATTTTTGGACATTTGATTACAAACTAGAGTCAAGTTTTTCAGTGTATTTGCCATTTAAACGGTAGATAATAGAAACAATAGGTGAGCCACACAAAGGAATGTACACTGTGATGATCAGTGACCAGAATTATAACATTAACAGTAGTACAAACATGTAGTGTCCAATATTACTACAGAGATGACACAACATCAGTCCTAGACATAGTCACAGTTGTAGGAAAGTCCCAAGTTGAAGACAAAGGCATTAGGTTCAGTTCAGTTAAAGTCTCGGAACTCTTGTGCGGATTTAATTGCACGGATCTTAGCACTGTCTGGTGGGCCGTTTTCTTTAACAAAGCCTTACAGCTGGTCCAGGTAGACTGAACCTTACCTTGCTTGTGCAGCAACCTGGCCAGGGTTGTTTCATTTAAATCATTTGATTTAAATCATTGATTTAAATCATGATTTAAATCGCTCCAAAAAAAAATCATTGATTTATGATTTTTTTTTTTTTTTGACTTCCGTTTTTTTTAATCACTGATTTATATGCATTTAACACAAATAATTGTTTACAAGCATCGAGATCAACAAAGTTGTGTGTGTTTTTTAATACAAAAGCACAATGTGCGCACACTTGTTTAGCTGTATTGACACCAGATAGCCTGATGGTCAAATATTTTATGACATTGTGTATACCAGATTTTAAAAAATCAAATAAATAAAAAAAATCCAATTGAAATAAAAAGTCCAATTTAAAAAAAATCATGATTTTTTTCAACCCTGAACCTGGCTGTCTTGGTGAGTTCTGCCTGCTTAGCAGTTAAGTGTTCATTCAAGAAAACGTTTGTGCCACGAAGTTGTTTCCCCATTTTCAGGAGGTTGATCTTTGCCTTCCTGTTGGTGAAACGGGTCATACGAGGGGGGTGTGCGGTTGGTTGTTGATGTCTTTCTATTGCTGCCGAGCGTGTGGCATGCCGAGATGTCGTTTAAGTCGAGGTTGATGTGTTTTGTCAATAGAAAGTTCACCACTTTGTTTTCTAGTGGAATGGTGCGTCTGTGTCGGTTTCGATGGCCGTGTTGTTGGATGTGGCTCGAGCGTAGGATTGGATTCCCGAATTTTTATGTGAGCATCTTTCTCGTCGTTGGCCTTTAGCTCAGCTGCTGTTTAATGTCATTCATACAATTTAAAATAGGAAACGACCAACATATAAAAGGGGATTAGCTAAATGGTGTATTTACCTCAGTTCTGTACAACAAAATAATAATATTTTTTTCAATAATACATGCTTTAATTGGAGTAAAACCTCTTGGGTGTAAATAAACTCTATTAAAAGAATATTGAATAATCAGTAAGGTACGCCATGCACAAATTAACAAAGAACTTGTAGCAGCAGGCTACTGCCAGAACCGAGAGAACTCCTGCACACTGAACTTACCGGGCACCAAAAGCCCCGAGTTCCCTCCCCCAGCCCTATTTATAGCTTTCCTACTTTGGTGGCAAACTCTAGTCACATGACTACATTCAAGTAGCACTGCCCTCTGGTGGGTAACACCCTTCAGTGCTGCCCTATTGTGGGACTCCACGCAACTATATCCCTTATGGCTCTACTATAATTTCCCCCCGGATAAATAAAAATTTGTCCCGAAATTTATATTAGTTTACAGCAGTCACCAGGTAGGTTAAAAGTTTACAGCAGTCACCAGGTAGGTTAAAAGTTTACAGCAGTCACCAGGTAGGTTAAAAGCAACCTCTCATCTAGCTTACAAACATTTCATCCTTGAAAGAGCAATTGTAATTAAAAAAACATCATCCCATCACTGTACATAGGAACAGTGTCCACCTGAAATGTCAACATTAAAATGTTGAGTCTCCATAGTGTTCATACATGCATATAGGCTTTGCCTACATAAATAGAATGTCACAATTTGCAGGTAGTGTGCAGGTATGTTGTTTTAACACTGGGTGCCGACCCTTTACATCTTCCCACGTTGTATCCAAAATCAGTATTACCAGGGCTTCATATTTGAAAACAACAGGTGAGCGATAAATCGCTCGCCTAAATATGCCAAATTAATTTAGGCGAGCGATTTGTTACTTTTTTTACCATGTGGTGGCGCCACCATTTCCCATTCGGATTCTGCCGTCGTCGCCATGAAATTTTAATTGGTGCTTTTTGACGCTGACTTTTGTACAAAGAAATAAATGTTTACTTTAGTAATGACTACAATACATTCTGATTGCAATTGGTGAAACAGCTGTGTCGTGGCAGTGTACTGTGCCACAGACTATGTCCCTGTCTTCCTCTTGTTGCTGGCATAGCAAAAGGACCAGCTGTGTCGTGGCAGTGTACTGTGCCACAGACTATGTCCCTGTCTTCCTCTTGTTGCCGGCATAGCAAAAGGACCAGCTGTGTCATACTACCTTGAAGAGTCAGATATGAAATTTCCCAATTAATTGTCCCTGAAATAATTATTTAAATATTGGATCTCGCTTCAGATATTAAAAACATGCTATGGATTATCGCTAAAACTGATCATTTAGATGTGTGGAATCAGTTGGAATATCTTTAGATATTTATGTCTAAATGCACATAAGCCCACAAAGCTCATGTCCCAAACCGGACTGTTTTGAGTTGACTGACTTTGAGAATGACTACAATCCCTTTTTAAGTGACAGTGAACCAGATATTGAAAGTGTTGAATGCCAAATCTAATTACTAATAATTATTAATAAGCTTAACACAATAGCCATACTGCACTTAATACAATGGCCATGCTGCACTTAATACAATGACCATGCTGCACTTAATACAATGGCCATGCTGCACTTAGTATAACGGCCATACTGCACTTAATACAATGGCCATGCTGCACTTAATACAATGACCATGCTGCACTTAATACAATGGCCATGCTGCACTTAGTATAACGGCCATACTACACTTAATACAATGGCCATGCTGCACTTAATACAATGGCCATGCTGCATTTAATACAATGGCCATGCTGCACTTAATACAATGGCCATGCTGCACTTAATATAATGGCCATGCTGCACTTAATACAATGGCCATGCTGCACTTAATACAATGGCCAGACTGCACTTAATACAATGGCCATGCTGCATTTAATACAATGGCCATGCTGCATTTAATACAATGGCCATGCTGCACTTAATACAATGACCATGCTGCACTGAATACAATGACCATGCTGCACTTAATACAATGGCCAGGCTGCACTTAGTACAATGGCCATGCTGCACTTAATACAATGGCCATGCTGCACTGAATACAATGACCATGCTGCACTTAATACAATGGCCAGACTGCACTTAATACAACGACCATACTGCACTTAATACAATGGCCATACTGCACTTAATACAATGGTCAGACTGCACTTAATACAATGGCCATACTGCACTTAATATAATGGCCATACTGCACTTGATACATACTATTGAGTGCCAAAATAACAGTATAGGGTGGCAAATCGGTCAAATTTAATAATAGTATAGTGCTGAATAACTGTATAGGAGGGCAAATTGTTCAAAACAAATAATAGTATAGTGCGAAAAAAGTCAATGGTATATTTGTCTTTTTAGCGCCGTAGGCGTAGCGATTTTTTACTCGACGAGAAGAAAACTACGCTGATCACCATGTATTTTGGGTTTTTTCCTGTTGAATATGCATAAACTTTACTTTGTGCGTATTCACGTCACCGCATATGTCGCATTTTATATCTATGAAAAAATGGGGAATTTTCCTTTTTAAATGGACATTTTTATTGAATTGAATACGCAAGCCAATTTCAGGGGAAACCGCCGCCAGCTGGTTACGACCGGTTTGAGGCGCTGCGCACAGCGGCCATTTACAGTTGGTTTACGCAGTGATGATGGCGTTTTAACTAATAATATACCATGTCGAGCTACCGAGAACTAAGGATTTTGACCGATTCATCTAATCATGGAAATCTAACGGTCTAACGCTTCGGGATCTCTAACGCTTCTAAGGCTTTATAAGATACTAGTGCAATCATTGTGTACATTGCCTTTACAGAAGACATTTACACCAAAGACATCACATAAGATACTAGTGCAATCATTGTGTACATTGCCTTTACAGAAGACATTTACACCAAAGACATCACATAAGATACTAGTGCAATCATTGTGTACATTGACTTTACAGAAGACATTTACACCAAAGACATGACATAAGATACTAGTACAATCATTGTGTACATTGCCTTTACAGAAGACATTTACACCAAAGACATCACATAAGATACTAGTCCAATCATTGTGTACATTGCCTTTACAGAAGACATTTACACCAAAGACATTACATAGGATACTAGTGCAATCATTGTGTACATTGCCTTTACAGAAGACATTTACACCAAAGACATCACATAAGATACTAGTGCAATCATTGTGTACATTGCCTTTACAGAAGACATTTACACCAAAGACATCACATAAGATACTAGTGCAATCATTGTGTACATTGCCTTTACAGAAGACATTTACACCAAAGACATCACATAAGATACTAGTGCAATCATTGTGTACATTGCCTTTACAGAAGACATTTACACCAAAGACATCACATAAGATACTAGTACAATCATTGTGTACATTGCCTTTACAGAAGACATTTACACCAAAGACATCACATAAGATACTAGTGCAATCATTGTGTACATTGACTTTACAGAAGACATTTACACCAAAGACATCACATAAGATACTAGTACAATCATTGTGTACATTGCCTTTACAGAAGACATTTTACACCAAAGACATCACATAAGATACTAGTGCAATCATTGTGTACATTGCCTTTACAGAAGACATTTACACCAAAGACATCACATAAGATACTAGTGCAATCATTGTGTACATTGCCTTTACAGAAGACATTTACACCAAAGACATCACATAAGATACTAGTGCAATCATTGTGTACATTGCCTTTACAGAAGACATTTACACCAAAGACATCACATAAGATACTAGTGCAATCATTGTGTACATTGCCTTTACAGAAGACATTTACACCAAAGACATTACATAAGATACTAGTGCAATCATTGTGTACATTGCCTTTACAGAAGACATTTACACCAAAGACATCGCATAAGATACTAGTGCAATCATTGTGTACATTGCCTTTACAGAAGACATTTACACCAAAGACATCGCATAAGATACTAGTGCAATCATTGTGTACATTGACTTTACAGAAGACATTTACACCAAAGACATCACATAAGATACTAGTGCAATCATTGTGTACATTGCCTTTACAGAAGACATTTACACCAAAGACATTACACAAGATACTAGTACAATCATTGTGTACATTGCCTTTACAGAAGACATTTACACCAAAGACATTACATAAGATACTAGTGCAATCATTGTGTACATTGCCTTTACAGAAGACATTTACACCAAAGACATCACATAAGATACTAGTGCAATCATTGTGTACATTGACTTTACAGAAGACATTTACACCAAAGACATTACATAAGATACTAGTGCAATCATTGTGTACATTGCCTTTACAGAAGACATTTACACCAAAGACATCACATAAGATACTAGTGCAATCATTGTGTACATTGCCTTTACAGAAGACATTTACACCAAAGACATTACATAAGATACTAGTACAATCATTGTGTACATTGCCTTTACAGAAGACATTTACACCAAAGACATTACATAAGATACTAGTGCAATCATTGTATACATTGCCTTTACAGAAGACATTTACACCAAAGACATTACATAAGATACTAGTGCAATCATTGTGTACATTGCCTTTACAGAAGACATTTACACCAAAGACATTACATAAGATACTAGTGCAATCATTGTGTACATTGCCTTTACAGAAGACATTTACACCAAAGACATTACATAAGATACTAGTGCAATCATTGTATACATTGCCTTTACAGAAGACATTTACACCAAAGACATTACATAAGATACTAGTGCAATCATTGTGTACATTGCCTTTACAGAAGACATTTACACCAAAGACATCACATAAGATACTAGTGCAATCATTGTGTACATTGCCTTTACAGAAGACATTTACACCAAAGACATCACATAAGATACTAGTGCAATCATTGTGTACATTGACTTTACAGAAGACATTTACACCAAAGACATTACATAAGATACTAGTCCAATCATTGTGTACATTGCCTTTACAGAAGACATTTACACCAAAGACATCACATAAGATACTAGTGCAATCATTGTGTACATTGCCTTTACAGAAGACATTTACACCAAAGACATTACATAAGATACTAGTGCAATCATTGTGTACATTGCCTTTACAGAAGACATTTACACCAAAGACATCACATAAGATACTAGTACAATCATTGTGTACATTGCCTTTACAGAAGACATTTTACACCAAAGAAATTTAAAGAAATGGTTGATGCATCGCTGTCACTGGACAGAGTGTCTTCAGATATATATATATATAACTAAGTTACGCAGTACTGTTTAAACACACTATCAACATAGATTTTTGTTAATGTTGGACTCTCGATAAGCCAAAGATTTCCTTGTCCACTTGCCACATGGGTTTTGTTCTGGATGGCAATCTTGTTAAACAGGGCTACATTCCTAGGGCTTTATAGCTTTTGAAACACGAACTAAAAATGACAGACCTGTGTAAATACAGTAGTCAGTCCTATTGAACTACATCACACACAGCACAAGTGAAAACTTTATTGCAAATATGTCTTTGATTCACTGCCATTTAAAATTCCTAATTTGAGCATTCACTATGGGCAAATGTAGAGCACTGAAGTGTAAGTTGGCCGTCTTATTTAAACAAACTTTTGCAAATGACATGGAACTTTATGCTGCCTTTAACTCCAATTTTTATAAATCACCTAAATTTCCGATAGAAACAGCATCAGGGGTGAGATTTAGCGGTCGCCAGTGGCGCCTAAAACTGGCTTTGGGCGACTTCAATTGTTGACTACAGTAGCCCGGATGGCGACTCGAAATATTTACGGAGCTGCAATATTTTAGACCCAGCAAAAATAAACGGAATGTCAATAAACATTTCAGAAGTGTAGTCCTGGATATATGTTAACCATAAATTGTGTGTTTGTGACACGTTTGACATTGCAAGAAATGTTGCCAAACCGTAGCCGAAGCGATATCAATAGGGATCATTCATTGTATTTTTAATCAACCACATCGACGCTCAACATGTAACTGAACGGTCATTCTACATTGAAATAATAACCTGTCGTGTTAATAGTATTGGTGTCGCGTGGCGTCACTTTTATATATACAAGAAAAATGGATTACGTGTTAGTTTATACGTGTCAGTCATGATATCATAGCAATGTTTACCAAATGCCTCAGGCCAATATGCCATCAATATGCTTGAACGTATTACCGAAACACCCGCGTCACACACGTGATGCAATACTCGTTGAATGTTCAAAATATAGAAGATCGCATGGATACTTGTGTTGGTTGATGAATAGTAGAATATCTGCTTTCTACTGTTGGGCCAATACGTGGGTGCGTGCTTTCTACTATAATAATATAAACCGCCTATATGGCGCTACGTACTCTCAAACGATTTACGTACCGAAGTATTCGCTGCGGCGCGCGTGGTTTCTGCGATTGTTGGAAGTTAATGGTTTACGCAGTGAACATTTGATTTATCATAAAAACCACTAAGAATCCTTGATATATGGGTTATTTCGAAGAAATAAAGGCGTTACGTTTCATTAGTGGGGTCGTACATCAATCCCTGATAGTTTGGCGCCCGAGGTGCAAGCCGTCTAATAGAAAAACGTGAACATCACCATAACCACATATAAACGTACATACATAAAAATATACGCTATCTCGATTATAGATTTAATTATCTCCATGGTGTGCGGAGCGCTTCTGGTGAATTAATCGGGAGCCTGGTTAAAGTTTCTCTAGGCTAGGGTAAAATCAGGTCCCGTAAAAATCAGCAAAACTGTTCAGTTCACAGGACCTTATGTCCTGTGACGCTTGGAGACTTTTCGCAAAGACTGTTGATGTACCATCCTATGAAAGAAAAACAACCTGTGTATAATTGTATACTGTATTTTATTCAGTATTATGTATCACATTCTACTGAACCTGCCTTAAAAATAAATGTTTCAAAACTGTTTTGTTTTTGATGTTTTTTATTTGTCGTTGATATTGTTCATACATTTTATCTTCAAAGTATTTACTTTCTATCATCAAAGTATTGAGTAGCAAGTGGGCTACCTAAGAAGCTGTCGGGCTACTTCACTTTGCAAGGATGGTAGCCCAAATGGCTACCTTCCATGACTTGCTAAATCTCACCCCTGCAGCATTGTGTTCATTATTCTGCCAGGTCCAAATGTAAGTTTGTGTTCATTATTCTGCCAGGTCATAATGTAAGTTTGTAATATCACTAGAAATGAACCAATTGACAAAATAAACAAAATAGACAAAGTCTAAGCCATCTCTTAATTTTATGTTTATCGATTCTGATATTTGTAAGCCTTTATTTCAGTGTTCTTACAGGTTTGAATCCTGCTGGTGTTCACGAACACATGTTTGTGTCTCTTAACATTCCCAAGCCTTTATTGGAGAACTGATGGAGGTTCTAATCATGTTGGTGTTTTAAGTTTGTGTCTTAATATTCCCAAGCCTTTATTGGAGTACTGATGCAGGTTCTAATCATGTTAGTGTTTTAAGTTTGTGTCTTAATATTCCCAAGCCTTTATTGGAATACTGATGCAGGTTCTAATCATGTTGGTGTTTTAAGTTTGTGTCTTAATATTCCCAAGCCTTTATTGGAGTACTGACGCAGGTTCTAATCATGTTAGTGTTTTAAGTTTGTGTCTTAATATTTCTAAGCCTTTATTGGAGTACTGACGCAGGTTCTAATCATGTTGGTGTTTTAAGTTTGTGTCTTAATATTTCTAAGCCTTTATTGGAGTACTGACGCAGGTTCTAATCATGTTGGTGTTTTAAGTTTGTGTCTTAATATTCCCAAGCCTTTATTGGAGTACTGATGCAGGTTCTAATCATGTTAGTGTTTTAAGTTTGTGTCTTAATATTCCCAAGCCTTTATTGGAGTACTGATGCAGGTTCTAATCATGTTAGTGTTTTAAGTTTGTGTCTTAATATTTCTAAGCCTTTATTGGAGTACTGACGCAGGTTCTAATCATGTTGGTGTTTTAAGTTTGTGTCTTAATATTTCTAAGCCTTTATTGGAGTACTGACGCAGGTTCTAATCATGTTGGTGTTTTAAGTTTGTGTCTTAATATTTCTAAGCCTTTATTGGAGTACTGACGCAGGTTCTAATCATGTTGGTGTTTTAAGTTTGTGTCTTAATATTTCTAAGCCTTTATTGGAGTACTGACGCAGGTTCTAATCATGTTGGTGTTTTAAGTTTGTGTCTTAATATTTCTAAGCCTTTATTGGAGTGTTGTATTTGTTTGATTATTGTTCTTTTTCTGGAACACGTTTTTGTTTTCTGATATTTGTAATCCTTTGCTGAAGTGTTGTGGCAGGTTCAATTCCTGTTGGTGTTCTGAATAACACACCTGGCTGGGCACACGTCGTAATTGGGTACACGTGGTAATTAGTTCATTCTCTCAAGACATCTTTATTTTTTACTACAGTGCAAAACTTAAAAATATGTAGACTGAATCATTCTTAATCTGACACGAACTCTCCAAATTTATATGTATTTTCCCTGGTACTCCTCTGTTAAAACAATGGAAAAAATGTTGCATTCTTCCCTGGAATATTTGGTTACAATTTGATCGCACGCACGCACGCATGCATGCACGCACGCACCTCAGAGCCATAGAGCAACACACTATTCACATTGGTATTGAACATTGGGTCTTATTGATACGGATGTTGAATTCTGGTCTCCCAGCCCGGTATGTCACGTATTTGTCCCCGCTGTTCCTCTGTTTGCCTAACTCCATATCTCGTGTACGAGTCCCCGGTGGACCTCCTTTCCCGTATGTGGCCGCAGGTAGTCAATACACAGTTGCATCTATAAGTATTTCGCTTTACGTATCGCTATTTTCATAACTTATAGGCACTGACTTCAGCTGAATTTACCGATTGCATGTTCTCCATACGTTTCACGCATAGATCCGGATACACAAATACTGACAAAATGGCCTCAATAATTTATTATGGTTCACATGTATCCATCACTGTATCTTGTCAGACACTCATTTATTATGGTTCACGTGTATCCATCACTGTATCTTGCCAGGCCATCATTTATTATGGTTCACGTGTATCCATCACTGTATCTTGCCAGGCCATCATTTATTATGGTTCACGTGTATCCATCACTGTATCTTGCCAGGCCATCATTTATTATGGTTCACGTGTATCCATCACTGTATCTTGCCAGGCCATCATTTATTATGGTTCACGTGTATCCATCACTGTATCTTGTCAGGCCCTCATTTATGCAGCTGGGTGAACTGAGACAAGGTGCAATGAACGAAACTGCCCCAGCTTCGAAATGGTTCTGTAGACTGTCCGATGTCCTAACTACTACACTCCGGCTAGTTACTTGCCTGGTGTATTTATAAACACTCAATAGTGAGTTCTGTAGACTGTCCGATGTCCTAACTACTACACTCTGGCTAGTTGCTTGCCTGGTGTATTTATAAACACTCAATAGTGAGTTCTGTAGACTGTCGGATGTCCTGACTACTACACTCCGGCCAGTTGCTTGCCTGGTGTATTTATAAACACTCAATAGCGAGTCTTTTGTTACATATAATTGCAGGTATCAGGGAGTTGATGTACCTGCCATGTGTTTACAAACATTGAACAGCTGGTGTCACGGATGGTCACACACCAGCTTGCTGGATGGTGCCACAGGCAGGTGACAGGTTTGTGGGAAGCCAGATGTAAAGATATGAAAACGCCAAATGAATGACGTTTATTAAGATTATGCCTAATGGCATATTATTCCGATTAAGAGCATGAAATGTGGACCCTGTAACATATGCCAAGCCTGTGGCTGAGCCTCATACAAAGCCGCCTGGACACAATGCTCCCAGAGCCCACACTTCGACATAGCAATACAGTACATGTAGTAATATTCCTACAACACAAGACAATTCATGGCATCGTCACCAGCACATTAAAACCTTAACCCAACACCAACAATACTCGACACAATACCTATTTCCATATACTGCATCATTGGACTACACTACTTGCTAAAATTTGCAAATCAGCTCACTTCCAGTTCCATCTACTAAATTTGAGGGCAATAAATCAGAACATTTAGGGTAGTTATTTGTAACTCCTGAAATGATAGCAAAGAAAATTAAGAAGATGAAAGATAATAAATCACCTGGAGTTGATGGGATACCACCAAAACTGCTTATGGAAGTTTTTGAGCAAATTAGTACACCACTTGCAAAATTGTTTAACTTTTCACTAGAAGAAGAAATAGTACCTTCAGAATGGAAAGAAGCAAACATTACGCCGCTATTTAAGAAGGGATCGAGGAACAAGCCCGAAAATTACAGACCAGTGAGTTGAACATCAGTTGTATGTAAATTACTCGAAACATTAATTAGAGACTACATGGTGGAATTCCTTGTAAAACATAATTAATAAATACATCTGAACATGGGTTCCTAAAAGCAAGGTCATGTCTAACCAATCTCTTGTTTTTTGGAAGAAATTACAAAGTGTGTAGATGACGGGTCACCAGTGGATGTTGTCTACTTAGATTTTCAGAAAGCTTTCGATAAAGTGCCACATCAAAGATTGTTACTTAAATTAAAAGCCCATGGTATAGGTAATGGTGTAATCAACTGGATAGAAAAGTGGCTTACACACAGAAGACAGAGAGTAATAGTAGATGGTGAGATTTCAAACTGGAAATCGGTTTTGAGTGGGGTACCACAGGGATCAGTATTAGGCCCTATACTGTTTTTAATATATATAAATGATTTGGAAGATGACATATCTAGCAAAGAACTCAAATTTGCAGATGACACAAAAGTATTCAAAAAGGTTACTAATGATACAGATAAACAAAGTTTACAGGATGATCTAGATAAATTAGTTAAATGGTCAGAAAAACGGCAAATGTTATTAAATTTTGGGAAGTGTAAATGTATACACATAGGACATGGAAACATGGACGAAGAATATAAAATGGGGGATGCTGTACTAGGCAGAACCACACAAGAAAAGGACTTGGGAGTAACATTTAGTGCTGACATGAAAGTTTCAGAGCAATGTGGGATTGCTGCTTCGAAAGGAAGTCAAATTCTAGGGCTAATTAGGAGAACTATCATGTATAAGGAGAAACTGCTAATTGTACCCCTGTACAAAGCAATAGTTAGACCACATTTGGAATATTGTATTCAAGCATGGAGGCCGTATCATAAAAAGGACACAGACAAGCTACAAAGAATACAACGAAGAGCAACTAAAATGATTCCAGAATTGAGAGACCTTAATTACGAAAGTCGCTTATTACAATATGGTTTGACAACACTAGAGACCACGAGACTAAGAGGAGACCAAATAGAAGTGTTTAAAATAGTGAACGGTTATGAGGATGTTGATAGGAATGTTTTTCAAACTTAAAGAAGGCAGTAGAACCAGAGGACACAAAGCAGCATTAGTTAAGGAGCAGTGTAGGTTGGACATGAGAAAGTACTCTTTCTCGCAGGGAGTGATAAATGAATGGAACAAATTGCCAAATGATCGTGTTAATGCTAGTAGTGTGAATGTTTAAATATAGAATTGACGTATTTGATAAGGGCGGGCTACACATAGATGAGAAAGTTGTTGGACTCTCAATAAGCCAATGGCTTCTTTGTCCACTTGCCATCTGGAACTTGTTGTTTGGGATGGCAATCTTGTTAAATCTTGTTCTTGTTAAATCACCTTTTAGCTTAAGAAAAAGGGCCTTTTTATCTATAGGAGTTGATTCCATTTCTTGTTACCTGTGTGTTTGTGGGCTGCACTGCCACTGAATCCAACGAAGAATGGCATATAACGTGTAGTAATAAAGATATTGAGGTGGAATGAAAGTTATAAGATGCTAAAATGGTGACCCAATATTGTGTGCCCTTGGAATGACCTTGAAATGACCTAGTTACTAGACCTAAACCATTGACCTATATATACCGTAATTGCTTAAACTGATTAACCTTGTTACCAACGATACATTGGCATCTAATTACATTGGGAGTGTATTATATTATTACAAGAAACAGATGTGTAGTAAAGTGAATAAATATAAAAAAACCTAATATTTATTGCAATTTGTGCTACAGAAATTGGAAGAATTCCGTACACTACACATAAAAGAACAGGGCTGATCATATTACACAGTGAAGAGTTATAAACAAGAGGCCCTGCCTTACTCTTGATCACATTACACAGTGAAGAGTTATAAACAAGAGGCCCTGCCTTACTCTTGATCACATTACACAGTGAAGAGTTATAAACAAGAGACCCTGCCTTACTCTTGATCATATTACACAGTGAAGAGTTATAAACAAGAGGCCCTGCCTTACTCTTGATCATATTACACAGTGAAGAGTTATAAACAAGAGACCCTGCCTTACTCTTGATCATATTACACAGTGAAGAGTTATAAACAAGAGGCCCTGCCTTACTCTTGATCATATTACACAGTGAAGAGTTATAAACAAGAGGCCCTGCCTTACTCTTGATCATATTACACAGTGAAGAGTTATAAACAAGAGGCCCTGCCTTACTCTTGATCATATTACACAGTGAAGAGTTATAAACAAGAGACCCTGCCTTACTCTTGCTGCCAGACATACTTTATTTTGGATACGTCCTAATGCCAGATATTATCCCAAATGGCACAATTGTGAAACTATTTGGTTATATACATTACTATAAATTTATATTCACAACTGATGCAAATAAATTATTACAAAAAAGCGATACTTGTGAATGTTTAATAATCAACTTCTGTGAAAAAGCTACAGCAATAAGCTGTGGTAACATGAAGATTGTAGCGCCAGTGTTCATAAATGCTTAAATTCTGTGAAAAAGCCACGGCAATATGCTGCGGTAACATGAAGATTGTAGCGCCAGTGTTCATAAATGATCAAATACTGTGAAAAAGCTATGGCAATATGCTGTGGTAACATGAAGATTGTAGCGTCAGTGTTCATAAATATATATACCCTTTAAATGTCAGTGGTGCGATTCTGTCCAGCAAGAGGCACGAGACAGCTGGGAATTGTAGACTTCTCTACATGTGCCCACTTCGTTGACGCCTGTTGTTCAAACAGTGGGTAGTTGTTGAGGACGTCTTCCCACTTTCTCTTTCCATTTGACAAATCACTGACAATCTTTGGCAGCCGAGTGATCTAAACAACACAAAGACACATTACACAACATGTAACATTTGATATACAACATTCATCAGTTTTAACTTATTCAATGTGCTCTGTGAGAACACAAACTGACTCCAAGATTATCCCTGGTTATACTCTGGGCTAAGGCAGAATGAGCCTATGTACAGTTTGTATGTGTCACATATTTATGGCTGTTTACTTTAATCCAATTTTCTTTGGTTGAATTTGATTGATGAATTGGAGGTGTTTATATCATTCCAAAAAGATACACAATAACATAAAACAGCTCAAACAAGTCTTTCATAAAAATTACTAAATATAACTGTGTGTATCTTATGTGAAACATGCATGAAATATATACAGCATGTCTACCAGTGGCAAACCAACCAGTACACTGATTAATTGGTTGTAACAATTACAAAAACTGTATCATTAGCATTTACTCAGTCAACAGCTGCTAACTGGTTTCACATACAAGTTTTTAATTAAAATGTGGCAGGTCGTTCTCTCTAAATATCTGCAGCATACCTCCGCCCGTATCCGTTTCATTGAGTTGCTCTCCCTCAATGTGGCTTACTGCAGTGCTTTCAAACTGGATCGCAATCTGGTCAGTGCTAGCGTAGTGTCGACCAGTAGAACCGCTGCTGGCGCCACCTTGTGTGATACATCATGCTGCGTCAGTGACATCACTCGGGGCAAAGGTCAATGTAATTATGTCATGTCAAAGTTATTGCTGAAGTGTAACGAGTTTCACTCTGATTACTCCACCACATGTACAGTGAACACAAGTCTGTCTGGGTAACAAGGTTAATAATTTCAAATAATGTACTGATGTAATGAGATGACCCCTTCATTGGTTATATGCTGGGACATGAGACGACCCCTTAGTTTGTTATCTGTCAGGACATGAGATGACCCCTTCATTGGTTACCTGCTGGGACATGAGATAACCCTATAGTTTGTTACCTGTCGGGACATGAGACAGCCCCTTCGTTGGTTACCTGGTGGGACATGAGATGACCCCTTAGTTGGTTACCTGCTGGGACATGAGATGACCCCTTCGTTGGTTACCTGCTGGGACATGAGATGACCCCTTAGTTGGTTATCTGTCTGGACATGTTATTTCCCAGATCTGCTTTAACAATCAATCAGATGGACTCAGAATCTCCCAGTGTGTTTCAAATGACACTTGCACAAAACGTCTTGTACTATCAGATTCTGCTGAGAGGTAAATTTTATTTGGAGAATGTTTGACGTGACTCTTACTGTGCGCTGTTCCTCACCCTCTCACGTCTGGAAGTTGTGTTCAAAGAGGGCGTACATGATCCGGCTGACCCCAAACGATGGCTCTACAACTGACAGAACAATTTCTTCAACCACAAAGATTTGATCCCTCTCAACAGACATTCACTGCTTTATGATTTGAGCCAAACTCCCCACCAGTGGCGCCACATAGTGAATGTAATGGAAATCACAATTTCACCATTGCATCAACATACATGATGTGCAGAATCTGCACATCATGATTATTTCATTTGGTAAACTCCTAATTTTTTTCAATAAATCTAATTTTCATACAATTGTGGATAGTGTTTCCTTTGAAAATGTGTGTAGGAACAAAATAACATTCATTGTTGTTTGAAAGTTTGTTACATATACTCAAGTTCACAGTAGCAAGTCAACAAACAATCGCATTGCCCAGCCAACATACGACTCTGCACTGTCCATTTTGAACTTATAATCAAGTTGTGGCAGTTTGGATTTTAGCATTAAATTTTATCGCATCCATTTTGAAAATTCACTGACTGTTGTTCTGTATATGATGTTTTATACGCTGTCTTTATCTGTTAGGGGGTCACTCTCTAAATATGCAGGAGGGGGTCACTCTCTAAATATGCAGGAGGGGGTCACTCTCTAAATATGCAGGAGGGGGTCATTCTCTAAATATGCAGGAGGATATTTTAAAATAAGATCATCTCTCTAAATACACAGGCAGGGTTCACTCTTAAATACACAGGAGGGGGCCACTCTAAGTACACTTGAGGGGGGTAACTCTATAAATACACAGGAGGGGGACACTCTAAATACACAGGCAGGGGTCACTCTCTAAATACACATGAGAGGTCATTCTGTAAATATACAGGAGGGATCACTCTCTAAATATGCAGGAGGGGGTTGTTCACTATCTAGATACACAGAAAGGTCACTCTGTAAAAACACTGGAGGGGTCACTCTTTAGATGCACAGGAAAAGGGCCACTCACTAAATGCAGGGGGGGTGGTCCATCACTAAATACACAGCAGGGGTCACTCTCTAAATACACTCACCCAAGGAGGTCACTCAAAATACACAGGAGGTGATCATTATCTAAATAGACAGGAGAGGGTTATCTGTCGGGACACAAGATGGTCTCCTTAGTTGGTTATCTGTCGGGAAATGAGATGACCCCTTCCTTGGTTACATGCTGGGACATGTGATGACCTCTTAATTGATTACCTGCTGGGACATGACCCCTTAGTTGGTTATCTGTCCAGACATGAGATGACCCCTTTGTTGGTTACCTGCTGGGACATGAGATGAACCTATAGTTGGTTACCTGTTGGGACATGAGATGACCCCTTCGTTGGTTACCTGCTGGGACATGAGATGACTTTATAGTTGGTTATCTGTCGGTACAAGAGATGACCCCTTCGTTAGTTACCTGCTGGGACACAAGAGTACTCATTAATTGGTTATCTGTCGGGACATGAGATGACCCCTTCACTAGCTACCTGTTGGGACATGAGATGACCCCCTAAGTTGGTTACCTGTTGGGACATGAGATGATCCCTTAGTTGGTTATCTGTACGGACATGAAATAACCCCTTTGTTGGTTACATGTTGGGATATATTACCCTATAGTTGGTTATCTTTCAGGACATGAGATGACAATCAGGCATGGGGCAATTAACCTGCAAAGTTAATTAAATTACAATTAACTCAGAAATTCTCCAATTAAATTAAACTCACATATTTCTCAGGTCAATTAAATTAAATTAACCTCCCAAATTCTTCAATTAAATTAAATTAACAATTAATTTTATTCAATTAACAAATAACAGTTATATCATGTGTTGGTATAAATGTTTGCACATTTAAAACAGTTCTAAAATCACAAGACTTTTAACAGAAATGTGTTTTGTAACTTTGTTGGAAAGAGATTTGTTCACACAATATCTACATGCCAAGACATTTCTTCATGGGGCATATGATTACATTTTAAAAGTGGTAGATACTTGTTAAAATATATTATTTATCTGAAAGGTATGAAAAGTTGTGGCTGAATATTTGCACGTGTTGGGTTTCTTCCTATATTTAAATGCCAAATTAATAAAACCAGACTACAAACATCATTTCTATGATGATGTCTGTACAGACATCATTTGTATGATGATGTCTATAGTCTGGTTGTTACATATGCAGCGTTTTATACTGAATCATTAGGTTTCCCCTTTACACGTTTGCATTTAAATATGTACACACTATTTTGTATGCATCACTAGACCTGGCATGTTTCTGATGTAAGTTGGCACTGTAAAAAGATCCCAAACTGATGCCATATTACATTTCTCTACATTTCCCCATTAACGGTTATACGTACACATAAAATTATAGATGCATACCTGGGTAGGTCTAATGGCCCCCATAGGTCCACTTGGCTGAAAGTTGCCAGCCCCAAATGTTTAATTTAAACAGAAATTTGCAGAATCCAAGATTAGCCATCAACTTATCACCCTACCAGCAGATATTCTATTGTCTAGGCCTCACTCCAATTCACAGGTGCTGAATTACCAGCCACCACAGTTGGTATGGTCTGTACAGTGTATAATATACATGCAGGTTAATTGCCCCATGCCTGGTGGTCATCTCATGTCCTGACAGATAACCAACTAAGGGGTCATCTCATGTCCCAGCAGGTAACCAACTAAGGGGGTCATCTCATGTATCATATTATGCGTTCTGTGATGTTCTCCCTTCCAGTCACACACATCTGAACCTGATCTCTCTCAGGTTAGTGACTGCAATAGTGTCTGCAGGCCTTCTGAAAACACCTGGGTAACATGTCTATCTAGTAATATTGTTAACTGTTGAATGAGCACTTAATTGAGAGTTAATTGGAAATTTGTCAATTAAATTAAATTAAACCTTTTGGTAAAGTTAATTAATTAAATAAAATTAACTTAATCGAGTTAATTCAATTAACAATCGATGACCATTTAGTTGGTTATCTGTCGGGACATGAGATAACCCCATTCTTTGGTTACCTGCTGAGACATGACTCCTTAGTTGGTTATCTGTCGGGACATGAGATCACCCCCTTCATTGGTTACCTGCTGGGACATGAGATCACCCTATAGTTGGTTATCTGCTGGGACATGAGACGACCCCTTCGTTGGTTACCTGCTGGGACATGAGATTACCCTATAGTTGGTTACCTGCTGACATATGAGACGACCCCTTCATTGGTTACCTGCTGGGACATGAGATGACCCTATAGTTGGTTACCTGCTGGGACATGAGATGGCCCCTTTGTTGGTTACCTGCTGGGACATGAGATGACCCCTTTGTTGGTTACCTGCTGGGACATGAGATGACCCCTTTGTTGGTTACCTGTCGGGGACTTGAGGAGCGAAGCAGCAGGTCGTTGTCATCACACTGCATATGTTGTCTGCTCCTGGTTCGGCAATCTTAGTCCTGAGTGCCGCGAAGTCCATGCGTCCATCATTGTATGCTCCACCTGCTGTGACAATCAACTTGAAACGTGACTTCTGGGCAATTCTTGGCCAAAGCACATATTTTGTATTTGGATGGAACATTCTAGTCACAAGTTATTGTTAGGACGCCATTGACTTTTTGAGTCCAACTTATCACATATCTGTCAATTTTAGTTTAATACAATCAGTAGATAATTTGTTCCATTCATTTATCGTCCTTCATGAGAATGGGTACTTTCTAATATCCAGTCTGTACTTTTCTTTTATTAATGCTGCTTTGTGTCTTGTTTTTGTACTACAACCTTAAGTTTGAAGACAATATTTCTATCAATATCTTCACAGACATTCACTTGCAATTATACAAAGAATTTCTAGTTTTACTATTATACTGAATAGCAAATGAAGTTATCCTTAGGAAATCCTGTAGAACCTGTACTAGAACACTAGAACCACCTGTTACAATCAGTATATGTAACACACCACTACTTTCTGTGACACAAAATAAGAATATACTGTGTTGCTGAACATGGAAATGTTGTATACATGTACAATTGATAAAAACGTGTGAGACAGCATTTTTCACCTTTGTAGTTATGTAACTGAACCCTGCCCTGACATGTATAATCCACCAGATGTTAGATGTGATCTGTCCCAGGAGTCTGATGGCATCCTGCACTATGGCAGTGGCAAGTTAGTCCTGACCTGTCTGAGGAGTCTGATGGCATCCAGCACTATGGCAGTGGCAACTTAGACATGATCTGTCCCAGGAGTCTGATGGCATCCAGCACCATGGCAGTGGCAAGTTAGACATGATCTGTCCCAGGAGTCTGATGGCATCCAGCACTATGGCAGTGGCAAGTTAGTCCTGATCTGTCCCAGGAGTCTGATGGCATCTAGCACAATGGTATTGGCAAGTTTCATAAGCACACTTGAGCCAGCTGTCTTTGGTTGCACAGCAGAAATGTGTCCTGATCTACCAATGCCACGACCTAATCTACAACAGCACATAATACGTATTACATGATTACTGCAATTGACAACAAACAATGATCAATCTCATGGTTGATAGAGTAGACTCCATTACAAGTTTATAAGATTCAATTTGTTCAGGTCTTGATGGGTTTCACTATATTATACAGTTAATTTCAACTACACCCGGATAATCTGCAAAAAGTCTAACTGGTGGAAACCACGACACATGGTCTCAATGTACACAACAGTTGATGTTCCCTCAAAATATGACACAAGCTACAAACTTAGGATTTTAGTTAATGATAGCCAAGTTCATAACAAACACAAATTTAACATCCACAGCGCATGATCAATTTAAATATACATCATATACACTATTTTTAATATTAAATGCTGTTTTTATTAATTATGGCCAAATTTATTGCAATGTTTTACGCTGTTTAATATTAAATTTGCAAAGTACATTTAAATTGAGCATGTGGTGTGGATTTTAAATTTGCGTTCTGTAATAAATTTGGCCACCATTAATTAAGTTTATATGTAAGTTCATAACTTGCATCACAGTTTGAGGGAACACCGACTGGCGTGGTCTTGTACATTTAGACCTTGTGTTTTGGTTATCATCAGTTAGGCTACAGAATAGTAATAGCTCAATGACAAAAGTTTATTTTACATTTCCTTTAATATTTTATCCTTGACCAAACTATTTAAGGTGGAAGTATTTTCCACAAATATGCACTATTATTTCAAATCATCAGTAAATTTCCCGTCATGAAGGCCAGCATTTTGTTACTTCAAAACATTGCAGTAAATGTAATCACATGATACCTTCTGTGAGTGATGCAACATTTGTATTAACAAGATTTAATTGCAATGATTGTGGTCTACCTGAAGTGACGATTCCTCTCAAGTTGGGAGGTGATGCGGGCTTCCCTCTCTCCCACGCCACAGTTCCCTGGGAAGTTGTTGCTGTCCAACACTGACAGTTGTTGTATGATGTACTCTATAGTGACGTCATCCCACCCATCTGTTGGTCATTTCCTCTGTCACAGAAAACATATAATATGGGATGTGTAAACATCTGTGTGCACATGTGTTGTGTGTGGGAGTCATGGCTCCTTCCCATTACAGCTACTTCCCATTACAGCTACTTCCCGTTACAGCTACTTCCCATTACAGCTACTTCCCGTTATAGCTACTATTGTGGCAGAAACTAATTTGGCATTAAAACTAGTCCCATTATAGCTACTTCCTTGACTCTATTATTGAGTCAAGAGAGAATCAATTATTTCAGATGATGTACAGCATAAACATACATGATGTTTATGCATTACAGTTTTATTAAGACATAAATACATTAATTGTATAGAGTACTCAGTATAAGATACTCCATGTATTATGCCCAACATTATGAATTGAATGAAAGTCATGTATCACAAGTGAATGTCATTCTAACATCAGCAAGTACCACCGGTAACTGTCATCAATCACAAGTGAATGTCACTCTAATTTAAATTTAAAGTGTTCAGCTGCAAACAGAAAACTCAGAACAAATATTTCCCCATCACATACTCCTGTTTGAACTGAGTCAGACGCTGGTTCACAATCCGGTACTTCCTCTTCTTCTGTGGTGGTGGTATGGCTGCATCATGTGGTGGTTGGGCTGCATCATGTGGTGGTTGGGCTGCATCATGTGGTGGTTGGGCTGCATCATGTGGTGGTTGGGCTGCATCATGTGGTGGTTGGGTTGCATCATGGGGTGGTTGGGCTGCATCATGTGGTGGTTGGGCTGCATCATGTGGTGGTTGGGCTGCATCATGTGCTGGTTGGGCTGCATCATGTGGTGGTTGGGCTGTACCATGTGGTGGTATGGCTGTATCATGTGGTGGTTGGGCTGCATCATGTGTAAGCTTCAGCTCTGTTGCTGCCTGCTCCTTCCTCGTCGCCTCAACAAACTCGAAGATGTTGGGGTGATGTTTTCCACAAGTTTTGTTAACTTCAATTTCCACTCCTCCATGTGATTGGTCATACGTTTCTCGTCTTCTGTGTGAACGTTCCATATAGACACTGGAATCATTGCATCCTCGTCCAACTATGCTTCGACGAAGTAATCGTTGAAGGTGTCCAGCTGGGGATAATCCTCAGTAGCACACTCTTCCATAAGAGCCATCATCCATCATGGACATCAGCTGGAGGGAGGTGTGCCAATGGACATCAGCTGGAGGGAGGTGTGTCAATGGACATCAGCTGGAGGGAGGTTTGTCAATGGACATCAGCTGGAGGGAGGTGTGTCAATGGACATCAGCTGGAGGGAGGTGTGTCAATGGACATCAGCTGGAGGGAGGTGTGTCAATGGACATCAGCTGGAGGGAGGTGTGTCAATGGACATCAGCTGGAGGGAGGTGTGTCAATGGACATCAGCTGGAGGGAAGTGTGCCAATGGACATCAGCTGGAGGGAGGTGTGCCAATGCAGCCATTGAACACACGTTTACGCACAACACTATTCTTCCGTGTGTACTGCACAGACAGACTAACAATATACATTGTCCTCCACAAGCACTGGTTGAAATGGAAGTTGCATCCAGATATCTGACACACTGGATACAACTCATTGGCAACACCTACAGATGCTGCCTCATAGTCTAATCTCAGCTTAGGTGGATTAAACACCAGACCGAGATCCTCACACTTGGAATGTATGTTAAGAAACAAGTCTGTAAGTTTCCTTACGTTTGTCAGGAAGCAGAGCATACACCAGCATACACCACAGGCAGTGTCTCCAAACTACTTCCAGATCCAACGCTGACATGGAGGGTGTAGAGTTGATGAAACAACTTGGGCACAGTTTTGAAGGTATTGTCACTTTGCACATCAGTTGACTCACACAGTAGATGCAGATTGTCCTCTGTGGCAAATGCAATAATCCTGTGATTGTCAAAGGCAAGAAAATCCTTGCCATCTAGTGTCTTGCTGTAGTTGCCTTCAAGCCAGATATCTTCTCATCGTGTGGAGAGATTAGGCAACTGCAGACGCCTCTGGTTGTACATTCCATGTTTCACGGAGTGGAAGCGTGGAATGTTTATTACACATCCAAACTACCTGATGTCAGTTTGGCAGCCTCTGCATTTTAGATTTGCTGCTCTGGGATGACGGGCTCCTCACAAGCATGTTTCCACATGTTGGAGATCACCTTTGTTACCTGACACTGGGCCACATCAGGAGGGTGGTCATGCTCACCACTTCGTAAAGACACCAGCCTCATTGGTCGTCAGTGGTGACTTGCATTTAATGTCACATCTGGTACACACTTGTTGCCATTTGGTCCAGTACGCCTACACCGGAACCTGTAGCCTCTGTATATGGCAGAAGGCTTCCCATATTTGTTTGTTGCAAACTCGACCACCTCCATCTTCGATAATGTTATGTAGATACAGATACAATGTTTTCAGTGATACTAAACATAGAATGAATCATGGTGAAAATGTCTCAGCTAATAGCCACTACCCCAAAGAAGCCATGTACAATACTGCCAGTTACATGGGTCTTGGTATAATGAGTTATGCCTTTAACCAATACCCCCAAAGAAGCCATGTACAATACTGCCAGTTACATGGGTCTTGGTATAATGAGTTATGCCTTTAACCAATACCCCCCAAGAAGCCATGTACAATACTGCCAGTTACGTGGGTCTTGGTATAATGAGTTATGCCTTTAACCAATACCCCCCAAGAAGCTATGACAAAACTGCCAGTTACGTGGGTCTTGGTATAATGAGTTATGCCTTTAACCAATACCCCCAAAGAAGCTATGACAATACTGCCAGTTACATGAATTTTGGTATAATGAGTTATGCCTTTAACCAATACCCCCAAAGAAGCTATGACAATACTGCCAGTTACATGGGTCTTGGTATAATGAGTTATGCCTTTAACCAATACCCCCAAAGAAGCTATGACAAAACTGCCAGTTACGTGGGTCTTGGTATAATGAGTTATGCCTTTAACCAATACCCCCAAAGAAGCTATGACAATACTGCCAGTTACATGAATTTTGGTATAATGAGTTATGCCTTTAACCAATACCCCCAAAGAAGCTATGACAATACTGCCAGTTACATGGGTCTTGGTATAATGAGTTATGCCTTTAACCAATACCCCCAAAGAAGCTATGACAAAACTGCCAGTTACATGAATTTTGGTAAACCATTTATGTTTTTAACCACATACAGATAAATTAATGTTCCCATCCTCAGCTTTTTAGCCTCACTGAGGCTGATAAAAAAACTAGTGTTTCCGGCAGTTGTTTGATTTACCTAGCCCTGGCCTAGGCTATTCAAGTGCCCCGTAAATGTCTAATCTTATTGCTGTGCGTGTTCCTCGCTTGTGATCCCTGTCGCACGTACGGACTTGGGATGTGTTTTCACACACTTTCATACACTCTTCATTCATTGTGGAGTACAACACAAACACACGTATGCTTATGTTTACGTGATCAAATCTGACAGAAGACTTAGACAGACTGTTTGTCTGCACTACAAAAACTACACTCAGTTTCAGACCTGGTGACAGTGGGTGCACGATCGATATCGTACTTATTTGTCGGCTTCATGTGTGCCTAGGCTGCGACAACCCGTGCCAGTAACACTGCTGACCAAGTGCACCACTCAATAGGGATAAGTGCAAAATGTCGAAGTAAATAATAACAATAAATGTGGAAATCGGCACCACGAGTTACGTATGAGTGTTTTACCGTTTTCATTCCGCCACCTGCTGTATTTATTTTTAACTAAATGTGCTGTGCTCTTCCGACAGATAATTGTTTTTACTGGTGTGTGATGCGACTCCCGTATACAAAGTATTCGTGTTGTACAATTGGTTATAGGTGGCATTTAGAGCCAAATTAATTTCACATATCATGAGGCATGAGTGTGGTAATTGTATGGTGAATGGGCGATAATACGGGAACATGTTTATTTCCACCGACACAACTTACATTTTGTAGATAGAATATGTCGATAGCAATAGCAGTGCCAATGAGGGACCACTCTTCATACCTTACACGGCTTTGGGGCAGGGACCCTGGTGTCTGTCAGTAAATCCATTAATAATCTTGAACAATTAGAGCATATAAGCCCTTTTCCTCATATCTTGTCTTTTTTTTCAACCAAGCTGCTTCACTGCACAATTTTAGATATTATACATATATATGTATTAATGAAAATAACAAATAACACAGTGGTTTCACACAAATAAACTTTCCCTAAATATTAAAAAACGAACTATATTATATTCACATCAGTAAATAAAAAGTACATCTCATCTCAAGCAATACAGATTAACGGATCGACCATCCGTCAGGTTAATTAACCTCACCAAATTTCTTGGTGTGTATTTAGACGAACACTTAAATTGGTCAATGCACTTGAACAAACTGGCAACTAAACTAGCACAAAATATTGGCATACTCTGTAAACTTAAAACATTTCCTCCCCTCAGACATCTTAAAAACGATTTACTGTTCTTTAGTACTTCCACATGTACAATATTGTACTCTAATATGGGCTAATACATACTCTACAAAACTTAACAAGATCAGAATGCTGCAAAAAAAAAAACCGGTTAGGATCATTAACAACTCTGATTACCTCGCTCACTCTGAACCACTATATAAACAGAACAATTTACTAAAAATTGAAGATATCTATACAAACTGCAGCTAGGGCTACTTATGTACAAGCATTCTCGTCAAGCACTTCCAAACAGCATATCAACACTATTTCAAAGGAATATTGAAATCCACAATCACAATACTAGGAACAGCAATGATTACTTTATGCACGAAGCACAGACAAACACACGGAAATTTACAATTAAATACACTGGGCCCTTGTTCTGGAATTCCATACTGGAACACATACAGAATTCTACATCAGAAAACCAATTTAAAAACAAGTTAAAACAACGCCTGCTCTCATCATACTGCAACATGTCCTAATTTCCCACTTAGACTTGATTCGGGCTTAACCTGAGCTAATGATGTAATGTTTTTTTTTTTAATACTAATGAATCGTCACTATATTGTTCAACTATCATTTTGCCTCACGTTGTTACATTGTGCTAGAATGTTGGATTACAACCACTTGTAATTTTCTATATGCGTCACATTTACTATTATTAACATATTTTTTGCATATACTAACAAATATTCACTATATTGTTCAATTAACAAGTCGTTATTAGATTGTACTAGATTGCTGGATTAAGACGCCAAGTTGTAATGTTTTATTTTGCTTCATATCTAGTATTATTAACATAATTGCCAACTTGCAGCATCATTCCATGACAAGATTACTATACGTAATCATGGGTGTTTCTCGCAATAAGCCCTTTGGGGTTTCCAGAGAATCTCTCGAGTTACTAAATCAAATTATTTATGACCATACCTGTAACAACATTGTAAATGAGTAACCAAATAAACTCACATTGATTGATATGAATAAAATTTTCCACCATGGGACTACCCTTAAAACCACCCATTTACATTTTTAAAGAATATCTAGTTACCATGGTTATGGTCATCCAAATTGCTTATATCATAAGTGACCTTCTTTTCACACAGACACAACAAACTGAATTTGGTCAAGATGAGTAGTTTTAAGATTACAAAAAGTTGACATAACCCATTTCCAGACCAGCCTGTCAGTTCACACACACTAATATATCACAGTGCACACAAGCTAATATATAACGGTGCACACAAGCTAACATATCACAGTTCACACACATTAATGTCACAGTGCACACAAGCTAATATATAACGGTGCTCACAAGCTAATATATATCACAGTGCACATGAGGTAGGTTTGATTTTTCATGAAATGATTCTAAAATGAGACGAGCAAAAATTTAATTGTTGAGTCAGTTTTAATGTGTAGTAAGGTGAGTAATGAATGTGGACATTACTTGAAGCATATTATTACAACAAACAGATGTGTAGTAAGGTGAATAATGAGTGTGGACATTACACTGGGAGCGTATTATTACAACAAATGTGTAGTAAGGTGAATAATGAGTGTGGACATTACACTAGGAGGGTATTATTACAACAAACGTGTAGTAAGGTGAATAATGAGTGTGGACATAACACTGGGAACATATTACAACACACAGATGGTAGTGTTTACAACTAAAAACACAACAAAGTGAATCAATATGAAACCTAATATTTATTGCAGTTTGTGCTACAGAAGTTTGAAGAATTCCGTACGCTGCAACACAAAAGAACCAGGCTGATCACATTACACAGAGAGAGTTATATATAGGAAGACTTGCCTTACTCTTGGTCACATTACACAGTGAGAGTTATAAACAGGAGGCCCTGTCTTACTCTTGATCACAGTACACAGAGATAGTTATAAATGGGAGGCCCTGTCTTACTCTTGATCACGTTACACAGCGAGTTATAAACAGGAGGCCCCGTCTTACTCTTGATCACATTACACAGTGAGAGTTATAAATAGGAGGCCCTGCCTTACTCTTGGTCACATTACACAGTGAGAGTTATAAATAGGAGGCCCTGCCTTACTATTGATCATATTACACAGTGAGAGTTATAAATAAGAGGCCCTGTCTTACTCTTGCTGCCAGACATAATTTATTTTGGATAAGTCCTGATGCCAGATATTATCTGACCACAGTATGTATCCCAAATGGCACAATTGTGAAACTGTTTGGTTGTATACATTAATATAAATGAATATTCACAACTGATGCAAACAAATTGTTACAAAAAAGTACTTGTGAATGTTTCATGATCAAATTCTGTGAAAAAGCTACAGCAATACGCAGTGGTTACGTGAACATTGTAGCGCCAGTGTTCATAAATGTTTGTGCCCTTTAAATGTCTGTGGTGTGGAACAAGATAGCTGGGAATTGTAGACTTCTCTATCAGACCTGTTAAGTTTTTGAAATGACAAAACTGGAGATTTGTGCACGAAGTAAAAGCGAGATACCAAAAGTTGATTTTGTTGTGTGGCGATCGAATGACGAAATGCACTAATATTAAAAGACATACAATAAATGTAAAAAAGACTTTATTTGTATAATATCTGAACAATATCAGATCATTAACAGTTCACACAAAATACAAACAATACAGTGTACACCACAGCATGGCAATGAAACGAATACCTGAAGAAGGTGATGAGCTGGTTAAACATTCACCCACTGGAAAAATCTGAATGATACTCATTTATTCTCTAAATTATATGCAATATATATAATTGAACTGAAATTATTCAGATATTACAATGATTACACATGATAACAATAAAATAACTATTACAAATGAAGTTCACTATATATATGAACTTCTAACACAAGCAGGACCCATTCTGAAAATGAGACGTTACACAACAATAATGATCCAATTAGTAACATTGAGCAGTGAGCACCTGAAAATTGCCAAAGTAAATTTGCTAATTACATCAGAATTCTTATCATTTACTATCTAAATGATAAGCATAAGATTAAAATAATTAATTAAATCATGAATTAATTCCAATTAACCATATTATATACAACTTATTCTTGATTGTATAAACAAAATCTTAGTCTTTTGGATTAACAAAGAAGGAAGTCACATGATCGTTTGCCTGTGAAACCCGGTATAGATTGATGTGCTGCGATGTTAACTTTGTCGAATGGTGAATGGCATCGTATTTACCCCCTGTGGCAACGCTAAAGTAAAAGTTACATGCCCCTCTGTCGCTGCGACCTATCCGTCGCAGATCGGAGAACCATGCTTGTTAGAATTTGGACGAATAGAATATTTCGTTTATTGATGACACAGCTGAGACAAACCTGTTTTTGTTGGTGCCATATTGTCATGCAGTTCAGTGCTCGCAGCTGATCGCGGGCAAGCTTATATAGAACGCCTGATGCAATTCGATGTTTCGAGACCACATGATAATTTTCATCCAATTAAAATGTCTGTTGAACGTTTCCGGAAATTAAATATGCAACAACAAAAATATTAACTGAAATAAACTTGCGATTCGGCAAGTTTCATGGAAATCGCCAAAATATTTATTTCTAAAATGGAGTATATAGTCTGAAATTTGGGAGGTAAAAAAAAATTAGAGGAGGCATGATAAACTGGATATTTCATCTCCTGCATGGGAGAAAGGAAGATGGGTGCCAAAAGCGGGAGTCTCCCACAAGAAGCGGGAGACTTAACAGGTCTATCTATCATCCCTCTCTACATGTGCCTACTTCGTTGACTCCTGTTGTTCAGACAGCGGGTAGTTGTTGAGGACGTCTTCCCACTTTCTCTTTCCATTTGACAAATCACTGACAATCTTTGGCAGCCGAGTGATCTAAACAACACAAAGACACATTACACAACATGCAACATTTGATATACAACATTCATTAGTTTTAAGAGAACACAAACTGCCTCCAAGATTATCCCTGGTTATACTCTGGGCTTAGGCAGACTGATCCCATGTACAGTTTGCATGTTTCACATATTCATGGATTTTCACTTTGAACCAAATGAAAACATTTTTTTTGGTTGAATTTGAATGATGAATTGGAGGTGTTTATTTAAATGATGAATTGGAGGTGTTTATTTGACCCCAGAAAGATACACAATAACTTAAAACAGTTAACTCAAACAAGTCTTTCATAAAAAATTACTGAAAATAATTGTATAGGCCCATATGTCTCATGTGAAACATGCATGAAATATATCCACCATGTACACATGTGACAAACCATACCAGTACAATGATGAATTGGCTGTAACAGTTACAAAAACTTTATCATTAGCATTTACTCAGTCAACAGCTGCTATAGTCATTATGGAGAGGTGGTTATTACAGAGAGGTGGTCAATACAGACCCTAATTAGTGTCTATTTTACTTTTTATAGAGAGCCAGGCTGTTTCACAAATGACGTAAACTCAGGGTTGAAGCTGAGTGGCAGGACAGAACCTTTGTACGGGGCAATTACTGGCGGCAGGGCAAGGTGCTGCAGACAGACAGAAACATTGTATTCCTCAGCAATACGTAGATAACAACATGCTTAGTGATAATTGTTCTTATAAAACAGTTTGGCATAGTAACCGTCTGTAGCATAGCTACAATAGTTTATTTCAGCAAACAAGGCTGGCAGTTGTTCCTGTTAAAGTAAACTGGCCCCAGGCGACCAGTAACATGAAACCATGTGTAGATTATATTTCATAAACATTTGTACATCAGTATGCAGTCTTGTAAAATATTTGCCCCACTTTCTTGGTTATTTCCCTTCATGTAAAAGGGGTATACTGTTCAATGCTAGTTATCAAATACACCAGCAAATCCAATCAAATCAGTCCCTTGCAACTAACAAAAGTAGAGAAAGAGAACAAGTTATAAAGTTACAGATGGGTTTGTCAACCTGTCAAAGTTTAAAACAGAATTTACCTTTCAGTGGTTAAGTTAAACTGTGACATGCACATTGCATTATGGGAAATAAATGGGTCAATTTCAAATAATGTACATAAAGTGATCAGCAAATTTCTTCATTTGTTTAATTTTTAAAAAACACCCCAACTTATTAAATGTTACATACTCAATTTAGCATATGGCCTCCACTGTCCTAGTAAAGTCTTCCTCCAAGGCACAGAGAGAGGCAGAGAAAGAACTGGACTGACAACATTAAAGACAAGACACTGTCCTAGTAAAGTCTTCCTCCAAGGCACAGAGAGAGGCAGAGAAAGAACTGGACTGACAACATTAAAGACAAGACACTGACCTAGTAAAGTCACCCTCCAAGGCACAGAGAGAGGCAGAGAAAGAACTGGACTGACAACATTAAAGACAAGACACTGTCCTAGTAAAGTCTTCCTCCAAGGCACAGAGAGGCAGAGAAAGAACTGGACTGACAACATTAAAGACAAGACACTGACCTAGTAAAGTCACCCTCCAAGGCACAGAGAGAGGCAGAGAAAGAACTGGACTGACAACATTAAAGACAAGACACTGTCCTAGTAAAGTCTTCCTCCAAGGCACAGAGAGAGGCAGAGAAAGAACTGGACCGACAACATTAAAGACAAGACACTGTCCTAGTAAAGTCTTCCTCCAAGGCACAGAGAGACGCTGAGAAAGAACTGGACCGACAACATTAAAGACAAGACACTGACCTAGTAAAGTCTTCCTCCAAGGCACAGAGAGAGGCAGAGAAAGAACTGGACTGACAACATTAAAGACAAGACACTGTCCTAGTAAAGTCTTCCTCCAAGGCACAGAGAGAGGCAGAGAAAAAACTGGACTGACAACATTAAAGACAAGACACTGACCTAGTAAAGTCTTCCTCCAAGGCACAGAGAGAGGCAGAGAAAGAACTGGACTGACAACATTAAAGACAAAACACTGACCTAGTAAAGTCACCCTCCAAGGCACAGACAGAGGCAGAGAAAGAACTGGACTGACAACACCAAAGACAAGACTTGACTTCCACGAGACACAAGTGGCAGCAAGGGACTGGAAAAGGTGGAGACAGATTGTCAGATCATCAGTGGGGTGCCCCAATGATTTTAGCAAAACTCCACACCAGTGGCACCACATAGTGAATGTAATGTAAATCATGATTTCACCACAGCCTCAACTTACATTTCATGTACCACCAACATACAATTCCGCACTGTCCATTTTGAATTTATAATCAAGTTGTGGCAGTGGTGATATGTCCATTTTGAATTCATAATCAAGTTGTGGCAATGGTGATATGCTGAGTGGTGCCACTGATGGGGAGTTTGGATTTCAGTTTTAACTTTCATCGCATCCATTTTGAAAATTCACTGTTGTTGTATGTGATGTTTTATACGCTGTCTTTATTTAGACTCAACTGTAATATTATACAAGCTACAATTATAATATTCAATTATTTATACTTGCTTGTAATATTGTATGAGAGATGCCAACTTCCAACCATAAGTCGGTGTAATGATGTTGTGGTGATTGCCATGTATGGGAGTATCCCCTCTCCCACTGTGGGCATCTGCGGGTAACCCCTCTCTCACTGAGGAAGTCTGGGAGTATCCCCTGTCCCACTGGGGGAGTCTGAGTATCCCCTCTCTCACTGGGCAATGTTAGTAACCAGTTCAGGCAATAATCCTTGTGTTTGTTTACTTAAGCTAGGAAGTCCATAATGAAGTTAGCGGTAAAATGCTACTCATACATGGACAGTGTTAGGAACTAGCTGAGTCTATTTCAATGGTGACTCAAGTCACACAGCACCAGTAGTCTTTATTCAAATTAATTAAGTAAGTAATTCTGGGGAGAGTCTGAGTACATGTCTAATGGTTATATATTCTTATTATAATAAATAAATTATTATTGTTAGATTAGGCACCTGATGTACTGTTTTATATTATTGTCCATCAAGCCTCATATTGCGTATTGTGCAGAGTAAACCTACATTTACATTGTCTGATTTGTGAATCCAGTTGCACATGTTCTTGGAAAGTGTTTAGCAGTGAGCAGATCATGGCTCTCTACAGTCTACAAACCAGAAGGTGGTCAGATCATGGCTCTCTACAGTCTACAAACCAGAAGGTGGTAGTGTGATAAGTGCAATTAACAGTCAGGTGCTAGCAAAACTAGGATCTGAGAGAGCAGAAATAAGAGAAGCAGTTCTTGAGGTTTCACAGGAGAAATCCTTTGGTGCCTCAGATTTAGCAATTACCCACCCATTTGATATAACTACAGAAATATTTGAAGTTTACTGGCTAGGTTTTTTAACCCTAGGTAATGACTGGTCTAAGTAATGTAATTATGTTACTTATTTATGAAATAAAGAGTTTTTTATGGTTTTCCTCATAAACCGCCTTTGCATAATTAATTGTTCCTGAATTATATTAATTAATTAACAAGTTTTATTTTAAAAACATACTATTATTAATAATTTACTATATCATACAATATGTACTCGTACTCATGAAAATGTACTCGTACTCAGTTTTTAGTAATGTACTCGTACTCAGCCATCACTAATGTACTCGTGAGAATGTACTCAGACCCAGGTCTGGCCCCCCAATATCAACCCCAGAGATATCAACTTTGAACTCCTCCCAATATTTAACAACTTTCAATACCAATGATGATGATTGAGACATTAGTGTTTCAGTCCTTCCAATAGTTCCTCATTACTAACCGTGTACTTTCTTCGTGTATCTCTTGACAGGAACCATGTCTGACTTGAGGGTGACCTCCCTCTCTCTTTGTGTATCTCTTGACAGGAACCATGTCTGACTTGAGGGTCACCTCCCTCTCTCTTTGTGTATCTCTTGACAGGAACCATGTCTGACTTGAGGGTGACCTCCCTCTCTCTTTGTGTATCTCTTGACAGGAACCATGTCTGACTTGAGGGTCACCTCCCTCTCTCTTTGTGTATCTCTTGACAGGAACCATGTCTGACTTGAGGGTGACCTCCCTCTCTCTTTGTGTATCTCTTGACAGGAACCATGTCTGACTTGAGGGTGACCTCCCTCTCTCTTTGTGTATCTCTTGACAGGAACCATGTCTGACTTGAGGGTCACCTCCCTCTCTCTTTGTGTATCTCGTGACAGGAACCATGTCTGACTTGAGGGTCACCTCCCTCTCTCCCACTTTCAACTTGTACTCCCTGAAGGAAACGAGACGAAACTGAGAACAAGGCACAACACAATACACATCAACGTCCATATTTCCTTTCTTTTCTTTTTCCTAGTCTCAGTGTTCTCTATCTGATGTCTTTCTGCCAACTGTCCATAATTTCTTTGTCTTCTTTTACTATTCATGCACGAGCATATAATTTTCAAATTTGAAGGATTTCCTCTTATTATTCTTGTTTAATTACTTAGGCTCGTACAATTCTCAATGTGTTGTTTATACAACAAGGCGAATTATCAATAATTAATTAACAACAGATAAACAAAATGGTTCAATAACCAACCCATTTTCCTTTATTGCAGTTTCGAGAGAATTCAGTGAACCCTCGTCCATCTTTGAGAGATTCCATGATCGCCTTAGCATCTTTCTTGAATTCTTTTCCCAGAAGGCCTTTGTTGGGTACAGCCTCCACAACTTCCTTTTCATATTGGCAAGGTCAAGGTCACCACTGGAATAATAACTGATCCCTCTCGGATGGCATTTCCTTCAAAGGCTGAATTTCATTGACAGAAAATTCAGAACGTTGCCATTGGCTATCCATTTTGAGTAAATTGTTCTTCATGACAAGACTTTTAGTCAACTTTAACAAAATTACGCAATTTACACTGTATGAATACTGAAGAGATAGTGACCATGTACTGAAACATTTGTCTTAGTGACCTAACAAACTCTCACCAGAAATCAAACAAAAGTGGAAAACTATGATTCAACAAAAAGGATATTGGCTCCGGTACTTTCTTCTCTGCCACCAGGTGGATTCCAGTTGACTTTGCGTGTTGAGAGATTGTAGCACGATCTGTCTGCACATCCTACACATCTTACCCATCCCTACAACAAGTGCTTGCGTTACGTTCTTATAATTACTGTACTAAAGTCCACATATCTCAGCCAATCCTGTTCTTATATGGATGCAATCTATTGCAACAAATGCATACATATGTGTATGTGTGTGCATGCGTGTGTGCATGCATGTATGTATGTGTATGCATAAGTCACAGATAATATTATATAATAATCAAAACTATTAGATATTTAAACACTAACACTTTAACACTAAGACATTAAAAATGTAAGTCAAGACTGATTATTAAAATGGCCAACAATTGAGATGTGTACAATTGGTGATAAAACTATTATAAAATACAAACACACAAGTTCTAAAACTTGTGTTTTCACTCACTTGTGCCATGTTTCAGTGGCAGAAAATATCTGAATATTCTGAGGGCTTATGCTGATTCATTATTGTGCAAAATTCTGTATATTTATTATCATACTAAACTATGCAATTTATTTTTCAAATTCATTATTACACCAAATTATCCATATTTATTTCTATAGTACCTCAAATTACCCATATTTGGTCCTGCACAAAATTATCAACATTTATTATTACATCAAATTTGTCATTTTTATTACTGCACAAAATAACCCATATTATTATACAAAATTATGCATATTAATCATAACACAAACTGGAGGGTAATATGTTGTATATAAATATAATTCAGGGGGTCTCTCTTACATAAGTTGCCTTTATTTCTGCGTCCCAACAGTCACACGCGTAATGTGCCATCTCATTTGTCATGTGCTGACGGAATCACAACTTTGTCTTGTCGATGCCAATCTTCAAGAAGTACACCAGCCAGATTTACAATGAGAACCTTCAAACCAGAAGATGGCAAATGTCAATCCAAGCACAAGAGGGGAACTTTAACCCTAGCCTAGGTAAACTTCCACGATGTACATAGATTAGAATTATTCATGAGTGCTTTTAAAAAATCATAACATTACCAATAATTATCACACAAATGTGACTGAGGTATCATTTTGTTGCTAAAAAGACTCTTTATTATAATACGTACAATGATAAAAACCACAGCACAAAATCTTATCATGGGGATATTACTATTCGAATTTCATCAAAAAAAGAAAGCAACAATTTAAATTTTCACCCTGCCATTAGGTAATTACTGAGTGGCTGTATGTCCCTATGTCCAAAACAAAACTGAATCAAATATGTTGAGAACTTTTACTTTTATGATTTTTTCCAACACCGGACAATGGGCGGAAATCACGTTAGCAACTTGCTGATATTTACATCAAAAAACAAAAAGCTCGCAACATCGTTCTAACTGTCTGAACTAGTATAATAATATTATTTACTAATGCTGTCATACAATTTGCCGAAATATTGACGTGAACATAAAAGTGAACTGATCGTCTCATGGTTTCTCTGTGTTCTCTTGTTATTTCTGTAAACTATTGCTGGAAGTTACTGAATGTCAAAATGTAAATTTTATTGTCTGATGAAAATGTCAAACACCTGACAACCAATCATCTGCTTTCTCTTCCTGAATGAATGTGTGTGTTTAAATGTCAAACACCTGACAACCAATGATCTGCTTTCTCTTACTGAATGAATGCATGTGTTTAAATGTCAAACACCTGACAACCAATGATCTGCTTTCTCTTACTGAATGAATGCGTGTGTTTAAATGTCAAACACCTGACAGAGATACTAGTGATGGAAATGAAAATCGTTACTACAGAGTGATACTAAAGTCGGCCGGAACCCATTTCGCACTAGTAGCGCGTGTTGAATTCGGCCCAGTGGTCACTCCTAGGGTTAATAATGATTGGATTTGATGCGGTCTGTCGCAACATGGTCTTATTTTGTATATGTTTTGAGCGACAAGACTTGTTGGCAAGTGACAAACTGGCAAGTCTAGTCTCAAGTCAATGACCTCCAAGTCCACGTCAAGTCTCAAGTCATCTCTCTGAATTCCAAGTCAACTCCAAAGTAATGAAAATGAGTGACTCGAATGACATATTGGTGGGGTGTTCACAGGTTTCGGTGAACAATGGCGTTATGGTCTCAACTTTTAGGTTACTAAAGTATATAGAGTAGGAATTTTAGCAAGTAGTGTATTCCAATGCTGCAGTGTATGCAACTAGGCATTGTGTCGAGTATTGTCGGTGATGGGTTAATGTTTTAATGTGCTGGTGGCAATGCCATGAATTGTCTTGTGTTGTAGGAATATTACTACATGTACAGCATTGCTATGTCGAAATGTGGGCTCTGGGAACATTGTGTCCAGGCGGCTTTGTATGAGGCTCAGCCACAGGCTTGGCATATGTTACAGGGTCCACATTCATGTTCTTAATTGGAATAGTATGCCATTAGGCATACCCTTAATAAACATCATTCATTTGGCCTTTTCATATCTTTACATCTGGCTTGCATTGTTGATTGCATAAATGCATTTATGGCAAAATCAAATGAATAAAGATATCACACCTGACTCAAATCAGCCCTGAACGCGGTGAAATCTCGTTTGACTATTACTACTGGCGCGTAAGGCAGAAACAAGACTTCTCCACTTCTGTCAGCCAGACCCCAGCTGAGGTGCTTTTCCTGTAATACTATTTTCTTCCATGTTGTTTTTTAGTTGTTTTCATTTTCCTCTGGGGGTCCATCTCAAGGCTGTTTTGGTTATATTGTCATCATCCTTTGATAAAATGTTTGACTGTGGCAGCAACAATCTATGCAGAGACTTACCCATGGCAGCAATATCTGTATTTCCTTCTTCAGGTCGACATTTGCCTTCTTGTCAGCAAGACCCTTCTCCAGGCAAGCTGAAACAAGACCACGAGATTTCAGTGGGAAACAATTTCAGCAAACACTACCTTCAAAGAGATGGTCGGCATGGAAACAGTACTTTCAATGAGGTGGTTCCATGGAAACACTACCTTTAGTGAGTTGGTTGGCACAGAAACTCTACCTTGAATGAGGTGCTCAGCATGGAAACACTACCTTCCATTAGTTGGTCGGCATGGAAAGACTACCATCAATGAGTTGGTTGGCATGGAAACACTACCTTCAATGAGTTGGTTGGCATGGAAACACTACCTTCAATGAGTTGTTCGGCACGGAGACTACCTTCAATGAGTTGGTCGACACGAAAACACTACCTTCAATTAGTTGGTTGGCATGGAAACACTACTTTCAATGAGTTGACCGGAACAGAAACACTACTTTCAATGAGGTGGTCGGCATGGAAACACTTCCTTCAATGAGGTGGTCGGCACGGAAACACTTCCTTCAATGAGGTGGTCAGAACAGAAACACTTCCTCAATGAGGTGGTTGGCACAGAAACACTTCCTTCAATGAGGTGGTTGGCACAGAAACACTTCCTTCAATGAGGTGGTCGGCACAGAAACACTCCCTTCAATGAGGTGGTCAGAACAGAAACACTTCCTTCAATGAGGTGGTCAGCACAGAAACACTTCCTTCAATGAGGTGGTCAGCACAGAAACACTCCCTTCAATGAGGTGGTCAGAACAGAAACACTCCCTTCAATGAGGTGGTCAGCACAGAAACACTCCCTTCAATGAGGTGGTCAGAACAGAAACACTCCCTTCAATGAGGTGGTCAGCACAGAAACACTTCCTTCAATGAGGTGGTCAGAACAGAAACACTCCCTTCAATGAGGTGGTCAGCACAGAAACACTTCCTTCAATGAGGTGGTCAGAACAGAAACACTCCCTTCAATGAGGTGGTCAGCACAGAAACACTTCCTTCAATGAGGTGGTCAGCACAGAAACACTTCCTTCAATGAGGTGGTCAGAACAGAAACACTCCCTTCAATGAGGTGGTCAGCACAGAAACACTCCCTTCAATGAGGTGGTTGGCACAGAAACACTTCCTCAATGAGGTGGTTGGCACAGAAACACTTCCTTCAATGAGGTGGTTGGCACAGAAACACTCCCTTCATTGAGGTGATTGGCACAGAAACACTTCCTTCAATGAGGTGGTTGGCACAGAAACACTTCCTTCAATGAGGTGGTCAGCACAGAAACACTTCCTTCAATGAGGTGGTCAGCACAGAAACACTTCCTTCAATGAGGTGGTCAGCACAGAAACACTCCCTTCAATGAGGTGGTCGGCACAGAAACACTCCCTTCAATGAGGTGGTCAGCACAGAAACACTTCCTTCAATGAGGTGGTCAGCACAGAAACACTCCCTTCAATGAGGTGGTCAGCACAGAAACACTTCCTTCAATGAGGTGGTCAGCACAGAAACACTCCCTTCAATGAGGTGGTCAGCACAGAAACACTTCCTTCAATGAGGTGGTCGGCACAGAAACACTCCCTTCAATGAGGTGGTTGGCACAGAAACACTTCCTTCAATGAGGTGGTCGGCACAGAAACACTCCCTTCAATGAGGTGGTTGGCACAGAAACACTTCCTTCAATGAGGTGGTTGGCACAGAAACACTTCCTTCAATGAGGTTGTTGGCACAGAAACACTTCCTTCAATGAGGTGGTCAGCACAGAAACACTTCCTTCAATGAGGTGGTCGGCACAGAAACACTTCCTTCAATGAGGTGGTCGGCACAGAAACACTCCCCCATCTTCAAGTCCTTCACCATGTAGTCAGCAAACTTATCAATGTGACCGGACTCTTTGAAATGACACCACATTCAGTTCTCCACTGGCACATACAGATTCAACATCAGTGTTTGGCAGAGATTTACAATTGGACAGGAACCTGGCACTCAACCTAACCCTAAACTTCAATCTACATTTCTGTATGAATGAGAAATGTCATCTCAATAAGGTATAGCCTTGCAAACACTTCCCAAGCTAACACTACACTACTACACAGGTAGGCAGTCAGCCTTCAGTATCAACGCAGTTTGTATAATTAACTGTTACAATGCTGCAACAATAAAAAACAAGAATTCTTTTATTTTACACTTTCTACACACCAGAAAAATCAAAACCTTTGTAGAACAGAATAGAATATAGTTTTAATGTAAACGTTTTCCTTTTTTCAACAATTACAAAGGGAAAAAATTCACATTCCAACTATTTTTAAAACTACTGTTGACAAGAATTGACACAGCAACCTACTTGAGAATGACCTCTGGGGTAAGGATGGAACAGTCGACCTCCAGACTTTGATCTTCCAGCACAAAGTGGTTGCACCACACCTGCAGTAGGTTAGTCTTCATGGCGCACCCCATGGGCCCAAAGTCATACAACCCAGCCACACCTGTAACATGTAACATTACCACTGTTACAATGCTACCACACCAGTAACATGTAACACCATCATAGTTAAATGCTGCCACACCTGTAACATGTAATACCATCATAGTTACAATGATGTCATACCTGTACCATGTAACACCATCAAGGCTACAACCCAGCCACACCTGTAACATGTAACACCATCATTGTTACAACCCATCCTCACCTGTAACATGTAACACCATCATAGTTACAATGCTGCCACACCTGTAACATGTAACACCACCATAATTACAATGATATCACACATGTACCACACAACACCATCATGGTTACAACCCAGCCACATCAGTAACATGTAACACCATCACTGTTACAATGGTGTCACACATATAACACCATCATGGTTACAACCCAGCCGCACCCGTAACATGTAACACCATCACTGTTACAATGATGTCACACATATAACACCATCATTGCTACAACCCAGCCACACCATTAACATGCAACATCATCATGGTTACAATGCTATCACACCTGTAACATCATCACTGTTACAACCCAGCAACGCGTGTAACAAATTAGTTACAGTGTGGTCATACTTGTAAAAAAGTACCACCATCACTGTTACAACCCACACTTGTAACGTGTCATCACTGTTTGTGTCATCACAACCTTATGAGTCATGCCACATATATAACAAGTAACAATATCACGGTTACTACCTCACCTCTCCACACATGTAAGTGATGTAACATCATCTTGGAGTTGTTAAAATGTGTGTGTTTTCAACACCATGCAGTATCACAGCATCTCTCACCTCCATAGCTGGACAAGTTCATGTCATCTCTCACCTCCATAGCTGGACAAGTTCATGTCATCTCCATAGAGTTACATCATTAATCATCCCCCTATAAATGAGAGCGATAAGCCAGCTCACTGCTGTGAAGCGGGCGTGGACCAATGGCCTGCATTTCATTGCACGGCAGAAACAGTTGCATCCACTGCATGACACATAGGGTAGTACTGTTTATAGTGTGAATATAGCATGTTACAAAAAGTTGTCTAACATAAGTAAGTAAGTAAGTACGTTAGTAAGTAAATTTATTCCCTCACCATCATCATTTACAATATAAGGCAAACAAAAGCAATGAAGTTGAGGTGGCTACCAGAGAAGTGTAAACTTATCGGGCCAGTAGCCAGTGAAGATGACACCAGGAACCAATTAACTTTAAGATTTGTCATTGTCATTTGTTCTTAATGGGGCATGGCCACCAGACTGATTAATAATTTGGGTGAGGGTGGTCCCAGCAGTTGTGTTATAAGTGTGGGCAGTTGGGTTGTTCATACTGGAGTGAGCATCGTGCATTAGTGTTAAACTCTCCAAGACAAACATTTTGGAGGCTTGCTGGAGAAAGTTGTGGGACAACGAATATGGTTATATCCTGTGTGGCTTACAGCTGTATGAATCGACAGAAGACAGGACCTAACATCTAATTATTTTCAGGTAATTTATGTCGCAAATGTGTATATGTGAACGAGTGTAACAGTTTCAAAAATATCAATATATTACAGATACGTTCGTTTTTCTTGGGGGTAACATACATTCAGTGTTTCCCAGTAGTCACATTGATTGGGTGCAACATAAAATGTTATAGGGGTAGGATTCGGTTTTATAAATATCTTTAACTCTTTTTAAAAATTCTACTAGATGTCAGCTCATTAATAAGATTTTTGTTCTTTATTAAGTCATCTGCATTTAATGAGGCTGTCCCCTTTTTGGTCGTCGTTTGCCTTTTCATCGTTGTATGAACCACTATCATGTAACTCATTCTGTATACATTGCAACATTCATTGCATTCTATGCATTTGTTTGACAAACCATGTGAAAGGTTGCCTATTAAAACAATTGACAGCTTAAATGAAATAGCACATTTCTTTACAGGAGTGTCCTTGGGCAATTTGGCCAGATCACATTCGAGAAAGATCTTGATCTGCAGTTGGAAATGGGTGTGATAAAGCAGCTGGGGAATGTGTTGGAAGATGGGAAAAGAATATTTTTGGGACCTTAGAGAAGAATGTCTAACAGGGTTTAATGAGATTTTGACCACTTGCAGTCATTAGCTAATACATGTATAGAGCACTTCAGAAAGTTCAGTTTCGATCATGTTTAATGGTACTACTGTTATAGTTAATATGTTATGATATTTGATATACAAGGTGTATGGATAGATTGTGCATGTAATAAGGTATTAGGTATATATAGCTATATAGTAATAATCTCTTAATAGTACCTTATATCTATAGATGACAAAGACTGGGTGCTGTACAGTATAAACACTGGGCCTCCAGTGGGTTCTTGCCATGCAGCAGAATGAATGTCACTGGTCCATGCCTGCATCACTTTATCATGTGTCAACTGATAAGGGCTCAGCGGTCTTGTTTTACTAACGGGTGTTCTATTTGTCTGTGGTCATCTCTCACCTCCATAGCTGGACAAGTTCATGTCATCTCTCACCTCCATAGCTGGACAAGTTCATGTCGTAGAACTTGTTTGAACAGATCCTCCAGCTTCACCCGATCGACTATCTCGCCTTCCAGCTGCTTCGTCATGTCTAGGATCTGGGAAACATCAAGATTATAATTAACATAACATATCTGGTTATACCTTACCTTAGGATGGTTCTAATCTCAGGGTCAGTTTGGTTCCTCAATGATCAGATCTTTGTCTTCAGAATCTAGTTCCAATCCTTAGTAATAGTGGTGCTTCATAATCATATAAAATCACCTTATTAGACAAGAACTTGTCCAGGCAGTTTTGTAAACAAGTTTATAGATTTGGCGTGTACTACTGATTCGGGGAGGTTATTCCATGGTTCAGAAGCTCAGGTAACTGGTTTATAAAGTGACAAATTTTATTGAGTGCCATCATAAAATAACAAACAATAAAGCCAGTCTTGGACAGAATTTCACCACCCACCGTGTCTTCCAGTTTCTTCCTGTGTTTCAGTTGTGTAATAGCTGCCTCGACATAATTTTCTGGAGCTTTCTTTTCCTTCAGGTCCGTACAACATCACCCTAAATACAGAGATTTATGAATCTTTGACACAAGACAAAATGTTCCAACATTGTGCCATATAATATGAATGATAGACCATTTAGTTGAATTACCAGTACAATAGGGTAATTAATGTCAATACAATTCACCACACGGCATGCTAATCCCTAATATTGTGCTAATTAAGACTTGAAGTGTGTCCCCTGCTGTCAGAATCGACCAAGATTTACACCATAGGCACTTGAAGTTAGGAAAAATATCAATTTTTCATAATATTGTGCTACTCAAAAAAATTACCAAAAAGGCTATTACCACCGTTGCCGTTGGTGTTGTTAGTGGCGAATAGTGCCAAATAATTATATAATAGTGGTGCACCGGCAGTCGTCTAATTACATTGGCGTACGTGCACATGTGAATTACATTCTCACAGCAAATAAAAAATCAATGTACAGTCAGAGTCATGCAATATTAGTTATATATCATAATTTTAAAAGATAATATGTGTAGTGATGCTGGTTTGTAATTCAAACCACGCATGAAAACATTCGACTTCCCAGTTATCGCCCACGCTCGGCACACAAACTAGTTTCAAACTAGACCCGTGCAGCACGTGTCACGTGCTAGATACTACAATCGTTTAAATGTTTCATGATGCAATTAATCGCGGTGATGTGGTAATTAAATACTAATTATCTTACTTCGAACTGCGGCGAATACAAGACGGCCAAAATGCGGCGAATGAGACGAAAGCGCAAGACGGCAAGTGCCGGGACGTGGTCGTGGAACGCATTCTGAAATTCTAGCAATGACTTTTGACAAGATATAGATACTATTTCAGAGGTCTAAGCCTATTCATGATAAGAGTACATGATTGTATATCTAACGAAATGCAGATGTGATATGTGATAGGTAAAACTTGTTTGTTAAAAGACCACCATTTCGATGTGCACATACAGTGGTGACACGTAGTGGAGCGAAATGAACTAGCAACAGGCAGGGGAAGGCAGTGTTAGTTGAGGAGTCAGACCACAGTTGAAAATTGCATTGGTGCCATGTTAACGTTTTGTTAGATTATAAGAAAACGTGACCACTAAAAATTCTGAAACTTTTTCACAGCATCTGCCATCATCTCATTGACATGCTGACCAAGTTTTATCATAATCACATACCTCCAGCTCTTTTAAAACGCCCCGACGTGCGATGCCCATCAATTTTGACAAAAATAGCCTTGTATTCATGCGCCCACGTGGCCCATAGCAGAACAATTCCCATAAATCCCTCCGCGTTTTAAACTCTCAAAAAAATGCACCATTTCACAGCCAATAGCTTCTACAAACAAACCTGTGAATATGCCTGCTCAATTGCACTTATGTCACATCATATGAATTCTTTAAATTCACATAATACGCCCTACATTCGTGTGAAACAATAAACAGGAAGGTCAACTGTGGTCTTACCCCTTGAGCCACTGGGTTAGTTGAGCCACCCATGTTTCCCAGGAACCTACAGCAGCGACAGTTACATGGTAACACTCAGTGATTGAACATGTTATTAGAACACGACTGATGTATAATAGGTTACATTTGTCACAACGATCAGAACATATGAGCTAAAAGTATGTTTTTTGATGTTTTTCGAAACTTTTGTTAAGTGTGATTAATGTCTGTTGGTGTGTAAACTCTCAATGTACGTGACCAGACTTCATTGTTTTTGTACTTACAAATGGTTTAGTTATGCACAGAGAAGAACATTATTTACATCACTTTGCGGATTAATGAGACGTTAACGTTAATTAATTAATTATATAAGCTTCAGGGGTGAGACTTAACGGTCGCCAATGGCACCCAAAAACGGCTTCGGGCGACTCAATTTTTGACTACGGTGGCTTTGCCTTGGCCCGTTCCAAATTCTAAAGATATGAATTATAAAAATAACAGTTGGACTCATACACACACCTACACGTTCACAGCCTTATTGGTATAAAGTTTATAAGTGTAATATTATAGCAATTATTATGTCGGAGTGACACCCGTAGTGGGAGTAACACTCGCTACCGGAAGTGCGGTTGCCTGGGATAAGCAATAAAGGTATCTGTTTTGTCTACGCAGAAGTCCCTGTCTGTCTTCGCATATAATGACTGAATAACATTACATTACAACCTAAGAAGTTTACTTATGTCCTGCTTTGGGTCGGGAAGGAAGGACTACGTATTTACAATACGTGGGAATTGTCGGAGGCGCAGCGCACAGTTGAAACGCTGTGGGAGCGATATACTGATATTCTCCAGCCGAAGCCTAACCACAGGTTAAACAGATTTAACCTGCAGCGTTACCGGCAGGAAGTATCAGAGTCGGTAGATGAGTTCATGGCTCGCTGCAAGCTACAGGCGAAGAAGTGCCAATTCCGGGACGCTCTGGAGACCGACAACCGTCTCATAGTCATACAGCAATTGATCGTCGGAATAAAGCATGCAAAGATACAGGAGAAGCTGCTAGGACGTGACGATACGCTGACGCTAGACAGTGCCATGGATATAGCCCGGACATATGAAGCAACGTTGGCTGATATGCACACCTTCAGCAACGAGTCCGCAGTCCACCACGTTCGACACCGACCGACGAACCAGCGTCACGTGACCCACGAGATCTGCAAATTCGGCGGTGGCCACCATAGGCAAGGGAGAGACAACTGTCCTGCCTACGGCACCAGATGCCAAGCGTGTGGTCGACCTGACCACTGGAAAGCAGTGTGCAAAGCGACAAAGGCGCCATAAACCAGCAATCGCAACAGGAACCAACGACGCAGTGGTAGATCCAGGTCGAGACCGAGACAGGCATCAGCTGTGCATCAAGTGCAAACCTCACTCGTGGACGACCACTTCGAGCAGCTACACTTTGATGACGTCAGCGTCAAACACGATGCACGCGACGAGGTATTTGCTACCCTAAAAATCAAGCTGCGAAATGGAACTCGGGAGAGACCGGCCTCACTCAAAGTGAAGGTCGACACAGGCGCGCAGGGCAACATACTTCCGCTACGCACATTTAGACGGATGTACCCTGAGTTATTAGATGCCAACGGCTTCCCTGCGACGAAGAGTCTGCGGAAATGCACAACAATCTTGACAGCATATAATGGCGAGTCCATCCGCCATTACGGAACGCTGAAGATTCAGTGTGCGCACCGACAACACGGATGCGACATCGAATTTTATGTCGCCGACACGCCAGGCCCAGCGATCACCTGCCTGCCGTCTTGCAGAGCCATGAACTTGGTCGTCATGAACTGTGAGGTAAACACCAGTACTTCCCAGAACGATGTGATTTACTGCAAGGAAGACCTGTGCAGGACATACCCGGACAGATTTCAAGGGATTGGCACCTTTGAAGGAACCTTCCATATCACAACCGATCCAACTGTGACACCAGTTGTTCATGCCCCGAGACGTTGTTCGATACATCTACACGATGAAATAAGAAAGGAACTCGACATCATGGTGGACTTGGGCGTCATCGCCAAGGTCATCGAACCAACAGACTGGGTACCCAGCTTGGTGTACAGCAGGAAGTGGAAGTCAAATGGTCGACTTCGTGTGTGCCTCGACCCGAAGGAGCTCAACAAGGCAATCAAGAGACCGCATTACAGAACACCAACCCTGGATGAGATAACCCACAAACTCGCGGGCGCGTCGATGTTCTCGAAGCTAGATGCGCGACATGGCTACTGGTCAGTGAAACTGGACGATGAATCAAGCATCTTGACCACCTTCAACAGCCCATTTGGTCGCTACTGTTTCAAGAGATTGCCCTTCGGCCTGAATCTTAGCCAAGATGTTTTCCAGGAGAGGATGGACAATATCCTAGAAATGTGTCCTGGTACCATCGGCATCGCCGACGATATAGGTGTGTTCGGACGAGACGCAGCCGAACATGACGCGAATCTGTACCACTTGACGAAGACGGCACAGCGACATGGCCTAGTCTTCAATGATGCCAAGTGTGAAATCAAACGGACAACGATCAGGTTCTTCGGTCTTATCTTCGATGCTGACGGAGTACACCCTGACCCGGAACGGATCGAAGACATCCGACGTATGAAGAAGCAGGAGAACGCGACAGAACTGAAAGAGTTCTTGATCATTGCGACATATATGTCTCCCTTCATCCCAAACCTCTCGGTACAGACGGCGACGTTGAGGGATCTCCTGAAGAAGGACGCCGAATTTAACTGGAACACTTCGCACGACAATGCATTCGAGGCAACGAAAGCGCTCGTTTGTAGAGAGGTAACGCTCGCGTACTTCATACCTGGCGCAGACACCGTCGTCCAAGTCGATGCTTCCGGACGCGGATTAGCAGCTGTTCTACTGCAAGGAGGCAAGCCAATAGCCTTCGCATCCAAGTCGCTGAGCGAATGCAAAAAACGTTATGCGAACATTGAAAGAGAAATGCTCGCAGTCGTGTTTGGCTGCGAACGTTTCCACACATGTGTACGGCACCATAGTAGGCACGGACCTGTTCATGATAAACAGAGAGTCGTACGTAATTGTGTCGGACTACTAATCCAAGTTCCCGTTCGTCTACCCGATTCCCAGCCCCGTGACGAGCGCCGCTGTCATCTCAAAGATGAAATCGCTCTTCGCAGAACAAGGAGTGCCGCAACGTGTAGTCAGCTATAACGGAGGGCACTTTAACTCCGATGCTTTCAGAAAGTTCGCCGATCGGTGATGTTTCGATCACGTAACTTCGAGCCCACACTACCCTCAATCCAACGGCCACATCGAGCGACACATCCAAACCGTGAAACGCACGTTGAAGAAAATTGGACCGCGATCCGATATACAGATGGCCCTACTCGTGCTGAGAGCAACGCCGATAGACAGCCACTAACCTTCTCCGGCGGAACTACTCTACGGCAGAAGGGTTGTGTCTAACTTGCCAGTTGCCATATCGAACGCGAGTGGCCCGAGATGTGCCATCCGCACTCGCCTCGACGAACGACAGGCCTCTGCCAAGGAGCATCATGACGCCCGAGGAGTCACGGACCTTCCTGTACTCTCACGAGGACAGATCGTCCGCACACGCCACCCGGACACCCATCGATGGGAGCCCGCCCGTATTGTCAACGCGTGTCAGCAACCACGTTCCTCTGACGTTGAATCGACCAGCGGAAGAATCCTGCGACGTAATCGACGAGACATCCGCGAAACAACCGAACAACACCTGTTGTTGCACGCTGACGACGACGACGACCCTCGGCGCGAGGAGAACCCCAAACGTTCTGATAAAAGTGCGTCCGACTCTTCCGTCGACGAACGAGACCCACAGCGCCAGACAACAGTTCGTTATGTGGAGCCAACTGGCACCCGCTCTGGTCGAATCATCCGTGCTCCACCACGACTCGACCTGTGACACTTAACAGAGACACTAAACCTTAGGGTAATATAGATTGTGTCACTACTACTACGTGTAGGACCCGAGGACTGTGCTATTGCACCTGGACCGTAGCCTGAATGGCAGATACCCACTACGCCATTAGGGTGAAAGATATCGCATGTCCAGTCTTACAAACAGACACTAGTATGATCGTGTAACATGAACATTTAATGTAGAACAACACGAAAACACAACCAACCGCAATCAAACCCGGAGAGCGAGAGCGTCCTTGACCCGGGAAACCGGGGTCACCAACAAACAGCCATAGCATAGACGTAAATCATAGTTGATCGTCTATTGGCGCTAGTTACATTGGTTTATTGATTACTAGATCACACTATTATATGTATTACAAATTGTATTACTCCACTTAGTAGAACCTGCTAACACCTTGATTAGTATTTAACATTGCTGTGAGTTGCAAGAGACAATTTCTTAAGAACCAGTTTTACAGGATTCCCCTTTTTATTTGGAAAGAGGGATGTAATATTATAGCAATTATTATGTCGGAGTGACACCCATAGGGGGAGTGACACCTTCGCTACCGGAAGTGCGGGTCCCCGGGATAAGCAATACAGGTATCTGTTTTGTCTACGCAGAAGTCTATGTCTGTCTTCGCATATAATGACTGAATAACATTACAAGTTTCACTTATGTTTAATTTCATATATAACAATTTAAAACGCTCTACATTCGAAACAATAAACAGGAAGGTCAACTGTGGGCCCGAGTAGGCCTTACATAGCAATCAACAGACAGCAGTGGGATTCCAGTGATGATCTGCTGTTCTACACATCACCCCATGTGTAGAACAACACTTCCTGTGTGTCGCCGTGCCAGCCATCAGGGAAATCAAACCTTCCCACTACATCCAAGTCCTCTAAAATTGACAAATGTCTGTATATTCACCCATTGCTTTTATCCACTTGTTTTTTGTCCTCATTTTGGATCACCTTTCATCACTTACTTTTGACTCTCACTGTTGACGTCACGCACCACACTAATCCCAGTTTAATTTCAGCTGCCCATCTGGTTTGTACCAACACAGTAACAGCAACTATTTAGCATGTATATGAAAAGAAAAGAGGTATACTCAATATTTACTTAAATTGCTGCTGCAATTAGATGTTTCTGTGTGTAATCGCCTGGATTACATGGATATGTAAACAATTAGATGTTTATGTGTGTAAATGCCTGGATTACATGGATATGTAAACAATTAGATGTTTCTGTGTGTAATCGCCTGGATTACATGGATATGTAAACAATTATATGTTTATGTGTGTAAATGCCTGGATTACATTGATATGTAAACAATTAGATGTTTATGTGTGTAAATGCCTGTATTACATGGATATGTAAACAATTAGATGTTTATGTGTGTAAATGCCTGGATTACATGGATATGTAAACAACAGTGTATCAATAGCAACAATCAAATTTGTAAGTTCTGTGGATTTTTTTACTCTTAACCCATTTTTTTCAAGCTTCATCATCTGAAAGGACCAAGTAAATCCTCAATCTTTGAACCCAAAATAAACATTGAACATGAATATTGCAGCCACAGGAACTAATTGACAAGACACACCTTTTCTCATGACATTTATTGCTACACTAACCAATGGCCTGACAATTTTTAGTTTTTATACATTTAGAATGTTATAATTTCTACAAGTTATTTGTAATTAATACTTAACATTACAAGAAAACATCAAGATGCTGAATACTTGCACGTGTAGTTCTTTACCACAGACATTGTGACTACAAAATCACTTCCACATTTTGGTGTTCACATTTTCATCAGACATGTTTCAATTTGAAATTACTGTTATTTAATTTTCACAAGTTCAGGCATTCATTTCAATCCAGCATTCTTGTTAATTCTTCTGCTACCCCAGCATGCTTTGTAGCCTTGATGACTTCTTCTTTGGTCGTGCTGTCCTGGCAAGAAAAATACAAGATTTATTAACCGAAATATCCAAAATACTTTGAATTTATAAACATGGTAGGACACTTTAAAGGTGCTTAATAAATTCAATTTTTTTGCTAGTCTCATTTCAAATTAAGTTTGCAAAATCCCCAACCTACCTAGTATCCACTACAACATGATAGCTCATTTGTGCAACTTTTGTATGTAGTTTCTGTGAAATCATCAGAAAAACAATTAAATTAGTTAATTCTTGTTCAAGCATTTACTGAAGTGAAAATCAAAATGCTGAAAAATCACGATTTTGTTCCTTGGTGAAATTTCGTAACTTTGTCATGTGATCGGCGAGAGGATGGAGATCACGCCCATGATCAGCATTGATCCACCCAGTGCTTACCATTTTGGATATCCACTATTTTGATCCTTACCAGATATAATGACTAAAGTCAATTCTTTCGATGATTTGAACAAAATAGGCATTTTTTTATTAAGTCAGTATTTGGACACCAATGAACCGGATTTGCAATAGGCTAAATCAGTTGAGGAAGCAGTTTTAAATAAAACTAAGCTACATTGATCACATTGAACTAGCATATAACACCCAGTGACGGACATCTGTAAGACTGCTAACAGAAATCTACAAGACCCACAAACAAACCCATTGCCTCCTTTGTGGCATATTTGGGAACACTCTAATGTGCCTCACTGATAATGCTGTCCGATGTATTGGACCAAGAACGAGGGAATACTGTATACGCTATCCAGTAGTTGAGAAGATCTAAACTATGTATACTGTTATACTAACTTAGTGATCACCATAAAATAAAACAGGCATTGTTTGCCAAGGTCTCAGTGTTAGATTATGAATTTTTTTTACAACAAATCGTCAAGATCAAGTTCGTCGTACCAAATGTTTCTGCAGCCTGGAGTGCCACCTGTGAAGAAGCTTCAACACTGATCTTTAGGCAGACTGACGTCGTTTTTGCAATGTTTGCTGGAAAGCCATGCAGCTCAACCTGGTGGACAAACCGTGAACTACTTGAGCAACATGCCACAGATAAAACTGTGGTTAGTGTAATAAATAATAAAAAGGTCATTTTCGTGTTACTGAAGTGAATTAAGCATGTGGATTTCACATATGACATTTGTATGTGAATCGCACCACAAAATTAATAAATTAGACATTTCAATGTTAAAATCAAGAAAATAAGCCGAGAATAAGTTAAAACATGTTAACAACATAATTTATAAAAGGTCCATGTAATTAAAAGTGTTGTCCATTAAACAGACTGAATGCATAGGGTGTTCCTAAATTATCTTTCCTGTTTTTGAATGCAAATAAAAAAATAGCAAATAGACATACATGCACGCAGTTTGCACTGTCTTGTGGCCAAACACAAGAATTTATTTTAATACAGTTTTCTTTTCTGGTAAGCTGAAAAGCGAAAAATGGCAACCGTGCAACAGAAAGCTCAATGCGTTGTGTTCATTTTTTGGGTTATTCTACTCACTGGATACATCTGAAAAGAAAACTGTGCAAATATAAACTCAGAGCTGGGCTACAAGATGGCACAAACTACAGGCTTCTATGTCTATTAGTTGTGTTTGTATTTACATTAAAAATTGGACAGATAATTTATGAACACCATTTATATTTTGTTGCGCTCTCTGTTGTCTTTTCATTTGTTGGACATCTCTGATGCTGTTGATTTTGTACATTTACTTACCACTCTGTGACAGTCTTACGGTCTACCTCAGTGCTGCCATCTGTCTGTAACAATCACCACAGTTGTCAATGCCAGTATGTCACATGACCAATGTTGATGCAGTCAACAATTATTAGTTGTCTTACAAGTTGGCAACATAAACATCACCTTTAAGAGAAATGATTATAAGTAGTCTGACAACTAAGGACTGGTCTCAAAACACTGATGCAAGTGAATTGTTTCTCACATATATAAAGTATTTTTTTTAAGTTTTCTTCAAATAACATATATTTACAAACTAATTTAGCCTATTACAATACAATAAAAGGCCCAACAACTGCTTAAAAATAATGTTTTTATCCTCAGTGAGTGACTAAATATCTGGCAAATTCCAGGTACTTTTACAGTCAGGCTCACCAAAATTCGGTGACAGTAAAGTATGTGTACACGCATTCCAGTGACATCACAGCTGTGTGTGTACATATTCCTGGTTTCTGCAGGTTTGTTATGAAGTGTTAAAGTCATACACGCAAAGCTGATGACTAACAAAGCTGTCATAATGGCACTGACCGTTGCCAAATTTAAAGTTTCTAGATTTTATTCTTCGAAAATACTGACAAATTCTGCGATCTGAGCTGCCAAATTTAGTCTGGCTGCTCAGCCATGTTGGAGCAGCCAAAGTCTGGCTGCTCAGCCATGTTGGAGCAGCCAAAGTCTGGCTGCTCAGCCATGTTGCAGCACCCAAAGTCTGGCTGCTCAGCCATGTTGCAGCAGCCAAAGTCTGGCTGCTCAGCCATGTTGCAGCAGCCAAAGTCTGGCTGCTCAGCCATGTTGCAGCAGCCAAAGCAGGACATTCTTAATCTAAACCGACATGCCTGACATTGTTTTTGAGCACTGCTAATGTGCTTTGTGTTTACTTCAAGCCGGTATATAATTCAGTTCTTGAGAACTTGTTATTTTGCAATAATAATTTGAAACTGTTCTTAATCAGAAAACATTGCAGTGATTACAGAAATAAAGACAATTACTGAATCAATCATCCGACAGCGCTGGAGAAGAAATCGAGCCAACTGCTGTATGACTCCTACAAGACACAAACACGTATACAGTTTTCATCTGTGTTGCGCATCAGATATAATAGGTGTGTTATTTAATCTAATTATCTCAAAGTGTTGCTGTCAGTTATTTAAGCCTACTGCTCAATCCTTACAATGAAAATAAACCTTATCATATCAATTTATATAAGAAATATTGTTCTAAATTATTGCATAACTTTTAAGAAAATGTAAAAAAAGCGTTCTTATACAGCGCGGTATCCAGTCCTTGGGACTGCTCAAAGCACTTTACACTTCACCCCCCCGGCAGACCTGTCCATTCCAATGCCCTTTTGACTTCTCTTGGAAACATTCAGCCATGCTGCAATTACTGCACGAAGACTGTTCATTCTGATATCGATCTCTGTCTGTAGCCAGGTACTCATTTATACAGCTGCAAAAATAACGTGGGATGAATGAAATTGGCAAAGCTTCGAAACGGCACAAGATAATTCGAACCCAGGTTCTCTCGATTGAGAACCCGACATTCTAACCGCTAGGCTACCATGCCCCACCAGTCTGTCTCTCTATTGAGAGCCTGACGTTCTAAACACTAGGCTACTGTGCCCCACCAGTCTGTCTCTCTATTGAGAGCCTGACGTTCTAACCACTAGGCTACCACGCCCCACCAGTCTGTCTCTCTATTGAGAGCCTGACGTTCTAAACGCTAGGCTACTGTGCCCCACCAGTCTGTCTCTCTATTGAGAGCCTGACGTTCTAACCGCTAGGCTACTGTGCCCCACTAGTCTGTCTCTCTATTGAGAGCCTGACGTTCTAACTGCTAGGCTACCACGCCCCACCAGTCTGTCTCTCTATTGAGAGCCTGACATTCTAACCGCTAGGCTACTGCACCCCACTAGTTTGTCTCTCTATTGAGAGCCTGACGTTCTAACCGCTAGGCTACTGCACCCCACCAGTCTGTCTCTCTATTGAGAGCCTGACGTTCTAACCGCTAGGCTACTGAAACCCATCAGTCTGTCTCTCTATTGAGAGCCTGACGTTCTAACCGCTAGGCATCTGCGCCCCACCAGTCTGTCTCTCTATTGAGAGCCTGACGTTCTAACCGCTAGGCTTCTGCGCCCCACCAGTCTGTCTCTCTATTGAGAGCCTGACTTTCTAACCGCTAGGCTACTGCACCCCACCAGTTTGTCTCTCTATTGAGAGCCTGACGTTCTAACCGCTAGGCTACTGCGCCCCACCAGTCTGTCTCTCTATTGAGAGCCTGACGTTCTAACCGCTAGGCTACTGCACCCCACCAGTATGTCTCTCTATTGAGAGCCTGACGTTCTAACCGCTAGGCTACTGCGCCCCAACAGTCTGTCTCTCTATTGAGAGCCTGACGTTCTAACCGCTAGGCTTCTGCGCCCCACCAGTCTGTCTCTCTATTGAGAGCCTGACGTTCTAACCGCTAGGCTTCTGCGCCCCACCAGTCTGTCACTCTATTGAGAGCTTGACGTTCTAACCGCTAGGCTACTGCACCCCACCAGCCTGTCTCTCTATTGAGAGCCTGACGTTCTAACCGCTAGGCTACTGCACCCCACCAGTCTGTCACTCTATTGAGAGCCTGACGTTCTAACCGCTAGGCTACTGCACCCCACCAGTCTGTCTCTCTATTGAGAGCCTGACGTTCTAACCGCTAGGCTACTGCGCCCCACCAGTCTGTCTCTCTATTGAGAGCCTGACGTTCTAACCGCTAGGCTACTGCGCCCCACCAGTCTGTCTCTCTATTGAGAGCCTGACGTTCTAACCGCTAGGCTACTGCGCCCCACCAGTCTGTCTCTCTACTGAGAGCCTGACGTTCTAACCGCTAGGCTACTGCGCCCCACCAGTCTGTCTCTATATTGAGAGCCTGACGTTCTAACCGCTAGGCTTCTGCGCCCCACCAGTCTGTCTCTCTATTGAGAGCCTGACGTTCTAACCACTAGGCCACTGCGCCCCACCAGTCTGTCTCTCTATTGAGAGCCTGACGTTCTAACCGCTAGGCTTCTGCGCCCCACCAGTCTCTCTCTCTATTGAGAGCCTGATGTTCTAACCGCTAGGCTACTGCGCCCCACTAGTCTGTCTTTCAATTGAGAGCCTGACGTTCTAAACGCTAGGCTACTGTGCCCCACCAGTCTGTCTCTCTATTGAGAGCCTGACGTTCTAACCGCTAGGCTACTGTGTCCCACTAGTCTGTCTCTCTATTGAGAGCCTGACGTTCTAGCTGCTAGGCTACCACGCCCCACCAGTCTGTCTCTCTATTGAGAGCCTGACATTCTAACCGCTAGGCTACTGCACCCCACTAGTTTGTCTCTCTATTGAGAGCCTGACGTTCTAACCGCTAGGCTACTGCACCCCACCAGTCTGTCTCTCTATTGAGAGCCTGACGTTCTAACCGCTAGGCTACTGCACCCCATCAGTCTGTCTTTCTATTGAGAGCCTGACGTTCTAACCGCTAGGCTACTGCGCCCCACCAGTCTGTCTCTCTATTGAGAGCCTGACGTTCTAACCGCTAGGCTACTGCACCCCACCAGTATGTCTCTCTATTGAGAGCCTGACGTTCTAACCGCTAGGCTTCTGCGCCCCACCAGTCTGTCTCTCTATTGAGAGCCTGACGTTCTAACCGCTAGGCTACTGCGCCCCACCAGTCTGTCTCTCTATTGAGAGCCTGACGTTCTAACCGCTAGGCTTCTGCGCCCCACCAGTCTGTCTCTCTATTGAGAGCCTGATGTTCTAACCGCTAGGCTACTGCGCCCCACTAGTCTGTCTTTCAATTGAGAGCCTGACGTTCTAACCGATAGGCTACTGCGCCCCACTAGTCTGTCTCTCTATTGAGAGCCTGACGTTCTAACCGCTAGGCTACTGTGCCCCACCAGTCTGTCTCTCTATTGAGAGCCTGACGTTCTAACCGCTAGGCTACTGCGCCCCACCAGTCTGTCTCTCTATTGAGAACCTGATGTTCTAACCGCTAGGCTACTGTGCCCCACCAGTCTGTCTCTCTATTGAGAGCCTGATGTTCTAACCGCTAGGCTACTGCGCCCCACCTGTCTGTCTCTCTATTGAGAGCCTGATGTTCTAACCGCTAGGCTACATCGCCCCACTAGTCTGTCTCTCTATTGAGAGCCTGACGTTCTAACCGCTAGGCTACTGCGCCCCACTAGTCTGTCTTTCAATTGAGAGCCTGACGTTCTAACCGCTAGGCTATTGTGCCCCACTAGTCTGTCTCTTTATTGAGAGCCTGACGTTCTAACCGCTAGGCTACCGTGCCCCACCAGTCTGTCTTTCAATTGAGAGCCTGACGTTCTAACCGATAGGCTACTGCGCCCCACTAGTTTGTCTCTCTATTGAGAGCCCGATGTTCTAACCGCTTAGCTACCGCGCCCCCACTAATCTGTCTCTCTATTGAGAGCCTGACGTTCTAACCGCTAGGCTACCGCGCCCCACTAGTCTGTCTCTCTATTGAGAGCCTGACGTTCTAACCGCTAGGCTACTGTGCCCCACTAGTCTGTCTCTCTATTGAGAGCCTGACGTTCTAACCGCTAGGCTACCGCGCCCCACTAGTCTCTCTATCGCAAAATTCTGTGAACAATTTACATAGCAGAGCTAACACTGAATGTTGTCTTGTCAACCGACAGTTTCTATGATTAATATTCTACATAATATGAACTGGCAAGTTTGTAAATAATTGTGTGTAATTTCAATTAGCTAAAAATGTGCATATTCCTAGTGTTAGTTCTACAACTCCAAAGTTGTTATCCACATCCACAGTGAAATGGTATATCATGTTCTTTCCTCAATGTTTCCCTTATCCCTTATCTTTAAAAACAGAATTGTACTGTTTAATTAACTGTACTTGTTGAAAAGATCAACATTAAACTAGATTTACTTTGAGAAAAAGACCAGCAAGTATGTCAAATCATGATTCTTAGGACAATAAAACTTAATGTTCCCATCATGATCCTTAGTATAACATTATCCTTAGGACAATAAAACATAATGTTCCCCTCATGGTCTTTAGTGTAAATAATCCTTAGGACAATAAAACAATGTTCCCCTCGTGGTCTTTAGTGTAACATGATCCTTAGGACAATAAAACATAATGATCGTCTCATCGTCCTTAGTGTAACATGATCCTTAGGACAACTAAACATAATGATCCCATCATGATCTTTAGTGTAACATGATCCTTCGGACAATAAAACACGTTCCCATCATAATCTAAGGGTAGGTCAAACGAAGTGGGTATGATTAGGACAATTCTAGTTTCAAGAAGAGAAACAAATCACACGACTGGCTGAGAAAAGGGACAACAGAAAACAGAGGTCTACAAATCCTGCACCTTCTCAGCCCACTGCCTTCACCTGCAGCAAGTGTGACAGAGACTGTCATGTCAGAGTGGGGCTCTTGTGTCACACCAGGTGATGTACAACAGAGTTGACCACCACTGTCTTCACCTTCAGCAAGTGTGACAGAGACTGTCATGTCAGAGTGGGACTCTTGTGTCACACCAGGTGATGTACAACTCAGAGTTGACCACCACTGTCTTCACCTTCAGCAAGTGTGACAGAGACTGTCATGTCAGAGTGGGGGTCTTGTGTCACACCAGGCGATGCACAACAGAGTTGACCACCACTGTCTTCACCTTCAGCAAGTGTGACAGAGACTGTCATGTCAGAGTGTGGCTCTTGTGTCACACCAGGTGATGTACAACAGAGTTGACCGCCACTGTCTTCACCTGCAGCAAGTGTGACAGAGACTGTCATGTCAGAGTGGGGCTTTTGTGTCACACCAGGCGATGCACAACAGAGTTGACCACCACTGTCTTCACCTGCAGCAAGTGTAACAGAGACTGTCATGTCAGAGTGGGGCTCTTGTGTCACACCAGGTGATGTACAACAGAGTTAACCGCCACTGTCTTCACCTGCAGCAAGTGTGACAGAGACTGTCATGTCAGAGTGGGGCTTTTGTGTCACACCAGGCGATGTACAACAGAGTTGACCACCACTGTCTTCACCTTCAGCAAGTGTGACAGAGACTGTCATGTCAGAGTGGGACTCTTGTGTCACACGAGGTGATGTACAACACAGAGTTGACCACCTCTGTCTTCACCTGCAGCAAGTGTGACAGAGGACTGTCATGTCAGAGTGGGGCTCTTGTGTCACACCAGGTGATGTACAACAGAGTTGACCACCACTGTCTTCACCTGCAGCAAGTGTGACAGAGACTGTCATGTCAGAGTGGGGCTTTTGTGTCACACCATGTGATGTACAACAGAGTTGACCACCACTGTCTTCACCTTCAGCAAGTGTGACAGAGACTGTCATGTCAGAGTGGGAATCTTATGTCACACCAGGTGATGTACAACACAGAGTTGACCACCACTGTCTTCACCTGCAGCAAGTGTGACAGAGGCTGTCATGTCAGAGTGGGGCTCGTGTCACACCAGGTGATGCACAACAGAGTTGACCACCACGGCACAAACCATTGTCTTGCAAGAATAACAAGTAACGTGAAACTATTCAGAATTATCCAAACATGGGTCAGGTTTTTGACTACACCACAATTGGGTATTAAAAAGTATGTATATAGAAAAAAAAATAGGTCTATAGCCAAACTATTTTGGAAAACTCAACTTCAATATTGTTTATTGCAGTCAGACATCTGTGAATGTGGCTTCAGGATGGTTTTAGTTTGTGGCTGCTCGATTAGTGGAAGGAAACAGTGTGATATGTCTGTTACCCAATTGAGGCAAAGTCTAAACCATGACCCACATACATTATATAAGACAGGATTAAAAAGGCAAATGTCAATGTAAAGAATTCAGTAACCTTGACTCGTTTGCTGCGTGACGACGCTGTACGAATGTCTTCCACTTGGTGTAGATGTCAGAGATGTCAAATACAGGCGACCCAACAAGTGTAGTCTTCCTCCTGAAAGTCACAGTAACATGACTGTAATGTTATGTAACCATTACTGTCCACTGTTACATGGTATTAATCTAGCAATACATTACATAATGCATTATAAATCTTGCAATGGATAAAATGGCTGCTCTCCTCTTTATTTCTGAAGTCTGGGGTGAGGCTGGCACTGATGCCTCTTTATCCCTGAGAACTGGGGTGAGGCTGGCACTGATACCCCTTTATCCCTGAAGTCCGGGGTGAGGCTGGCACTGATACCTCTTTATCCCTGAGGTTTGGGGTGAGGCTTGCATTGATACCTCTTTATCCCTGAGGTCCAGGGTGAGGCTCACACTGATACGGGTTGTCAAATTTTTTCCCCTTCTACTTCGTTATTGATCCTATTTCACTGCTGTCTCCACCCCCCCTCGACTCCACTCCCCCCATTCCTCACTTTCCACTCCCCTCATACCCCAGCCAATTCTCTCTTCACGCAGTCCTCCCATTTCAGTCTCGATCTTCCTCTTCTCCTTCTACCCTCCACTCTAAGTTCATTTGCTCTCTCCATCAACCGATCCCCTTCCATTCTGTCCAGCCCACTTTAGCCGGCTCCTCACCAGCTTCCACCTGACTCTCTCACACCAACCTCCTCCCTCAGCTCCTCCATTCTTCCCTTGTCTACTCTCTCTCACACCAACCTCCTCCCTCAGCTCCTCCATTCTTCCCTTGTCTACTCTCTCTCACACCAACCTCCTCCCTCAGCTCCTCCATTCTTCCCTTGTCTACTCTCTCCCCCACCAACCTCCTCCCTCAGCTCCTCCATTCTTCCCTTGTCTACTCTCTCCCCCACCAACCTCCTCCCTCAGCTCCTCCATTCTTCCCTTGTCTACTCTCTCTCACACCAACCTCCTCCCTCAGCTCCTCCATTCTTCCCTTGTCTACTCTCTCTCACACCAACCTCCTCCCTCAGCTCCTCCATTCTTCCCTTGTCTACTCTCTCCCCCACCAACCTCCTCCCTCAGCTCCTCCATTCTTCCCTTGTCTACTCTCTCCCCCACCAACCTCCTCCCTCAGCTCCTCCATTCTTCCCTTGTCTACTCTCTCTCACACCAACCTCCTCCCTCAGCTCCTCCATTCTTCCCTTGTCTACTCTCTCCCCCACCAACCTCCTCCCTCAGCTCCTCCATTCTTCCCTTGTCTACTCTCTCCCCCACCAACCTCCTCCCTCAGCTCCTCCATTCTTCCCTTGTCTACTCTCTCCCCCACCAACCTCCTCCCTCAGCTCCTCCATTCTTCCCTTGTCTACTCTCTCCCCCACCAACCTCCTCCCTCAGCTCCTCCATTCTTCCCTTGTCTACTCTCTCTCACACCAACCTCCTCCCTCAGCTCCTCCATTCTTCCCTTGTCTACTCTCTCTCACACCAACCTCCTCCCTCAGCTCCTCCATTCTTCCCTTGTCTACTCTCTCCCCCACCAACCTCCTCCCTCAGCTCCTCCATTCTTCCCTTGTCTACTCTCTCCCCCACCAACCTCCTCCCTCAGCTCCTCCATTCTTCCCTTGTCTACTCTCTCTCACACCAACCTCCTCCCTCAGCTCCTCCATTCTTCCCTTGTCTACTCTCTCCCCCACCAACCTCCTCCCTCAGCTCCTCCATTCTTCCCTTGTCTACTCTCTCCCCCACCAACCTCCTCCCTCAGCTCCTCCATTCTTCCCTTGTCTACTCTCTCTCCCACCAACCTCCTCCCTCAGCTCCTCCATTCTTCCCTTGTCTATTCTCTTCACTCATCCTGTTTGCGTTGACCACAAATTAACAAATCTTATTAATTGACTGTGTATATTATTTCACGAATACGGTGACAATGGCCGACTTATCATCAATAATTGGCCACCCGGTATCAATCAAGTTTGAGTCGCATAGACTAAGGTACATCAAAAACCAGAAACAAATTATTGATCTGATGTTTGAATAATTTTTTGTATTTCAAAGCAGACATAACAAATCCCATCTTTAAGACTGATTTACAAAATATCTTTGAAACACATAATTAATAGTTGTACACTACATAGGAATGAAGAGTACGAACCGTCTCAAAATGAAGAACATGCAGCAGTTCTTTTAATTGGCTGTTTATTGACATTTTCTGAAAACAAGGCACGCTTAGGTCAATTCAATGTGAGAAACATTTAATAAGGTATACATACATACATGTTTGCATGCTAGCATGCAGACATTTAGTCCATGGAGTAAGTTTTTTTTAACATTGCTATAATTCTGGAATGACAATGATTTTATACCTAAACAACATTTGTACTGAACTGAGGACAGTGATTTTATGACACCGAACTGAGGACAGTGTGGAGACTGAACTGAGGACAGTGATGGCACTGAACAGAGGACAGTGATGATGCTGAACTGAGGATAGTGATGATACTGAATTGAGGATAGTGGGAATCTGAACTGAGGACAGTGATGATAGTGAACTGAGGAAAATGATGAGACTGAACTTAGGACGGTAGTGAGACTGAACTGAGGACAATGATGAGACTGATCTAAGGACAGTGATGAGACTGAACATCGGCGACGAGAGTCAGAATTACCGCATCATCAGTATTGGAGCGGCGACGGCCAAGAGCAATAACTACTTTCTGACGAACGGAAAAAGGTATGGGTGGATGCCAACATCAATTTTGAATTTGAAGGTCATTTTCAAGGTAGCAATTGTCAAAATTGGTATTTTGGGATTTTTATGCATTTAGACCATTGTCACTAGATCTATCCGGCCAAACTATCTGTATTATCTTGTAGGGGTACCCAGCTTCTGTAACTATCATATACGCTTTCATATTACACATAAATGTATTACATAAATAACACAAAAGTAAATTTTTTACGAAACATAGTTTGTTTAATTTGAATTATTGTTCAACACTTTTTTCATCACTCTGATGTGACAGTGCAGCTTCCGTATACGTGTCTGCCTGCAGCCATATATTTACCTGGTGGTTGGCGCGTGCAGTATTAAGTTTCAGGGCATCTCTGGTTGAGGGTAACATCTCCAGACACATTTTGGCCTTGTCAAATAGTTGCACCCTGGCATGGTCGACGGTTTCTCGGGTGTGCCATGTAGATGATACATAGACTGTTCAATCAGTGCGATTTCTAAATCACGACCAATTCTCTTGACAAGGAGTGGTTAGTTCTGGAAAGTTTTCACGCTCGACTTCTTTCTATGGTCACTAAAGGTGAGGATGTATCACAACCCGTTATTGCATGGAAGCTGAGTAGGTTGTCCTGACAGGGTATGTAAGTGTCCCATATGCTGCATGTATTGGGTAACATTTCCACTGTTTTGTCGCTCCAGAGATCATCCACATTTCAGCTGTTTTTGTGGGTATGCAGTGCACCATAAGCGGCATGACACATGTGCCCCTGCATATGGCCAGACTCGTATCCTCCGTTAGCGGCCTCACACGAATGGAGAATGAGTCTGGTGTCAGTCTCTTCGTGGTTTCCTCGAAGCCTGACATTGTCATCGCATCTGTAGAAACAGAACCGCCTCATGTTACCAGCTCGTATAGTTCTGTTTTCCCTTTTCCCTTTTTCATGATGACATCCGATAAAAACCGGGCAAGATCGGCCTTGTTCGCATCCAAAGCAATGAATTGGCTCCAAACAAGTGGAAGTGGGACATGTTGTCCATAGATGAGCTTGCGAATTGGCTTCTCCTTGCCCTGCCTTGATTGAGTCCTCCACAATGTAGCGATCAAATGCCACATCAACTCTTGTTGTATGCGCTCCAAGGTGACGTGTCACATTTTGCATGAACATATCAGCGTAATCGCCAAACATCTGCACACATGAGGATATCCAAGAGTTTGGATGAGTCCATGACCATCAATCGCGCACACATGTATTTATGTCCGCTTTTGGAACTTCCTAGGGTTTGTGAAGTCCAGCCATCAAAATGCTGATCAGCACTGCCTTTGGTGTCGAATTCACCTAACCTCCATGCTGGGCCAGCGAAAGCGGGATTGTAAACAGCTCTTCCTTAAAAATATTCACCATTTACACTGCCCGACCCGCAGTGACAGCATCGAGCAATCATTGCTGTAGCTTTCTGTCAGCTCTCACAGTTTTCTGTACATACTATTTGGTTGAAACATTTGGTTGTACATATCACCAAGGGTTTTCGAGCGATACTTCCTCAATGCTTCGCAAAACACTACATTTTCCTTAATATTTCGCTATGCTTCACATAGGTAATAACGAACTCTCTTCACCTGTTAGGAGCTTACTGACGACGTCACTTGGTGCAGTGTATTTGGTTGTCAATGATACCAGAGGTATGTCGTTATTCACTGGTTGTGGTTGTGGTCCACCTTCAGCCAATGCAGTGTGTTCTCTGAACACGTCAAACCTTGTCAGTTATGTGACACACTTCTTCACGTCATCAGGATCACGAATCATCCGGGATGGAAGGCTAGAGCGGGTGAAAGTGGTCTCTTCCTCGTCATGGTCCAAGTTGAAGATATGTCTTGTGTTTTGTGAGTTTCATAATAGTTCTGACTCTGTGACGCCAAATTTGTATCTAGCTTGATCGTTCTTTGTAATGCCGATGAGGCCATTCTGCGTCTTGCATGTTCTATTCAACCACTCAGTTGCCTGATCAGGGGGAACTTGGTTGAAGCGCCTTTTGGTTCAATTCACAACAAAGTTTCCACCAGTGAACTCTGGGTGAACCTCTGGCGCTTTCTTCTCGAGAAGTGTCATGTCTGCAAGATAGTCATGTCCATATAGGGTATAGTATGTGTGGTAGTAGACTGTGAACCCACACAGCATTGCAGCAAAGGCTTCTACGTGAAGAGTCCAGTTGCTATCCCTCTCACCCGTGCTGAAGTCCACCAGTATATCTACCGTTTCTATGTACGTTAACCACATCCTGAAATTTGTATTGCTTCTTGCCAAACTCCCCCACGAGACCTTGAACATTCTCTTTTATCAGAACATCTGACTGCCGGCCCACTGCATTGTAGAGCTCCGTTCGCTAATTGTCACCTCTCTTCTTGAACAACTTAGTCACAGTTTTGAATTCCACCAACAATTTTCAGCTAGTCACGATTCAAACATTGGTCATTTGATGCGCCACAAAGTTTCGTAAGTCAATTGGTGTTCCTCACGGCACGTAGAAGGTTTGTCATCTAGCATGGTCTCTGTGCTGTTGGCTGCATGCACATCGACTTCTTTCCACCGATCAAACAGTCCAGCAGTTTTCTTGTGTTGGTCGCTAACTTTCAGGAAATGGAAATAGGTGTGACGTCCTCCCAAGCGAAATTTGACATTCTCAAGCTAGGGATTCGCCCTTGCCCCTGCTGTACAGTTGCTGGTCAGCTGTAATGATGGTATGCTTCCCATGTCGTTTGGGGCCTGGATATTGGGCAGTATCCTTGTTGTTGCTACAAGGAGGGGTCAACGATATTAATGTCTTTGTTGAGTGCTCCTCAAACAGGAACTGACCGATCCTCTCCATCGTGACACCACCCAAGCCAACTCTTTGACACTTCATCATTAATGTTGCTGAACCACTCTAGCTCAATATTCTTGTCATCAATAAACGAAGGTGACATGATCAAGCCTGTGACACTCTTGTATAGCGTCATCTTGTCGAAATCGCATTGACCTTGCTGTGGAGCCCGGACATTGCTGCCTTACCATCATATGTGTGCAGTGGAAGTTCTTTCCATCCAGGGAAGCTTCCAATACGTCTACGTTGTCACAGGAACAGTGGATCATCTGCTCTTTGGCGGCTTTTTACCGATGTTTTCGCTGGAGTGCACACACTTAGCATGTTTGTTTTGCGACATGCGTTTCCCACTCTATGCATAACACCGCTATTGGGGTACAGTCAAACAAAACTAACTTGAAAGTTATTCAAAATTGCTGTATACACCCAGAGACAGATTTTAGGTGTCACTATTATCTGTATGACTATATATAACAAAATACAATTTCACCGTTGCAATTTCCGCTACAGTCCTGTTTGAAATTGCTACTCCATCACCCCGCCCCCGGGCGATTTCGAAATAAAATGTACGAATCATCCACATGGACATAAGAGCACGCCTACACAATTTTATCCCCAGATATTGGGCGTGCAAACAACTTTGGTGTACTCGGTAGACACATTTCGATAACACTTTTGTGTGTAATTATTCATGTGTAAATTCAAAGTTCAACACTTGGTAACGCAGATAGTACATCCGCAAATATGTTGTGCTTTACTATGCGCCACCCATACTATTAGTTGCGTTAGCAGTTAAGATGCTATCGTGTCACAATTCATGACGGTGAGTCACGAATGCGTGGTTGATAATCGTCGGAGGCGGTGCTAAAATTAAAGTGACCCAGTGTAGCCCGTGGCTGTTTTGGTGACATTAGTACGATATGTGTTGGTGAATCACGAACGACATATATATTTCCAGACTGTACAGACAGGTAGTGTGACGCCAAATGTGTCCTTCAAGATAAAGAGATTTACAAAGTGTGTTAATTCTCCAGAGAATGTTGTACACTTTAAGTGGTTCATGTGTATATTGATTGTTACAACCCGGAAACGTGGCCAAACAAGCAGACGCTTTGGTTGATGATTTGATATGTGGTTTCAATGCACTGACGACGACGTCAAATATGGTCCAGAAATGTTTGTTACTTTGTCTGATTCCAATATATAGCATATATTCGATATGACATTAAAATATTTCTTCAAGTCACCTTGCTGGTTAAAAACATTGTATAGACTTGTTCCTATCATAAAGACGAGAATTATCGGTGTTTGCTGTAACAATTCGAACCTTCTCATACAAAGATTGTACCGGCTTCAATTACAATACCGTTGACTCTTCAAGTCAGTATGAAACTACGAACGTAAAAATTGTTTTAAGCAATATTATATCACAGATTGAACCACATAAGGGCAGTGTGCACTGTTGGGAAATACTCCTGAACTAATTGACAGAAACTCTCATTTTGGTTTACTGGATTTATTTTATTTTTGCATTTTCTACAGTGGTAAACATTCCGTGTCGGACAATTATGTGAATTGACGTTAATAACAATAATAATCAATGTTTGGCTGAATCAACCATACCTGATAAGAGCATCTTGTATGTAAATCTATGATTTAGACAGACAGCAGAAGTTCTTCCACTCGTTATTATCGATTTTCGTCAATATTCTTGGGCTAGGCATTGTTGTGATATATTCATACCATCCAAATTACGATTATTAATTACCAATATATGTGCAATATTAATTATATCGGGAACATACTTCCAGGCTGTTGTTCATCTCAGCAACATATAATACACAATTTCAATTAGAAAGATACATTCAAAATAGTTTGCCAATACATACATTATGTGATATTGAAATGTGCATGGAATGCTTTAAATTATAGTTATTTGTGTAAGTCACTGAATTATATTTTAGTGTGTTAGACATGTGTATCACCAGATGTGTTAGACATGTGTATCACCAGATGTGTTAGACATGTGTATCACCAGATGTTAGACATGTGTATCACCAGATGTTAGACATGTGTATCACCAGATGTGTTAGACATGTGTATCACCAGATGTTAGACATGTGTATCACCAGATGTTAGACATGTGTATCACCACATGTTAGACATGTGTATCACCAGATGCGATGTACAGCAGTTAACAAATAACATCATTAGCATAATCATGTTAAGTAATATTCTGTTAGCATGCACATTCATGTAGCTTAACATCAAAGCAATAGTAACTTGTGCTGAAATGAATAATGTCAATGTATTGTGATAATTCACCTTTGTTATGTTACACGAATACAAGTGCAATATATAGTTAACTGTTGAAATAACACTCCCCACACACGGCTCATCATTGGATCAATGATTTTCCATATCACATACTTCGGTGCTCGAATAACAACAGATTATCTCATTCGGCTACGAAGTACGTTATTTAAACAACTATTGGGCGAATTTTCATTTCTGTCGAAATTAGTTCGCCACCTGCACCGTGTGACTTGGGGAGATTCGCGTTCAATAACAAAACGTTGCATGTATATCCACCAGACCTGGGTATGTCGTCGTACCAGAAACCGTTATGTTGAAAACCACATTTTGTGTCATCGCCTTTGTCACGGGTGAAAAACTTGGAGTTGCTCGGAACACCAAAGTAATAGCCGCTGTAGGAGTACGCATATCCATTAACGTTGCTGTCCCCTTGACTTCCCGTACTCTTGATCATATACTGCTCATTCTCCCCGCCGATGTAAAAGTCATTCCATTCATCATAGAACAACTTCCCCGCCTTACTCCGCATTTCAATGCGAATTGAATATTTCATGTATGGCTGATTCGTGATTCGATATAACTTCTCCAGGCCGAGCCAGAACTCTCCGTTCAGGTCACCGAAACCGTTCTTGTATTCGTCCCAAGTTCGATTAAACGACATATCGAATGGCACTGTACGACGTTGGATGACTATGTACTGGTCAATGGAGCAGTAGACCGGAAACGGCGGCATGGTCAGTTCCATGAGCATGTGCGTGCCATTGATGATTCGTATAGACATATATAATTTTGGGCATAAACATTTATCATAGGGCCAAACATGAAAAAGGCAATTGACGGAAGAGCGCCGAGGGTTTTTATTCAGAGCAGAAAGGATGAGTAGTTATTTGTTATTTTTCTCCATTACTCCATCATTGTTACTGCCACCATATCGCATGTTTCTTAACTCGATATGCATAGAATATATCTTTTATAATTAACAAGACTCTCGAATACCGTGTACCAACGGTTCATAGTATTCGATAGTTTTGTTAATCAAAAAAAGCGTTTAGAGACATTGTGGTCTGTATGATGTAACATAGGGTCCATTTTGCCTTTCGTTTTTGCAAACTTTATCTACCGTTAAAAATTACATGCACATACCCATACAAACGTTAATATGGTCGAACCGTGACGCTTCAAAAATTTCAACGGTATTTGAATCAAAATTATAATTTTCTCTGATTTTATTTACATTTGTTATTTTTTACTTCTACCTCACGAACTCAAAATGCAAACCTGCAAAACATATTCAACTATTGATTAGATTATCGATATTAAGTACTATGTGAACTACCATATATACGTAATGAAGATACTGTGACGAAACATTATAAAGTAAATGATGTTTATACCAAAATAAAAAAGGAAATAAAAACCAGTGGTTGTCAATAAAATCATCTACCTCACAAATCCACCAAGAATAACCACAATTGCAAAAGTTATGAAGGTTAATGACAGATGCTTCACCATGAATTCGCACTTGTGGTTAAGTATCTTCATAAAAGAATGATACAATTCTGCAGATGGAGAATTAATTGCATGATTTCTGCCTCACGAATTGTCTAACTCACGTATCCCAAGTATTTGAATACGTGTCCACCCTCACCGTGATAGTACACTGGAAGGACCACGAATGAAATACCTAGTGTTTGTGGGACTTATATAGAAACATAACCATTATATTGCAACGACATATTAATTTCTACAGATGGCGATACAACAAAATGCAAAATACACTACATTTCGGATTCACCCGGCAGCCATCATTGTAATAAAACCACAGGAATGAGATTGTATTAAATGCCTCCTACATCTACTCGGATCATAGGCCTTGAAAATGCAGGAAACACCAACAACAATGTTTAAACAATTTGCTGGGCAGTAGAACCAACAACTGTTAAACGCTGCCTCCATCCTGAAAAGGCCAAACTAATTTTATGAGTATGTATTAATCCTTAAATTACGATAATAAAAATAAAATTCCTGTCAGTGTTTCTTCATTTGGCTGTTAATTGCTGTTCACAGCATGTAAGTGAATATATAGGAGGAGATATACAATCTAACCAAACCCTTAATACCATGCACTATCGGAATCACTCGTCCGAACCAATCGCTGTTCCCCTCCCCTTATCTTGACGGTGTTCTGTCACCCTGTCAGCTGCTCGAGTCTCTGTAGCAACTCGAACAATAGTCAGGGAAAGCCTTTGCACCATTAGATCTGGTTGACGTTTGTATTTTGTAACTATTATGCATTTTCTTCTGCCTGACTATTCACATTTTAAATTTATCACTGGAAATAAAAAATATTGGATATGACAAAAAATACACTGCCACAATGTCTTATATTTACTGATGCAATTGATTGGTCGCGATATTTGTATGCACTGCTTGCTTTTTATTCGTGGTATTCGAAAGATTGTCCTCAATTAAAGGTAAAATGTAAAATCATTAGTATAACCATCTCGGTCCCATACACATATGAACCAATTGTTAAAACCAAATCTCCTAGGAGTTCTGATAATATAAATATGTTGTATATCAGTCTTATTCCTGAAATTACGATTACATATCCATTGCATTCATTGGTAATAGTATTGCTTGGATTCGTGACGAAGAAGTGAAAACAAATCATAACGTACATCGACAAACCACCAAGTGTTCATGAGAGCCAACACACACACACACACACACACACACACACACACACACACACACACACACACACACACACACACACACACACACACACACACACACACACACACACACACACACACACACACACACACACACACACACACACACACACACACACACACACACACACACACACACACACACACACACACACACACACACACACACACACACACACACACACACACACACACACACACACACACACAGGAGGACCGCTTTATAAATAGCAGCGTTCGTACCTTAATAGTCGTGCGGAAGAAACGTATTTCCTTCCTCGGCATAGGCGACATTTTTCGGCTCCTGGATATGGAAATGGTCGTGCGTGTCACTATGTGTACGAATGAATTGTTCTTATCAATATTGTGACAAGGAAGTCTACATATAGATTACCACTTTATACAAAACTACATATAAACATTTGTGATAAGGGCTAGAAGCAGAATTTATAGATAGCCGTACCTGCTCTGCAAATGTAACTTTCTAGCCCGCTTATTACGTAATTGAAAATATCGTCCAACAAAGGTTTGAATAATGCATGCATACAATATAATAAAACAAAATATGTCGTTAACCCGTTCAAGTTAACAAAGAAACACGCACAGACAACATGCAACATTTGTCATGGTACTACTAGCTGTGACCAACACGACCAGGTACCCGTCCAGTCAAGCTAACACGAGAAATATGTTTATTTTTTCCTGCCAGGAGAAGTAGTATGGCTAATTTAAATGTTGGCCTAGAGCAAGGGTTTGGAAGTAACTTGCGATTGAAAGAAAGGTCAAGACATGACAAACCATTTAAAAAGAAAAGCGAATGACGTACTCTCATTTGTTCGGGATATATTGATGTAACAAACAAAAAGTAAATGGATTGCACAGGGCAAAGACATCGTAGCCTAAGTTAACAGAAATGTCAAAAAAGCACATAGGCACCACTAGAGATGTTGAATAGTGGGACCAAGACGTTATGGAAAAAACTAATAAATTAATAAATGACAGATGTTAGAATTTCACCCAGGGCGACTCTGGGTGTAATAAATGTCTTGGAAAAAAAGCCTGTTTGTAAATAGTGTATAGGGCACTTGCCCTAGGTCTATCTTATTTTAAATTCTGTTAACCCAGAGAACGCAAAGCCAAAAGGCAAACAGGAAGTAGCTGGGATGCCCCATTTGGAACATATGATATAATAACAAAGTAAAGATTAGGGCCACATAATCAAGTTGTAAATAATTATATTAATGCAATATTATAAAAAAAATCAGTAGGTAAGCATATAGTATATTGCAGTTTCCGTTGTTTTAATATCTCTTTTATGTGCTTCAACGTCACTTTTTAGAGCTGACATCTCTGCTGAATATTTACTTTTCAGTGCCGCAATTTTATCTGCCAGGTCTACATTCTGTGTATAATTTTTCAGTGGAATCTTAGGAATGAACGACATTGCAACATTATTTTCTCACGTTATATTCTTATGCACTGTAATAGTATGTCTTATGTACTAACCGAATGTAGATGGTAGACGATTATGTGTATGAGCGCGTCAGCAAAATGTCGCGTAAAACAAAAGATAAAAGTTACAATGTTCGAGGACACAAATCAACGTTGTAAATCTGAAGCAACAATCCCACGTTTCTATGCCAATTTCACATTTTCATCTCAGCACTTATTGTCACCTCCACCCCCCCCCCCCGCTAATGAATGGATCCAACCGGTCAAACTTGGAATGGATCGTTCTCCAATTCCAACTACCACGAAATATCAGGCGTCAAATAATAACATTATTATAATATTTCATATCCCCGATATTTTCCTCCCTCCCACTACGTACTTCTTCATCATATTGATGTGGAATAGTCCATGATTATATCCTATCTTTACTCGATAATCGTTTATCCCCACCTTTATCTACAATGTCATATGGGCCCTTCCACTGTATTAGCAATTTATTGGAGTCCGTTGTAAGTATAATTATGGCCTTATCTCATATCTCTAAGGAACACACCTTGGCTTTTCGATCGAAATGAGCGTTATACCTGTCCCGATAATTTCTCCGATGCTCTCCAGCAGGGTTTCCCTTAGTGACATCGGCCGATACGAAGCACTTTCTTAACGAAACTCCCCCTGTTGTTTCCGTAGGAAATCCTCAGCGGACACACTCGTGCCGATGATGTTGGGCACTGTCAGCGGTTTGCAGGGTATCTCCCGGCGCTTCTGTTGAGCTCGGGCTTCTGCAGCGCATCCGGTTACCTTGCGCGTCGGCTACGACGACGTCTGAAGCGTTTGATTATACCTGTGGAAGGTTTTCTCGGTCAAAGCAACAAGGAGGATGGAGACCCTCAATATTCCCAATGACTAAGTCATATACTGATGTAGATAAACTCAACGCTTTTGTTTTCACAAAACAACGGGCTGTTGGGACCTCAGTGGTCGATTGGTCCATCAACATCAAAACCCTGGTTTTCCCGATTAACTGACTCTCGGTGACTAGACTGCGCCTTGCTACCACCCCGTTACATCCACTATCTCGTAACACCTTAACTGGGAATTCGCTCACATATCCATCCATCACTGTAAGTTGCAATTTTCATCGTGGCGTACACACGCACTGGCGATGACAGGGATGTTACACCCACGATGTAACGTGGCTTCACCTTTTACCACTGAGCAAGGGTGGCTAGGAAGATATTTCCCTAGGACAGCCGCTATTTCCCGCTACGGGCCTTACTTTCGACTGCGGGAATTTCTACTAACCAGCCCTACCGTATAATTCCGCGCTGTGTGCCCAAGCCGGATACAAAGGAAACAGGTTCTCGGGGTTGGAGTGGGGCGAGGAGAAAATTAGGGAGTCGGATACTTCCGGCCCTCAAACTTACCATTCATGGTGCCGGAACGGGGTTAGATCGAAATCGATATCTAGGAATCTCCCTCTTTCCAAAAGAGGAATGGGCATCAGTGAAGGTCTTTATCAACTCTAACATTTTCCCTTTCCTTCAGGTTTGTGTTCCCTCAGGAAGATAGATAACTCTCGGGGACACATAACCAAAGATTTTTCTTTGATCACAAGTTCTTTTAATCCCTCAAATGTTCACCAATCTATGATAATACGATACACTGGGTTAAATAATGATCCATACGGACAAAGAGTTGTAATATAGTTTCGTTAGAATTTATTGTGAACGCATAAACTTCTTTCGAAAACGTCCTTCCGTTAAACTGTACCACTGTAACAGGGACTGCTTCAACAGGGTGTAATCACTCGCAACATATACCGGAGAACGGTAATAAACTTCCAAGGCATGACCCATTAACAAAATGCCTAGAAAACCTGTATGATTGTTTTCTTCCCAGCCCTGATTCTCGGCATAGCGTTCAAAACACTGAAAATATGCATAAATAGAATCAGTGTTTTCATTAAAGCAGGGCAGTGGAGGATTGCGGATCACCTTGGGATTCCATCGCCCTCACTTACCGACCCCCTGTTGCCTGCTGTTGCCTCCTTGTGGATCATTGCCATTTCCCTCTCGTGAACCATTTCCATATCACGTTCTCGCTGGCGAATCTCAGCCTGCCTCGCCATCTCGATATCTTTGAATTTGGCTTGGAGTTTCACCTTTTCCAATTCCACCTTCGACTGGGCACGAGCAGCATGAAGTTCAGCGGCTCGGCGTTCTGCTTCCTCCTTCACTTGTGCACGTTCGGCCCGGGCTGCCTCCTGTTCCTCCCGAACAAAAGCCCGAAGTTCAGGAGACCCAACTGCCCGCCTAATAATTACCAAACGGGTAACAAATAAATGTAAAAGAAGTGCGAGCTACGCTCCAGCACTCCTCTTAATATTTTACAAGATTAAATCAGAAAATATCTCTAAGATTTCTGGTAAAGAACAACACACGGTAATAACATGGGACTTCTATGCGCCTAACTCCTAACTGGCACATACAGCAATGTTACCCATATCTTACATCATCACAACCTAACCTTCCAAGTTATACAGTTTCCACCCACCTCAATTTCAGCGATTTATTCACGGTCCCTGACTTCTGAAGTACACAAGTCTACCGGCTCTAGCGGGTGGAAATACATAATTCAATTTAGAGAGAGAAAACACTCAAGGCCAAAACAACACATCTGGGCAGAAACGACAGGAAGCATGTAAATTATCCTACACCACAGCCTTATGGAATAGATGCAGGTTTTCTCTCAAGCAACAGAAACGCGCTCGTACTTTACTGCGTCAAGCCACAGCCAATGTCAAAGTCAGTTCGTTGTAGCCACTTCACTGGAGCCACTAGCGAATCACAGCGTTGAGCATACAAGTTATATTATAATCCGTGGAAGAGCCCCTAATTATGTCACGGATGGGCGGGGTTTCCGATCACTAGTTTGGCTCGGGTCTATCTGGGATGCCCCATTTCTATGATTCAACGCCCGTGAATGGTGGTTGCACAAGTGAACAAGACAAAAAAGACAAGTGAACTTTAATTTCACGATAGTTACCAAGTAATATACAAGGGTCTATGCAATATAATCTTCCGATCCTCTGGCAATCGCACCGGGGTTAATCACCCCGTGTAATCACAGAAGCTTCTGCTAACATCTAACTCTAACATACACAAAAACCTTTCCAACATAAACTCCCGCAGGAAGATCTACCACATTGACGTGTAGGCTTATCTCACAAGACTAATCCTACAATCGCCTCCTTGTGCCTACAGCTACATAATTGATTCCAAGGCATCTAATGCCTCAGAATATCCAAATTACACCTGAGGCAGATAAATGCCTAAACAACCTCACAGTCGAGTCTGCATTCTCACAAACCGTTCAATAGGCCTGCTCTTTGTGTGGCGACGTGTCCCCATTACTGCCCGTCTTTACATGGGAAACGGACATGATTTCCCGATTGTAGTGAACGGAGGGTTGTCGTCGTTTTACGTCGCACTTCGGCAGCCGAATAGCGTACCGTCTGCCTCGGCCAGGGCGCCGTCTGCCGTCGAAGAGCGTACCGTCTGCCTCGCCCAGAGCGAAGTACGCCGTCGAAGAGCGTACCGTCTGCCTCGCCCAGCGCGCCGTCCGCCGTCGAAGAGCGTACCGTCTGCCTCGCCCAGAGCGAAGTACGCCGTCGAAGAGCGTACCGTCTGCCTCGCCCAGAGCGAAGTACGCCGTCGAAGAGCGTACCGTCTGCCTCGCCCAGATCGCCGTCCGATGTCGAAGAGCGTACCGTCTGCCTCGCCCAGATCGCCGTCCGATGTCGAAGAGCGTACCGTCTGCCTCGCCCAGATCGCCGTCCGATGTCGAAGAGCGTACCGTCTGCCTCGCCCAGATCGCCGTCCGATGTCGAAGAGCGTACCGTCTGCCTCGCCCAGATCGCCGTCTGCCGTCGAAGAGCGTACCGTCTGCCTCGCCCAGATCGAAGTACGCCGTCGAAGAGCGTACCGTCTGCTTCACGAGTGAAGACGCAATGGTCGGGCGTCATTGTACTCCTTTCATTCTACGTTGCGCCTCTCGGTCGAATGTTCGATCACTACTTTTCTTACGTTCCCCTTCTCCTTGTAAACTTTAGTGGAGGATATACAATTATGCCGACATACGCAGTCTTGCTTTCCACGTGGCTGACTCACACATGCCCTTTACTTTACATCCGGGCGCCAACGCTGGGTTACACGACCCTTCTGTGTCTCTACTTCACCGTGATCTGCTCGTCGAGATGATCATACGTGTATCCAGTCTCATTTTAAACACCTTGTTTCTGAGACAACACTTGACACTAATTCACCAATCAACGTCTCCTAATCTAGTCCACTAAGAAACCACTCCTTAAATATTAGGGAAAAAAACCCTAAAACGCCCCTAAATCGGGTAATACTCCGGTATTTGCCTACTAAAGTATGCATTATTATCTAAGATAAACAAACCCACGCCGCTCTGTGACAGCAGATAGAGAATAAATATATCGTTATTATAACATCCCAAACAGCAGCAGCCTCGACACTTTCTGTTTACTGATTCGCAGCGTCCAGCAAGCATATGAGAACCAGAACAGTCACCCGCGGCAAAAGGTTTATCCGTCGGTGATTGGCTCAAACATACATGTACGTACGTGTATATGGTCACGACACACTTGCACATGAACACGCTACGTTAAACATATTATATAAGTTATGAAATATGATATAACTAGTTGGGCGGATAACATTGAATAGGGATACAAATATTGTACATAAACCGTTGTGCTTGGCCAGCGCCCGCTCTCTCGAGTCAACAAACAATGATGCCAGTGTCTGGTCGACATTTTCATGATTGAGCTTGTCGCGCCCCGTATGGCAGAGCTGCGCGACTTTGCCGCTGACTGTACGTCACTCATACATTGTCAAGCCCCCATCTCAAATTCATAAGTAAGGTATATCGAAGACGTATGTGTATATACATGCGTGTTGTATCTATAGGTTTACTAAGGCAACCGGAAAAACACATTACTTCCAATTATATTTCCTGTTTGCATGTGAGTTGAGATTTTTCTGCAGAAAGAGTCATCTTAATATAATCCACCGTGAATATGTTTGTAAGTTTGTATGCTATGCTACTCATCCTAGATGTTTGTATGCTATGCTACTCCTCCTAGACGCTTTGCGTTTCGGGCGCCAAACTTTCAGGGTTTCATCTGTGCCCCACGGCCGGGTTGTCTCAGTTTTAGTTGTTCGACATTCACCCCGCTGTTATCCTTTCTACGAACAAACGAATTACTCTGTGTAGTTATTATGTACAACTGCCCACAACGCTACGCAGACAATTACGTACGATTATTGACAACGTCGAGCGTTTTTTCTTCGATTGTCCAACGTTCCCTCCAGGCGTCATTATCCGGAATAATGCTAAGCATACGTTTGTGAACGTCGAATGGATATCATCACGGCTAACCAATGTGTAATTAGGGAATAAATACATTGTTTGTTAATGCCTCGAACCCTCGTAATGTTATCTGGCAGCATGTTCATGCATGTGAGTACGTGTATCTATGTGTGCGTGCGTACGCGTGCGTGCTATTTTGCGTGCGTTCGAATGTTTGCTTGCTGGCTTGAATGTGTTTGTTTGTGTGTGTGTGTGTGTGTGTGTGCGTGCGTGCGTGCGTGCGTGCGTGCGTGCGTGCGTGCGTGCGTGCGTGCGTGCGTGCGTGCGTGCGTGCGTGCGTGCGTGCGTGCGTGTGTGTGTTTTTTTTATTCGTGCGTGCGTGCGTGCGTGTACGTGTGTGTGTAGAGCCAATATCGGCCGTACAAAACAGTACTTCAAAATAATATTCAATAGTGTTTGCTGGATGTATCTTTTGGTTGTATGAAAGTTGGTATATGGAAGCGTTTTTACGGCAAAGTGGGCCTCTTACTTCGTTGAAGTACATCAATGCATCTCTGTTTGCAAGTAACGGCGACAGTTCGCTCGATCGCCAACTAACAATGACTTCATTCAATACCCAGGGCCAAATATTGTCACGACCATGATTCAGCACGAAGTGAAACTCTTAGGGCGATTAACTGCATACATACAGCAGCGATTGGAAGTCTCGGCCACAGTTCGTTCGCTCACCAAGAAACAATGCCATAATTAATATTACCCTGAGTCATACATTATCACGACCATGGTTCAGCACGCAACCACGTATGAGATTATGAGAACTACACGATACCAGTGTATTTGAGTCTTTTTCAGGATACAGTTGGGTAAACTCGAAAATTGCAGCGCTGTGCATGGATTGAATGTATCATTTTAAGCTGACAACTAAACTCACGTATACTTTACCCTTTACAAAATCACGTGTGCTACCTGGTGGGGAAAGGAGGCGACGCCGGCCCGTCGGCAGATCAGTTATTCAGATACAGTGCAGAGAGAGGCCCGTGAAAGCCAGCTGAAAACTCGGTTTGTGGCCCTGAAAGGGGTGGGGCGGGGAATATTGTTGACGTTTGTTGGGTTCTTGGGGAAAACAAATATTATAATTATTTAATTTTTAAAGTCTGGGTAAATGCCAAGCAAGTAAAGTGTCGGTCATTTGATGAGAAAAACTTAAAAAAATAAAGTCGTGATCAATGTATGTGTGTGTATGGAATGTTCTAATGTATGTATGTATGTATGTATGTATGTATGTATGTATGTATGTATGTATGTATGTATGTATGTATGTATGTATGTATGTATGTATGTATGTATGTATGTATGTATGTATGTATTTGTACACGTACGTACGTATGTATGTGTGTGTGTGTGTGTGTGCGTGCGTGCGTGCGTGCGTGCGTGGGTGCGTGCGTGCGTGCGTGCGTGTGTGTGTGTGTGTGTGTGTGTGTGTGAGTGTATGTGTGTGTGTATGCGCGCTTCTAAAACAGGTCCGAAATATACTTCCCTGATGCACAAAATATAAAGCATGTGCCAAATACATGGCAAATGTACCAAGAACGTGAATAACGTAATATATACGAAATGTAAGCTGCAAGAGGATTCGAACCCCGGTTCCCACGCCTAACAATCCGACGTTCAAACCACTTTGCCTTAGGTCGTGTTGGTCGTGGGAGTATAGCGTGACAGCCAGAACAGTTGTATGCCTGAACGGAGCGCGTTGAGAAATACCACAGATGTCGCCGTCAGTAGGGACGAGGGTGCAATATGCGCCGCGACAATGCCGGTGTTTAACCCAATCTTTCTCATATTCCAAGTGGCATGTACGTGAAAGGTTAGCGACATTTATTAATCGAATAAACAGTGACGCATTTGAAAATAAATGGCGTTGAAAATTATCGTGCCGAGGTGATGACTCCACCATAACGTATATTTTATTAATCTACAACAGTACCAAGACGGGTAAACTTCTTCACTGGTCATGTTTCGCATGATTGCCTTTTCAGATATTTATCAATATCGTGTCTCAATCGAAGACAAATTAACACATGTTTTATATTTGGTTGTGCATTTGATGACATATGTCTTCCAATAAAATGTTACTATAATGGACAGTATTTCATGCATGTGATTTTGTCATGCATCACTGTATTGTTGAACTGTCCCTGTTAGTGGATGTACTTGTTCTGCATCATGGTCATCTCTCGTGCGATTGCGTGTGACGTCTTGTCTGTACGCCTACAGCTGGCTTCCTGTTCCATGTAGGAATTCTTCGCATCACAAACTGTAAATACTATGTTTATTGTGTTGCATCGTCTAATCAACAAACTGGGTTTGTGCCGATGACTAGGGGAATTCCGGATTGCACTTTGACCATGTCACGATCACATGCTAATAGTAGAACTTCTTAGCACATGGATTGTTCAGATTGTGATACAAGCACCAAATTTGGCACACATGTGCAATGATAGGTTCTAAGAAAACTGAGTGGTGGACCCAGCGAAATTTGCAATTTTGAGGGGGCGTAGCACCATATTAAAACTGGCCGCAATGAAATTCTGAAATACACTTCTTTGGGCGTATCTTCACTTCTAATTAAATATTATTAATGAAATGAAGATGCTAGCCTATGGTTTTGGGAAACGAACAATCGATTAAGATAAAAGTTAATGTGATTGGATAATGATCTCATTTGCATATACGCGAAATAGCACCCATGTTGTATGAAATATAACAATTGAAAGTGATCAGGTGAATTTGCCTATTATATTCGACGATATCTACATACTTAATATTCTAGTAACTGAAGTAATATCGCTTAAGCTAATAAGCGGCCATTTTTTAAGGGTTCAGAGGAAATGCAACGGCCAGCATTTGAACTCCGTTGCGTTGTGTAACTGAAGGTATATGACCGAACCCATATAATAAATACCTTATCGAAGGATAATGGTTTTTCTGCACTCGTTATTTAGAATGGGCGAGCCAAAGGAGTCAGACAGAAGTGAGAAAACGATACAATACCAAGTCGAGGGTTTGTTTGAAGCATGAAGGACACGTAACTACATGATCATTTATCAACATTATTTAACCTGAACTGCACGATAACTTAACATGAAAAACAAATCGCAGTACATGTTGTAAGGCTACTACTCTCGATAATGCAATGGTAATTGTTTCCATTATGACTTACTTGCAGGTTACGTTGTGCAGTTGTATAAGTCAAGCCACTAATGGAATGTAACTATCACCATCGAATGTAGCTGTCACCAATGATTGTAGCTGTCACCATTGGTTTTAATTGTAGATCACAGCTTTAGAAGTTTAGCAGTGGTGTTGTGATAATCCACCAGACTTACACCATTATTTCTAAAAAGGTGGTGATAGTGATTGGCGATGCATAGGCACTAACAAGTGACCCTTCAACGAATCTCTCCGATGGGACATAGTGCATTATTTGTCAGATGGATAAAAAAGAACAATCTGCCAGATGTCCAGCGAATTCCACTAGGTCATGCGTTTCTGGTTACGAGACATTTGTTTCCAATTTATTGGAATTTGAAAGGTTTGATGAAATTCCACTGGGTGTAGATCCCAAACGTCTTGATGACGGCGAATATACCCAACAGACATTAGAAAACCTCAGGGCATGATGGCACAACATCTGCGCAACAGATTGGATTTGACACAAGACCGAATAGCACAAGGCTTAGGATGGTGCCAGGCCTAAATGCACATACAGAGGGAAACATGTATTGCTGATGTTTCAGAAAGACTTTGGGGAGGGATGAGGAATGCGTGCAACCAAAGCTTTGAGATGAAATACAGGTTAAGTGGCTCGTTTGCAGGGAAATGCCAAGATGATGCAATTCAAGACAAATTAAAGGCATTAGTTAATATAATATGATTTTAGAAAGACCAAATATTAAAGATCAAAATGAGAACGACAACAAAATCAGCTGGGTTAACAATTGCTCAACTGATAATATTCAATAGTGCCAAACAAAAGAAAAGAATAGGTGGGGTGGTTCGACATATAAATAAAGAAACACCATTTCCAATATACGATAACCTTGCTATCCACGCACAGACACGGAGTAGGGAACTCATTGAAAATCTGCATTCGTATAGCGTGTGCTTAGGATGCAACATACTCCTAATTATATAAACTGAACTGGCCAATGTGGCCAGCAATGATTCTACCACGATCAAAACGTGGTGTGTCCTCCACACCTCAAGTCAGGGCTCTTCACGACGGGGGCAATGGATAACATCGACCACAACACAAGCGCTACTGGGTAGATCATCGAAAGACAGTTTCCATGGGACGGCCATATCTCTGACGCAACGGCCAACGATGTATGGTCATGGAGTGGAGAGAGGGTTCACAGCCACTGCTTACATTCCGCGAATGGTGCAAAAAACAGTCAGAAGCTCACCCACATTTCCTGTACGAGAGAATGACAAGTTCATTCGAGCTCCTGGTCATAGAGTTTGTGAGATATATGAGAGAAGGCAACTTAAAGCTGTATGTAGAGACACTCGGAAAGATGGCCCCGTGTTTCTTTGCCATGGGTCGTACTACTAGAAGTGAATGCCATTCCATATCAGAGACATGATCCGGCTGAATGACACACATCCAAGTGTTTACCGCAAGTTCGCACAAGGTCCCTTCACTGCATGAAACACATGACACACCTTCTCATCAATGGCACTGGTTTAAATCCACGAACAGCTGAATTAGGTCATAAAGGGAACGTGGAATTGAATGGAAGGGCCGTGGGATTGACGGATAAACCAGTTGCGCTACTTAGGTGGATGGTTGCAGGACCTGAAATAGCAAGACTAGTAAATGAGTTCGATTAACACAATGGCAAACATGATGGAAAACACGAACACGAACGAACAGTCGGCAGCTGTGCAAGCAGAGTTCAAGAAAGATGTGTGTGAGCTGACTGTAGTACGTCGCATGGGCAACCCATTCTTTCACGACGATGAAGATCTTTTCACCCTTGAGACAAATCTAATGATAGACAGCTCAGTAGTTCAGACCCTGAAAACAGCAGCAACGATTGGTCAAACGTAATATGACGAATTTGTGCAGGAGAGACTTGTCTTGTGTGTGAAACTGCTGACAGACAATATAACTAAGAACATCCTTTCAACACTTGAGTTAGCACTAGATAAGGTCCATAGCAAAAGTCAGCATCAGGTGGCCTCACTGAAGACGAACTGTGCTTTGTTCTCTCGATTGTATATGTCTTGCCATTCAAGCAGCGGAAATCACGCAGCGGAGGTATTCGCCCATAAACACCATGCCTGCCCCCCCCTCATTCTCAAAAACTGCGACACTGCACAAAGCAAGATTTTGTGTGATACCTACAATCAACAACACCAGACCAAGTACTTCCTGATTGTGACTCGGATGTGGATGCTGAAGTTTTGTTCTGCCATCCTACACATGCTACCATCTAAAGGTGTCAGGACCAACTCCAATGACTATGCAGTGTACCTACGCCTGCCCTACATCCGACGATATTTGCAGAATGTCAATAGGTTGGATGTAGTGTGAGACCGCTATACCAAGAACAGCATCACGCAAATCACTCGATAAAGTAGGGGAACTAGGCAACGTAGACGAGTTATGTCAACAACACCACTTCCTAGAAAATGACAGTCATTCCTCCTGGTTGGTTCCAACAAGGAAGAGCTGTTCAACTTTCTGATATATTATATCTGAAAGGAAATACCACCTGGTGGGAAAGAGCTGGTGTCAACCTGTGACACACGTGTGAAATGAAAGCGGGTCAATAAGGACACAACCAAACTAGGGCTATGCAACCACGAGGAGGCGGACACTAGGATTATGATATATTCCTAGCTGTGGATCGCCTTTGGTAGAGGGAAGACATTCCGGTACATAGGGACTCACAACATTGCATCAAATCTTGGGCGGTGCAAGGCAGCAGTTCTCCCGCTATTCCACAGCTTGACTAGGTGTGACACTGTTTCACCTTTCACGGGACAGGGAAAGACACCGTGCTAGGATGCGTGGAAAATGTTCGAACCACAGACATAAAACGTGTGGACTGGAGACTGTGAATGAAGCCAGGAAACATATGTTCGCACAGGGCTCAAGATTCCTAGGAAACATCCGTCCGACGGAGTAATCGCTGCTGGAACATTGCAAGCGAGATGCGTATAAAGGTGGACGCATATGGGGTCAAACACTCTCGCTCAATCCAAAACTTTCTAGTCTGCTGGAATGGGGATGGAAGCTAACGTAACGTGGATGGTATCCATACTGGACAATACTGCCAGAGGCATGAAGGGCTTGCCATGTGCTCATTCGCTGTGGGTGTACCAAAGCAGGTAGGGGTATCTGCCAATGCAAGAGGAACGAACTCAGCTGCACCGAGCTGTGTGTGTGCCAAGGAGGCTGCGCGCAATAAAGAACCCACTGACACTGAGTGAAATGTGTGACTGATAAATGGGAGTTCTTAAATAATATAACAGAATTAGTGATGCAACAATTTGATCGAGACAATTTAGTTTAGACGAGACTGTGCACACGTGTTTTTGTTTAACTGAATACATGTCAACTGTCATTATACAATGTTGTGAGCTTAACAGTAGCTACACAAACGGCGAACCATTGTCATATCAATAGTACACTGTAATGTGATAATGTTTTTTTTAAAGAAAGAATGATGATCACAAGTCTTGCATTCAAAGCCACTCAAACATGTTAATTATAAGTGGACATATTATTAGCTTTCGCTTATTGAAGATCAATGTTAGATTACAATGAACATACAGTAAAACAAAAGTTGTATTCTACAATCTACATCACAAAAAAGATTGTTCATGCAGATGCATAGGTCAATGCTAATTGTTCTATTTAATAAAAAATGGGTGCTATTTTGTATATGTGCAAATCAGACAATCATGCAATCACATTAACGTTTATCTTAATCGATTCCTCATATGTCAAAACCGTTGTCTGGCATTATAAATCGCAAAATATTTAATAAGATGTGAAGATACGCCCAAAGAAATGTATTTCTGAATTCCATTGCTGTCATTTTGAATATGGTGCCACGCCCCTACAAAGGCAAATTTCGGTGGGATCCACTTCTCATTTGTCTTAGAACATGTCATAGCACACGTGTGCCAGATTCGGTGCTTGTATCACAATCTGAATAATCGACTTGTTTTTGTGTGCGAAGAAGCTACTGTAACGACTTGCAGCGAATAGTTGTGCATAGATCATTATGCGATGGGACAATAACAAGAATGCAAATTATTGCAAGTTGGACGATAACAGGAAGCGAGTTAGCCAGAAATCAAATTTCTGGCTAACTCGTTTCGTCTGGGTATCGATGATTACTGCGTGCCGTCTTCTGATCCTCCGCACATTTATCGCCGGGACCGTTATCTGTCGTAAAAAGAAACATATTCCCAACCGGACTGGACGAGCCGGAACTGCTTGCCTATTTCACCGGTTGTGACTACATCAGCACAGTGTGTACGCAAACATGGACGTTCGGAGAACCATTAGTTGAGAACAAAATAAGTTATTCCGCGCAAATGCAAATAAGAGTCGCGTGATATTACTAACCCGCCCATTCTACCTTGCTAAGCGCACAGCTGTCACAATTGGGGACCACCCCTCGCCCCCCTCAAATACGCCGACCCGCAGATACCAATGAATGGATGGGTAAACATATGGTCCCTCTGTACACCGCGAGACGCGCAAGTGCATAGAGTTCCTCGCTTCTGCAGAACTATGACATGTAATGTTACGTCAAGAGAACGCAATACAGTGAAGAATTTAACAGTTCAGTGATCGGGAGAAGTCAAACACTGTTGTATGCGAACTGTATACTGCAGACATCGAATGAGTTTTCTATACAGTCACGTGTGAACTGGTTGATTCGAAAACGCGACCATCATACATACATATCTGGCATAGGTCCGCCACTATTCAGAGTTGCCCGGGGACACCTCCGTGGTATCGGAAATACACACCAGAAAACGAAAGTCTTCATAGTCATCAGCTTCACCTTCAATCCTTGACCGGGAGGAGGGGTGTCATTTCCACAGTGTTTGCCAGCTTGGTCTGTCTTCTGCTCTGCGTAATTGAGTCGGTAAGCTTTATTTGGTATATTATTGTGTATTATCCAGTTTATCATGTCTTGCTTCAATTGTTTCTCAAATTACTGTTCAGAAATAATACACAAGAAAACGAGTTCTTCCTGATATCCAATCTATACTGATCCTTTACTAATGTTGCTTCATGTCCTCTAGTTCTATTATCTTTCTTGAGTGAGAACAATATTTCTATCAATATTTTCATACCAATTTAATATCTTATCAACTTCAATTGTATCTCCTCTTAACCTCCTTTTAAACCACATTATTTTAGGAGTCCTTCATAAATAAGGTCTCTCGGGTCTGAAATTGTTTTAGTTGCCCTCCTCTGTATTCGTTCAAGCCAATACAAATAAGCTTTATACAAATAAATAATTATTTTCCTTGTATTTCTCCTAATCAACCCAACACTTTGATTACCCTTTGAAGCTGCAATACCACACTGCTCTGAAACTTTCATATCAGCGCTTACTGATACTCTTAAGTCCTTTTCTTTTACAGTAGTACCTGTATCTCTCATTTTATTGTTTACATCCAAGTTCCCGTGTCCTGTCCCAGAATTTGCCATTTTTTCAAACCATTTATTTAATTTGTCTAGATGTAAATGTTGTTTATCGCCATCATTGTTAACCTTTCTAAACACTTTTGTGTCATCTGCAAATCTCAGTACGTTGCTTGTCATATTATAGACAAAAGTGAACCGGTGCGGTCGGGCAACCAACCTGTCCACGGTGTCCGATGTCGGCTCATGTATCTTTTGTTCACTGTTTTCAGCCCGCGCACGTTCCATGTTGCACGGAAAATTGGTGGGACTGATGCCGTCTTTTCAAAATCAGTCCACTCAGAGGGCCGCTGTGATATAGTTTCCTGAAATGTGTACACGACCCAACATGAACCATACTGATGATCCAGTTGCCATCATGTTGGCGACTGCTTTTCAGTTGGCAACTCAAATGTAGTCGTAAAGTTATATTCTCCACTAACAGTTGGAAACAACTTTTGTGGACATCTGACATCTAATAAATTGGTCGGCCAACGGTCGGCCCATGGGTAGTTGCCAACTATTTATCTGCAGGTGGCGCATTCATCACCTCTGCTAAAATGGCTCGATAAAACACACTTTATTTGACAGTATCTGATGTGTTTGTCTTAGTTATTTTAACTGGCTATGAATGTCGTACGTTTTCACTGGGGTGTACTGTTTTCCAGCTGCACTCTTTCCATTTCGTCTGGTGGATCGGGTGTAGATGCGACTTATCATGGATGTTGCGCAATATAGAGGGATATACAGCCCCAACAAGAGGTCGTCACTGCGCAAACCAACTCCATCATTATGCTGATTCAATTAATTTATTATGCTCAATGTGAAGATTCGTTTGATTAATTTATATATTAAAATAATGTTATATAACATCCTGCCCTGCATAAGTTTAATCTACAATAAAAACATTACGAGTGACTGTCGTTGGATGTCAATATTGCTTGGGTATCTAAAGCTCGTGCTAAGCACTCCTGTGAATATTGCGATGGCCTTCATCAAATTACAAAGAGGCACTTATTGTAGCTACAACTGAAATTAGACAATCTAAAAGAAGCTATGAGTAAACAATTACATGTAACATAACAAAGTACGAGACAAGGTGGGACCACTAGAAGACAGTGCTGGAAATATAATATAACAAGGTTTTTTAATGGCGGAAGACCTAAGTGGATACTTGAGTTCAGTGTTTACCAGAGAGGATATTAGTTCATTACCAGTTGCAGATGCTAAATTTCAGGAAACTAAATCGGGCTACATATGGCAGTTAATTGTAACTCCAGAAATGGTAGCAAAGAAAATAAAGGCGATGAAGGACAATAACTCACCTGGAGTGAGTGAAATACCGCCAACATTATTAATGGAAAATGTAAAACAAACTAGTATATAATCTGCAAGAGTGTTCAACGTTTCATTAAAAAAAGGAGTGGTTCCTTCTAAAGACCATTTGGTGGATTTCATTGTTAGGCATAAATCATTAAATCGGTATCAACATGGATTCCTAAAAGAGAGGTCATGCTTAACAAATATGTTAGGTTTTTTGGAAGAAATCACTAAGTGGATAGACGAGGGATCACCAGTACATATTATATACTTAGATTTTCAGAAGGCTTTTGACAAAGTGCCACATCAAAGATTACTATTTAAATTAATAGCCCATAGTATCGGGGATGCCATAATCGACTGGATAGAACAAAGGTTGTCTAAGAGAAGACAGTGTTTTGTAGTAGATGTTGAGGTTTCAAACTGGAAATCAGTTTTGCGTGTGGTACCACAAGGATCAGAATTAGGACCTTTATTATTCTTAATATATATATATATATATATATATATATATATATATATATATATATATGTATGTATATATATATATATATATATATATATATATATATATATATATATACGTATATATATATATATATATATATATATGTATATATAATGAGGGTGATCATTATTACGATTATGAGGACGAAGACAATAACACATTCAGCCTCATCATCCTACTCCTCCTCATCGTCATCATCAACCTCATGTTCACCCTTATAACGGCTAACCATGCTGACACCCACCTTGTGGGTGTCAGCATGTTAATTTCTCCTAACTTGTTTGATATGGCCCCTTAATTTGTTCAAATGATGATCAGTTATTAAGCATTTTTAATGTTCCCTTAAATAATTGTTTCAGATGATCCCTTAATTGAGTGTATATTACCTCTTTCATGTGTTGAGGTGACTCTTTTTATTGACCCCCCCTTCTTCCTCACCACTCTGTCTGACTCGTCCTATTGTTTGCCAACATGTAGTTACTGCCGTGCGTTACCTGGGAGGTTATATGAATGGCATTCCATATGTCCTCCCAGAAAACATGCGGCTCACTCGTTCTGAGATTCCTATGTTAATAATACGTTTGTGAACGTCGAGTGGGTGTCAGCATGACTAGCCATTATAAGGGTGAACATGAGGATGATGATGACGATGAGGAAAAGGATGATGAGGTTGAAGGTTTCATTGTCTTCGTCCTCATCATCGTAATAATGATCACCCTCATTGTCATCATCTTCGTCATCATCATCATCATCATCATCATCATCACTAAGACCGCTTAATTATCTTAATCTTCTTCCTCTCATCATCATAACCATTTATCACCCTCATCATCACCATCGTTATCAACATTATCATTATCATCATCATCACTATCACCGTCATCATATTAAATATCATCATCATCATCGTCATAATCATCATCATCATCATTATCATCGCCACTAAGATCTCCCCTTAATTGTCATCGTCATCATAATCGTTTATTACCCTCATCATCACCTTCTACATCATCATTATTAACATCATTATCACCATCATATTCACCATCATCATCATCAGCAGCATAATGATTATCTTCATAATTTGTATTGCTGGTAGATTTATTACATTACCGGTCGATTTATTACATTACAGGTCGATTATTATATTACCGGTCGATTTACTACATTAACGGTCGATTATTACATTACTGGTTGTAAGAGGTGATCAAGCTGCAGTATGATCGCATGCGACGGCTTCGCGTTCTCGCTGCAATACGACGGCAGCGCCTCGTGTAACGCCGGCTTTACAGTTTACTGCGCTGCGCAGCTTGACGCAACGGTGGTCATATTTCGGATACGATCTACATAAAAAAAATAGTACGCGGGCCTTGACCACCCTTTCCCTCTTTAGTACGCTCTGTACGAATAGTTAAATGTTGACGTGTGTGTGCGTGCGTGCGTGCGTGCGCGCGTGCGTGCGTGCGTGCGCGCGCGCGCGCGCGCGTGTGTGTGTGTGTGTGTGTGTGTGTGTGTGTGTGTGTGTGTGTGTGTGTGTGTGTGTGTGTGTGTGTGTGTGTGTGTGTGTGTGTGTGTGTTTGTGTAATTCACTGTCGGCTACCGAACCTAATCGAAAATAAATATATAAACAATTTTCGACCCAGAATGAGAACTCTATGAAACTATCTACTGTGTATATACACAGTAGGTTCAAAGTGTTTTTCACTTCACCCCTGGCAGATCTGTTCATTCCAACTCCAACCCGACATCTCTGGGATAAGAACACATGCAGCATATAAAGAAAGAGAGGTAATTAACTAAGCTGACTTCAGAACTGAGATACTTTAATTATGAGAAAAATATAGTTACACTGTACTCATACAACATATATTAATCAATCATTCCATCAATCAATCAACCAATTAGTTCAGTGAGTATCGATCTTGCCGAATAACAACAACAGAAACAACAATATGATTGCGTAATGTGTTTTAATAAGATTAACAATTTACACAGTGTTGACGATGCAAATTATAAACACACTTAATAAAGTAACACCAACCAACATTGGTAACACCCAGAATAAGATTACATTGACCACCTTCGTCAACGCTGATAATAATACACCAACCGGCATTACTAATACTCCTGATAAGATTACACCAACCTCCATTGTTAACACTCCTGATAAAATTGCACACACCACCACTGTCAATATTCATGTTATGATTAAATCAACGGATATTGTGAACATTTCTGATACGATTATATCCACCTACATCGCTAACACTTCTGATAACATTACACCCCCACCACTGGTTTCTGAGCTAATTGCTGCTACACTGCATTTCTTAATAATAGTATGATACATCCATCATGCTGTGCATTATTCGCATATCGACGTTAGTCGTTAATCATTTGTGTTACACTTCTATTGGCCGAATCTTGATTTCCGTGTATGCAACGCTACCACTGATGCCTGTCCATGACGGTACATTGCGGTTGAGGAGTACATAGTTGTAGCTTGTACTTGTCGGTTGAGGAGTACATAGTTGTAGCTTGTACTTGTCGGTTGAGGAGTACATAGTTGTAGCTTGTACTTGTCGGGTGAGGAGTACATAGTTGTAGCTTGTACTTGTCGGTTGATGAGTACATAGTTGTAGCTTGTACTTGTCGGTTGAGGAGTACATAGTTGTAGCTTGTACTTGTCGGTTGAGGAGTACATAGTTGTAGCTTGTACTTGTCGGTTGAGGAGTACATAGTTGTAGCTTGTACTTGTCGGTTGAGGAGTACATAGTTGTAGCTTGTACTTGTCGGTTGAGGAGTACATAGTTGTAGCTTGTACTTGTCGGTTGAGGAGTACATAGTTGTAGCTTGTACTTGTCGGTTGAGGAGTACATAGTTGTAGCTTGTACTTGTCGGTTGAGGAGTACATAGTTGTAGCTTGTACTTGTCGGTTGAGGAGTACATAGTTGTAGCTTGTACTTGTCGGTTGAGGAGTACATAGTTGTAGCTTGTACTTGTCGGTTGAGGAGTACATAGTTGTAGCTTGTACTTGTCTGTTGAAGAGTACATAGTTGTAGCTTGTACTTGTCGGGTGATACCAGAATCCGTTGTACGTAGCACCGAGTTTGCGGCTTGTATCCTTATCACGTGTGAAAAATGTATGTCCTTTGTAAATGTAATAAGACACGGTTTTAGCAGTAGCAGTTCCAATGTTCGCTATCTTATAACGTTCTTTCTCATCTCCAATGTAAAAATCGTTATATTCCAAATAATGCAATACTCCAGATGTGAGTTTCATCTCCAACCGAATTGAATATTTCAGGTACGGCTGATTCGTGATTCGATATAGTTTCTCCAGTCCGAGTCAGAACTCGCCACTGACGTCACCGAAGCCGTTCTTGTAGTCGTTCCTCGTCCTGTTGAATGGGAGATCGAAAGGAGATCGACGTCGTTGGATGACAATGAACTTGTCAATTGTGCAGAAGACGGGGAACGGCGGCAGTGTCGACTCCAACAGAAAATGTCTGCCCTGGATGACGACTGTGAACATGTGAACGGGTTACCTCTGAGACTAGGACAAAGAGAGAGCACATGGATGTGGAAGAAATATATGTAGATCATTAATGAGATCAACGTTTGTGACGACAAGACAAATACAGAGAAGTCGATATAGCAAAGAAAGTATGTAACTAGAAACGTTGGTAGGTTGTTCCATATTCCAAATTGTACTTTTAATTAGTTTAATTGTTGTTCGATGTTTTTCTATCAATTGTTCGTGCATTACGTCATGAACATATTTGATCACCATAGTATCAGTACAAAGGCACATTTATAGAAATAATAAATGATGCATGCTCATTACCTGATTCTGATTGGTTGAAAGAAATGATGTGCGTATTGGTTGGTTCCACTGCTGTCGTCACGAAATAAACAACGTTGATAGCGACGTCACGTGGGTAAGCTAAAATGGGAAATATATTAAATTGATAAATATTCAAATCCTTCCATCGCACGCATTTGACAAGTACGCGGATTTATTCTCGCTCACACTAACTTCAAAATTGTTCTTTTGACCAAGAATGCAGGAAATCATTAAATATAATCAACAAACATTACAACACATTTATTCGAGTATCCATGTTCACAATTATATATGCAATACACTGTCAACAATACGTCATTTCTGACTGGTCGGGGAAGACAAACTACTGGCAAGAGTTACTCTTTGGATACTATCATGGTGATCATAAAGTCACCAAATAATGTTTTTCAAATGTACTTGAAGTCAAGTGAAGGGTCTGAAGGACATGTAGCCCATTGCTTTTTACACGTATATTAAATGGCTAACTGGCGTATGAGCAACACTGAAAACGATATCCTAAAATTCAAAATAGCTGCCAATGTAAAAATTTTTTTTAGCCCAAACAATTATATATCATAACTGCCAAGTTTCACTTCTTTGTCATGACAACCGACGCATGATGGACCAGGGCTCGATACTGTTTGTGCTGTCATGGCAAAGCGGACTTCGCCTAACGGCCTATGTATGTTCGCCACGTTGCCAAAACTAATGAATTGCCCCACAGCGACGCATATTCTAAGCATTTTCGATTGAGTATCAGAGTTAACCAGGGAGACCGATGCTGCCTTTTTTCAGCAGGAGTGAACTGCAGCTGATCAGACTTACAAAGTTATGGACCGTCGCAGGAAGTCTGATGGAAAGCTAACACTGCCATCATCGACTACAACCGTATGCACAGGCGTTCAACACAACGATTCATTTTTTTATCAATAAATATTTTTTTTATTTCTTAGTTGTGCTTGCTATGTTTCTTTATATATGAAGGGTGGAGTAATCGGTCGCGTGTGTGTGAAGCGACCAGGTTTGATAATCACAGGTTGACATGTATGCATCAAGGCGTCGGAAACTAGAAAGTTAAATTATGTGAACATCTATATAAACACTACATTAAGGCGCACACAAGAATGCACATACGCACGCACGCTCGCAAACGCCAAAATACACATACACCTTGGTTTATGATCGGTCAGTCACGGCCAAGCAGCCACGATCAGCCGACAGACCGGCCGGCCGGTGTCACATCAAATGTACATCCCCATATAATACATACACCGATCATTATTCCATATATAATAATGCTCCACGGCCATTGCTATCTAGGTTATAACAACGCAGCTGTAGTAAACAGTAACCCAGTTGGTGTTAATAAACAGAGGAGACACATTACCAAATCGTGGCTATGTTGAAACAAGCCATTATACTAGATTCACTTGAAGGGATTCCGAACGTTGCTGTCACAAGCAACTCTAATCCTATTAATACGTACGCCTGTGTAAAAAAAGACACTACGTTCACGGTGTGGTATGTTTCGATTTGAACCAGTTCGAGGTATTTGTGATATACATTATTACAACCATAGAAAAGTTGGCCTGATCGGGTGTATGCATGTCTACTCTGAAAACAGATGCAAAATATAAATACTCACCCATGAAGACGTACATTTGTCCCTCCATTAGAGTCCCAGATACAGGTTTAGTAGACACAGCGACAGCCCCGCTCGATTGCGGTCGGCTTTTGATAGCAGAAATCGCACGGGCCATCGCTGTCACTGGGTTTTTAGGGTCTCAACGGTGCCCTAGAAGGTTGACATATTTTAGTCCAGATAAGTATGCCTATTACATTATACAATGCTTGCAATCACTATTTGTGTAATATTTTTTCTTTTTATTCTTGACAAATATATCAAACATTACTGAAAGGAATGTGTAGAACACGTTGTTATGGTTGTGATGTGACGCACAGTAGGTTCCGTCTAATTAAAGGCTTACATCAGTGAGTACAATTCGCTACATTTATTGGAGCCCATTTCATTCATATACTGTTGGTCTTCGGTATACATATGGTACAAAAGTGCCCCAAATGTGTAATTACCACAGCAATGTGCGTGGTGCCGTAATGGTCCATGGTGGGTGACTATGTCAATGTAGTAATGGCAGAAGGTATTAGCCAGTTATTGTAGTGTCCCGCGCTGAAAATCAAAGTAGAACGATCACTGACCTGCAGTCTTTGTATATCGGCCTCAGCTTCACCGCCCACGTCCTTGCCGCAATACGGACTCTGCACAACGAAACTGTACGTGCAGGTACCTAAACCAATTCCCGTCTCTTGGCCATTGGTCAAGCCGCAACTGATCAACAACAGGGGAACAACGCCAATACGAAGCATGATCACCCAAGACAGAGAGAACTGCGGAAGGTGCGTCAGACTCGAAGTAGCTCTAGCGACAACTGTTCGAGTGAGCCGACAGCCAAATCGTGTTCTAAAGCATGTAGATAAAGATCAGCACACCACGGGCTACCAACCACTCGCGCCACCACACCTAACCTACATACTCGTCTACTCGAAATGTTGTGCATTCACTGTTGTCAGATATAAGCGTCACGACATCCCTATTTTAATCAACCGCGACTGTCAATCCAGTACTAGGCGATACAATATTATTTTTGTTTGTATTTTGAAATGTTTAGTTTATTTACAGTTTTTGCATGATGGGTTCGGAGATGTGCGCTTTATGAGTACTGATTCGTAATGTTGTTACTGCTGCTTTTTTGTTATTGCTGTTGATGATGTTGTTGCTGCTACTGCTGCTGCTTCTGCTGCTACTGATACTGCTACTGCTGCTGCTGCTGCTTCTGCTACTGCTACAGCTGCTGCTGCTGCGTCTGCTGTATTCCCACTCGAACGAATGCCTGACGGTTTAGGCAATATTCCGCGCTGCGCGCACGATTACGATTTGTATTTCCAAAGAAACCTCAAATGTTTCTGTTTGGCTTGTCATTGGTCAGCAGTAATGCAAGCTGCCCTCACCACGACCCATCAACATCAAAATAAAAACTAAATTTGTATCATGATTAAAAACAACGCGCTGCAACAAACACTAATATACGGCTTCCCTTCTAACAACATAAACAGAGGCGGATGAGAAACACATTACAACATTTTCGTACCCTAATCGCAGGCACTGAATGTAAAGATAAGATAAAATGGGCAGCGTGTAAGCAACACTTTTGAATAGAGCTAAGCACCTCTTCTGAGCAGACCCTGTGTTGCGGACAACCGTTTGTTGTGTTCTTGTCAAGACTGGACCAAGCTAGTTTTAGTGAGACGATATAATTGACTAAAATGACTGTGCGTGCGTGCGGGCGGGCGTGCGGGCGGGCGTGCGTGCGTGCGGGCGGGCGGGCGGGCGGGCGGGCGGGCGGGCGGGCGGGCGGGCGGGCGGGCGGGCGGGCGGGCGGGCGGGCGGGCGGGCGGGCGGGCGGGCGGGCGGGCGGGCGGGCGGGCGGGCGGGCGGGCGGGCGGGCGGGCGGGCGGGCGGGCGGGCGGGCGGGCGGGCGGGCGGGCGGGCGGGCGGGCGGGCGGGCGGGCGGGCGGGCGGGCGGGCGGGCGGGCGGGCGGGCGGGCGGGCGGGCGGGCGGGCGGGCGGGCGGGCGGGCGGGCGGGCGGGCGGGCGGGCGGGCGGGCGGGCGGGCGGGCGGGCGGGCGGGCGGGCGGGCGGGCGGGCGGGCGGGCGGGCGGGCGGGCGGGCGGGCGGGCGGGCGGGCGGGCGGGCGGGCGGGCGGGCGGGCGGGCGGCGGGCGGGTATGCATGCCTAGCTAGTTCCAACAATATATCTGCTTAGCACAACATGAAAATAACAGTATATCGCGAAAGAAGCCCTGCGAGTTTCCTGACATCAAAGTGGCCGTGTTTGTCAAAGTGCCACTGATAACATTCGCCGGTACGATGATAGCATCTTACGTGCAGTGACAAACAAAATCATATGCATTGATGTGACGGTTATCCAGGAACGTTTGCTTGTTTTCATCGAATGTAACTGGATATCAAAGTTAACCAGCGTTGTCCTTTGTTAATTGTCCGTTGCTGTTTTGGTGTTTGGTCAATTATAATAACGCTGTGTTCTCATAGCAATCCAAGCCAGGCAAGTATTTCACAACCGAATATTTGAAGAACTGTCAGAACGCCTCATATGTTTTAGCAATCCAGTTGAATTTTTTACGACTTTATTATTCATGGAACTCTCAATAATATGAAACATTGGGTGTCCATAATGTGAAAACGTTAATGCCTGCCGCATTATTGTGAATACAAGTTTTCCAATTTCCAGTTAGAATGACATGACAAAGAGTGGGTTGTGTATATGAACAATCCTATGTTTATTTACTGGACAGGTGTAGGTGTACGGCTCAGATTATCGATACACTTCACACATTGCATATAAGCAAGTGCACATAGCCACACCACTTTTCAAATATTTTGCTGAAGATATACAAAACGTCGATAAAGTAACCTAGAAGATTGTATTGGTGCGGTGCGCTTTGGTGAAACTGCAAGGCAGAATAAATGCCAGAAAATGAACAGCATGTTCATCGAGAACACCAAGGTTTTGGTTCCTTGTGACCACGGCACCTTCCTCTACGGTAGCGAAGCACAGACGACATGTGCGAATCGGAAAAAAAACCATTCAACATCTTCCATCTCGGATGCCTCAGACGTATACTTGGCATCACCTGACAGGAGCACACACCAAGTAAGGATGTCTTTCAGCATGCACATATTCCCAGCACATTCGCACTGCTAACTCAGCGACGTCCACGAGGAAGGACGTATTCCAAAGGACATCCTCTAGGGTGAACTCGTCCAGCTCTGCCGTTCGGGGATGCTTGCAAGATAAAAGAAATCTGCTCAGGTCAGCATCGAGTCTTTGAAATTTGCTGCAGTAGACCACAACAACTGGCAGCTGTGCGGAGTGTTACCGGGAAGGCAGGAGAAAAAATAAACGAATTGTGGATGGAGGCGAGCGTCGGAGAGAAAGACCATCGACTATCACGCCTCTACAACATACTGTCAACACCTGTGACATCTGGAACAGAGACTTTTCGGTTACGTCAAAAACTGTGCAAACCACTCGTGTCACCCACTGTGCAGCTCCATATTATCTCTGGACATAGACCGATGCCAGTAATAAAGATGACTATGATGAAGATGATGATGATGGCGATGATGAAGAAGAAGATGATGATGATGATGACGAAGTCCATTGATATAATATAGTACATATACCATGTTTTGTGCAAGTATCGGAACGAGTTGACGGCTTAAATTTACTGAGCCATCACTGCTACGGTGCGCGTTGCGTGTTTGCCATGTTGGACGAAAAAATTATCGGTGTGCTACCAAGCGGATAATTCGCTGACTGATGGTGCCAGCTGACATCAAGCTGTCACAAGTACTGGTTTTCTACGAACTTTGTTGGGTTTGGGCTCCTTCGGAGGCTACCATACTGTTGACATACCAACAACCAACGATCAACGACGTTTTTTTTCAGAAAAGGTGTAACATGCCAAACAAAATAAGCGAAAACCGGTAGCCGCGAGACGGCAGAAAAGGCGTAAGAAAGTGCACTTCTCTTGAATCCGGACACACCTCAATTTCGCAGATAGTAACATGTAAAATGGAATGTAATGCAGCGTAGTGCAAATTATTTAACATGCGGTGCGTAAAAACGCATTTAATCACTTGTGAATAAAATGGGCAAGGTGACGCTCAATGCAAGTTATACACGCAAATTGGAGCATCGCGAGTGTCTGTGCTTTTATGCACACCATTTTAATAATGTACATGTTCCGTAAATAGGCCTACATCGAGTATGCATTTTGCGTGATTACTATTCGCATTGCATGTTAATAACGGCGAAATTGAGGCGGCCTCGTATTCTACATAGCGCGCTCTGTGCCCCGTGCTGCTGGGATATGCTCCATCTTTCGTGCCTATGTAGTGCAGTGTGCATCAGTAACGTACTCAGGGGTCGTGCACAATTACCAACATTTACCTATTCGTGCAAAACGTACTAATTCGCACCTGTACCTGTCCAGCTAGAACGACACGACAAATTGTGGGCTGTGTATTTATTCAAACCTGTGATTAATTATTGGATAGGTGTAAGTGTATAACTCAGATCGTGGATACACGTTAAATATATGCATTTGTTGCACAACCACTGAATTGCATATGGCGGCACTTTCTAATATACGGCTACAGTTAGAAGATATAACGGCTACAGTTAGAAGATATACAAGAACTTCGATGAAGTAACCTGGAAGATTTTATTGGAGCGGCGCTTTGGCGGGTGTGGAACAGCAAAGCAGAACAAATGCAGGAAAATGAACATGATGTATATCAGCCTCTCCGCCGGCGCCTACGTCCTTGCCACAATACGGACTCTGCACAACGAAACTATACGTGCGAGTCTCCTGACCACTGGTCAAGCCTAAACTGACCATGGGCACGACAATGGTAGTAATGTGATGCACACTGCTCTGGGTCGGCTGATAGAGAATCAGTATGTCGTTGTTGTGAGATTCGAAGCAACAGCAGCAAGGTCGACTCTTTCTGTTAACTGATTCGCGGCGCCCAGCAAGCGTACAAAAACCAAAAAAGGCTTATCCGTCCGTGAATGGCTCAAACATACGTGCGTACATGTTTAAGGTAACGACACCATGACTTGAACACGAACACGCTACGTTAAACATATTTTGTAAGCTGTGAAATACGATAAGGTAAGTTCTTATATAGCGCGGTAAACAGTCCTTGAAAGCGCTTTACACTTCACCCCTTGGCAGACATGTTCAGTCCAAGGCCATTTCAATTTCTATGGGAAGCATTCAGCCATGCTGCAATTACTGCGCGAAGACTAATCGTTCACTTATCCACCACTGTCTGTATTGCCAGGTACTCATTTATACAGCTGAGTGAACTGTGGCAACGTGGGGTGATCAAACTTGCCAAAGGTTCAAAGCGACAACAGTGGGATTTGAAACCGGGTTCTCTCGATTGAGAGTGCGGCATTCTAACCGGTATGCTATCGCGCCCCACCATGATGGCCCTAATTGTGCAAATAACATTGAATAGGGATACAAATAGTGTACGTGAAGCACGCTCTCTCACGACAAAAACACTGTGACGCCAGAGTGTGGTCAGAATTTTCATGGGTGAGTATGTCGCGCCCGGATGGCAGAGCTGCGCAACTTTGCCGCTGACTGTACCCCTCTAATACATTATGATGCTCCCTATCTCACGTGCGTGCTTGCGTGTGTGCATGCATGAATCTTAGTAAAAACCTCCCAGTGTGTGACTGACCTACTCTAATGGATCAAATAAACCTGGGTCCGGGCAGCTGTGTTCCATTGTGTTATGTTGGTCTTACACGCCCCTTTGACCGCAATGTGAACTGTGATGATATGTAGGTTATCAGCTTAGTTGTGGAAGGTCAGTCTGACATTTCTGGACCGCTGCGCACGGGACAACAACACGTGTGGACCCAGAGAAAAACCGCGCCGGTTCATAGACATCTAGTGGGCCAGCGAACGTGGTATTTAACACTTGTGGCGTAATTGTTTGTTACTAGCAGGAATCCATGCTAGATCAATCACTCATATGACGAGGAAAAGGTGTTGGTGGATGCCACCCTCAATTTTAAATTTGACTGTCATTTTCAAGGTCACAATTGTATTTTGGGATTTTGCGTGCATTTAGACCACGGTCACTAGATCTATCCGGCCAAATTATCTATATTATCTTGGAGGGGTACCCAGCCTCTGTAATTAACGTTAACATTAACATTAACACTTTCATATTACATACAAATGTACGACATAAAGTAACACAAAAGTACGTTTTTCACGAAACATAATTTACTTAATTTGAAATATTGTTCAACACTTTGTTCATCACTCTTGATGTGATACATTGATGTGATACATTAAGTATGCATCCGTGTGATATGTCTAGCCAACTGGAATAAAGTAGAAATCGAAACATATTGACTTATATATCAGTACGTATGAGTATATTGAACAAGCGTAAATGCACTTTAAACTGTTTCTGAAGCATGTGCATCGGGATGTTCTGCACTTTCATTTGTATCCACGGTTCACAAGTTCCAGACAGGTATATGTAATAGACGACAGCCTTGTCCAGACAGCTTTCAGGCAACCTGAATCATTCGTCCAAGCTGAGGTGTCGATGGGAGTTGATAAATATACGTGTTTCTGATATGTCTGCAGTCAGATATGTGTCTGGTGGTTGGCACGTGCATTATGAAGTTCCAAGGCACCTCTGGTTGGGGTGGGGGGAGGGGTAAACATCTCCAGATCCATTTTGGCCTTTCCAAAGAGTTGGACCCTGGCATGTTTGCTCAGGTGTGCCATGCAGATGATACACAAATTGTCTAATTGGTGCGAGTTCTCAATCACGACCAATTCTCTTGAAAAGGAGTGGTTGTTTTGGGAAAGTTTTCCATTACGACTTCTTTCTATGGTCATTAAAGGATGAGGTTGAATCACAGCCCGTTATTGCACGGAAGCTGAGAAGGTTGATCTCTCATATGTTGTGTGAGTCTCTCATATGCTGTATGTATTGGGTAACATTTCCGCTTCTTTGACGTTGCAGGGGTTAGTTGCACTTCAGCTGTTTTTTTTTTGTAGGTATGAAGTGCACCACAGGCGTCATGATATATGTGCCCCTGCAGATGACCAGCACTCTTTCGTATCCTCCGTTAACTGCCTCACATGAATGGAGTATGAGTCTTGTGTCAGCCTTTTAATGGTTTCATCGAAACCTGACATTATCTCGCTTTGTTGACTGCGCATCTGTAGCATCAGAAAAGCCGCCTCATGTTACCAGCTCGTATAGTTCTGTTTGATATTTCCCCTTCTTCATGATGACCTCCGAAAAACCGGGCAAGTTCGGCCCTGTTCGCATCCATGGCAATTAATTGACTCAAAACATGTGGAAGTGGGACATGTTGTCCTTCGACGAGCTTGCGAATCGGCTTCTTCTTGGCCTGCCTTGTTTGAGTCCTCCCAATGTAGCGGTGACATTCCACATCGAGTCTTGTTGTATGCGCTCCAAAGTGACGTATCATATTTTGCAGGAACACAGCGAAGTCGTCAAACGTCTACAGCTATGAGGCTTTCCAAGAGCTCGAATGAGCCCGTGACCATCAATCAGCACACATGTGTTCATGTCAGCTTCTGCCATCAAAATGCTGATCAGCTCTGCCTTTGGTGTCGAGTTCATCTCACATCCATGGTTGGCCAGCGTAAGCGGGATTGTGGACAACTCATCCTTAAAAATATTCACCATTTCCACTGCCCGACCAGCAATGATAGTTTTCTCTACATTTTGTTTGGTTGAAACGGTTGCTTTGTACAGATCAGGAAGGCTTTTCGAGCACCGCGTCCTCAGGGCTTCATGAAGCATTTCAGTTTCCTCAATATTGTGCTGCTCCACTGTGTTCAATTGATAGGAGATCACTGACGACGTCACGTGGTGCAGTGCATTTGGTTGTCAATGATACCACAGGTATGTCTTTACTCACCAAGTTGTTGTCTCCATCTTTTCCTTCAGCTAAGGCAGTGTGTTCTCTGAACACATCAAACCTTGTCAGCCATGTGGCACGCTTCTTCACGTTATCAGCTTCACAATTCATCCGGGATGGAAGACTAGAACGGGTGAATGTTATCTATTCCTAGACATGTTCAAGGTTGAAGATATATCTTGTGTTCTGTGAGATTCGTTATCTTTCTGACCCTGTGACGCCAAATTTATGTCTGGCTTAATCGTTCCTAGTAATGCCGATGACGCCATTCTGCGTCTTGTAAGCTCTATTCATCCACTCAGTTGCCTGATCAGCCGGAACTTGGTTGAAGCGCCTTTTGGTCCTTTTCACAATAAAGTGTCCACCAATGAACTCTGGATGAACCTGTGGCGCTGTCTTCTCGAGGAGTTTCATGTCTACAATATAGACAGGTCCCGATAGGGCATAGTCTATGTGGTAGTAGACTGTGAACCCAGACAGCATTGTCACATCCTGAAGTTTGTATTTCTTGCCAAACTCCCACACGAGACCTTGCACATTTTCGTTCCTGAGAACATATGAAAGCTGGCTTACTGCATTGCAGAGTTGTTCTCTGTAATTGTCACCTCACTTCTTGAACAACTTAGCCACAGTTTGAACAAATTCCTTGACTTACAGCAACGATTTTCAGCCACTCAAGATTCGAACATTGGCCATTTGCTACGCCACAGAGCTTCGAATTTAAAGTTGTGTTCCCTCACGGCACGGTAGCAGATGTTGTTATCTTGCATGGTCTTTGTGGCGTTGGCTGTATGCACATCGTGGCTTCTTTCCACAGATCATACAGTCCAGCACTGTTTATGTGTTAGCCGATAGGTTTCAGAAAATTGAAACAAATGTGAAGTTCTCCCAAGAGAAATATGACATTCTCATGCGAGGGATTCGCTCATACTAGTTCCTTGCCCCGCTGTACAATGGCTGGTCAGCTATGATGATGGCATGCTTTTTCTTGAAAATAAAACAACTGCCAGGAGACTCACACTAAGGCTTATAACATATGCCGCTAGCGTGAGAGCCACCTACAATGGTTGTTTTCCGTGTGCATACATTGCCTACAACATGTTTTACATCATCAGTGTGGTTTGAAATGTTCACAAAGCGATTGATTACTGTAGTGAGTGTATCGTTGTCATCTGCTGGTGCCTGGAGAAGGGGCAATATCCCTGCTGTTGCTACGGGGGGGGGGGGGTCAACGATATCGGTGTCTTTGTTGATTGCTCCTCAGGCAGGAACTGACCGATCCTCTTCATCACCCAAACCAACTCTTTGAAACTTCATCATTATTGTTGCTGAACAACTCTAGCTCAATATTCTCGTCATCACTGAAAGAAGGAGACATGATCAATCCTGTGAAAAAAAACGTATATCATCAGACTTGATAGGTCTTCATCTCAGGATGCGTTTGCTGTCTGAAACGCCTTGAACTTGGTGTAGAGCCGGTCCTAGCTGCCTTACCATCACCTGCGTGTAGTGGAAGTTCTTTCCATCTATGTATGCTTCCGATAGGTCTACGTTGTCACAGGAGCGTTTGGATCATTCGCTCTTTGACGACGGTTTACCGATGCTTTCACTGGACTGCACACACTTGCCATATCTCTTATGCGACGCGCCCTTTGCACTCTATCCATAACACCGCTATTGGGATACAGATAAACATAAATAATGTAAGGTATTCAAAATTGCCGTATGCACCAAGCGACAAATATGTAGGCGTCATCATTATATTTATGATTACATAGAATATAATTAAATCCAATATTACAATTTCCGCTACAGCCTTTTTTGCAATTTTCACCCAACACCTCAATCCCCTGGGGATTTCAAAAAAGGGAAAATGTACGAACCATCCTCATGGACCCCAGAGCACGCCTACACAATAATTGGCTGTGCAAACAACTTTGATATACATGGTACATTTCGAGAAAATCACACTTTTGTGTTGAAGTATTCCATATATTCATGTGTAAATTCAAAGTTCAACATGTGATAATGCAGAGTGTACACTCGCAGATATGTTGTGCTTCACGATGCGTCATCCGTATCATTAACTGCGTTAACCCCGATTGTTAAGATGCAATCGTAGCGAGACTCCTGACGATGAATCACGAATGCATGGTTGAACTCTTTGAAGCCAGTGCTAAAATTAAATTGACCCAGTGTTGCCCGTGGCTGTTTTGATGACATTGTTATGATATGTAACGGTGAATCACAAAAGTTATATCGATGTTAAATTCAACATATAGGCGTTTCACATCTATACACAGCGAAGTCCGATTTTGAAAAGTAAACAGGTCACGTAGATACGTGCATGCGTGCGTGCGCGTGTGTGTGTGTTTGTTTGTGTGTTCGTGTGTTTGCGTTTTTGTGTGGGGGAGAGGGGCGTGCATGCGTGCTCTTGGGTTTGTGTATGATGTATGTGTTCCTGTGCGTGTGCGCACCATTGCTGAAACAGTTGCTGTTGCACTCCTCTTTATCCCTGTAGTCCGGGGCGAGGCTGGGACCAGTGCCGGTCGTCGACGTTTGTTTCCCCTTCTCCTTCGTCACTTGCCCCGTTTCACTGCCGTCTCCACCAACCGCCTCCACTCCACTTGTTCTTCGCGCTCATTCTCCACTCCCCTCTCACTCCCGCCAAATATGTCTTCACGCAGTCCTCCCATCTCAGTCTCTGTCTTCCTCTTCACCTCCTGCACTCCACTCTAAGCGCATCCGCTCCCTTCGTCAACCGTTCTTCTTCCCTTCTTTCTACGTGTCCAGTCCACTTTAACTGGCTCCTCACGAGCTTCCCCGTGAAATTATCTCTTCCTCTCCCAGCTCCTCCATTCTTCGCTAGTCTATTCTTCTCAATCCCGCAATTCTTCTTACCCAATTATTCTCGCAAACTTGCTTTTTCTCTTGCTGTATTTTTTCCGTCATCGCCATGGTCACTAGGCCGTACAGGTATTCTGGTATTACACATGAGTTAAGCACCTTTCCCTTTAATTTCTTCCATCATCCCGTCCGCTTTCCTCCATGCACTCGCCACAGCCCGTGTACTCCTGCGAATTTCCGTCTCATTGCCGCCGTCCCCGCAAACCACTCCACCCAGATATACAAAGCTGTCACGTTGGCTCAGCTTCTTCCACGTTGGCTCAGCTTCTTCCATTCCATTCTTATATCTAGATAAGCACATCCGCTTTCTCCATACATACTCTCAGTCCATGTCTGCCAAAGATTTACTTCCACTCTACCAACTGTTCTTGAAGGTTACTGTCCGTTACTAATGCTACGTCACCTGCATATAAAAACGTGCGGAGAATGTCCCTCGTACTCGCTTTCCTGTAGATCACATCCACTACTGCAATGAACAACAGTGGGCTTAGGGCACACCCCTGTCTCAGGCGGACGTCCACCCTGAATTCCTCCGATATTCCCGGTTCGCACACTACTCTACCTGTTGTCTCTTCATATGTACCTTCGACCATCCTCACCTCGCGTCTGAAACACATATTCACCCCAACATGGCCATATCTCTTGGAACTGTGTCGTATATCTTGTCAAGGTCTATGAATCCCAGAGCCATCTTCTCATGTTCCTCCAGTCTCTTTTCCACAAGTTATCTCAGGGTGAACATCCCGTCCGATGTACCTCTTCCTCTTCTGAAACTGTTCTGTTCGTCTCCCATCTCACACTCCATTATCCTCTTTATCCTTCCATCCATAATTTTATGTAACACCTTCCGAACATGACTCAGCAACTTGATACCTCGGTATGTTCCAGGGTTGTGATCATCTCCATTTCTTTTCCATGCAGGGACTATCCACCCCGTCCGCCACTCCTCTTGAATCTTCCCCTCTCACATACAAGTATTTAATAATAAACTTTTCCACCTAATCCCAACACGTTCAACCATCACCAGCATCTCCATTTGCATTTCATCAATACCTGTCGCTCTTTCTGTCCTGTACCTCTCTCTACCTCTGCATCGCCGATCTCCTCCAATTTCACTTCTCCTCTACTGCATTATGTAGTTTTAGTTTGCTGTTTTCCTTTGTTTATATAGTTCCTTGAAATAATCCTCCCTGACCTGTAACACATCTTTCCTGTCCGAGACTAGTTTTTCATTCTTGTCTTTTATTACTGGTCTAGCTTTTACATCCTTGCTGTCCTCATCCCTCTTTCGTGCCACCTTGCTGTCCTCACCCCTCTGTCGTGCCACCTTGCTGTCCTCATACCTCTCTCGTGCCATCTTATATATCAACTTATTTCTGCAATACTCGCCTAACTTTCTGTTTAGTTCCTCTTCCAATTCCCTCTATGCTTTGTCCACGGCTCTCCAAGCCGCCTTCTTCATCTGTCTGTACAGTTGCTTTAATGTTGTATTCGGTTGTTCCCAATTCTCATTGATCACTTCTATCATCTTCCATATATATCTCTTCTCCGATTGCTTTCTCTACTTCTTGTGTCAATTAAGTTTGTTTTTCCTTCTTGATGAGGATCGCCCGTTTCCACACGTTCTGCCAAACAGCTCGTTTGCTACGCCAACAAATGCATCTTTGAAAGTCTTCATTCTTCTTCCACTGTTCCTATTGATGTTCAGAGTTTTTCATGGTATAATGTCAACATCTCTTTGTATGCAACGGCTGTGCCCCCGCGTCCGGCTTTGTAATGTGATAAATTGTTTAACGTGACAATACTATCATGGAATCATAGACTTACCTGGGCAAAACGACCACCTGGTGAACATCACTGAGGACGAAAATTATAAAAAACAGCCGACATTGACCGCGAACTGCAGCGGCAAAACGTCCACGTGATCAAGACAACCACCCGGTCGTAGACTTACCGTGGCAAGACGACCACATGTTGAACGACACTGAGGACGATGAAGATCAAAGAGCAGAGGACATTGAACGTGAACTGCTTGTCATCGAGTCGTCCGTACTGCCACAACAACGAGCTATATATATATATATATATATATATATATATATATATATATATATATATATATATATACAACTAGTTCACCTACTGAATAAATATGAAGACAAGTCCATTAAAGAGAGGACTGCACGAAGAGAGATTTGGCGGGATTGGGAAGGGAGTGGAGAACGATAGATGGGGGAGTGGAGGCCGTTGGTGGAATGGGCAGTGAAACATGATCAATGAAAAGATGAAGGGGAAAAATTGACGATCGGTGCCAGCATCACTCCCGGACAACAGGGATAAAGAGGAGAGCGAAAATAGCATTTTTTATCTGTATATATATATATTTATATATATACATACATACATACATACATACATACAGATAAAATATGCTATTTTCGCTCTCCTCTTTATCCCTGTTGTTGATGCTGGCACCGATCGTCAATTCTTCTTTTTCATTGATCCCATTTCACTGCCCATTCCACCAACGGCCTCCACTCCATATATATATATATATATATATATATATATATATATATATATATATATTATTTACTTTTTTATGCTATTGACCTACCTTTTCTAATAGATTTTCATAAATCCATCTGCTATTTTCTGACCCTTAAAAACGTAAATTGCAGGGCAGTGTAAGGTATTTACGCCTCCAATTGTTCCACATTTTTAATTGTGCTATATCGTGGTGCGTATGATTATCATTAGTATTATTATAATCGAATCATAACTGATGTGGAAGGATCCACATATATAATTGTACTTCTAATTGCATACACGTTGTATTGTGCAATTGTATTGTAATAACCCTAATTGTACAACTGTGTACGCCACCCTAATAAATTTGACAATGAGTTAGCCGCCAGGTGGCGATACTTTTTGTCCATCCTGACTTGTAAGGTGCTGCCATTGCGGACTTGTTTTGCCACGATGACTATCACAGCCATATAGGTTATATAATACACAAAACGGTGTGTTATATTATACACTTCTACACTATAAGTACTTTCAGCTGTAATGAGCGTTGGATGCACGTGATAATATAGACATTACTTCCCTGTTTGCATGGTCTTCACATTATGCATTATGTAAGGGCGTCGCCATGTTTTGTGAGGAAGGGTTCAGATTTACGAATGCGAGCGACGAGTGTCATGGGAACGAGGGAAGAGTTTCATTACTTTTTTCTGTTTTGCAATATTATAATTTTCAGAAGAAAAATATTGGTACGATGACCCTCTGGCGAGGTCCTATCATAATGCAGTGTGCAACAAACCGTAGAGCTAAATGATATATAATCGCATGTGGATCATCAATGTTTTTTTGTAAAATATAATTTCATCAAAGTGATACATAGAGAGGCAGGGGAGATACGGGGAAAGATGGATAGTGGAGAGATACGAGGAAGTGAAGCAGACACATATACAGACAGACAGGAATTGGGGCTGGGTCCAGTTTGACCGTCAGGCGGTCCCGGTTGCGCATTGTCGTGCGACACGGTATCGCTCGACTACTTTTGGCACAAATTGCACGTGTAAATCGGCAAGTAAGACATATAATTATGTGTTTTGTGCCTAGACCTACCAGGGAAGTCCGGGCCTTCTCGTCCCTGCTCGACTGCAGCAGGTCAGAGAACGGAAGCTGAACACTGAACTTTAGTGCCGACATTAGCGGCATGATGACGCTGCTGACGTTCTTGAACGACAAACGTCCGTACTTCTTTTCGCTCTTCCCGCGGAATATGCTAGACTGCTGAAAACGGGAAAACAATCGGCCAGTTAGACTTAGCCGGGAACAACTGTGGACGACGTTAAGATGCATATTATGCATGCATTATTGTCTACGGGCTCGTTTGCAATAAACATTTTATTTACTTGTCTTCATGTTGTGTGTCTCGTTGGTTAGACATTGGTGACTTCCGTCATCATGAATTGAATCGTCAGAAATGTTTACGTAACGTACACGCGTAAGTTTGTCTTAATATCGATGCATTTGTTTTTGTTTTTGCCGAGCAAACGTTCATGGAGAGAGTGGGCTATGTTGGATGATGCGATATTATTTTCAATTAATGTAAATGAAAGGAACCATATTGGTTACTTAGACGCATCAAACTTGCTTACAGTATTCAAAAATTCCAGTATGTAATAGCGATATGAAAACTAGCAAAATTATCCATCCTCCGGCGGGATAACTTCGTAGTTACGTAAACTGTCAAATGTCATTCTTCCCAACACTGGCGCCACTCAACATATCACCACTGCTACAACTTAAGGAACAATTGAAAATGGCGGAGAGATATAAGCAACTGGTTGGCTGGGTAACGCAATTGTTGCTTACGACTTGCTACGACAGTGGAATAATCGTATAAAACACGCATATCATTGCGAGCTAGTGTACGTAACGTGGAACAATCCTGGAAAACACGCATAGTGTTGCTAGCAATCTACGATTCAGGGTAATTATACAATTCGTGTTAATAGGGTGGCGAATTTCGAAAAAAAAGTGTTACGGATCCTTGCTGGAGTCATGGATGAACCCCTGAAAGTTTGGTGCCCGAGATCAAAGCGTCTAGCAGGAGTAGCATGACACAGCCTACACACATGACACAGCCTACATACATGACACAGCCTACATACATGACACAGTCTACATACATGACACAGCCTACATACATGACACAACCTACATACATGACACAGCCTACATACATGACACAGCCTACATACGTGACACTGCCTACATACATGACACTGCCTACATACATGGCACAGCCTACATACATACGCTAGCTCCATTATAGTAAGATACATACATATGTGACCCGTACCTGGTGTGCACGAAGAATGTAAGGTAACTAACCATACCATAACTGAACGTTTATGTGTATATTCAGTTGAATGTATCAGGGTTAAGATACATTTTCGATTGCATGTTATTCGCCAGGTGGCACTTCAGTCGTCTCAACGCAAGAATGCCTGCATGGACATGAATTGCATGAAGTCATCAGCCTTATGAACTGCGACCATAAAATAAATGATGTTTTGTTAAGCTACATATACGTATGACGCTTAGCGAAACAGCTGCTAACTCCCGTCAAAATGTGAAAGTAATTTCGCGTAGTTTCAAAGATCGCTGTTTTGAGATCATCCAATGCCAATGGTTACTTTACCTATATTTGTTTCTTCGGAACACGTAACAGTGAAGTACTGTGGACAAAAGTTTATTCCGTGGCGTGTTTGCCGTTCATAGTTCCGGTTTAATAAGTTCACAAGCAAGCAACTTTCCCCAGAATGGTTACCTGATTGAGTCGATCATGTCAAGTCCCATCTCGATACAGCTCTTGGCGTGGTCTACCTGTGGCTTGCTCAGTCCACTCACGCAATAGTATCAGTCACCCAGAATCTTGATCTGCATGTACTCGTTTTCCGGGCTAGTAAAATCAACAGCACGAATGGAAGTCTCATGGACAGACAACTGCAAGGCATGGATGGGGAACATGAATGAAATATGAAGGTCTGGGCAGAACGGCACAATTCAGACATGAATGACGATCCAAGATAGCCGAGCTTCCGAGAGAAATAGCACCACATGATGATGATGATGATGATGATGATGTTGATGGTGATAATGATGATGATTATGATGATGACGATTATGACGGAGGTGTTTGTTTGAAAGTAGCGCTAAATGATCAATGGATTTCCTTACCCCACTTCGAAAGTCTAGTGGAGAACAGTTTCGATATTGCCATACTAAGTCATTGCTTCACATGCGAGATCATCAAGAAGTGAATGCAGAAACTACATATATTGCAGCCTGGATGAAGAGTGATATGTGTGAAGGATGTTGCTGGATGAAGGACGGACAAAAATAACCTCAAGAATTGAGAGATTGCAACCGATAACACAATGCAAATGCATGTTCGTATGTAGCACGGTGTCCGGTCCCCAGGACAGCTCAACGAGATTTAGAGTTCACCCCGTGACAGAACTGATAAAATTTACTCTTCTCGTTCTTGGCAGGTGAATGCCTTTCAACATCATAACAACTTATCCTGAAAGAAAACGACCATGCTTCAATTACTGCGCAAAAGCTGCCGTCTAATTCCACCACTTTCTGAAGCCAGGTACGCATAAAACTAGTAAATTAAGTAAACCTTAACAGGAAATCCGGAGTGGAGCCCCGAAGGCGGACTGATATCAACCTTGCCATCCTTCCGGCAGCTCACGCAGCCAAGCCGTTGCCAAATGTACTGTTCTGCATTCCATTGGACTCCATCAGTGTGGCAGAGAGGAACCATGAACTTGGGCAACACAGGATCTCCACGCTTGCGCATGGAGAGGACATTTCAGTGGCGGAAGCCATTCTCTTGCTAGACAGAAAGATGCCGATGAACTTTGAAAACACGTTTCAATAATAGTAGAACCTGAAAGAACAGGAGAACGAATAACATCTGGAGTCGACAACCATGCTTCCTGTACACACACGCCAGTGAATGAATCTTGGCTCACTTGTGAGCATTGGAAGGAACAACACAAACACTGTTAGACTCAATTGGCTGTCGCCAGAGGTGTCACACACTAGTTGATATCTGGTAGCATAGATGAAGCGGTGGAAACCATGAAAAAATCGACATTGGAAACAAAGAAGCTTAACACTGACCGATGTCGAAGTCGAGGGGAGTACAAGCCTAGACGAAGGCGGATCGTATTGAATAATACCATGAAGCAATGAATGAAAGAGAGGCCTGCGCGTTGCCCGAGAGACGGCGACGACATGACTAACAGAAGGAAATCAACGGGCCACACGGACTATGACTGATCTGATAATGATGAAAGCGAAGAACGCGACGTCACACAGGTTAAGCAGTTTAATGATGAATGCGTTTATCTGTGCGAGTTGATCGAAGCGACCGAACAGTTCGTTGAGAATGTCCACGAGCTCCTCGGCCCTCATTGAGAAGACAGCTCCCTGAAGCACACAATGTCTGCGAACAGTATGCTGCAAACGCCAGACCCATGAATGTGAGGCAGACCGTCTCGTCAAAGACGCTTTACATGAGCGATTTTTGCCCCGATTGTTTGCTCATATTTGTCGCATGATAACGCATCGCAAGGCTGTGTGAACACAAGATAAGCATGGACGATTATTCCAGTAAGGGTTGTGAAGCAATTGCCAATCGGCGACCGGCGGCAGATTAAACGTTGCTCGCGTTATTGTTCAACACGGAATCGCAAGGTAAACTGGAGGAAAAATCGATTGTGTAAACTGGCCTTAAACAATATGGTTGTTCCACTAAGCTATCGTATATTTAGTTTGTGTTTAAAGTTTAAATCACTAAAGCATTACATAAATGTCTACACTACATCTACACTTATTTCAGTGACATATTTTGGGCCTAGTAACTGTTGAACATATGGGACTAATGCATTACTTCAAAAATGAACCAAGTACATCACGTTTCTCTCTCCGGTGTGGTTCACCGCGCTTTCTGCGTTTTATGTCCCCATTGACCTTTGAGGGGAGGTTACTGCTCGGCGAAGACTCTTGTGTGTGGCAGAAATGCAGAATGGAATGTGCTACTAAAACGTGCTGTAGGTACTGCGAACGCAGCGTAAATGCAAAGACAACTGGCATTGACTTTGTCAGTGCGTATTAATTATAAAAGGCGATGTAGGAGTGAGTTATACATATGTTATTTTTGGCGGCTAACTAACATCTACCGAACGCGGGCACTAGCACGCAGGTTACACAATCTCTATTTGACAATGGTCACACGACGGTAGTTAACTGTTGAAATTGCTTTCGACGATTAAACGGTCCTCAGTCTCGATCGTAGGCCCCTGACCTGCGGGCCGGGTGCCGGGCCGGATGCCGGACTGGATGCCGGGTAGATGGATAACCGGGTAGGCCCTGCGAGCAACCCTGAATAAATATCGAGTTCGGATCATTACGACGCCAATGTACCACCACCATCTGTTCTCTGTTCTGTTCGGTTCTTCAATGTTGTTACTGTGCGTGGTATTTTCCGACTGTGCATGCAGGTGGTATGACACCAAAGGTACATTTCATCAAGAGAACGTTATTTGGCTACCCGGAATCTTTAGTTGATACGAAGCATTCGAACCAACTTTAAACATCGATTATAAATATTGGCGCAAAACGCACGCACGCACGCTCGCTCGCTCGCACGCACGCACGCACGCACGCACACAGACACACACACACTCACGCACACACACGCACACACTCACACTCACACACACACACACACACACACACACACACACACACACACACACACATGGTGACTAAGATCACGTATAAGCCATTATCGCTCGCACACAAATACCGACACACGACACGACCAATTTAGTCAGTTGTATCGTAACGTTCAAACAAATCCAGTCACGAAAGAACAATTGCACAGTTCTATTCAGAAATGTGATCCTCCAGCACAGTCGTGGAGCTCAATGCCTGCTCACTCAACTTTATCTTTGTATATAGTACCTGCGATTAGGGTAAGACATGTTGAAATATGTTTCTCATCCGTTCATGTTTAGGTTGTTGGTAGAGTAGCCATATTTTAGTAATAGTCTGTAGTGTTTGCAGCAACATTTTGTTCTTTAATTGTTTCTAACTATTGCAGCAGCAGCAGCTGCAGCAGCAGCAGCAGCAGCAGCGTTCACTGAACCGCGTCATGGACGCAGAAACTACTGTCGTGACTCATGTAGTTGTGGCTATTCTTTTTCTACCTATTCTGTAACTCAAGTCAGCTCGCAGGAATAGCTGTCGCTAGTGCTACTTGGAATCTGGCGCACCTTCCGCAGTACTCTCTGTCTCGGGTCAGCATGCTTCTTATTGGCGTTGTTGTCCTTCTTTTTGTTAGTACCGGCTTGACCAATGGTCAGGAGACTGGTATAGGCCTAAGTACCTGCACATACAGTTTCGTTCGCTGTTTTTCCTTTCGTTTTACAGTTCCTTGAAATAATCCTCCCTGACCTGTAACAAGCTTCCGTGACAAGCTTCCCATTCTTGTCTTTGATCACTGATCCAGCTGTTACATCCTGGCTGTCCTCATCCCTCTCTCGTGCCACCTGGCTGTCCTCATCCCTCTCTCGTGCCACCTTGCTGTCCTCATCCCTCTCTCGTGCCATCCTTGCTGTCCTCACCCCTCTCTCGTGCCATCTTATACATCAACTTCATTCCGCAATCATCGTCTAACTTTCTCTTTAGTTCCACCTCCATTTCCCTCTTTGCTTTGTCCAAGGCTCTCCCAACCGCCGCCTTCTTCTGTCCGTACAGATGCTGTAATGTTATTTTTCGGTTGTTCCCAATTCTCCTTGATCCCTACTGTCATCTTCCATGTGTCTCTCTATTCTCCGATTGTTTTGCCACTTCTTACGTCTACCAAGTTTGTTTTTTCCTTATTGATGAGGATCCCCTTTTCTAGATTTTCTGCCACACAACTCCTCTGATACGTCAACATCTCTTTGTATGCAACGACTGTGACCCCGCTGCATTTCCACCATTTGATGGTATTTCGCCCCACTACTTTATCCTCTTTCCTCATCTGCATCCAGCCAAACAAAACCAGGGGCTTGTGCTGTGTGACCACGTGCTCACTAGCAATGATCTTGTGCTGTGTGACCACGTGCTCACTAGCAATGATCTTGTGCTGTGTGACCACGTGCTCACTAGCAATGATCTTGTGCTGTGTGACCACGTGCTCACTAGCAATGATCTTGTGCTGTGTGACCACGTGCTCACTAGCAATGATCTTGTGCTGTGTGACCACGTGCTCACTGGCAATGATCTTGTGCTGTGTGACCACGTGCTCACTAGCAATGATCTTGCAGTCCGTCACCCTCCACACCCGCTGTCTCTTCCCTAAGAACAGGTCGATTTCTGTTTTATGCTGGCCACTTCTATAATATGTCTTATGGCTTTCTCTCTTCTTGAAGAATGTTCCTGCCACGGTCAGCCCATTTCTCATAGCCAATTATACGTGCGCGCGCGCGCGTGTGTGTGCGTGTGTGTTTGCGTTTCTATGCGTGTGCAAGCACGTGTGTGTGTTTGCTGGCGTGTACATATACGTTCAAAATGTTTTTAGTTTCCTATGTGCATTGTATATAGAATGTTTAACATGGATACTCGATTAAATGTTTTGTACTCAAAACGACAGTATCAAGTTCGAAGCTAGTGTAAGCCAAAATGATTCCTTCTTAAAGGTGAGCAATGGAATGACGTGAATACTAAATCAATATATTCTATTTCCCTCTGAGCATTTGTACACATTTCATGTATACAAATGACGGATGACAATGACGGATGACATAACGGTTTGCCTATGTATCGCTTAATAACGTGCACATGAAAATATAATTTATCTTAGCAAAGTGAACAAAATAGTGTCAAACTTTTTCTCTTTCCTACATCGATGTCGTGAATATATGGTCCGCATTGTACAGTTCGCAAGGGATTGATTTTGCCCGTCTCCATCTTTATATACTCAGGCGTTCCCGCGCTTCTGAGATCGCGTGTTCCCATTCCCGAGGACCGTTTCGGTGTTTCCACGTGCTCCTGCGTTCCCACGTCTAAACGCGGACGTCTGAGTACAACGGCATTACGCGCGGACGTCTGAGTAGAACGGCAGTAAGCGCGGACGTCTTATTTGAACATAACCGCAAAATGGCGTGGCGATTCTTCTCTTCTCCACGTGCGCGCTGCCAGTGTTCGGTTGCGTAACTCCGCAGCATAGACATATCATAATTAAATGTTATTATTATATAATCAAAGAACATTAATATAAGAAGGCCGTCTCATGTGTTTACCCACGAATTATGCAAGAAAAATAGTTTAGACATTTAGTCTGAATCAACAGCCCACACACGTACTGATTATATATAGTAAAAATAATATAAAATGTAGGGGTACATTAAAAAATTACGACATTAAGAGGTAACCCCAAAACTAAAAGGTATCTTTAAAATAAAAAGCGATAACCTAAAAACGCAAAAATAAGAGGCTGATTTTTTAGATCACCCTCTTATTTTTAGATGACTCGTTAATATTTTGATGGCCCCTTAAGTTTGTCTTTTGTTATGATTCCTTATATTTTTATTAACCCATTATTTCTATGAGATGACCCCTTAACTTAACAGATGATAAGCTAGTGACTTTGTTAAATGACCCTTACATAAAAAAATTATTCCTTAATTAAAAAAAAAAATCCGTTTAATTTATTTGAGATAATTTGTTTGATAACCCCTCAAGTTTGTGTTTTGCTATGAATCCTTACATGTTTAGATTTCCCTAAATTATATGAAGTGACTGCTTCATTTCATAACGATAAGCTAGATAAGTTTTTAATTGATCCCTGCTTTTTAGATGATCCTTTACCTGGTTTGGGAAGACCCCATTATTTTATGAAATTATCCCTTAATTTATTGAGACGATCCGCTGGTTCATTTGTATTGACTACTTACACTTTACACCCCTGAATTTGATCAAATGATGATCAGGTATTTCGTTTTTAAGCATTTTTAATGATCCCTTAAATAATTGTTTAAGATGATCCCTTAATTGAGTGTAGATTACCTCTTTCATTGGTTGACCCTTTTTAATGACCCCCCTTAAAACTCTATCTGACTCGGTCTGTTGTTTGCCAACATGTAGTTACTGCCGTGCGTTACCTGGGAGGTTATATGAACGGCATTCCAGATGTCCTCCCAGAAAACGTGCGGCTCACTCGTTCTGAGATTCCTATGTTAATCATACGTTTGTGAACGTTGAGTGGGTTTCAGCTAGCCGTTATAAGGGTGAACATGAGGATGATGATGACGATGATGAGTAGGAACAGGATGATGAGGCTGAGGGCGTCATTGTCTTCGTCCTCATAATCGTAATAATGATCACCCTCATTGTCATCATCTTCATCATCATCATCATCATCACTAAGACCGCTTAATTGTCTTCATCTTCTTCCTCATCATCATCATAACCATTTATCACCCTCATCATCACCGTCGTTATCATCATTATTATTATCATCATCATAATCAGCATAATCATTATCATCATCATCATCGTCATGAACATCGTCACTAAGATGATCCCTTAATTGTCATCATCATCATAATCATGTATATTATATATATATATATATTTATATATATATATATATATATATATATATATATATATATATATATATATATATATATATATATATATATATATATATATATATATAGATATATATATATATATATATATATATATATATATATATATATATACATACATACATACATACATACATACATACATACATATAGACATACAGACATACTACATAAACACGGAGACACACAGGGGAATACAGAGTTTGTCAAACATTTCCAGATTAAAACTGCGCACAGCGAAGTGTTACTCAGTGCAACAACTACTTGTTTACAGAGCCCCAAGAGTCACGTTCCAAAATTGGGAAGTACATTGACAACGCTGGGCGCATAATATGCGCACGATCACGAGGAAGGTGTTCTAGCAAAATAAAACATGACTATTAACAAATTTGCTGTATTATATTCTCCTCGTAAGAACTGAATAGGTAAGTAGACCGGTGTACACGTCAGATTGTTATGTGATTTGTCGGACAATACGGTGTCGTGCGATATTGCAGAGCAATAATCGGTCATGTAAAAATCTTCGCTAGACCGATTAATGAGATCAATTTGTGTCACGGGAATTGGAGCTGGGTCTAATTTGACCGAAAGCCGGTCCCGATTGCGCATTGTCATGCGGCACGGTGTCGTCTGACCAATTGTGGCACAAATCGCACGTGTAAACCGTCAAGCAAGACATATAATTGTGTGTTTTGTGCCTAGACCTACCAGGGAAGTCCGGGCCTTCTCGTCCCTGCTTGACTGCAGCAGGTCAGAGAACGGAAGCTGAACACTGAACTTTAGTGCCGACATTAGCGGCATGATGACGCTGCTGACGTTCTTGAACGACAAACGTCCGTACTTCTTTTCGCTCTTCCCGCGGAATATGCTAGACTGCTGAAAACGGGAAAACAATCGGCCAGTTAGACTTAGCCGGGAGTCAGTGCACGTTTCTGTCGTGACTCGTGTGGTTGAGAGATGAAGTCCACAGCAGGTTACATATTAAATGTTATCCTCGTGTCGGATATTTAGGGTATATGCGTCGCTGTTTCTTCCATGAATGAATGTCGTTAACTCTTCAGAAACATGACAGGTGGAACGTGGGAAAAACTGAGTTAAACGTCCGCATTGTTGCACCGCTTACTGCACCTTTGACCCCACCGAGCCAGGTCATTGTCACTGAATACAACACGGATTGACTGCTTTACACGGCCACGTTTATGGTTTTTCAAAATGCATACCATTCAGGCATACAATTTGATGTTGTGGCCAACTTTTTGTGCTCTGCTCTTTGGGTTTCACGGTCCCGTGAACACGCTACATTGCCACGACCCCCTAGGAACGTCGGATTCTCAGTGTTTCAAAATCGGACGTCGCTGTGTATAGATATTAAACGCCTATAATTATGATGACTAAGTTCACGAATAAGCCACTATCGCTCGCACGCAAGTACCGACACTTGACATGGCTGTTTTACTCAGTTGTGTTGTCCTGCTCCAACCAGTTTGACTCAGAAATGTGACATCTCAGCACAACCGTGGAGCTCAATGCCTGCTCATTCAACCAGCAGCAGCAGCAGCAGCAGCAGCAGCAGCAGCAGCAGCAGCAGCAGCAGCAGCAGCAGCAGCAGCAGCAGCAGCAGCAGCAGCAGCAGCAGCAGCAGCAGCAGCAGCAGCAGCAGCAGCAGCAGCAGCAGCAGCAGCAGCAGCAGCAGCAGCAGCAGCAGCAGCAGCAGCAGCAGCAGCAGCAGCAGCAGCAGCAGCAGCAGCAGCAACAGCAGCAGCCGCAGCAGCAGCAGCAGCAGCATCAGCAGCAGCAGCAGCAGCAGCAGCGTCCACTGAGCCGCGACATGGAAGCAGACGCTAGTGTCGTGACTCATGTGGTTATGGCTGATCTTTTTTCTTTCAACACGACAGCTCGCAGGTATAACTGTCGCTAGAGCAACTTGGAATTTAACGCACTTTCCGCAGTTCTCTCTTTCTCGAATGCCCGAAGATAGATGGACTGGGTAAAACTGAATAACATTGTATAATCGATAAGTCTTTGTTGTTTTAATTGAAGCATAGTTTATGACGGAACAACTTATCAACACACGTGACTAATCGTACGATGGTCTGGGCTTGTATGGTGCATCGTGTATCGTGAGATTTGTGCGGTACATTTTAACTTCTAGCCAGGTTCTTTTCGGCATCCCATACTTATTATTAACATGTGCTAAATAAATGAGATGCCATTTTACTTTATTATATTTAGTCGAAGAGAATACCGTCTGCCTAAATCGGGTAATACTCCAGTATTTGCCTACTAAATATGCATCAATCTCTAAGATAAACAAACCACGCCGTCCACGCCGTAGATACTGACACGGGCATGCTTGAACAAACAAATTACAAAATATTGGTCGGTCGATGCATTCATTCAATCTCTGTATATCGGCCTCGGCGTCTGCGCCCACGTCCTTGCCGCAATACGCACAATGAAACTGTACGTGCAGGTACCGAGTCAGACGCCAATCTCTTGACCATTGGCCAAGTCCAAATCGATCACCAACACGACAATGGCAGTAATGTGGAACATATTGCTCTGTGGCAGCAAATAGAGAATAAATATATCGTTATTATAAGATCCCAACCAGCAGCAGCGTCGACACTTTCTGTTACCTTATTCGCAGCGTTCAGCAAGCGTGTGAGAACCAGAACAGTCACAGGTTTATCCGTCGGTGATTGGCTCAAACATACATGTACGTACATGTATATGGTCACGACACACTTGCACATGAACACGCTACGTTAAACATATTATATAAGCTATGAAATATGATATCGCTACTTGGGCGGATAATTGTACATGAAGCCTTTGTGCTTGGCCGACGTCCGCTCTCTCACGCCAACAAACAATGACGCCAATGTATGGTCGACATGTTTACGATTGAGCTTGTCGCGCCCCGTATGGCAGAGCTGCGCGACTTTGCCGCTGACTGTATGTCACTCATACATTGTCAAGACCCCATCTCAAAATCATGTGTAAGGTATATCGAAGACGTATGTGTATATACATGCATCTTGTATCTATAGGTTTATTAAGGCAACCGGAAAAACGCATTACTTCCAATTATATTTGCAGCTTACATGTGGTTTGAGATTGTTCTACAGAAAGATTCATCTTAATATAATCCACCGTGGTATGTATGTGTGTTTGAATGTTTGTATGTTTGTATGTTAGTTTGTTTGTATGTTATGTTAGTCCTAGACGCTTTGCATTACGGGCGCCATACTTTCAGGGATTCATCTACGACCCACGGTCGCGTGGTCTCAGTTTTAGTTGTTCGAAATTCACCCCGCTGATATCCTTTCTACGAACAATCGAATTACTCTGTGTAGTTATTACGTACAACTGTCCGTAACGCTACAATTGTTGATAACGTCATGCGTTTTTTCTTCGTTTGTCCAAAGTTCCGTCATATACGGGCAAGGCGTCATTATCGGGAATAATGCTAAGCACACGTTTGTGAACGTCGAATGGCTATCATCACGCCTTTGTTTATTAATGCCTCCATAAATATTGTTTATTAATGCCTCCAGTCCTCGTAATGCTATCTGGCTGCATGTTCATGCATGTGTGTATGCGTGCGTGCGTACGCGTGCGTGCGTGCCATCTTGCGTGCATTCGAATGTTTGCGTGCATGTGTGTGTGTTTGTGTGTGTGCGTGGGTGTGTGTTTGTGTGTGTGTGTGTGTGTGTGTGTGTGTGTGAGTGTGTGTGTGTGTGTGTGTGTGTGTGTGTATGTGTGTGTGCGCGCTTATAAAACAAGTCGGAAATATATTTCCCTGATGCACAAAATATCAAGCATGTGCCAAATACACGGCAAATGTACCAAGAACGTGAATAACGTACAATATACGAAATGCTGCAAGAGGATTCGAACCCCAGTTCCCACGCCTAAGAATCCGACGTTCAAACCCCAGGTCGTGTTGGTCGTGGGAGTGTAGCGTGTTCACTGGACCGTGACAGCCAGAACAGTTGTATGCCTGAACGGAGTGCGTTGAGAAATACCACAGATGTCGCCGTCAGTAGGGACGTGGGTGCAATATGCGCCGCGACAATGCCGGTGTTTAACCCAATCTTTCTCATATTACAACTGGCATGTGCGTGAAAGGTTAGCGACATTTATTAATCGAATAAACAGTGACGCATTTGAAAATAAATGGCGTTGAAAGTTATCGTGCCGAGGTGATGACTCCACCATAACGTATATTTTCTTAATCTACTAATAAAATATTACTATAATGGACAGTATTTGATGTATGTGATTTTGTCATGCATCACTGCATTGTTGATTTGCCCCTGTTAGAGGACGCACCTGTTCTGCATCATGGTCATCTCTCGTGCGCGTGCGTGTGACGTCTTGTCTGTACGCGTACAGCTGGCCTCCTGTTCCATTTGTTGAAGTCCATGTAGGAATTCTTCACATCACAAACTGTAAATATTGTATTTATTGCGTTGCATCGTCTTATCAACAAACTGTGATTGTGCCGATGAATATGGGAATTCCGGATTGCACTTTGACCATGTCACGATCACATGCTAATAGTAAAGCTTCTTAGCACATGGATTGTTCAGATTGTGATACGAGCACCAAATTTGATACACATGTGCCATGATAGGTTCTAAGAAAACTGGGAGGTGGACCCCAGCGAAACTTGCATTTTTTAGGGGGCGTGGCACCATATTCAAAATGGCCGCATTGAAATTCTGAAATACATTTATTTGGGCGTATATTCACTTCTAATTAAATATTATTAATGATGATGCTAGCCTATGGTTTTGGGACACGTACAATTTATTAAGATAAAAGTTAATGTGATTGGATAATTATCTAATTTGCATATATGCAAAATAGCACCCATGTTGTATGAAATAAAACAATTGAAAGTGATCAGGTGAATTTGCCTATTATATTCGACAATATCTACTTACTTAATATTGTAGTAACTGAAGTAATAAGCGGCCATTTTTTGTTGTTGTAAGGGGTTCGGGGAAATGCAATGGCCAGCATTTGAGCTCCAATGCGTTGTGTAACTGAAGGTATATAACCGAACCCATATAATAAATACCTTATCGAAGGATAATTGTTTTTATGCACTCGTTATTTAGAATGTTGCATTGGGCGAGCCAAAGGAGTCAGACAGAAGTGAGAAAACGATACAGTACCAAGTTGCCGTTCGATGATGCATGAAGGACACGCAACTACACGATCATTTATCAACATAATTTAGCCTGAAATGCACGATACCTTAGCATGAAAAACAAATTGCAGTACATGTTGTAAAGCTACCGCTTTCGATAATGCAATGGTAATTGTTGCCATTATGACTTACTTGCAGGTTACGTTGCGCAGCTGTATAGGTCAAGCCACTAATGGAATGTAGTTGTCACCATAGAGTGTAGCTGTAGAGCAAATCTTTAGAAGTTTTGCAGTGGTGTTGTGATAATCCACCAGACTTACCATTATGTCTAAAAAGGTGGTGATAGTGACTGGCGATGCAGAGACAAGTGTGTGTGTTTGTGTTTGTGTGTGTGTGTGTGTCTGTCTGTGCGCTCGTGCGAGCATTTTAGTTGCCATATCGCAAGTTTGTGAATGTTCTAAAGTCACGGGCTACTAATACTCCATGAGCCAGAAAATATTTGAATCTCAAATTGGGAGAATATGTTCCACTATGATTTTCAGTTACACCAATGTGTGAAGTGTCTGAAAATGTGTGATGGATATTTCAGATGAGTAGCTTAATGCCTTTTTGGACGCCATATTTAAACATGGCTGCGTAAATCGTAATATTCGAAACAAATGCTCTACAGCAAAGTCTAGTGTTTGGATCTTAAGATTGTATTAATAAAAGTTGTTCAGCGTAAAATGCTGAGTAAGACAATACGTATCTAAACAATTTGCATACATCTTTGCCAAACATATAAAGAGAAATGTCAAGAAAAATACCACAATATTTTAAAACATCAATTGAGGTTCGGCTATTACACTACTTTAATCAAATAAATTATCCACGTTTTGCATTCGTATGAAACTATACGCAATATACTACCTCTATGCGCTACTGTGCCGTGTTCGGCTCCATCTAACGTGCTTATGTGCTTAAATCGGTGTAGTGTATATCAGTAGCGCGCTCAGGGCCGTTCACAATTGTCGATATTTACCTATTCGTTGATATTTACCTAAAGCGTACTAATTTTCAGACCCCTCTCCAAGAATTAGCACTTTAAGTGTCGATAATATTCGAAATTGAAAAATTTCGATACATCAATGATATAACACAGTTTCGTTCGACCCAGAATGAGAACTCTATGAAACGATCTACTCTGTATATATACAGTAGGTTCAAAATGCTCTCTCTCTCCCTCCCTCTCTCTCTCTCTCTCTCTCTCTCTCTCCTCTCTCTCTCTCTCTCTCTCTCTCTCGCTCTCTCTCTCTCTCTCTCTTTCTCTCTCTCTCTCTCTCTCTCTCCCTCTCTCCCTCCCTCCCTCCCTCTCTCTATCTATCTCTCTCTCTCTCTCCCTCTCTCTCTCCCGCTCTCTCTCTCTCTCTTTCTCTCTCTCTCTCTCTCTCTCCCTCCCTCTCTCTCTCTCCCTCTCTCCCTCCCTCCCTCTCTATCTCTCTCCCTCTCTCCCTCCCTCCCTCTCTCTATCTCTCTCTCCCTCTCTCTCTCTCTCTCTCGCTCTCTCTCTCTCTCTCTCTCTCTCTCCCTATGTCCCTCCCTCCCTCTATATTTCTCTCTCTCTCCCTCTCTCTATCGCTCTCTCTCTCCCTCCCTCCCTCCCTCTCTCTCTATATATATATATATATATATCTCCCTCTCTCTCTCTCTCTCTCTCTCTCTCTCTCTCTCTCTCTCTCTCCCTCTCTCCCTCCCTCCCTCTCTATATATATCTCTCTCTCTCTATCTCGCTCTCTCTCTCTCTCTCTCTCTCTCTCTCTCTCTCTCTCTCTCTCTGTTGGACTCTCGATAAGCCAATGGCGTCCTTGTCCACTTGCCATCTTTGTCTCGGATGGCAATCTTGTTAAATCTTGTTAAATTAAAATTTTGCATAATCGCTTAAAGTGACACATAACATATAGTAAACTCATACGTATCAAACAGCAACTAAAAGACAACTAAGTAGGTATCAAAATAAAGCAGAGCGCAACGTGTTTAAATTGGCGACCTAAAACAATAAGTTTGACCAAATTCCCAAATATTAGAAACACCAATATGCTATATTACAATTATATTGCGATATATATTATAATAGTTACACATTTAATTATAATCAAGAATAAACACTGACAGTGCGCATTGATTGATGTAAACCCATACGTATTATATACCGCTAGCAGCGAAACAAGTAATACTTATGAGCAAACCCAATTCAAAACGGCTGAAATCAAATAATAAATAATGGCATAATTAACTAAGCAAACTCATTCCCTCCCTCCCTCCCCGCGTCTCTCTCTCTCTCTCTCCCTCCCTCCCCCCTCCCTCCCTCCCTCCCTCCCTCTCTCCCTCCCTCTCTCTCTCTGTTTCCCTCTCTCTCTCTCTCTCTCTCTCTCTCTCTCTCTCTCTCTCCCTGTACCCCTCTCTACCTCTGCATCCCCGAACTCCTCCAATTTCACTTCTCCATCTACTACACTCAGTAGTTTTAGTTCGCTGTTTTCCCATTGGTTTTACAGCTTCCCATTCATGTCTTTGATTCCTGATCCAGCTATTACATCCTCGCTGTCCTCGTCACTCTCTCGTGCCATCCTATATATCAACTTCTTTCCGCAATCCTCGTCTAACTTTCTGTGTAGTTCCTGCTCCATTTCCCTCTTTGCTTTGTCCACGGCTCTCCCAGCCGCCTTCTTCTGTCCGTACAGTTGCTGTAATGTTATGTTTCGGTTGTTCCCAGTTATCCTTGATCCCTTCTGTCATCTTCCATGTGTCTCTCTTTTCCCCGATTGCTTTCGCTACTTCTTAATCTTACGTTTACCAAGTTTGTTTTTTCCTTATTGATGATGATCCCTTTTTCAGATTTTCTGCCACACAGCTCCTCTGCGCCAACAAAAGCATCTTTGAAAATCTTCTTTCTTCTTCCACTGTTCCTATTGATGTTCAGAGTTTTTCATATTCTAATGTCAACATGTCTGTGTATGCAACGGCTGTGCCCCCACAGCATTTCCACAATTTGATGGTATTTTGCACTACTATTTTATCCTCTTTCCTCTTCTGCATAAACACAAACAAAGCCAGCGCTTGTGCTGTGAGTCCACGTTCTCACCAGCAATGGTATTGAAGTCCCTCACCCTCCACATCCGCTGTCTCCTCACTACCAACATGTCGATTTATGTTTTATGCTGGCCACTTCTGTAATATGCAATGGAAGGACGTGAATGCTAAATCAATATAATATATTTATCTCTGTGCATTTGTATGCATTTCATGTATACAAGCGGCTAAGACCATTTTTACTTCAACGGAAAGTCAGACTTCGTTGATACGACGAAAATTTTACTCTCACGATCCTTGACCAAGATTTTATCGATACATGTCCATGTTTCCAGGATAGTGCCCAGTTTTCGCAGATTTCTTGCATCTTAGGTGAGCCGAGCGCGCTGGGCCGTCAAGTCCTCGTTCACGAAGACTCAACCTTTGTTGATACTCGCCTTCAGTTTGCTGCGCTGTAGGAAGACTTCGTCTCGGCGACGTTCGCTTTGGAATTTCACGAGCACGGGGCGAGGGTGACTTGTCTGTGTAGACTAGAGCTTCACTCCGACTTTGTGACTCCGAACTATATCGCCGGCCTGGAGCGGTGGAGCATCTGCAATCTGTCGTACATCTGCACAATGTCAATAACTGTGCCGTCTAGATGGTCGTCACTGACGATTTCCTCAATTCCTAGAAAGCGCAGATTTGACCGTCGGGAATATTGTTCGTACCCATCCAGCTTGTGTTCCAGGTTTTCGACTATGTTTTCTAAATCTGCAATCCATGCATATTTTGCTAATAAAGATTAAGAGAGACCATCGATTTTGGATTTTAAATAATCCATCCCGTCCATTAGAGTTTTGTGTAGAGGACTGCTTTCATTTTTTTTAAACGACTTCATCAGTTAACAGTTCTTGAATGATGAGCTTGAATCGGTTAACGTCTGCGTCATCGATGTTACTGTCTGACGTGACAGAATCAGAGCGCGCACTTTGCTTTGGTTTGGGGCCATGTTAAACCACTAGGTGCCATACATCCGGTTACGACAGCCGCAACTCTGGTTATAAATAGATAACGCAGTTCGACACTGGTGTACTACACGAAACTCGGTCAATTTAGATTGTTCAGTGCAAAGTATGTTCACGAGTCATGTGCGCTATTGTCTATTCACATTTCAGTCCAATTTGACATTAAATTATCTCTATTTATCCCACCTATGCGACGACTTAAACACGTGTCGCCATGCCACGTGAAAGCTTTTGTCACGTGACAGACAAACAGAAAAATATTCAAACATACAAACATATATACAGACAAACAAACATACATACGCTAGCTCGATTATAGTTATATTATCATCGAATCATAAATGATATGAAAGGTTCCGCATATATAATTGTACTTATAATTGCATACATATTGAATTGTGCTAATAACACTAAGTGTACAACTGTGTACGCCACCCTATTAGATGTGACAATGAGTTAGCCGACTGATAATAAACATGACGTCTCTGTTGTAATGGTCTTTACACAATGCATTATGTATGGGCGTCGCCAGGTTTCGTGAGGAGGGGTTCATATTTAGGAATGCGAGTGACGAGTCTCATGGGAACGAGCGAATAATTTAATTGCATCTGTCTGTTTCACAATAATATAATTTCCAGAAGAAAGGTATTCATATGACGACCCTCTGGCGACGTCCTATCATAATGCAGTATGCAACAGACCGTAAAGCTAAATGATATACGATCGCACAATGCATCATCAATGTTTTTGTAAAATATAATTTCATCAAGTTATATATAGAGAGGCAGGGGAGAGACGGAGAGGGATGGATAGAGGGGAGAGGGGAGGAAGTGAAACATACATATATACAGACAGACAGACAGACATACATACTACATACATACGGAGACACACAGGGGAATACAGAGTTTGTCAAGAGTCATGTGCCAAAATTGAGAATTACATTGACAAATCAGGACGAGGACTAGCAAAATAAAACATGACTATTACAAATGTGCTGTATTATATTCTCCTCGTAAGAACTCAATAGGTAAGTAGACCGGTGTACACGACATATTGTTATTTGATTTGTCGGACAATACGGTGTCGTGCGATATTGCAGAGCAAGAATCGGTGATATAAAAACCGCTAGACCGATTAACGAGATCAATTTGTGGCTACGATTGTGTCACGGGAATTGGAGTTGGATCCAATTTGACCGAAAGCCGGTCCCGATTGCGCATTGACATGCGACACGGTGTCGCCCGACCAATTGTGGCACAAATCGCACTTGTAAACCGTCAAGCAAGACATATAATTATGTGTTTTGTGCCTAGACCTACCAGGGAAGTCCGGGCCTTCTCGTCCCTGCTCGACTGCAGCAGGTCAGAGAACGGAAGCTGAACATTGAACTTTAGTGCCGACATTAGCCACATGATGCCGCTGCTTACGTTCTTGAACGACAAACGTCCATACTTCTTTCCGATCTTCCCGCGGAATATGCTCGACTGCTGAAAACGGGAAAACAATCTGCCAGTTAGACTTAGCCGGGAGTCATTGCACGCTTCTGCCGTGACTCGTGTGGTTGATAGATGAAGTCCACAGCAGGTTACATATTAAATATTATCCTCGTGTCGGATATTTAGGGTATATGTCGACGTCATTTGTTTTTGTAAAACCCCCAAATGCGTCGCTGTTTCTTCAATGAATGAATGTCGTTAACCCTTCAGACACATGGCAGGTGGAACGTGGGAAAAACTGGGTTAAACGTCCGCATTGTTGCAGCGCTTACTGCACCTTTGACCCCACAGAGCCGCGTCAGTGTCACTGAGTACAGCACGGATTAACTGCTTTACACGGCCACGTTTATGGTTTTTTTTAAATGCACACCATTCAGGCATGCAATTTAATGTTGTGGCCAACTTTTTGTGCGCTGCTCTTTGGGTTTCACGGTCCCGTGAACACGCTACACGCTACACGCTACATACACCCCCTGGGAACGTCGGATTCTCTGTGTATAGATATTAAACGCCTATAATTATGATGACTAAGTTCACGAATAAGCCACTATATCTCGCACGCAAGTACCGACACTTGACTTGGCTGTTTTACTCAGTTGTATTGTCCTGCTCAAACCAATTTGACCCACTCACGACAAAAACAAGTGTGCAGCTCTATTCAGAAATGTGACATCTCAGCACAGCCGTGGAGCTCAATGCCTGCTCATTCCATCTTATCTTTGTATTCACTGGCACCGAGTAGGGTACGAAATGTTGCAATATGTTTCTCGATTGTTCATGTTTAGGTTGTTGGAGGGATAGCCATAGTTTAGTAATAGTCTGTAATGTTTGCAGCAACGTTTTGTTCTTTAATTGTGTCTATTTATTTTCCTTGTTTTTAATCAGTATACACATTTATGTCTTTTGACTCCAAATGAAAGATTAAATGGATATGTAGCAGCAGCATCAGCAGCAACAGCAGCGACAGCAGCAGCAGCAGCAGCAGCAACAGCAGCAGCAGCAACAGCAGCAACAGCAACAGCAACAGAAGCAGCAGCAGCAGCAGCAGCGTCCACTGAGCCGCGACATGGAAGCAGACGCTAGTGTCGTGACTCATGCGGTTATGGCTGATCTTTTTATTCTTTTAACACGACTTGCAAGTCAGCTCGCAGGAATAACTGTCGCTAGAGCAACTTACCTCGCCATGACTACCACTTTGTTGCAGTGGGGGCGGGGGGCGGGGGGGGGGGGGTTTGCGTACTCCCGTAACCCGGACAGCTATACTGGCGGGGACGTAAGTCCCTGGTAGGTTCAACCAAGCCAGGCAGGTCAAGGGGTAGGAGTCAGATGAAGTGTAGTCACTCAATGGGGATGGGTCCTCTTCAGCCTTGGTTGGCATCCTGTCTACAAGATGGTGTCTCATAATTAAAAACACCAACAGTACCAGTAGCGACGCACTGTAGTAACAGCCAGATGAAAACATGATGAGTTCAAGCAACAACACTAAGGCTCAAGTCTCTGCCGAAACACGTCGTACTTCTCGAGGGTATACCAACCCGTATGAAGATGACATCCCAAAGCCGCAAGGACGGATACCATCTGATGCGAGAACAACGGAAGGACTTTGCCGCCCTAAGAAAAACATCCTCTTTGGGCAGCTTATCTTCCACTAGTGCCAAGGACGAAATCGACAAACACATGGACGATTTTTACATATCAGTGACTTGTATTCAAGAACACATACAAGAAGACCCAGATATCAAAGCTACCAAGATAGGCAGATCCACGATGTTCACAGCCTCCGCGACACGTAATCGACAAGGTGCAGCAGTTGGGGGCGTTGGTGTAGTAGTGAAATGTGCACTGCTTCAGAACCTTGTTTCAGTCACTAAGATAACACACCGTATCATACACGCCCTGTTTAAAGAGTACCCTAAGACTGATGTTATATCATGCTATTCTCCGATAAATGTCAGTGATGAAAAAGATGTTGTATAATTCTACGAAAGCCTTAACCAGACAGTATTACACATCCCTCCACATGTCTGTCTTGTGATCGGAGGTGATTTTAATGCTCAAGTCTCAAATGGCTTTTCATACCACAGCAACACTAACAGAAATGGTCAGCTTCTTCTTGATGTTATACATGAGCACAACCTTCTGATGACCAACACTCTTTTCTGTAAACCAAAATCAAGACTCTGGACTTTCCGAGCGCCGAATAAATTCAAATCTCAAATAGATTTCATTCTGTGCCGGAGAATATGGAGAAAGAGCATCATGGATTCACAAGCACACTCCTCTTCCAACCCTATTGGTCCTGATCACAGGATTGTGTGTGCAAAGTTAAGGCTCAGCGTGAGAGCAAAGAAGCATCCACCCAGGCCCAGACTTAACTGGGATGCAATCACACCGAATCAAGATGTAGCCTCTCGTGCTGACTGGGAGGCATTGGAAAGAACCCAAATCAACTCGTACAAGGACTATGTTGATAGATGCAACAAAGCAGGCTCGGTCATCCTACCACCTCGAGTAGCTTTCAAGACTAGTGGTCGCCATACGAATGAAGTAAATGCAGCACGTATTATTGTAATTAGTGCACTACCAGAGACAGTATCCACAGCGCAAACTACACTATGCAACACGTATAATGAAACGCAGGAAAAGCACTACCTTGACTTTCTCAGAGCATTTGATAGTTGCCTGGAAGTTAGTAAAACAAAACAAAAATCAAAAACCATCTTCATACAAGGGGAAGATCGTTTAGATGCTTGGAAAACGTACTTCAAACAACTGCTTCAGATAATACGAGAACATCCAACCAACCAGTTGATCCGATCTATGAGACCCCAACATTGACACCGACATCTTCTCACTAGCAGAAGTCAACATTGCGATCAAACAAATTAAACTTGTTAAAGACCCAGGACTAGATGGCATTCCCATTGAAGTGTGGCGACTATCCAAGTTAAGGAAAGATTTCTTATTTACTAAAGTTCTGCAACAAAACATACTTAGGGAATAGAACACTGTAATGGGGGATTTCGGGTATCGTACCAATACCTAAGAAAGGAGACCGGACTATTCCTGAAAACTATCGTGGAATAAGTCTAACACAGACTGCTGCAAAGGTCTACGATCGACTCCTGCTTAACATAATTCGCCCTGAGCTAGAAAAGATCTTACGTCCAAACCAGAAAGGATGTAGGCCTTTACGATCTACATCTTCGCAGTTTCTTGCTCCTAGACGCATCATCGAAGAAATGAGAAACCACCAGAAAGAAGCTGCCATTATTTTCATCGACTTCAAGAAAGCCTTTGACTCTGTAGATAGAAACACACTGTTCAAGATTCTCCATGTGTATGGCATCCCATAGAAGATCGTCAAAGCCATATAGATAATGTATGTAAACACATCTGCAGTTGTATTGACTCCCGAAGGGGGACCTACATATTTCAACATTAACACAGGAGTTCTCCAAGGAGACCCTCTTGCCCCATACCTGTACATCATAGTCTTGGACTACGCATTAAGAACTGCGATTGATGACATAGAAGGACTAACCCTAACCAGACGCAGAAGCACCAGACATCCTGCCTCACATCTCTCTGACCTGGATTATGCCGATGACATCACTCTGTTCGCTGACACGATACAAGAAGCAGAATTTTTAATTCACAAAGTGGAAAGTGCTTCCAAATCTACTGGACTATTTCTCAACCCATGCAAAACAAAGTACATGCATATCAACCCGTCTGCTAGTGATAGCGTTCACTCATCAGATGGGAGTCAAATTGAGAAAGTATAGGATTTTAAATATCTCGAATCCTACACAAACTCACAGCATGACATCCAGTGCAGAATAGCCCTGGTAAGGACAGCAGTTCACGCCCTAGACAACGTTTGGAGAGCGCCCATATGCAGACTCACCAAACTGAAGATTTTCAGGACGACGGTTGAACCGATCCTGATATATGGATGCGATTCGTGGTCGCTAACACATTCAGTAGAAAATGCATTGGATGGCACCTACACAAGAATGCTGCAGAAAACTCAAAATGTGTAATGGCGCCACCACATGACCAACCAAGAACTGTACGGCTCCCTCCCACGGATCACCACCATCGTGAGACAACGGCGTCTTCTTCTGGCAGGTCATGTGATGCGCCGTGACGAAGCAGCCAATAAAGTCCTGCTTTGGAAGCCCGATGGCCCTCGGAGAAGAGGTCGAACAACAACTCCTCTACGAAGCATACTAGGGAAAGACACGAACCTCAGCGGGATAAATCTAATAGCTGCAATGAAGAACCGAAACCACTGGAAAGAAATCATCATGTCACCACATTAAGTGGATGACATATATAAGTAAGTAAGTAAGTAAGTAAGTAAGTAAGTAAGTAAGTAACTGGGTAACATTGTATGATCGGTAAGTCTTTGCCGGTTTAATTGAAGCATATTGTGTTATCACCGTGCATAGTTTATGACGGAACAACTGACCAACACACGTGACTAATCGTACAAAGGTCTGGGCTTGTATGGTGCATCGAATATCGTGAGGTTTGTGCGGTTCATTTTAACTTCTAGCTAGGTTCGTTTCGGCATCCCATACTTATTATTAACATGTGCTAAATAAATGAGATGCCATTTTACTCACAAATGCATGTGTTCTAGTTATTACAGATATTTAAAGGAACGAGCTCACACTACGTCTCATTTTATAATGGCAATGTTAGTCTGATTCATTGGGAAGTTTTAATTTAATGACACAAGACGCAGGCGTACGAACATACTATTATACACGCGTTCAATACGTGCCGTGCGATACAGGGGTGCAATAGTAAATGCGGTGTTGAACGCCCGTAGTACGGACCGAACTAGTTATTTACGTCACGTGCGATGTCGAAGTCAAGCCGCCCGACTCCACTGTCGGTGGGCACGATATGATAGGTTCACGTGTATCCCTGTTTTCTATGCTATACAAATAAACTATAGATGTTTGAAACGTATTGTCGGTCAATTTTCTTCGCTTTCTTCCGCACCACTTTGGTGATCTCAAACCTTACCATACGGTTCCCGATTTCCATCGTGTAGAAAACAACAACAACACGTTTGACTGTTCAAAACTGAATGACAACCGACTGCAACGACATAGAACATAGAAAATTGTTCCCAACTTTTAATTAAAATTAAGGCGTGTGAAATAAATCTTAAATGGCACCTTTGCGTAGTTAATCGCCCAGCTGGCAGAGTGGCACAACTATTCAGACGCGGCATGCGGCCTTGTCCGATTACTTACGATACCCGCTACCGCCGCGTACGATTCACGGGCGATTCACATCGCAAAGGTGCCATTTATCACAATAACGCACCAGACGGTCTTATTTGAGAATGGCGCTGCTAGTGCGAGGTTACTGCATAGCACACCTACATAAGTCATTATGATAGCAACTATTTAGGGAAGCGGACTCTCATAATATTATAAGAGTCACCTAACTAACTCGATTGTTTTCGTTGCTTCAACAAAGAAAAATTGACTGAATCAAACATAGTTATATTCGGCAAGATCTACCTACTAACAAAAGCCGAGAAAAATTGCAAGGTAAGTGTTCCTGGGCAACTCGGAATGTTGGCGGACGTATGCCAGATATGTTGTCTAGTTGACCGTATTGCACGGGAATATATGGAACACCCATCCCATGTGTGTATTTTATCTTTCGTATACTGCACTGTCGTTGGCTTCTCTCGGTTAATGAACTGTTAAACCTTCACTGTAGGCGTTTTTTTGAAGTAACATTAAATATCATATTTGTTCAATAATAGTTGCAGAAGCTGGGAGGGCGATGCGCATGTCCATGGTGGAAGTAGTACGCTTGGCAGGGCAGAACAGGCGCGTTATGGAAAAGGCATCACCATATCACTTTAAGGTATACTTCGACGTAATGTTTGCATGTAAAACCCCCATATGTGTCGCTGTTTATTAAATGAATGAATGTCGTTAACCCTTCAATCACATGCCAGTTGGAACATGGGAAAGATTGGGTTAACATTCGCATTGTTGCATCGCATACCGCACCTTCGACCCTACCGAGCCGCGTCATTGTCATTGAATGCTACACGGATTGAGTGCTTTGACATAGATTACACGGCGACGTATATTGTATTTCAGAACACAAACCGTTCAGGCATACCACTTAATGTCATGGCCAGGTTTTTTTGAGAACCGGCAACGAATCCTCTAGCAGCCGTTTCGAAGCTTGGCCATGTTATTCGCACCACGTTGTCCCAGTTCATTCTGTGTAACCGACCACCTGACATTAGAGAGTGATGGACACACATGAATGACCAGCCATCGAGTAATGGATGCAGCGTGTCTGAATGCTTCCCAGATAAAGCGTGTTAGTGTTGGAATGACAGGTCTGCCAGTGGATTCAGTTTAAAGTGCTTTGAGCGGTCCCAATGAACGGTGACAACACCGTTCTTTTTTCATTTGACCGACAGACTAGATATACACGCGCGGATGTAAGCACAAATGCATGCACAATTGCACGAATGCACATGTATATGCGTGCGCACATGCACATGAGGGGTAAAATCGGGAAATCCTAACTACTATTGCTGAACTGATTGTCTTATAATTTTGCGATTCGTCGACCCTGACACACACTCTGGATAAATCATTTGATGGAACACTTATAAGGATACTGCGCAAATTGTTCAATGTGCTGGCGCGATCACATCACCAACCAGGAACGGTACGGCTCCCCCAACGGATATCCGCTATTGTGAGATAAAGTCGTCTTCGTTTGGTAGATCATGTGATGCGTCATAACAAAGAACCAAACGGAGTTTTTCTTTGGAACCCCTCGGGCCCTCGGGGAATAGTTTCCTTAAACACCCCTCTTCTTGAGATTATTGAGAAGGACGCTCAAAGGGAACAATCTGGTAAACGCCATGAAAAATCGTGACCAAGGGAAGGAACTCATACTGCCACAACGCTAAGTGGATAACATAAGTAAGTGAGTGAGTGACTGACTGATTGATTGGTTGATTGATTGATTGATTGATTGAGTGAGTGCGTGAGTGAGTGAGTGAGTGAGTGAATGAGTGCGTGAGTTAGTGTGTTATTGGGCAATACAGATACATTGATTTTATAAGGGTATTTCAATGAAATTCCACCGGATGTAGAATAGTGAAAGGGCAATTCCAATTGAAAAATCCACAGTTTAATTAAAAAGGGAAATTAATGGAGAGGATTGGCAAAAAAAGCAATTTATTTATCAATAGGGAATTAGGCGGGAGCAAAGTAAATATTTGTTTACTCCATTATTTGTATTAGTTCGTCTTCTATAACTAATTGCTTATCGACAGTAGAACATGTTCATTACAAAACTTCACGATGTGATTGGGATCTGCTTCGTGTGTCGTGCGATTGGAGAGTGTTTCATTAGAGCCATTAAAGCGTGTTTACTGTATCAAGCCATTGGAGAGTTCTTCCTGTATCAAGCCATTGGAGAGTTCTTCTTGTATCAAGCCATCGGAGAGTGTTTCCTGTATCATACCCTGTATGATTTGTGACCATCTGCGTTGAATAATCAAATGTTGCATGAATAACCACCAGAACTGGATGCGCAATCATACCACAAACCGTTATTTTGAAAACCACTTTTTCTGTTGGTTATCTTTGTCACGAATAAAAAACTTAGTGTTAACTGATTGTTACCTCTATTGTAGTATCCGTTAACGTTGTTGTCCCATAAGTATGTATGTATGTATGTATGTATGTATGTATGTATGTATGTATGTATGTATGTATGTATGTATGTATGTATGTATGTATGTACGTACGTACGTATGTACGTGTGTAGGTATGTATGTATGTATGCATGTACGTGTGCGTGCATGTATGTATGTATGTATGTATGTATGTATGTATGTATATACATACGTGTGTACGTATGTATGTATGTATGTATGTATGTATGTATGTATGTATGCATGTATGTATGTATGTATGTACGTATGTATGTATGTATGTATATATTCATCACCGGCGGTCTTCTCTGTTACGAGTATGACATTAACATCGCTGTCGGTCGGTAATAAATAATAACAATGTTTCGCAATGAACGTTTAATACGACTGACAATTTACACAGTGTTGACCAAAACATTGCTAACACTTCTGATAAGATTACACCAGCTAAAATAGTGAACAATCCTGATAAGGTTACAACAAACAATATTGTAAAAACGAAGGATAAGATTGCACCGATAAAAACTGTGAACACACATGATATAAGATTACACCAACAGAAATCGTGAACACACCTGATAAGAATTCACCAACCGACATTGTGAATTGTAAGGCCTCTATAAATAAAGAATTTACACGAATTATATAATATAATGAAACAATTGTTACATAACAGTATATACAACATATTATTAAACTAACGTAACACTAACGTTGGTTGATGAATATGTGTGCGTGTTTATGTACGTTTAGTGTATATGTGTGTGTTTGTGTGCACGTGTGTGCGTATACAGGACAGAGCGTATGGATGTGTAGTGTGTGTATGCAGTATGTGAGTATGTGTTTGTGGCATAAACTAGCGAAAGGAATGCAATTAATAGACACCTATCGTAAGAAAGAAAAATCGCGAGGCCAATTTTGAACTGGTTCACAATCTACGACAATTATATATGAATTTTGAAGAAGCGACTGCCGTGATTGACAGGTACTGCACTCTTCGTGACTTTTCATCAAAGTTCAAGTTGGGATTGCCGCGAGTAAATAGGTCGCACCCAGAGTGTCAAGACACTTCGCTCGTGTAAACGCACACATATAATTTGTTTGTGCGTGCAATCCCGTGTCGTACCACATAATCGATTTAAACAAGAAAACAAGAAATACTTTTTTTAACAAAACAAACACATCAATCCCACTTGTTTACATGAATAAAAACGAGTTCTCGTTATGAATATTTATGCTAAATGTTACGTGTTAACAATTAAGACTACAATGCGCATCATTTTACTTAATCATTACTGTTACCATGCAATCATGGTGTATATATATATATATATATATATATATATATATATATATATATATATATATATATATATATATATATGCTGTGCACTATCCGTTTTCGACGTCAGTCGTTAATAATTTCTGTTACGCTTCTACTGGCCGAATTTTTATTTCCGTGTATTCAACGCTACCACTGATGCCAGACCAGGCCGGCGGTTTTTTGTTGAAGGGTGCGTAGGCGTAGGTTGTGCATTTGGTCGAATGATACCAGAATCCGTTGAAATTAGCACCGCATTTTAAGTTCACATCTTTATCTCGTGTGGCAAAGCGCAGTCCAGCGAGAAGGAAATAACGTGCTGTTTTAGCAGTGGCTGTCCCAATGCTAACGATTTTATAAAGCTCTTTCTCATCCGCGATGTAAAAATTGTTACATTCATAATAATATGATGCTCCTGATGTGAGTTTCATATCAAGCCGAATTGAATATTTCACGTACGGCTGATTCGTGATTCGATATAGTTTCTCCAGACCGAGCCAGAACTCGCCACTGACGTCACCGAAGCCGTTCTTGTAGTCGTTCCAAGTTCGGTTGAATGGGAGATCGAAAGGAGATCGACGTCGCTGGATGACAATGAACTTGTCAATTGCGCAGAAAACGGGGAACGGCGGCAGTGTCGACTCCAACAGAACATGTCTGCCTTGGATGAGGACTGTGAACATGTGAACGGGTTACATCTGAGACTAGGACAAAGAGAGAGAGCACATGGATGTGAAAGAAATATATGTAGATCATTAATGAGATCAACGTTTGGTGACGACAGGACAAATACATAGAAGTCGATATAGCAAAGAAAGTATGTAACTAGAAACGTTGGTAGGTTGTTCCATATTCCAAATTGTACTTTTAATTAGTTTAATTGTTGTTCGATGTTTTTCTATCACTTGTTCGTGCATTACGTCATGAACATATTTGGTTACCAAATACAGTACAAAGGCACTTTTATAGAAATAATAAAAGAAGCATGCTTATTACTTGATTCTGATTGGTTGAAAGAAATGATGTGCGTATTGGTTGGTTCCACTGCTGCCGTCACGAAATAAACAACGTTGATAGCGACGTCACGTGGGCAACCTAAAATGGGAAATATATTAAATTGATTAATATTCACATCCTTCCATTGCACGCACTTGAAAAGTACGCGGATTTATTCTGGCTCACACTAACTTCGAAACTGTTGTTTTGTCCAGGAATGCAGGAAATCGCCGTCATTTGATGTTCAATGGATAACAAATTTGCGAAGAAGTGTGTCTATAATTTTCCGTTTTATTAGTTTCGAATCGTGCTTATCCACAACATCTTTCAACGACAATCATCCAGCTGCAAGGAACATGCATTTAGTGTGTTCAAATGTCGTTGATTGGTTGCGTAATTTATCGCCTCATCCAGGAAACTCTACAAAGATGGTATCGGTCGCATTATAGGTGGACGAAAGACTGGTCGGGGAACACATACTACTGGCAAGGGTTACATTGGCCATTTTGGATACTATCATAGTGTTCGTAAAGTCACCAAATAATGTTTCTCAAAACTTAAAATATGTGAACATCTATATACACGCTACACTTAGGCGCACACAATAATGCAAACACGCACGCACGCTCGCACACGCCACAAAAAAATACACATACACCTTGGTTTACGACCGGTCAGTCACTGCCAAGCAGCCACGATCATCCGACAGACCGGCCGGCCGGTGTCACATCAAATGTATATCCCAATATAATATAAACCCCGATCATTATTCCATATATAATAATGCCCCACGGTCATTGCTATCTAGGTTATAACAACCCAGCTGTATATATATATATATATATATATATATATATATATATATATATATATATATAGTAACTCAGTTGGAGCTCGTAACAAGAGGAGCCACGTGACCAAAACGTGGTTATGTCGAAATAAACCATAATACTAGATTTACTTGAATGGATTCCGAAAATTGCTGTCACGTGCCACTCTATTCCTGTTAACACGTATGCCTGTGTACAAAAGACATTATGTTCACGGTATGGCAGGTTTCGATTTGAACTAGTTCGGCGTATTTGTGATATAAATCATTACGACAATAGGAAAGTTGGCCTGATCGCGTACACGCATGTCTATACTGAAAACAAATGCATGTATATACTGAAAGCAAAAAGATAAATACTCACCCATGAAGACATACATTTGTCCCTCCATCAGAGTCCCAGATACAGGTTTAGTAGACACAGCGACAGCCCCGCTCGACTGCGGTCGGCCTTTGATCGCAGAAATCTCCCGGGCCATTACTTTCAACTGGGTTTTTAGGCTCTCAACGGTGCCCTAGAAGGTTGAGATATTTTAGTCCAGCTAAGTATGCCTCACTACTTGTTTAATGTTTTTTCTTTTTATTATTGACAAATATTTCAACCATTAATGTAAGGAATGTGTAAAACTCGTTGTTATGGGCGTGATGTGACACAAAGCAGGTTACGTCTAATTGAAGGCTTACACCAGTGAGTACAATTCGCCACATTAATTGGGGCCCATTTCATCCATATACTGTTGGTCTTCGGCATACACGTGGCACAAAAGTGCACCAAAGGTGTAATTACCACAGCGATGTGTCTACGTGCGTGGTGCCGTCCAAGGTGGGTGATATGTCAGTTGTTCGTCCACGAAGTAACGGCAGAAGGTATAAGCCAGTTACTGTAGTGCCGTCCAAGGTGGGTGACATGACAGAAGGTTACTGTAGTGCCGTCCGAGGTGGGTGATATGTCAGTTGTTCGTCCACGAAGTAATGGAAGAAGGTATTAGCCAGTTACTGTAGTGCCGTCCAAGGTGGGTGATATGACAGAAGGTTACTGTAGTGCCGTCCAAGGTGGGTGACATGTCAGAAGGTTACTGTAGTGCCGTCCAAGGTGGGTGACATGACAGAAGGTTACTGTAGAGCCTCGCACTGAAAATCAAAGTAGACCGATCACTGACCTGCAGTCTCTGTATATCGGCCTCGGCTTCAGCGCCCACGTCCTTGCCGCAATACGGACTCTGCACAACGAAACTGTACGTGCAGGTACCTAAACCAATCCCCGTCTCTTGGCCATTGGTCAAGCAGCAACTGACCAACAACAGGGCAACAACGCCAATACGAAGCATGATCACCCAAGACAGAGAGAACTGCGGAAGGTGCGTCAGACACGAAGTAGCTCTAGCGACAACGGTTCGACTGAGCCAACAACAAAGTCGTGTTCTAAAGCACAGAGACAAGGATCAGCACACCACGGGCTGCCACCTACTCGCCTAGAATCAACTGACCTACATACGCGTCTACTGGAAATGTTGTGCATTCACTGTGATCAGATATAAGCGTTACGACATCCCTATTTTAAGCAACCACGGCTGTCAATCCAGCACTAGGCGATACAATATTATTTGTGTTTGTATTTTGAAATTTATACTTTATTTACTGTTTTTACAGGATGGACTCGGAGATGTACGCTTTATAAATACTGATTCGTAGTGTTGTTACTGCTACCGCTGCTGCTGCTGCTTTTGTTGTTGTTTGTGATATTGTTTTAGTTATTGTTGTTGATGTTGCTGCTGCTGCTGCTGCTGCTGCTGCTGCGGGCGGGCGGGCGGGCGGGCGGGCGGGCGGGCGGGCGGGCGGGCGGGCGGGCGGGCGGGCGGGCGGGCGGGCGGGCGGGCGGGCGGGCGGGCGGGCGGGCGGGCGGGCGGGCGGGCGGGCGGGCGGGCGGGCGGGCGGGCGGGCGGGCGGGCGGGCGGGCGGGCGGGCGGGCGGGCGGGCGGGCGGGCGGGCGGGCGGGCGGGCGGGCGGGCAGCCGTGTATGATAGCAACAATATTTCGTCTTAGCACAACATGAAAAGAACAGTATATCGCGAGTTTCCTGACATCAAAGTGGCTGTGTTTCACAAAGCGTCACTGATAACATTCGCCGGTACGATGATAGCATCTTGCGTGCAGGGACATACAAGATCATATGTGGTTATGTGACGGTTAACCAGGAACTCTTGCTTGTTTTCATCGAATGTAACTGGACATCAAAGTTAACCATTGTTGTCCTTTGTTAATTGTCCCTGGCTGTTTTGTTGGCATTGGTGAAATATAATAACGTGTTCTCATAGTAATCCAAGCCAGGCAAGTATTTCAAAACCGAATATTATTTGAAGAACTGTCAGAGGGCCTCATATGTTTTAGCAATCCAGTTGAATTTGTGTAAGATTTTATTGTTCATCGAACTCGTAACAATGTGATACGTTAGGTGTCCATAACGTGAACACGTTAATGCCTGCCTCATTAATGTGAATACGAGGTTTCCAATGCATGTGTTATACGTGACGACGGCGTGAACACTGTATGCGCGATGGGTTCAACGTGTGCGAGTGCCGCTAGGTGTTCGAGCGCAGAGTTCTTACTATAAATAAAACGAGATGACATTTCTGATAAGAATTCGAATTATTTTTGATAGACTGCGTGACTTCGACTTCGAATGTAACACTCGAATGTGTTGATTGTGTGAGCGTTATTTTCAATATTGCTCAACAAATAATACAAGTAAATAAATATAGTATATGACAAAACCGTGTTATTAACCTATTCTATGTAACACAGAGTTTATGCAATATAACACAACTAATGTAACATATTAACAAGGCAAAGATATTGTCATGTACCTTTGGTGGGTGAGGAACTGCAAGGTAGAATAAATGCAGGGAAATGAACAGCATGTTCATCGAGAACACAATGGTTCTGGCATACTATCCTTGTGACCACGGGACCTTCCTCTACGGTATCAAAGCATAGACGACATGTGCGAATCGGGAAAACCACTTCAACAGCTTAGACGACATGTGCGAATCGGGAAAACCACTTCAACAGCTTCCATCTCGGATGCCTCAGACGTATACTTGGCGTCACCTGTCAGGAGCACACACCAAACAAAGATGTATTTGAGAGTGCACATATCACCAGCATATTCGCACTGCTAACACAGCGACGTCCGCGGGGAAGGATGTGTTCCAAAGGATATCCTCTATGGTGAGCTTGCCTCTGGTACAAGGTTTGTCAGCCGTCCAGCTATGCCGTTCGGGGATGCTTGCAAGATCAGCATCAAGTTCTTGGAATCTGATACAGCAGACCGCAACAACTGGCGACTAGATGTGCGGAGTGTTATCAGGAAGGCAGAACAAGAACGATCGAGCTGTGGATGGAGAAGAGCGTAGGAGAGAAAGGCCATTGACTAACCAGCCTCTTCACCAAACTCTACACCTGTACCATCTGCACCACATACTGTTTTGTCACATCAAAAAATGTGCAAACCAGTCGTGTCACCTACAGTGCAGCTCCATATTATTTCTCGAGATAGACCAGTGCCAATGATGACGATGATGAAGAAGGTGATGATGATGATGATGATGATGATGATGATGAAGTCCATTGATATAATATAGTACACATACCAGGTTTTGTGCAAGTATCGGGACGAGTTGACGGCTTAAGATTACTGAGCCACCACTGCCTCGGTGCGCGATGCGTCTTTGTCATGTTGGGCGACAACATTGTTGGTGGCGCTACCAAGTGGATTATTCGCTGATTGAAGGTGCCAGCTAGTTGACTTCAAGCTGCCATTGTGGCCCAAACAAGTGATGGTTTTCACACGAACTTTGTTGGGTTTGGGCTCTTTAGGAGGTTGCACACTGCTGACGTAGTAACAACCAATGACCAACGACGTTTTGTTAATAAATATGTAACACGCCAAACAAAACAAACAAAAACCGGTAGCTGCGAGACGGCAGAAAAGGCGCAAGAATGGGCACTTTCCTTGAATCCGTACACACCTCAATTTCGCAGTTATTAACATGTAATATGGAAAGTAACCATGCACAATGCAGCTTAATTCAAATTATTAAACATGCGGTGCGTAAAAACGCATTGAATTACTTGTGAATAAAATGGGCAAGATAGAGCTCAATGCAAGTTATATACGCAAATTGGAGCATCGTGAGTGAATGTGCTTTTATGCACACCATTTTAATAATGTACATGTTCCGTAAATACGCCTTCATTGAGTATGGGCTCGGATTCTAGAACAGTACCAACAATGTGATAGCCATTGTCTCGACAATCCGCCAGACGGAGCAGGTACATCGTTGTGGAGGGTGCTGTGACGAGGTGATGGGCGCGTGCTAGTGTGGTACTGTGTTCGGTGCATCATAATTCCATAGCGCGCTCTATGCTCCGTACTGCTGTGATATGCTCCATCTAACGTGCCTATGTAGTTTACTCGGTGCAGTGTTCTTCAGTAACTTGTTCAGGGCCTCTCACAATTGTCGATATTTACCTATTCGTACAAAACGGACTAATTCGTACACCCATCCCCGAATTAGTACTTTAAAATGTCGATAATATTCGAGATTGAAAAACATCGACATAACTATGTTCCGACACAGTGCATGTAGATCTTAGTCTGAACATGCAGAACATTCTCTGATGACATTTCTTTACAATGCAGTTTGTGTTAGATTAAAAAATTAGTTTATTATCAAATACAGTGCTAAGATACAGCCACATTTGCTAGGTGGATGTTGTTTTGACCTGAGACAGAACATTTTGGTATCTAAAGACCTGAGATCTGTTGACAAGGAAGTCGATCAACCACACGATCAGTTGTGGTCTAACATTCAGGCTGAACAGCTTTTCTGCTAGCAAATGTGGCTGTATTGTGTCGACCGCCGACGAATAATCTATAAATAGGATTCTGACAACATATCCAGCTTTATCCAGGTGAGTGTATGTGTCATGAAGAAGTGATAGGATGGCTTCTTTTACTCCTCTATTCCTCTTATATGCAAACTGTAGATGATCTAGTATGCCTTCAACTACATTGAGTATGCACTGTGCGTGATTACTATACGCACTGCATGTTAAAAACGGCGAAATTGAGGTGGGCTCGAATTCTAGAACAGTACAAACAAATTTGATAGCCATATTCTCGACAATCCGCTAGACGGAGTAGGTATATGGTGCTGTGGTGCAGTGTGTTGCGACGAGGTGATGTGCGCGTGCTAGCGTGGTACTGTGTTCGACGCATCATAAGCTGCGTTCACACTTACACTTTAAAACGGTTTTCTTCAAACGTTTTAACTAATCCAGTCCGAAACCACACGTGTGAACGCGATTTAGCGCTAAAACGTTTTAGCTAAAACGGTTTAGTTGAACCGCTTCAGTGGGTGGTTTAGTTAAACCGTTTTAGCTAAAACGGTTTAAGTTGCAAGTGTGAACGCAACCATATTAGCTTTAAACGTTTTAAGTACGTCACAGTCATGCGCATTCGATCTCGCGCCTCGTCGCTTCCTGTTTGAAACATAAACAAACAACATTTTCGCGCCATCATGTCTTCGATCGAAGAAAAATGCGAAGAAACGCAACGACGCGACAATTGGGACGATGAGGAAGTTCGAATGTTATTGGAGGTGTGGGGAGATGATCGTGTGCAGGCCGATTTGGAAGGAATCGGCCGAAATATAACAATGTATCGGCGTATTGCCGATCGTCTTATTTCAGTCAAGTTTCCTGGAGCTCGGGCACGACGTCTTCTGCGTGAAGCTGACATCGTTAATAATGACAATTGCATGGCCGTAACGGTATCGTCGGCCATTTTGTTATGCTAGCTTGCACATGTGTGCATACCAACTTCCTCCTTCAAACGGTTTAGCTATTGCATGTGTGAACGCTCACAACTTTCAAACGTAAACCGGTTTAACTAAAATGGTTTAGCTAAACCGTTTTAATTCTGTAGGTGTGAATGCAGCAATAATTCCATAGCGCACTCTGTCTCTGTGCTCCGTAAAGCTGTTATATGCTCCATCTAACGTGCTTGTGTAGGTTATTCGGTGAAGTGGACTTCAGTCGCGCGCCCAGGGCCGCTCACAATTGTCGATATTCACCTATTCGTGCAAAACGTACTAATTCGCACACACCCTCACCGAATTAGTACTTTAACGTGTCTATAATATTCGAGACTGAAAAACATCGACATAACAATATTCCGACACATGTACAGGACATCATAATATTTACCAACATTCATCTCTGATAAGTTGTTAAAGTCTTGTATTTTCCGACAACTCCGTGGTGTCATATTGATGATTGTCTTCCACGAAGTTGTGAGTTTACAAGTTGTCGTATTGTGTTGCATCACGGGTAGTTCTGTAAAGATGTTGACGTCATTGGCAAAGGTCAAGGCCATGTGATGTACGTCGCATCGTGGGGGTCGGTGGTCGAGTGGTATAGCGTCGGACTTTCGGTCGATGGGACCGGGGTTCAAAACCATCTCCGTCGTTTCGAAGCTTGGGCAACTTCGTTTACCCCATTTTGTCTGTGTCTTTCGGAAGAGACAGTAAAAGCCATTGGCCCTTCTGTATGGTGCCTATGCCAGGGGAAGTAAAATTTCCCACACGGGGAAATGGAAAATACCTGCTGTGGACTCAATAATTATAGAGAAGGAAAACTCTGAAAATAAACCACTCCCATGTTAGCTCAAGACTCCCATGTTAGTTCACACGATGCAATGTGGTTGCTCGAGATATGATAAATCACATGACTAAATAAATCACATGTCCATACGCATCACTATAAAACATTTAATCTTGGAATAATTCAATTAACAACCGACACCTGCACAGACTGGCGCTCTGACAAAGCCATGTTTGCAAGATGTGTCACGTAATCGGCGCGTGTGTTGCCTCTGAATGGACAAATCAGATGCGACGAGGCGACGTCGCCTCGAAATTATGAATAATTCTATAGCAAGCGATGTCGCCGCGTCGCATCGCATCGCGGCGTGATCGCGGCATACGCGATGGATTCAACGTGTGCGAGTGCCGCTAGATGTTCTAGCGCAGAGTTCTTACTATAAATAAAATGAGATGACCATTTCTGATCAGAACTCGAATTATTGAAGATAGACGGCGTGACTTCGACTTTGAATGAAACACTCGAACGTGTTTGTTGTGCGTGCGTTATTGGCCATATTGCTCGACAAATGCACAAATAATACAAGTAAATACATATAATTATATACATATAATTATATAAAAAAAAACGTGTCATTAATGTGTTATATATAACACAGAGACACACATTAACAAGGATAAGATGTTGTCAATTATGCCATAAACGCTCTTTCCGTTGCGCTTGACCTACCAAGAAGGTACCTGTACAGAAGGTACCTGTCCATTTAGAAAGCCACGATAAATAGTAGTTATTCAAACCTGTGTTAAATTATTGAATAGGTTTAAGTGTATAACTCAGATCATGGATACACACACACACACGCACACACGCGTGCGTGTGTGTATGTGTGCAAATGTTGCATAACCACTAAACTGCATATAACGGCATTTTTTAATATACTGCCAGTGTCCTGACCACTGGCCAAGCCTAAACTGACCACCAACACGATAACGGCAGTAATGTGAAGTGCTCTGGGTCGGCTGACAGAGAATCAGTAAATCGTTGTTGTGATATTCGAAGCAACAACAACGTCGACTCTTTCTGTTAACTCATTCGCGGCGCCCACTTTCTGTGTAGTTCCTCCGCCAATTCCCTCTTTGCTTCGTCCACGGCTCTCCCAGCAGCCTTCTTCTTCGGTTTGTAATGTTATGTTTCGGTTGTTCCCAATTATCCTTGATCCCTTCTGTCAACTTCCATATGTCTCTCTTTTCCCCGATTGCTTTCGCTACTTCTTAATCTTACGTTTACCAAGTTTGTTTTTTCCTTATTGATGAGGATCCCTTTTCCAGATGTTCTGCCACACAGCTCCTCTGCGCCAACAAAAGCATCTTTGAAAATCTTCTTTCTTCTTCCACTGTTCCTATTGACGTTCACAGTTTTTCATATTCTAATGTCAACATGTCTGTGTATGCAACGGCTGTGCCCCCACAGCATTTCCACAATTTGATGGTATTTTGCACTACTACTTTATACTCTTTCCTCTTCTGCAAACAAAGCCAGCGCTTGTGCTGTGTGGCCACGTGCTCACCAGCAATGGTCTTGCAGTCCCTCACCCTCCACATCCTCTGTCTCCTCACTACCAACATGTCGATTTATGTTTTATGCTGGCCACTTCTGTAATATGCAATGGAAGGACGTGAATGCTAAATCAATATAATATATTTATCTCTGTGCATTTGTACGCGTTTCATGTATACAAGCGGCTAGTGCTATGTATGTTCACGAGTCATGTGCGCTATTGTCTATTCACATTTCAGTCCAATTTGACATGCAATTTACCTCTATTTATCCCACCTATGCGACGACTTAAACACGTGTCGCCATGTCACGTGAAAGCTTCTGTCACGTGACAGACAAACAGAAAAACATTCAAACATACAAACATATATACCGACATACAAACATACATACGCTAGCTCGATTATAGTTATATTATCATCGAATCATAAATGATATGGAAGGTTCCGCATATATAATTGTTCTTATAATTGCATTGAATTGTGCTAATAACACTAAGTGTACAACTGTGTACGCCACCCTATTAGATGTGACAATGAGTTAGCCGCGTGATAATAAACATGACTTCTCTGTTGTTATGGTCTTTACACAATGCATTATGTATGGGTTTCGTGAGGAGGGGTTCATATTTAGGAATGCGATGCCGAGTCTTATGGGAACGAGCGAATAATTTAATTGCATATGTCTGTTTCACAACAATATAATTTCCAGAAGAAAGGTATTCATACGACGACCCTCTGGCGACGTCCTATCATAATGCAGTATGCAACAGACCGTAAAGCTAAATGATATACGATCGCATAATGCATCATCAATGTTTATGTAAAATATAATTTCATCAAGTTATATATAGAGAGGCAGGGGAGAGACGGAGAGAGATGGGGAGAGGGGAGGAAGTGAAACATACATACATACAGACAGACAGACAGACATACATACTACATACATACGGAGACACACAGGGGAATACAGAGTTTGTCAAACATTTCCAGATTAAAACTGAGCACAGGGAAGTGTTACCCAATGCAGCAACTACTTGTATGTTGTTTACAGAGCCCCAAGAGTCACGTTCCAAAATAGAGAATTACATTGACAAATCTGGACGCATAATATGCTCGATCACGAGGACGGTGTTCTAGCAAAATAAAACATAACTATTAAAAATGTGCTGTATTATATTCTCCCCGTAAGAACTCAATATGTAAGTAGACCGGTGTACACGACCTATTGTTATTTGATTTGTCGGACAATACGGTGTCGTGCGATATTGCAGAGCAAGAATCGGTGATATAAAAACCTTCGCTTGACCGATTAACGAGATCAATTTGTGGCTACGATTGTGTCACGGGAATTGGAGCTAGGTCCAATTTGACCGAAATCCGGTCCCGATTGCGCATTGTCATGCGACACGGTGTCGTCTGATCAATTGTGGCACAAATCGAACATGTAAACCGTCAAGCAAGACACATAATTATGTGTTTTGTGCCTAGACCTACCAGAGAAGTCCGGGCCTTCTCGTCCCTGCTCGACTGCAGCAGATCAGAGAACGGAAGCTGAACATTGAACTTTAGTGCCGACATTAGCCGCATGATGACGCTGCTGACATTTTTGAACGACAAACGTCCATACTTCTTTCCGGTCTTCCCGCGGAATATGCTCGACTGCTGAAAACGGGAAAACAATCTATCAGTTAGACTTAGTCGGGAGTTATTGCACACTTCTGCCGTGACTCGTGTGGTTGAGAGATGAAGTCCACAGCAGGTTACATATTAAATGTTATCCTCGTGTCGGATATTTAGGAATATGTCGACGTCATTTGTTTTTGTAAAACCCCCAAATGTGTCGCTGTTTCTTCGATGAATGATTGTCGTTAACCCCTCAGACACATGGCAGGTGGAACGTGGGAAAAACTGAGTTAAACGTCCACATTGTTGCAGCGCTTACTGCACCTTCGACCCCACCGAGCCGCACCATTGTCACTGAATACAACACGGATTGATTGCTTTACACGGCGACGGTTATGGTTTTTCAAAATGCATACCATTCAGCCATACAATTTGATGTTGTGGCCAACTTTTTGTGCGCTGCTCTTTGGGTTTCACGGTCCCGTGAACACGATACATTGCCACGACCGACACTCCCTGGGAACGTCGGATTATCAGTGCTTCAAAATCGGACGTCGCTGTGTATATATATTAAACGCCTATACTTATGGTGACTAAGTTCACGAATAAGCCACTATCGCTCGCACGCAATTACCGACACATGACATGGCTGTTTTACTCAGTTGTATTGTCCTGCTCAAACCAATTTGACCCACTCACGACAAGAACAAGTGTGCAGCTCTATTCAGAAATGTGACATCTCAGCACAGCCGTGGCGCTCAATGCCTGCTCATTCATCCTTATCTTTGTATTCACTGGCTACGAGTAGGGTACGAAATGTTGAAATATATTTCACGATCGTTCATGTTTCTGTTATTGGAGGGATAGCCATAATTTAGTAATAGTCTGTAATGTTTGCAGCAACGTTTTGTTCTTTAATTGTTTATATTTATTTTCCTTGTTTTTAATCAGTATACACATTTATATATTTTGACTCCAAATAAATGATCAGATGGATATGTAGAAGCAGTATCCGCAGCATCAGCAACAGCAATAGCAGCAGCGTCCACTGAGCCGCGACATGGAAGCAGACGCTAGTGTCGTGACTCATGTGGTTATGGCTGATCTTTTTTCTTTCAACACGACAGCTCGCAGGAATAACTGTCAAAAGAGCAACTTGGAATTTGACGCACCTTCCGCAGTTCTCTCTTTCTCGAATGCCCGAAGGTAGATGGACTGGGTAAAACTGAGTAACAATGTATAATCGATAAGTCTCCGTTGTTTTAATTGAAGCATAGTTTATGACGGAACAACTGATCAACACACGTGATCAATGGTGCATCGTGTATCGTGAGGTTTGTGCGGTACATTTTAACTTCTAGCCAGGTTCGCTTCGGCATCCCATACTTATTATTAACATGTGCTAAATAAATGAGATGCCATTTTACACACACATGCATGCGTTCTAGTTATTACAGATATTCGCACACACTTCGCACACACTTCGGCATCCCATACTTATTATTAACATGTGCTAAATAAATGAGATGCCATTTTACACACACATGCATGCGTTCTAGTTATTACAGATATTTACAGGAACGAGCTCAAACTACGTCTCATTTTATAATGGCAATGTTAGTCTGATTTATTGGGAAGTTTTAATTTAATGACACAAGACGCAGGCACACGAACATATTATTATACACGCATTCAATACGTGTCGTGCGATACAGGGGTACAATAGTAAATGCGGTATTGAATGCTCGTAATACGGACCGAACTAGTTATTTACGTCATGAAATGGCGCGAGCGATGATGAAGTCAAGCCGCCCGACTCCACTGTCGATGGCACGATATGATAGGTTCACGTGTATCCATGCTTTCTATGCCATACAAATAAACTATAGATGTTTGAAACGTATTTTAGGTTAATTTTCTTCGCTTTCTTCCGCACCACTTTGGTGATCTCAAATCTTACCATACGGTTCCCGATTTCCATCGTGTAGAAAACAACAACAACAAAACGTTTGACTATTTAAAATTGAATGACAACCGACTGCAACGACATAGAACATAGAACATTGGTGTACTACTTAATTTACATTCTCGCTAACTCGCTTCCTTTTATCCGCCAAGTTTACTAGAATTCTGAAGCTTCATCTGGTTTTCTCTATCGCTTTGGTATTTTTGAGGCGTGTTGATAGTAGTACACGTAGAGCGCTTACAGGGACTTCAACACATTGAATGTGTACATACATTACGTCACACACAGGCATTTGAGGGTGGCCATGATGCAGAACAGTTGCGTCAACTAACAAGGACAGTGCAACAATCAGAAGCAAAACAATCTATAAAAATCTACAATTCTATAATAGTCCATAGAAATCTATAGAATTCAATAGAAATCTAAATCAATGTTCCATACATTTGTATAAAAGTCCTATAGAATATTCTATAGATTTCTATGGAATATTATAGAATTGTAGATATATATATATATATATATATATATATATATATATATATTTATATATATATATATATATATATATATATATATATATATATATAAATATATATATATATATATATATATATATATATATATATATATATATATATATATATCGCTAACCCTTCAGACATATATATATATATATATATATATATATATATATATATAAATATATATATATATATATATATATATATATATATATATATATATATATATATCGCTAACCCTTCAGACACATGCCATTTGGAAAATGGAAAAGATTGGGTTAAACACTCGCAGTGTTGCAGCGCTTACCGCACCTTCGACCTTACCTAGCCTCTTGATTGATAGCATTGACGTAGACTACACGGCGACGTCTAGGTATTTCAGAACGCACACCGTTCAGGCATACCACTTAATGTTATGACCAACTTTTTCTGTGCTGCTTGTTTGGCTTCCACGGTCCAGTGAACACGCTACACTGCGACGACCGAAACAATGTGGGGCGTTGTGGTAGGAGCGTCGGACTCTCAGTCGTGAGAACCGGCAATGAATCATCTAGCAGCCGCTTCGAAGCTTGGCGATGTTTTTCGCCCCACGCTGTCCCAGTTCATTCAGCTGTATATCTGAGTACCTAAACAATAGACAGTGATGGATATACATAAATGACCAGCCATCGCTTAATGGGTGCAGCGTGTCCGAATACTTCCCAGATAAATCGAGTTGGTGTTGAAATGACAGGTCTGCTAGTGGGTTCAATGTAAAGCGCTTTGAGCGGTCCCAAGGAGCCGTGACAACACTATATATGACATTTCCTTTTTATTTGACCGGCAGGCTAGATATACACGCGCGCGTGCAAGAATGAATGCATGCACGATTGCACGAATGCACATGTACATGCGTGCGCACATAAGTTGTCAACAAATTCCTCTCACTACCTCAATTTGTGGGCCAAATCTGGAAAATATCAGGACTATTGTTGAACTGATTGTCTTAAACTACGCCCGCTACTCCCTTCACTCACCTATTAAACAGCTACGCCCGCTACAACCTTCACTCACCTATTGAACTGCTACGCCCGCTATTCCCAGCACTCACCTATTAAACAGCTACGCCCGCTACAACCTTCACTCCGCTGTTGAACTGCTACGCCCGCTACTACCGTCACTCACCTATTAAACAGCTACGCCCGGTACGACCTTCACTCACCTGTTGAACTGCTACGCCCGCTACTACCGTCACTCACCTATTAAACAGCTACGCCCGCTACAACCTTCACTCACCTCTTAAACGGCTACGCCCGCTACTCCCGTCACTCACCTATTAAACAGGTACGCCCGCTACAACCTTCACTCACCCGTTGAACTGCTACGCCCGCTACTACCGTCACTCACCTATTAAACAGCTACGCCCGCTACAACCTTCACTCACCCGTTGAACTGCTACGCCCGCTACTACCGTCACTCACCTATTAAACAGCTACCCCAGCTACGACCTTCACTCACCCGTTGAACTGCTACGCCCGCTACTACCGTCACTCACCTATTAAACAGCTACGCCCGCTACGACCTTCATTCGCCTGTTGAACTGCTACGCCCGCTACTACCGTCACTCACCTATCGAACCGCTACAATCGCTTTCCGCGTCATTCACCTGTAGTCTCTGTAAATCGGCCGCTCCATTGGCGCCCACGTCCTTGCCACAATACGGACTCTGCACAACGCAATTGCATAGACCAATGCCAGTCTCCTGGCCTTTGGTCAAGACCAAGCTGACCACCAACACGACAATGGCAGTAATGTCAAACATACCGCTCTGGGTCGACAGACAGAGAATCAATATATCGTTGTTGTAAGAGTAGACGCAGCAGCGACGTCAATAGTTTTTGCAAAAGGATTCTCAGCTCCCAGCTAGCGTCTAAGACCCACACCAATCATGCACGGCACATGGCTTATATTTGTCTCATTGGATCATACATACATGTAAGGTCTTATCAACGTGACACGCATTCCAACCCGCACAAGTAAACTCATTATATAACTCATGGAAGATGATGTTAATTGGACTGTTAACATGTAGGGATTCAAATAGTGTACATGAAGCCAGTAGGCGTGGCAAGGCACGTTCTCCAACACCATCAAACTGTGGCGCCATTTTTAAGTCATGCTTTACAAGGATGAAAGAGAATAATGCCTCTATAACACGGCTGTCTTCGTAGAGCTGTCGTCGATTGCCCGTTAGCTCGATAGGTCCGAAGGATATTGATGCTCAACAATATTCACTGAATAACCTAAATAACACGTCTATAAATGTACTCAATCCACAATATCAGTGAAATATATCTTCATTAGACCAACAACTTGAAAGTTCTTGATTACATTGTGCGATGCGAGCTTCTAGCACTGTCAGTCATGATGGACACATTCATGTAATCCAACGACGTTGATTTCAGGTAAAGTGACAACTTCATGAGTGAGACTGGCTGAATGAGTGACGGGTGAAATGTTCATATTCGGATCTTCACGTGATCGACATTCAATTGCACCGCGTTGATCACAAAAAGGATGTCAACTAGATAAATGAAGTCACCCATTGTAGTTAGTTGGCAAGTGCTACTCAATCACGACTGTGATTTTGCAATTTGAATATCCTTCATTTCAGGAAGACATCACCTTTCAGGCGACCGAAAACTGACCAATCAGCGAGATATTCATCGATAAAGGGGATGGTCAATTCAATGTTGATGGTATCCAAGGCGAACAAAGTTGTTCGTTCGGTCGTTCGGTCGATCGTTCGGTCGTTCGGTCGTTCGGTCGGTCGGTCGGTCGGGGATCACAAATAATAACAATGTTTCGCAGCAAGTGTTTAATACGACTGACAATTTACAGTAGTTGACAACAACATTGTTAATACTCCAGATAGGATTACACCAACCAAAACAGTGAACAATCCTGATAACATTACACAAACGAACATTGTGAAAACGCCGTATTAGGTATAACATAGGATTACATCAACCAACAATGTGAACATTCATAACAAGATTACACCATGCGACATTGTGAACACACCTGATAAGTTTATATCAACCGTCATTGTGCACGCACCTGATAATATTACACCAACCGACATTGTGAACACTCACAATAAGATTACACCAACCGATATTGTTAACACACCTGATAACATTACATCAACGAAAATTGTGAACACACCGGATAAGATTACATCAACCAACATTGTGAACGCTCATAATAAGATTACACCAACCTACATTGTGAACTCAAAGGCCTCAGCGAATAAATTCTTTACAAGAAGTTGATAATATAATGTAATATTTGTTATATAACAATATATAACAATGTTGTTGAACTAACGTAACATTAAAATTGGTTAATGTATGTGTGTGCGTGTGTTTGTACGTTTAACTTATATGTGTGTGTTTGTGTGCATGTGTATGCGTATATAGGACAGAGCGTATTAGTGTGCAGAGTGTGCATGTTGTATGTTTATATGTTTTTGTGTCGTATACTAGTGAAAGTCGTGCATTGAATAGACACCGTGTCGTACCACATAAAAATCGCGAGACCAATTAGCGACGCCAACTTGTAGCTGGTTCAAATTCTGCGACAGTCTGGGGCGATTTTTTAAGCTGCGACAGCCTTGACTGACAGGTGCTGCACTCTTCGTGTCTTTTCATCAAAGCTCAAGTGGGGATTTGTCGCACTTGCAGTGTTTGGACACGTCGCTCTTGTTAACGCACACATAATTTGTTTGTACGTCATCGTGGAATCAGAGGTCTTACCACTTAATTTATTAAAGATCACTCGTGTAAATGGGCCTGAACAAACAATTAGTTTCTTAACTAAACAAACACATAAATCGCACTTATTTACATTAATAAAAAGGAGTAATCGTTATGAATATTTATTTTAAATGTTACGTTTTTTCAATAAAAACTATAATGCGCATCATCTTAGTTAATAATCACTGATCCCTGCATTTCTTTATTATGGTATATCAAACCTGCTGTGCATTACCCGCTTCTCGACGTCAGTCGTTAATAATTTATGTTACACTTCTGCTGTCCAAATGTTTATTTCCGTGTATTCAACGCTACCACTGGTGCCAGATCATGACGGCGGTTTATTTCCGTGTATTCAACGCTACCACTGGTGCCAGATCATGACGGCGGTTTAATTCCGTGTATTCAACGCTACCACTGATGCCAGATCATGCCGGTGGTTTATTTCCGTGTATTCAACGCTACCACTGATGCCAGATCATGCCGGTGGTTTATTTCCGTGTATTCAACGCTACCACTGATGCCAGATCATGGCGGTGGTTTATTTCCGTGTATTAAACGCTACCACTGGTGCCAGATCATGCCGGTCGTTTATTTCCGTGTATTCAACGCTACCACTGGTGCCAGATCATGGCGGCGGTTTATTATTGAAAGGTGCATAGACGTAGGTTGTGCACTTGATAGGATGATGCCAGAATCCGTTGTAATTAGAACCGCATTTTAGTTTACATCTCTATCTCGTGAGGCAAATAGTTGTCATATGGCAACGTAGTAAGATACAGACACAGAAGTAGCTCTCATATTCCCAAAGCCAACTATTTTGTAACGCTCTTTCTCCCACCAATATTCCTTCGGTTAATATCCGCGTCACAAGAATTGTTGTGAATAAATTTTTACGATTCTACTGGCCGAATTTTTATTACCGTATAGTCAACGCTACCACTGATGCGATACCAATACGGAGCATCTTGATTTAAGCGGACGCGGCTGCAGCTTGACCCAGCATACCAGAATCCGTTGTAATTACTGCCGCACTTGTAGCTCAGATCTTTATCACGTGTGGCAAATTGCTGTCCTTTGACAATGTAATAAGACGCGGTTTTAGCAATGGCTGTCCCAATGCTAACGATTTGATAACGCTCTTTCTCACCCGCAATGTAGAAATCGTTACTTTCATAGTAATACGATGCTCCCGCTTTCAGTTTCATCTCAAACCGAATTGAATATTTCACGTACGGCTGATTCGTGATCCGATATAGTTTCTCCAGACCGAGCCAGAACTCGCCACTGACGTCACCGAAGCCATTCTTGTATTCGTTCCAAGTTCTGTTGAATTGGAGATCGAAAGGAGCTCGACGTCGCTGGACGACAATGAACTTGTCAATTGTGCAGAAGACGGGGAACGGCGGCAGTGTCGACTCCAACAGAACATGTCTGCCGTGGATGAGGACTGTGAACATGTGAAACAGGTTACATCTGAGACTAGAACAAAAAGAGAGGCCATGCAGGGATATGGAAAATACATAGGTAGATAAATAATGTGATCAACGTTTGGTGATGACAGGACAGATACAGAGAAGTCGATATAGCAAAGAAAGTATGTAACTAGAAAAGTTGGTATGTTGTTCCATATTCCAAATTGTACTTTTAGTTAGTTTAATTATTGTTCGTTGTTTTCTCTATCTTTTGTTCGTGCATTATGTCACGAACATATTTGTTCACCATAGTATCAGTACAAAGGCACATTTATAGAAATAATAAATGATGCATGCTCATTACCTGATTCTGATTGATTGAAAGAAATGATGTGCGTATTGGAAGGTTCCACTGCTGTCGTCACGAAATAAACAACGTTGATAGTGACGTCACGTGGGCAACCTAAAGTGGGAAATATATTAAATTGATAAATATTCACATCCTTCCATTGCACGCACTTGACCAGTACGTGGATTTATTCTGGCTCACACTAACTTCGAAACTTTTGTTTTGACCAGGAATGCAGGAAATCTCCGTCATTTGATGTTCAATGGACAACACAGTTGCGAAGAAGTGTGTCTATAATTTTCCGTTTTATTAGTTTCGAATCGTGCTTATCCACAACATCTTTCAACGACAACCACCCAGCTGCAAGGAACATGCATTTAGTTTGTTCAAATGTCGTTGACTGGTTGCGTAATATATCGCCTCATCCAGGAAACTCAACAAAGATGGTATCGGTCGCATGATAGGTGGACGAAAGACTGGTCGGGGAACACAAACTACTCGCAAGGGTTACAGTGGCCATTTTGGATACTATCATAGTGATCGTAAAGTCACCAAATAATGTTTCTCAAAACTTAAAAACTTAGAATATGTGAACATCTATATACACGCTACACTCACGCGCACACAATAATGCACACACGCACGCACACACGCTCGCACACGCCACAAAAAAATACATACACCTTGGTTGACGACCGGTCAGTCATGGCCAAGCAGCCACGATCATCCGACAGACCGGCCGGCCGGTGTCACATCAAATGTATATCCCAATATAATATATACCCCGATCATTATTCCATATATAATAATGCCCCACGGTCATTGCTGTCTAGGTTATAACATCCCAGCTGTATATATAGTAACTCAGTTGGAGCTCGTAACAAGAGAAGCCACATGACCAAAACGTGGTTATGTCGAAATAAACCATAATGCTAGATTTACTTGAAGGGATTCCGAAAATTGCTGTCACATGCCACTCTAATCCTGCAACACGTATGCCTGTGTAAAAAAGACATTATATTCACGGTGTGGCAGGTTTCGATTTGAACTAGTTCGACGTATTTGTGATATAAATCATTACGACAATAGGAAAGTTGGCCTGATCGCGTGCACGCATATCTATACTGAAAACAAATGCATGTATATACTGAAAGCAAAAAGATAAATACTCACCCATGAAGACATACATTTGTCCCTCCATTAGAGTCCCAGATACAGGTTTAGTAGACACAGCTACAGCCCCGCTCGACTGCGGTAGGCTTTTGATCGCAGAAATCTCCCGGGCCATTGCTTTCAACTGGGTTGTTAGGCTCTCAACGGTGCCCTAGAAGGTTGAGATATTTTAGTCCAGCTAAGTATGCCTCTCATATTATACAATGCTTGCAATCACTACTTGTTTAATATTTTTTCTTTTTATTATTGACAAATATATCAACCATTAATGTAAGGAATGTGTAGAACTCGTTGTTATGGGTGTGATGTGACACAGCAGGTTATGTCTAATTGAAGGCTTACACCAGTGAGTACAATTTCCCACATTAATCGGGGCCCATTTCATCCATATACTGTTGGTCTTCGGCATACATGTGGCACAAAAGTGCACCAAAGGTGTAATTACCACAGCGATGTGTCTACGTGCGTGGTGCCGTCCAATGTGGGTGATATGTCAGTTGTTCGTCCACGAAGTAATGGCAGAAGGTATTAGTCAGTTACTGTAGTGCCGTCCAAGGTGGGTGATATGTCAGAAGGTTACTGTAGTGCCGTCCAAGGTGGGTGATATGTCAGAAGGTTACTATAGTGCCGTGCAAGGTGGGTGATATGTCAGAAGGTTACTGTAGTGCCGTCCAAAGTGGGTGATATGTCAGAAGGTTACTGTAGTGCCTCGCACTGAAAATCAAAGTAGAACGATCACTGACCTGCAGTCTCTGTATATCGGCCTCGGCTTCAGCGCCCACGTCCTTGCTACAATACGGACTCTGCACAACGAAACTGTACGTGCAGGTACCTAAACCAATTCCCGTCTCTTGGCCATTGGTCAAGCCGCAACTGACCAACAACAGGGCAACAACGCCAATACGAAGCATGATGACCCGAGACAGATAAGACTGCGGAAGGTGCGTCAGACACGAAGTAGCTCTAGCGACAACTGTTCGACTGAGCCAACAGCCAGGTCGTGTTCTAAAGCATATAGACAAAGATCAGCACACCACGGGGTGCCACCCACTCGCCTAGAACCAACTAGCCTACATAAGCGTCTACTGGAAATGTTGTGCATTCACTGTTATCAGATATAAGCGTTACGACATCCCTATTTTAAGCAACCACGGCTGTCAATCCAGCACTAGGCGATACAATATTATTTGTGTTTGTATTTTGAAATTTTTACTTAATTTACTGTTTTTACAGGATGGGCTCATAGATGTACGCTTTATAAATACTGATTCGTAGTGTTATTACTGCTGCCGTTGCTGCTGCTGCTACTGCTGCTGCTGCTGCTGCTGCTGCTGCTGCTGCTGCTGCTGTATTCCCATTCGAAAGAATGCATGACGGTTTAGGTGATATTCCGCGCTGTGCGCACGATTACGATTTTTATTTCCTAAAAACCTCATATGTTGCTGTTTGGCTTGTCATTGGTCAGAAGTCATCCAATCTGCTTTCATCACGACCCATAAGCATCAAAATTAAATATAAATTTGCATCATGATTAAAAACAACGCGCTGCAACAAACACTAATAGACGGCTTCCCTTCTAACAACATAAACAGAGGCGGATGAGAAACACATTACAACATTTTCGTATCCTAATCGCAGGCACTAATTATAAAGATAAGATTGAATGAGCGATGTGCTCTACTGCTTCGCTGGCGTGTAAACAACATTTTTGAATAGAGCTAAGCACCTATTATGTGCAGACCCTGTGTTGCCGAAAGCCGTTTATTGTGTTCTTGTCAAGACTGGATCAAACTGGTTTGAATAAGACGATATCATTGACTAAAATAACTGTGTGTGCGTGCGCGCGTGCGTGCGGACATCTATGCGTGCAACAATATTTCGACTTAGCACAACATGAAAAGAACAGTATATCGCGGGTTTCCTGACATCAAAGTGGCTGTGTTGGACAAAGCGTCACTGATAACATTTGCCTGTACGATGATAGCATCTTGCGTGCAGGGACATACAAGATCATATGTAGTTATGTGACAGTTAACCAGGAACGCTTGCTTGTTTGCATCGAATGTAACTGGACATCAAAGTTAACCATTGTTGTCCTTTGTTAATTGTCCCTGGCTGTTTTGTTGGCATTGGTGAAATATAATAACGTGTTCTCATAGTATGTTCCAAAGGACATCTTCTATGGTGAGCTTGCCTCTGGTACAAGGTTTGTCAGCCGTCCAGCTCTGCGGTTCGGGGATGCTTGCAAAATAAGGAAAATCTGCTCAGATCAGCATCGATTTCTTGGAATCTGCTGCAGCAGACCGCAACAACTGGCGACTAGATGTGCGGAGTATTATCAGGAAGGCAGAAGAAGAACGATCGACCTGTGGATGGAGAAGAGCGCCGGA